>CM053769.1:265977511-265998317 GCA_028658325.1 Potorous gilbertii | reverse complement strand
AATACTATATATGACAGGCTACATGTGCCAAGTGCTTTGTGATCATGACCTCATTAGATCCTTACAACAACACAAGGAGGTAGGTTCTATTATCACCCTCATTTTACAGACAAGGACACTGAGGCAGATAGTGCTTAAGTGACTTGCCCAGGGTCACGCAGCGAGTAATCTGACCAAATGGGGGAGAATAAGAATGGGTCCAGGATCCTGGGTGCACAGGATACATCCAGCAGCCTTCACCCTGGGGAAGCGTGCCTGGAAATGGATGGAATCTCACTAATAAATCTAGGCCTTCTGTTTCGTGTGCCTGTGCTCCTCCTAGGTTTATCCACTGAGCTCTGCCTTGGCTTCGTGGGCACCCTAACTGGTGGCAGGTGTTTCATCTCGTCCTGAAGTGTGGATGTAGTCCCTGGGCTACATGATTGGCTTCCCTTTAGTTCTCAGAGGTTGACTTCTCTTGCTCCCCAGCTACTCTTTCTACTGCCACTAGTGCTGAATCTTAGGAATGAGGTCACTTATTTCTCCTGAGGAATGGTCCATTTGACTCCTCTAATAAATAGCCAGTTCCTTATAATTTGATGACTGGAGCTGCCAGCTTAGAACCAGGGGCCTTGGTACTTTGTGTAGAAGACGAGTGTCAGTCTTTTTAAGAAGTGATACAGATTATTCCCCAAATTATGGAGTTCATACCCAACTAAAGCAGGCTCAAGACCCTGGCCTTCTTTTGGTTACAGAAAGCATTTGAACAGGAACGACAAGAGCTACTGATCACTAATAAGAAGAAATGGGAGCGTGAGATGCACATTCACAATTCCAAGGAGGTAAAGGATGAAGGGGTGAATGGACAAGGGTGGTGGCTGGTCTCTTGAGCAGTACAGATGTTCTTCGAATCTCTTGGATATGATGGCCATGGTGGTTTGCAAGTTGTCTTCCCCCATTGGAGTTTGCCCTCTCCAAGTGCAGAGACCAGTTTTTTTGCTTTTCTTTGTCTTGTGGTTGGCACAGTGCCTGGCTCACCGTAAGCACTTAATATGTGCTTGCTGCTTGATTCATTAATTTTTGCTGTGATCCATCTTTGGTTCTCTTGCCTTTTGGGCATTATTTCCTGTTCATCAGTGGTGAGGAATTCCTAGTGTCATGTATATCACTCTCTGAGTCCACTCCTGCTAGGTGACTATTTCCCACCATTGTTTCACCCAACACTCAGCTGTCTACACTGGCCATGAATGTGGCTGAGGCAAAGCAGGCATTTTAAGATGATGGACTTGGCAAAGTCATAGAAACTTTTGAGAAGCCAAGGTCAGTATTTTCCTTTTCAATTCAAGATGTAAAGGAAGAAGAGATGGTGTATGGTCCACATAGGGGCATCATCCAGAAACAAAACTAGACATTTGAACAATGTTCCCCTGAATTCAGGGAGTAAGAACCAATGGAATGAGCCTCATTTATCACAGTGTAACTCACATGCTCTCACAACAACTCAATGAAGTGGCTAATGCAAGAATTATAATCCCCATTTCTCAGAGAGTAAAGCAGATTCAGAAAGCTGAATAATAGCCTAGGCAGGAAATCCTCATTGGGATTTGAACCTGGGTACTCTGATGTCACATCGGGTGCTCTCTGCAGAATGCTGCCTCCCTTCTCCAAAGTGTGTGGGGTGGTGGTGGGGTAGGGTGCTTCTGATACTAGTTACATTTCCTGCAAAAATTGTGTGAAATATTATATTCTCTTTGGGCTTTGTTCAGGTCTCTCATAGTGAAGTATTGGAAAAGCTACAGTTGTTAGACATTTATTGTTGCTTCCTTTTGACCTCAGCTGGAGTATCTGATAAACCGCATGAAGAGGGTAGAGGATTATGAGAAGCAGTTAAACCAGCAGAGGGTTCGCGACTCAGAAGAGTACAACTCCATCAAGACTAAGCTGGAGCTGGATGTACAGGTTAGGTCAGAGGGGGAGGGAAACCACAGTCCATTCTCCCTAGATGAGCTCAGAGAGGAAAGACTAGTGACGAATTGCTTTTTATCTACTGACTGCCAATAATATGCTAGGGAAGTGGGGGTGGGGGATATTAGAGGTTGATTCAGCAAGTTTTTTATGGACAACATGGCCCATGTTCTCTTCTAAAGAATTCACCAGGAAGGCATACTCATTCAACCTGCAAGCGACTCAAAGGTAGTGCATGCCTAGGGTGACAGCATCAGTCCTCAAAAAACTCTCCAAGAGCTGAAACAGCTGAAGCCAGCAAGATGAAGCTCAATAGGGATAAATGAGTCCTGAATTTGAGAAAAAGCAATTGCATGAATACAGGAAGGAGGGATGCCTGACTTGACATAAATTCATATGAAAAACCATGAACATAAAATATAACCCAGCAAAAAAACAAACCAACAAACTCAAAACTACAGATGATCAGATGGCAAATGCAGACTTAGAAAATAGGTCAGCTAAAATTCTCTTGATAAAACTCATCTTTGTGGCTTATTTGTAGGGAATAATTCTTGAGGCCAAAGAGACAATTCAAGACTGGGTTATCGATGCAGAAAGTTGTGATGATTGTTTAACCAGTGTGTAGAAACTGGTGCAATTAATGACCAGTGGCTAACAGAGGCCACATAAGCAAAATGTCCTGCCATTTTGTTTTCTGTGATTCTTTTTGTCCGTGCTCATTGTAGTAGTGCTGCTCATGGGAAATCACAATGCAAAGTCTGACTTATTTTTTATTAAATTAGTTTATTTGTTTTCAGTTTTCTGCAATCACTTCCATAAGTCTTAGATTTTCTCCCCCTCCCTCCCCCACCTCCTCTCTGCAATCTTGTATGGGTTCTACATGTACATTCTTATTATGCACATTTTCATATTAGTCAAGTCTGGCTCATTTTGTTGTGCTTCTAGAGTGAGTGTTGTCACTTGGTAGATTCAGTATTGTTTATCTGAAGAAATCATGGGGACATATGTTCTCGTGGGAAGGAATGCAGTCATTTCTCAAGACAGTGGCAAGCACCTGCTTAGACTGCACCAATAGTTCCCAGAGTGCTCCAGTTGCCGCTTGGTCCCAGTGCCCTGACAATAACTTCAATCTTCTAGAACAGTTCTTTCTTCTCCCCTATTCATCTTTCAAATTGGATCCAACTTGGATTAATCCTTCGTTTTCTCAAACCATCTGTGAGGCTGTAACTTGTTCAGCTGTATTCCTTTATTTGGAGGGGAAAGATCATGGTCATGAGACCTGCTTGGGTACCCATAGCCCAGTTCTCTGCTTTGGCTAGCTCAGAAAAAAATTGTGAGTCCAGAATTAGAGTAAACATCCATAGGCAGTCTTCATCTGTGGGCTAGTAATATAGCTAATAATATGAGTAACTAGTAATATAATGTCCACAGTCAATCTTCATCTGTGGACTAGTGATGTCATAACTATAATAAACATGGATCTGAGAAAATAAAGCACTTAGTTTTACTGTTTCTATAAGCTTAATAAAAGTCTTAATAACAGCTAGCATTTATAAAACACTTTAAGATTTGCAAAATACTTTATTTACATATGTTAGCTCAGCTAATCCTCATAACAACGCTGGGAAGTAGGGGCTGGTGCTGCACTCATTCTACTGATGAGGAAAACTCAGGCTGTAAGTGACTTGCCCAGGATGACACAGTAAGTGTCTGGGGTAGGTTTCAAACTCGGGTCTTCTTGAGTCCTCTAAATTCAGGCCTCTGTCCACTATGCCACCCAACGGCCTTCTGTTTGTTTTAAGATAGTTTAATATTCCACCTTCTCCATGAGGTCTTTCCTGCTGTCCCCTGCTCTGATGGTACCTCGTATTTGCATTACATTTTGTACATATCTGGGATATCCTGGTAAATGCTTAACCACAGACTCTCTCAAAAACACAACACATTTTTAAGTTTTCATCTGCCTTATTAGCACTTTTCTCCTTCACTTTCTTAAGTCTAGACTCTAGACTATCAGCAAAACAACAAATCAAGCCCTGATTTCTAGCATTTGCTCATTTTTGAGATGAAAATGCTCATACTGAATCATCATCATCATCATCATGAAAATTGTTACAGCTCCCATTTATATGGCACCTGCTGTTTGCCAGGGGCTGTGCCAAGTGCTTCCCAGATAGCATGTCCTTTGATCCACAACAATCCTGGCTGGGTAAGGGGTGGGGTAGCCATCATTATCCCCATTTTGCAGATGAGGAAAAAGGCAGAAGTGAAATGACTTGCTCGGAATCCCATAGCTAGAGAGTTTCTAAGAATTTCCTAAGAATTCACTTAGGAGAGTTGAATAAGAATGTGACCCTGGCTAAGGAGCTGAAATAAAAAGAAACAAACAAAAAAAAGAGCTGAAATAGAAATAAAAAATAAAAAGACTGAGGCCACCCGAATGGTCTATTAGTGTCCTAGCTTTTATCTTGTACACTCATTAAGGAGCAGATGTGGGCTCCATATTTGAAGTGGAGTTTGAACTACTTGCCTCGTAGCCAGATTTTTATCTCAGCAACAGGGTTCTTTATCAAAGCCTTTATTTTTCTGACTTGTTAATATAGTCAGTTCCGAATTCCCTACAAGCTAGTTGTCTGTCAGGGCGAGCCAGGTCATGAGTGTGGCCTTGCTTTTAACCCTTTCTGTACCTGTCCCACCTCCACTGACTTGCTCAGCAAGTGGCTCATGTCTTCTTAGAAATAGGAAGAGAAGGAAGTCAGGGGAGGTTGGGCCTCAAGGAGGGCAGACAGGGCCAAGGGCTCTTTTCCCTTCCACAGGGTGCATGTAGGGGCTGCCTCTGCATTTCCCAGTTCTTCAGGTTTCCCCTGCTCTACTTACCTCCTCTGAAAAGGCATGAAGGAACAAGTCAGTGCAGTTGGGTCCTTAAAATACTGTAAAAGGGATTGCTTTGATTTAGTCTTCTATTTAAAGGTCATAAGGTTTGATAAAGACCAAAGCTGCTGTTGTGTCACAGAAAACTCAATATTCTGAAACCTCAGGATGGGGATTTCTCAAGTTCTTGTTTGCAAGAGTAACCCCTTCTCTGAATGACAGTGGGCATTTCTGGCTGGGTTGGTAGTATCTTTGAGCAGTCTACTATTGTGTACCAGATTGAATTGTGCTTTTATTATAGATTTCTCTGTTACACATTAATGAAAAATGTTAACATTTGAAGTTTTTTGCGTGTATGTGTGTACAGATACCACCTTAGAGCACACACGGTACATTTTCCCTCTCCTCCAGCCTTCTGCAAACTATAGCCTCCCAGAATGTGATCAATTTTTAAACAGGTACTAGAGCAGCAGCTGCAGCAGATGAAAGCAACTTATCAACTAAACCAGGAAAAACTAGAGTACAATTTCCAAGTGCTGAAGAAAAGGGATGAGGAGAACACAATCATTAAATCCCAGCAGAAAAGAAGGATCAACCGGTAAGACAGAGTGACACATCTTTCTTAAGGAATCTCTCCTCCTTTGCTTATTGGCCACATCTCACACTTTGACCTCTCCCTTCCTCCCTCCCTCTTTCCCTCCCTCCCTTCCTTCCTTCCTTTCTTCCTTCTTTTCTTCCTTCCTTCCTTTTTTCTTCCTTTCTTTCCTTCCTCCCTTCCTTCATATGCCTTTTCTCTTTATTTTTCCTTTTTTTGTTTTTAAAAACACTATTTGTTATATGGGACAGAGCTGTGGGAGGGAAAGGATGGTGGCAGAAACTATAGTGACGTAAAAAACAAAGACATTGATAAAAATTTGGTTGTTTTTTTTTTTTAAAGAATGTCCAGTGGATGAGTGATCAAAAGATATGAGCAGGCTGTTTTTTGATGAAGAAATCAAGACTATATATAATTACATGAGGAAATGCTCTATATCATTATTGATTAGAGATATGCAAATTAAATTAGCTTTATCCTACCCCTGTCAGACAAGTGGGGAATGGCTAAACAAGCTGTGGTATATGATTGTGACGGAATACTGCTGTGATATAAGAAATGATGAGCTGCTTGATGTAGAAAAACCATGCAAAGACTTGGACCTTTGAAGGGCCAAGAGAGAGAAATGACAAATAGAAATATGCATAGTACAGTCTTACATATATGTATGTGTGTATAGGTATATAATATGTGTATTTATAGATATAGAAATATGTATGTGTATGTCTATATCTATGTATATGTCTATATATTATATATATTCACATTTATTTGTAACCTTCTCTAGGGTGGAGGGGATGGGGGAGAAAAGAAAATACACAGCCGAGAGCCAAAGAAAACCTAGAAGGAAACACAGGAAAGGTGGTTGCTTTGAAAACAACATGTAGAATTTATTACGTAGGTTTTTGTGAGATGGAAATTTATTGTTTTGTATTGAATCCTCTCATGTTCTGATGTGTATGTATATGTGTGTATATATATATATATATATATATATATATATATGTGAAAATGTTTTTTTCATTTTGTATTTAAGTTTAATGAATAAAAATTAAAAAACTAAAAAACAAAAGAATGGAATGAGAGGGGGAGAGAAATACACTTGAGGGGGAACATAAGAAGCTAATAGAGACTGAAGATAACAGGGGGAGAATGATTAAGGGGTAATTTTCTGGAGACTGAAGGGATAAAATCAAGGGTACATGTAGAAGGGATTGACTTTGGAGAGGAGAAAAGTCACCTTTTCATCAGCTTTTGGGGTAAAGGAGTAGAGAATAAGGGAGTATGTTCAGGAATGATGAAATGTAAAGATAGAGATTCGGGAATGATGGTGACAGGTGAGTGGAATCTAACAGTGTTTTCTCAGTGGAGAATCAGCTGTGAAGTTTGAGATGGGGTTGGTCTAGGAGGCTTGAAGAGAAGGTGTGGAATAGCCACTGTGGGCAGTGTGACTTGCCAGTGTTGGCAAGGTGGTAGATGACATTCAGGACAGTCTCCACTGTTCTCCACTGCCTCCCATCTCTCCAGTAGGAGGTAATCTCGTTGAGAACAGGGATGATTTCATTTTTATTAGAGCCGAGGAGATGTCTTTTTATCCCCAGGAGATGTTTTCAGAGCGGATCTGTGTTCAAATCTTTCCTCGGCCATTTCCTGCCCACTTCCCCCTCATGCAGGTCAATAATTTGAATTATGCCTCTGCATATCCTCCAAATGACTCTCTTTCTCCTCTTGGGCAGGTTGCATGATGTGCTAAACAACCAGAGGATGAAAATGGCGAAGCAGATAAAGCAATACCACGAGGACAATGTAACCCTGACCGCAGACTACAAACGCATCGTGATGCAGTTTAGGGATTTGCAGAAAACCATGAGGTAACTGGGGAATTTAGGCTCTGACGGGGGCTCCTAAAGAGAGGGAGTGGGTGCAGGTCTTTCAGTCTTCAAATCAGTGATCTCGGATTGTACTAGACTTTTGGGAGGTCATGCAAGAATTCTGAGCCCTCTGTTTTTACTTCAGTGGAACCTGCTCCACTTCTTAAGGCGCAATGAGGAGTTGACTGATTTAGGGATCCCTATGGTTACCTGACTACAGCCCATATCTATTGTGCAGGCATGCTTTAGAATCGGCTCATAGCAGTGAAAAGCAATTGTTAAATTTTCATTGAGAGCCTTCACACCTCAGGAATCAGCAAAATAAAAATTAGGGCTTGATTTATTGTTTTCTTGATTGTCCAAGGGTGGGGAATCTGCAGTCTTGAGGCCACATGTGGCCTTATAGGTCTTCAAGTGCTGCCCTTTGACTGAATCTAAACTTCATAGAATAAATCCCCTTAATAAAATGATTTCTTCTGCAAAACTTGAACTCAGTCAAAAGGCTACACCCAAGGACTTAGAAGGCCATATGTAGCCTCGAGGTCACAGGTTCCCCACCCTTAGTCTAGACTTAAGAAGCTAATGGAGATAATATTAGTAAGACAGATTAAACCTAAAAGTGTGTATTTCATACATTCTGCCCAGCCCATTATTAAACATTTACCAGAACACCTCTGCCCTTGAGTCAGCATGACATGTTCCGTGGCTTTCCTTTCACAGGCACTTTGCAATTATCAATGACAAGCAGTTTCAGGAGATTTGGCTAATTAATGAGGAGGAAGCAAAGGTTTTAATGAACAGAGCCCTTGATGCGGACAAAGTCATCCAGTTACAGCAGCTGGGGCTTCCCTGGACCAGACCTGACTACTGGTTCATGAACAATGTGGGGCCTATTTCTCTTTTCAAGAAGAAGTCAGCTACAGAGTTAGTCCATGAGCTGTTGATGATGGTAGGTAAGTAAGAAACTGGATTAACTCTCATCTGCTGCTCTCACTGTGTGGGGCCTTGCAGGACAGAAGCCTCTCTCCCAGCGGCAGGGAATTTGCTGTGTAACTCCAAGTCAGTCATTTAACTTCTCAGTTCGCTGGCCAGAACTTCAGGAGTACAAGTTACAGAGCAGGTTCTTGTCTAGCGTGCTGTTAGAGGATGTTTCCTCAAATGGAATTCTCTAGATGAGTGAAAATCACACACACACACACACACACACACACACACACACACATACAGCCTCTCTCTGTAGTGTATTTTTTAAAAAATGGGCGTTTTTATTTTTTATTGTCTGAACTTTACTACCAACAAACACGAACAGTTCCATATACAAAGAAATAGAGGATTATGTGTGAAACCATACATTTCTATCACATATAGCTTTTATTTTTAAAAGGTCCGTAATAAATTTAATATAGTTTCAAAGCTGTCCTGATTATGTTTACCACTGAATTTCCCCAGTTTGTTCTGTGAATTTTAAAAAAGTTCTTTGATGACTTCCTCCTCCTCCTCCTTTTCTCTCTTTTTCTCTTTCTTTTTTACTCTTCCTCTCCCACTCTCCCACTCTCCCACTCCTTCTCTCTGATTCTCTTTCTCTGTCTCCTTTTTCCTCTCTCTCTCCTTCTCCCTTTCGCTGTATCCCACTCCCTCTTCCTCTGTCTCTCTTTCTCTGTTTCTCTCTTTCTCTATCATCATCATCGTCCCAAGACCCCTTACTTCAGTTGAAGCAGTGAGGTATAGCAAGATAGAGGGCCTAGAGATGGTAAGAGTCAAATTTAAATTTGACCTGCATAACCATGGATCACAGAAACATAGATTTAGACTCAGAAGGGACTTCATAGACCATGCAGTTAAACCCTTCCATTTTACAGATGTGGAAACTGTGGATCCCTGAGGCTAAATAGCTTGCCCAGGTCACGTGTGTAGTAGGTATTCCCAGCACTTAGCATAGTGCCTAGCACGTAGGAAGCACTTAATAAATGTTTATTAACTGACTGACTGACTGGTGTATCAGAGGAGGTATTTGAACTTCAAGTCCTCTGACTCCAGAACCACTTAGTCTTAAAAGCCTCAGTTTCCCCACCTGTAAAATGGGGAACATCTACAGTTAATCTACCTCACTGGGTTGTTACAAGGTTCACATAAGATTATGGATATAAATAGGAGTGTTCTGGTTTAGTAACCAGCTCTCTGGGAAAAAAGTGTATTCCTGGCGCAGTTTAAAGTGTAATCCACATTATAAATGTTTTCGCCATACTTTCTTAGGTCCAGACAATCAATAAAACAATAAATGAAACCTTGAATTGTAGCATTTGCTGACTTCTGAGGTATAAATGCTCACACTGAAAATTTAATTTGCTCTATGAGTCAATGTCTAGAATGTCTAGAACATTTTGCAAACGTTCAAGTTCTACATAAATGTCAGTTATCATCCTCATCATCATCATTATCACCACCACTATTATCATTTTTTAGTAAAAGATGGTGCTTTTTCACAGTTTCCAAAAGTCAATTTTGTGAGAAACATGCTCACTTAAACAAAAAACAACACTTGTTGTGAAATCAGGAAAGTTTTTTATTAATTTCCACCTTCATTCCCCCTGAATGAATGGGTATCCTCAAGTAAGGCTACAGGAAGACTTCAATTTGTTCTGACCAATGCAAGCCCTTTATACTGTCGAACTTCCCACCACACCATCTATTGGCCAAGTGACTTCATGTTCTCCTCTCTAATAGGCTTCCCCTCAAATAGCTGGTCAAGCCTTTACACAAGTTTCTGACCTTTTACCTGACCATGCTAGGTCACAACTGTGATTAACTGCCACCACTCAAATCTGGGAGGAGTTTTAACTCTGTGGAAACAGAACTCCTTCCTTTGTTTCCCACAATTTGCAAAAAGAAAAAAAAAGACAAAATTATGTGTCCATTCTCTTTCTCTTGTTCTCATCTACTTTTAATCCTTTTTTTCTGAAGAGGAGGAGGAAAAAGAGGGAAGCCGAAAACCAAGCTTGAAAGACCAAAAGCCCAGACTGTCCCTGCCAAGACATTTATCTGCAAAGACTGTCAAACAAATACTGGAGATTATGTGTGATGAGTCGGTGAGTTCAGTCTTGGGGGAACTTGTCTTGAGGGTATGATAGGTACAAAGGAGGACCTGTTTAGAAAGGAGTAAGATTTTTTATTTTTATTTCTGTATTTGTGACTTTCCCCATCTGTTCCTAGACCTGAAATGGTCTGGCAGGGGGATCTGCTACCCAGGCAAGTCAAATGGGACTGTAAAGACTACTGACCCACAAAGCAAGTTTACGAAAAGGCTCTGGATCATCTACAGGCTAGCTGGCAAATACTGCCTTGCTTTGCGACCTATAGAGGTACAGTCCAGGTCTGAAGTCAATTCCCCAAGAAATTATGGCAGTTTCTGAAAGGAAAGGGCAATAACAGAAACCACCACGACTCTAACTACTACAAAGCTATCTGCCACTGTTGGACATTCCTGAGCTGGTGACTTTGTAGGTTGTGTTGGTTGGATTGTACTTAGATTTCATAAGAGTCAATCAATGAGCATTTTTTAAGCCTCATGTGCTAGGGTCTGTGCTAGGTACTAAGGATACAAAAACAAAAAAAATGAAACAGACCCTACCTTCAAGGAGCTTAGCTTCGACAGGGGAGAGGGGGACAAGGGAGGGGAAATTACACAACATGGACAGATTTGAGCATATACAGAATAAATACAAAATGATTAAATAAAGGGGAGGGAGGGAATTAGCAGTGAGGGATCAGAAAAAGCTTCATTTAGAAGATGTAGAAGGCACTATCGCTCTGTGGGGAAGAAGGGAGGGAATTTATGAGGTGAAGGCCTGTGAATCAACAAGCATTATGTGCCATGCTCTGTGCTAAGCACTGGAAATACAAATATAAGCAGACAGTTCCTACCCCCAAGAAGGAGGAATGAATGGAACATATCAAAGGAAGTGTGAAGGGGATGGGAGGAAATAAAGAGGAGCCCTGTGCAGGGGCATCATAGAGCAGCCTGGAGAAGAAGAAGAAAAAGAGGCAGAGAGGAAAGGTATTTTAGGCAGGGGGAAAGGGTTTGTGTAAAGTCATGGAGATGGGAGATAGAGTCCTGTGTGTGGAGAGAGAAAATCCATCTGGCTGGAGTGTAGAATGCATAAAGGGGAGTAATATTACAAAGAGGATAGAAAGGGAGATTAACAGTATGACTGTGAAAGGGTTTAAAAACCAAAGATAAAAGTTTCTATTTGATTCTAGAGGCAATGGGGAGAATCACTGGAGTTTATTGAGTTAGAGGAGTGACATGATCTGATCCATACTTTAGTGAATGTTACTTTGGCACATGTTTGAAGGATAGATTAAGGCAGAGAGACAAAGTAGGGAGGCCAATTAGAATGCTATTGTAATAGTAAAGGCAAAAAGTAGTGAGGAGAGAACCAGAACCAAAGTGGTAGCAGTTGGAGTGGAGAGAAGGGATGGATGAGAGTGGAGTTGTGGAGACCTAAACTACATGATTTGTCAAGTGATTGGCTATATGGCATGAGAGTGAGTGAGGAGTCAAGGATGACAGTGAGACTAATATTAACCTTGGAGACTGATGATTCTCTTGACAGAAATAGGGAAGTTTGGAAGAAGGGCAGATTCTGGGGGAACAATAATGAATTACATTTTGAACCTGTTGAGTTGGAGATGCTATATGGCAAAGGTTTGAAATGTTCAGTGGGAAATTGGTGATGAGAGACTGAAGCTCAAGGGAGTCAGATAGTCAGCATTTATTAAGCACCTACTATGTGTCAGGCGCTGCATGGCAGGGATGAAATCCAACAAAGGAGACAAAGAAGGAACAGTGAGGAGGAGAAGAGGTGGAGAGAAGTGTTATGAAAACCTCGAGAGAAAAGATTATCAAGAAGAAGAGGGTTCTGAAGCTTTCAGAGAAGTTTAGAAGAATAGGGATTGAGGAAAAAGCCATTAGATTTGGCAATTAGGAGGTCATTAGTCACTGTAGAGAGAGGAATTCCAGCTGAATGAAGTCAGAAACCTGACTGTACAGAATTAAGAAGATAATTGCGAGGAAATGAAATAGAACCATCTATTGTAGAAAACCTCAAGGAGTTTAACCACCAAAGGGAGGAGGGATATGGCACAGTAACTAACAGGGATGGGCAGATCAAGTGAAGCTTTTGGCAGAATGGAGAGAAGTGAGTATGTTTGTGGTTGTGGTTGTGTGCTTTGTCCTCTGTTTTTGACATCAGGAAGATGATGACATGACTTGAAAGTGAATTGGATTTAAGTGAGGTAGCTCTGTGCAGTCACCAGCCTCACTTTCTCCTCCAGAGTCATCTGGGTCCAGTGGCCAGATATAGATTGGGACGGCTGGAGATAGAGAGAGAAATATCAGTAGAAGGGAAATGACTGAAAATTAGAGAGTAAGTAGGGATAATGGAGGGGGCAATTTTCTGGAGAAGACAGGATGGAATGGAATCAAGAGAGCAGGTAGATGGATTTGCCTTGGCAGGATGAAGGGCTACCTCTTCATGGGAAATGAATGAAGGAGAAGAAAATGGCAGAAGGGTAACATGAGTTGAAGAACAGGAGAGCAGAAGGAACTTTTTGCCAGTGGCCTCAGTTTTATTAGTGAAATATGAGGCAAGGTTCTCAGCTGAGGAGGTAAGGAGAGGATGGCTGTGGAAAGTTAGAGGAGAGATGAAAAGATTTGGAAAAAGCCATTATAAATTGCTTAGGGAGCTGGTGAAGGATTGCTTTGCTGCAGTTAGGGCTCAGTTATGATTATGTGACTTTAATTTGTAGTGGACCTAGTTGGTCTGGTTTTGTGATTTGCCCCTGCTTCTTTCAGTAGTAAATGAGTAGAAGTGAAGTCTGGGGTTTGGCACAGAGAAATCTTCAACAGGATAAATTGGACAAAGATATCAGGAGAAGAGGATGGTATAGAGTTGAACTGGTTCACCAAGGGGTCAAGATGGGAAAGGGAGGAGAGTGTAGCCAGTGCAGGGGTGACAGTATGGAAAAGAACTGAGGGGTAGAAGGATAAAAAGTTACAATGAGGATGGAGAATAGGGTTTTGAGTTGCAACCTGGAGGGAGAGGTGGAAGGACCAACTACAGGGGTGGGGAAACATGTTGCCATGGTCTCAAGGGATGGATTCAGCCAAAAGGCTGCACTTAAGGATCTAGAATGCCACATGTGGCCTCAAGGCTGCAGGTTCCTCACCCCTGGACCAACAGATCATGCTTAGATAGCAGAACTTCAGAGTTCATGAACTTGGATTTGGAACACTTGGAACTTGGATGATGGGAAAATCCAAGATATGACCATATCTCTATGTGTAGCTGTAGTGTATGGGGTGGAAGAATGTTTAAGTAGAGTATTGAAAAAAGTTTCATCAGTACATATGTTGAAATTCCCTAGTATGAGGGCAGGCGAGAAACATGATGAGTTGGTCACAAAAGTCATTAAGGAAGGAAGGAGTGTCCTGGAGGTCAGGAGACCACATCTACTGGAACCTTGATTGGATGAATTGGATGGACTGAATGATCCTCAAAGGAGGAGAGGTTACTGAATGACAGTATTAGAGGAAGAACCTGGAAATAGCAAAAGGGAGAAATTGGAGTTGGATTTAAAGATCTAGGAATCACCTCCATAGAGGTGATAGCAAAGCCAATGTATGGGACCTGATGAGATCACTAGGTGAGAGAGTATAGAGAAGAAAAGAGGAGATGGCCTAGGACAAAGCCTTGGGGACACCTATAGTTAGGAGGTATTATATGGAGGCTGAACCAGCAAAGGAGTGTTCTGGGGAGGTTGGTGGGGAGAGGTTTATGCAGTATGGAGTACAATAAACAAATGATAGAGTAAAAAATGCACTGAATTCAATCAGATCTAAAGTTCAGCAGGACTACTATACAGCATGGAGTTTTTCTTGCTTGGCTTTGAGTGTTGACTATTCAAAGAAGAAAGCTGGTTTCAAGAATTGGAACAAGGGTCAGGAGCCTTCAGTTCCCCAGCCCATAAAAGCATGTAAATCGATTTTCTTTTGATTAAGCATCAGCTACTATCATTTTACTCCTCACTGATGCCAAGACAAGCCACCATTGGTCATGAGAGTGAAGAACTGGCAAGGGATCTCCTTCTTACTCCTAAGTCACATTCCAGAGAGCACTCTTTCCCAACCCTGATTTTTAAGCTTGTGTGGCCTTGATTGTGCTGTGTAGTGATGGGTATCCATGTACCCCGACAGAGTTATGCCAGCATATTTCTGTAGATAGACCAAAGGCACTGGGCCATTTCCAGGTGTTCTACTTCCCCAATTACTTTCCCAAGGGGTTCAACTTCTTGGAAACTTGCCTCACTTATTAGGTGGAGGTGACCAGAGCCTGATTTTTGACAATAAAACTGGCCTCAGATGTTCAGATCTGCGTTTTTTTTCCCCCTCACAGGGTTTTCTGATAGAAAGCAAATTGCTGAGCCTTCTCCATCCCCTCGAGAGGAACGAAAGCTGTCTACTGAAGCTAGACTCTATCTTTGCTGTGAGTCCTGAGACACTTGGGAATTTAATGAAAAAAGCTAGAAGCCTAAATCAGAGGGAAAGAAAAATACTGTGTCCTTTTTGACACTCCTGTTAGCCCCTGGAGTGAGTTAGGGTTGGGTAAAGGGACTTCCCTGGGTACCCCAATGTATCTTTCTCTTTTATTCTCCTGCACTCAACTAAATGACCCAAGGAACCCTAAAACTCCTCCAATCTCTAATAGTCTTCCAAGTATTTCTGACTCCTGCTATGACCATAGTTTCTTCCCACCCCAAATACATTCCTTTGGATTGCCTCAAAGTTGCACATTATAACCTCTGTTCTTCTTGGTCACTATAGTCCTTCAGGAATTTCCTGCTGGTCCAGCCCAGTGAACTGTCTTTGTTCATTAAGGACTAAATCCATGTTGCCTGTGGCATACATAAAGTAATCGCCTAAGAGGACAGATCCCCCAGTAGGACAGAGTGACCAGAGGTAATTTGGGTCAGTACTTTGATCCTGGAAGAGGGCAAGAATGGCCACTACATGATATCCTCTGAAATTCTGTTCTAGATTTGCTTCTCACCTTAAGTTCCAAAGTAGCGTTGCCCATCTCTAGTTACTCCAGGAATAATGAATTTCATAGTGTTAAATCTGAAAGGGACCTTAGAGAGCATCTTATTTATCTCTCCTTCCCCTTACTTCACAAATGAAGCAACTGAGGTAGAGAGGTGAGGCCCAGGGTTGTACAGCCACTTGGCATTGGAGCACGACTCAGTCCTAGGTATTCTGACCCACAATCCAGTGTTCTTTTGACTACACTGTAAGGCCTCTGACCACCTCCTTTTTGTCTCATTTCATCCTTTGTCCTTCCCAAGCTCATTCATTCTTTGAAATGTTGATTGCATAGGTCTTTATGTTTTCCATAAAGATTTTTATGTCTTGTATTTATGTTATTACAATTAATCCCAAATGACCCAGTACATTCCTTGAAAGAAGAGACTACATCCTCTCTTAGTGCCACTTAGTAACCTGGGGTTTCAGGCAGATGATAAAGATTTGAACTTTGCATCAAGGCTGAAGGCCAATATTCCTTGGCATCTGGACAGGACACTCCAGCAACTCTTTGGCTCACTTTCCCTTTAGGCCCTTGGGATTGAAAACGAAGATGATGTTTATGCACTGGTTCAATTCTTCCTCGAATTTCGAGCCAGGAGGGTGTCCACCTACCAGGTAAGATGAAATGGAAAACAAGGGGAATGATTTGTGGTTTCTGCTATGAGAATGTGAATTTGGTCAGGTCTATATTCCATCAGTAGATTGTTAAGCTAAGCATAAAATAGTCATTTCTGTCTCACTTTCATGTGTGTGTGTGTGTGTGTGTGTGTGTGTGTTGTGTGTGTGTGAAGGAGTTAGCTTTTCTTTAGTGATTACTGTCTAGAATATTTCCAACCAGGTGCTATTTTCATTCTACAGGAGGACAAATCCAAGCTCCATATGCTAAATATGCCTGGGTCACACTGAGGCTAGTAGTGAGTGGAGGAACTTGGTTTAAAACTCCTTGTTTTGTCTTGTTGCATTAAGTTCCTTGTCCTCTTCTAGTTCTTAATCTCATTTGTCCTATAGTCATTCTTTTGAAGGGAGGCAATTTGATTTTTATATGTATATGTGTATACATATATGTATGTGTGTACATACACATGTACACACACACAGTCAAATAGCCCAACATGAAGTTTCAAGGAGATGCATTGAAAAGGCTTTTTCTTTTTGTTTTTAAAAGAATGTAATGTTGAAGGACCCAGATGTAAGAAAATGATTGTGCCTCAAAACATTATTGGGTGAATTAATTGCTAGATGGGCCTCTTCACAGCCAGTAGCAGCTAGAAAAAGCAGGACAGCCTCGAGGGGGTTGGGTAGAACTTCTTAGTTATTATTGGCCTTGGCTAAAAAAAAGTCCATTAGCATCATTAGCAGATTGGAGCCAAGATCAGTAATCCTTTTTTTCACTCAGCCAATGAGACTGCTTGTCTTTTAGCTGATAAAACTGGAATCTGGGTAAGTTCAACATGGCTTTCATTGATTGAAAAGTGAAGTGTTGCTTTGGCAACCTGTGGGGTTTCCAGTGGCTCAGAGGAGGAGTTCTGGAGGCATTTCTGAAAGTGGATTTGGTCCAGGATCCATAAGTAGTTGCTTCAGGTGCTCCACTTTGTCTGGATGGATATATATGTTGGAGGCCAGGGTTGAACTAGCTCTGGATGTATGTCACTCGTGTGGAGGTGTGGTTGAATGGGCCACTTAAGCCACCTTCACTGATGTAAAAATAGCTGATACTTGAATGTGGCTTTGCCCTTTAGTTTGTTTATCTAGTTGATCTTTAAAAGGCACATCCTTCCCTCCCTCCAACCTCCTCTTCCCTTTCTCGTCTCTTCCTTTCCACATTCCTTCTTCCTTCCTGAAGATGTACATCTTCAGTTGTGATAATATTCCACCTTCCTTTTGGCACCTTGTGTCCCATTATCTCCAGAGCCAAGAGGGCCAGACTCCGGCTCCAGAGACTGAAAGCATCAAAGAAGAAAGCTGTGTCCCCGATGACTGCCAGGATCCACAACACCTTCTCCATTCCGCACTCATCCATCCTAACGATGTTCTCAAGGCCTTGGAAGCTTATGTTATCAGTCAGCAGAAACTCAGGTGGGCTCAGGTGCCTGAAACAGGGTGAAAAGCAGCGTACAGGGTTGTGGGGGGAAGCAGGCAGGTGCTCAGAGTAGAAAATCTTGTCCAGTGGTTGCATTATTCCAATCTGTATATTTGAGCTTCTGTTATTTAAAGTTACATAGAAAATGTGGTCATTGGTTCCATCCCAATTGAAATATGTAATGAAAATTCTAAGAATGAGGTTACTTCATGGGATTCATTGTTTGCACCAATCAGGACCTAGCTATAGATGTTGAAAGGGGAAAAGGTTTCAAGGGTAGGGTCGGAGCAAACTTATAAACCTTTTTTTTTTTTTTAAAGAGCATAGGGTGTCTATGCAACATGACTAAGCTGAAAATGTATTTAGTAGGAATCTATGTGTAGAACCTATATATGACTGCATGCCATCTTGGGGAGGGAGTGGAGAGGGAGGGGAATAAATCTAAGATATATGGAAGTGATTGTAGAACACTGAAAACAAAATAATTTTTAAAAATGAGCATAGGATGGAATGGTGGTTTTAATTCCTGGAAACATGCTTCCTGTGGAATAGAAGAATGTATTGTCTCAAGAGTCAGAATATAAGCAAGAGGAAGGTGGAAATGGAGTGTGAAAGGGAATGCCTATAGGAAATATCTATAGGAATATCTTTAGCTCCATTTTTACCCCCTCTGTGGCTAACAGCTCCCTTAGATGATCTCTTCAAGGAAGAGGAAGGGATTATTTACTGCTGTGGGCAGTTACAAGTATCCCGACAATCTCTTTGCTTTTTCCTTTTGCTTACTATGAGCATCTGGCTGTGGTCCCAGCCAACCATTGAGGAACCTTCAGGAAGACTGGCAGTCAGTGGTCCATAGCTCTAAGATGCTCTAGTGATCAGTTCAGTCACCTTGGCTATGAGCAGCAAAACCGGTTAAATAAAACAACAAATTGATGAACTGGATGCTGCTGATATATCTGTAGAAAGAAAAAGTACACTAACACCCAGAAAAAATTAGAAGCAGTATTCTCCAAGAAATGCCTATTGTCTCGCATCATTTCTTTCTTATATAGTAATGTGCTTGAAAGAGAAGATTATGGGTGGCAAGAAGTAAAAAGATCTTACTTCCTGCTATAGCACTAGGAGCTTGGTATTACTCAGGATCTGGGTACTATGAGGTGGGCATATTTGGAAACCAGTTCTCTTTACTCTTCAGGGAGGCTCCAGTGCCATTAAAAGTGGTGACACATAGAGAGATACGGGATGTTTCAAAGGACTCAGAGTACTGGGAGGCCCTGTGTGATATTATCCCTGTCACCAGACTGAAGCTATGGGATGCTCTAATTGATGCCTTCCAGAAATACTAGTGAGTACCTGTACCATGGGGAGGGAAGCAATAGGGCAGGAAAGAATCTTTCTCCACCTTTGCCCTGTTCAGTTTTGAAGCAAATACAATTAAGACCTGGAGGTGGACAGTGTAGTCATCACATTTGCTGGTTCTTCCTTGTTAAAGAGGTTTTGGATGAAGATGATGCATTTAAGTGGAAGAGGGGCTTCTGCTGGTTACAGTGGCACTTGCTCAGTCACTGCTTCTTATTCAGTTCTCGTGTTTCTCCTTTCAGATTCCTTGCCTTTGAATTTTGCTGGCTTAGGAGCTTGAATGGTGGTGGCTGGGTGGTATCTGTGGCTTTCAGAAGGAAGTGAGGCCCTCAAAGCACCATTCTATGTACTCAACAGGTGGAATTCTACATCTATTAGAACCCTCCCCCTCTCATGGTCTGAAAGCCCACCAAACTCCATGCTGGAAGAGAGAGGAGTTTGGGGAATAATAAAAAATAGTAGGAAGAACAGTGATAATAACAGCATTGATAGAGCTCTTTGAATTTTGCAACGTGCTTTATGGGTATTATCTTATTTGATTCTCCCAACAATTCTCAGATGCTATTATCCTCATCGTCGTCGTTTTACAGATGAGAAAACTGAGGCAGACAGAGGTTAAGTAACTTGCCTAGAGTCACACAAGTAACTTTCTTGAGGCTGAATTTGAAGTCCAACTTGAAGTCCTAAATCCAAGTCCAGCATTCCATTTAGTTGCTGAACAGACCATTAACTGATTTTCCCTTTTTGTTGAGAAAAGCAACGTCCTCACCCAGCGGGCCAAGCTGCTGAGTGACAATGAGTTCCTTGAGCAGCAGAACACAGAGCTGCAGATGCTGCTGCAGCAGTACATCGATTCCAAGGTAAGCTGGAGCATGGGGTTCAAAAGTGGGGAGAAAGGGGAGATGACTGGTCCAAGGATACCGGAGGAGGGAGGCAGGGAGCAAGTGGATGTGGGGGGCTGACCTGAGGAAGAATAAGCCTTTGAGGGAAGGGAGCTTGGAGATCTGATAGAGCCACACAACATTCATCTCTGTCTTGGGAAGCAGTAGAATGAACACTGCATGACTCTCCTCATGGTACGTCTTAGACTCCTTGGCTCCCTTGGATGCTCAGTTCAAGCATCACCTTCCACAGGAGTTCTTTCCTGCCCCAAGAGGTGGCCCCACCCCCACCCCCTGTGCAGATTGTATTTATTTTGTATGTACTTATTTATACCTGAATATTTGGTTTCCCCAGATGGAGTGTGAACTCCTTGAGGGCAGGGTTTGTTTTTGTTTTTGTTTACCTATCTGGAGCACCTGACACTTGTAGGTGACCAGTGAACAGCTGATTGACTTTCCACTCCCCCTCTTAAAATAGATTAAATTCTATTCTGTTAGGTCCAATGGGTCCCCATATAGAAGGCACTTTGCAAAGCTTAAAGAGCTTATAAATGCTAGTGATGATGATGATGATGATGGTGAAGATGGTGATGGTGATGGTGATGGTGATGATGATGGTGGTGATGATGGTGATGGTGATGGTGACGGTGACGATGATGGTGATGATGATGATGGTGATGATGATGATGATGGTGATGGTGATGGTGATGATGATGATGGTGATGGTGATGATGATGATGGTGATGGTGATGGTGATGGTGATGGTGATGGTGATGGTGATGGTGACGGTGACGGTTACGGTGACGATGATGATGGTGATGATGATGATGATGATGGTGATGGTGATGATGGTGGTGATGATGGTGATGGTGACGGTGACGATGATGGTGATGATGATGATGGTGATGATGATGATGGTGATGATGATGGTGATGATGATGATGATGATGATGGTGATGATGATGATGATGGTGATGGTGATGGTGATGGTGATGATGATGGTGGTGATGATGGTGATGGTGATGGTGACGGTGACGATGACGGTGATGATGATGATGGTGA
>CM053769.1:265906786-265977011 GCA_028658325.1 Potorous gilbertii | reverse complement strand
TGATGGTGATGATGATGATGATGGTGATGATGATGGTGATGGTGATGATGATGGTGATGGTGGTGGTGATGGTGATGATGATGGTGATGATGATGATGATGATGATGGTGATGGTGATGATGATGGTGATGATGATGGTGATGTGTCCCTTGATGTCAGTGTATTTTGATTTTCTTCAGAGGAAAATCATTCTTGCCAGGGGTATAGTCCACTTAGAATTTGGTTAGAAGGATCATGCAGGTTTACCTAGCTGCCAAGGAAAAGCTTGGCAGGAACACATATTCTTAAACTCTCCATCTGTTTCTCTAAATTGCTGTCCCCTGATGTTGCCCAAACCAACCTAGAATCATAGAACCCTCAGGTCTGGGAAGAGGCCTCAGAGGTCATCTCATCCAATCCCTGTCTGTAGCATGAGTCCTGTCTATAATATTCCTAAGAAGTGACCTCTGTTGGAGCCTCTCTAGTTGTAGTTCAGTTGTTTCAGTTGTGTCTGACTCTTTGTGACCCCATCTTGGGGTCTTGGCAAACATACTAGAGTGGTTTGCTATTTCCTTCTCCAACTCATTTTACACATGAGGAAACTGAGGCAAACAGGGTTTAGTGACTTGTCTAGCTAGAGTCTGAGGCTGGATTTGAACTCAATTCTTTCTGACTTCAGGGCCTGTGCTCTATCCACTAAAGATCTCTGGTGAAGGGGATCTCTCTGTCTTTGAAGGCAGTGCATTCTGGGGCAGCTCTCTCTGCCCAGATTGTGCTTGAACCAAGAAGCAGCAGAAATCTCTTCCTAAACTCTGAACCCCAAACCTCTCAGAGGGAAACCTCTCCACTCACAACAAATGTTTATTTTGCTATCTTCCTTTTTTCATCTGTGACTATGTCATTGCTAGTTTAGGAGTGTAACGGTCACTTTGAGTTAATCCAGCTACATTTGGAGGTCTGTATGAATTGGTGGAAAAACCAACCATCCTATAAGGAGTAGGAGCTGGGGAGGGAGAAAGGGTGATAAGCACCCTAGAAAGGAAGGTTCACAGCTTTACCAGAGGCGGAATCTACAAGTGGATTTAGCTGAAGCTGAAGGAGGAGTGTGGTCTTCCAAAGGGAAAACCTTGGCAGGGTGAAAGATTATGCCTCAAGGACCTTCTAGACTTGGCATTTTAAAGTCCAAACAACAGAAATGGAGGCTAAAAGAGCTGAGACAAATCCTAGAAATGGGCAGCCTAAGCAATGCCATGCCTAGCTGATGTGTACCATTTGATGCCAAAATAGGAATGGTAAGAGAATCTGAGAGGAGTCCCTTAAGAATAAATAGCAAGCTTTTGTTTCTCTCTCTCTCTCTCTCTTTTTTCAGATAAACCTTGAATTACAAGTTCCTCCCTCCCAGGTATTTCAAGGAGCCATGAAATGGGAAACCTAGGGCCTCAGATGGGTACAGTGGATGAATCATGGGCTGACACTAGGGCCTTGCTTCTCTGGGAACTGTCACAGAGCTTGGGCTTTAAACTTTCCGAAGCTCTTCCTTGCATCTCGTTGCATGGTGAAGCAAGTCACTATGCATAATGAATTAATTGGTTGCAGTTGCAATAAAAATCTTTAAAAATTATGTCTGTCTCTCTTTAAAGCAGCAAAGTCTAGTTTCCCAAATCGATCCCTACCCTGCACCTTGACCTTCTGTGTCCTTGTGGGAGAATCAAATCTTGGAGTCTTCAACTGTGGGGCCAAATCAAATACCAGTTGCCCCTGGACAAATGCGATCTTGACCCTTGACATTTCTCCCTACCGTTGGAGACCAGCCAGGTTCTAACACAGGCCCAAAGAAACATTTGTGGCAGAACCCTGGACGTATAGTCCAGAATACTCTGGGAATTTGGGCAATTCACATGACCCAGGGGTTCTAGAGTAGTTTTGTAGGTCTTGCCTTAAGGTTTTGTTCAGATTGACCCAGGAAACTTAAAATCCTTTAGATTAAGGATAATTTGGAACTAGTTTATTCTTACCCACCCCCAAATCTTTCTACCCTCACATCAGAGTCCACATTGTCAACTACATCCCAAGGTTGATAACTGCTGCCTTTTAGAGGTGTGAGTCTCAAGTGATTTGTCCAATCGACTTAGATCTGACCCTCCCGGGGGTGACCAGCCACGAGGTTACAGGGGGATCTAAAACCTTTGGTGCCAGGGTGGGTGTTTTGCTGGTTTATTTATTTTTTATTTCTGAGTACCTCCCTAGAAGGTAATCAATGTTGGAGGTGAGACTGTCCCTCCCCAGACGTTTTTCTTTTTCTACTACTATAATACTTTGACTGTTCTTATAAATGGGGTGAGCCCCTACTTTCCTCAGGCCTGCAACCCTCTCCCTTACCAAGGTGGGAGATGTGATGGAGGAGCAAAGGAGTGATGCAGAGAGAGGGGCTTGAATAAGCCCCTCCAAGAGATCCATAGAAGTCCATTTTCATGACCACACAGCTCACTTTTTGGAAGTTTTATGCCTTATTTTGATCTGTTTCCTCTTTCTCTGGAATTCGGTAATATGGTTTTTTCTTTTTTTAGCCCTGATCTTGTCTCATTTGAAACAGAAAAAGGTCAGCTTACCTGGCTACAGAAGGAGGGGGCAAGTCAAGTCAGAGTTCCACCAAGCCAAGAGAAAAAGAAAGGGGAAAGCTTGTGGGCGGCATTTTTGGGGCTCAGCGACCATTGCCAGCAAGGGAGAGTGGGAGATACTGAGGGAGAAGCGTTTCACAAGGAGCAACAGCCATAGTTGCCTATTGTGTGTGTAACTTACAAACTCCATGGTGTACCTAATGTAGGTGGGCACAGTGGATAGGGTGCTGACTCTGGAGTCCGGAAGACTTGAGTTCAAGCCTAGCCTCAGACGCTAGCTGTGCAACTGTGGACAAGTTATTTTTATTCTGCCTCAGTTTCCTCAACTGTAAAATGGTCATAATAGTAGTATCTAGTTCCTAGGGTGGTTGTGAAGATCAGATGAGATGTAAGTAAAACACTGAGCACAGAGCCTGACTCATAGCAGGTGTTTAATACATGTTTACCCTCCCACGGTGTCTCCATCCCTTCACACATACTCGTATCTCTTAGGAACCAGGCAGCTCAGATATTTGATTTCTTTTATTCAGAGGAAAAACAACATCTAAAGATGAAAAACCCAACAGGAACACAACCCAAACAGGAAGGGAGAAATGCTTTCTGCACCATCTCCAAGCAGGGAGCAGGCAGCAGAGGGGGCAGGGTGGGTGTGCAGAGAGGGAGAGAGGCCTGAAGACAAGCAGGAGGGGGACTGGGCCCAGGCAGAGGGAGCATTGGGTGCAGCTGAGTGTGCAGACAGGATGACAGCAAGACACGGACACCCACTGAGAAGGGTGTGCAGGCACAGAGATTCACGTGAGAACAGTTAAAAATCCCAGGGAGAACAGGGTCCTGTGATCCACAATGGATCCTTGGCAAAGCTGGGCATATCCCATGGGAAATTGGAAGAGACCTTTCATTTTCTCCATTGGGGGAAAGCCAGCCATGCCTGAGCCCCAGAACAAAGCCAAGAGGAACTAGGGCAAAAGTAGTAATCTGAGGGCATTGAAGTAGGGCAGAGATATCTATCCCATTTCTGGAGGACACAGGGCCCCTGGGCTCTTATTGGAACATATTCCTGGAATGGGATGACTCAGGAGGGGAGGAGGCAGGTGGAATGTTAGGTGTGGGCCTGTGTATCTTGGTTTGCATCTTTCTGTGAATTCATTCTATAGCCTGGGGCTCACCATGATTTTCTGTTGGTGTTATGCAAACTTTACTGTTCTGGGCACTGGCCTCAAAATTAGGAGTTGTACCCAATTGGGGATTTCCATTACCAAGTTTAGATCTTGGCAAAGTGTGTGGGGGTGGAGGGTGGGGGAAAGGGGTCACCTAGTTTATGACCATCCCTTACTCTGGCAACCTCACCACTCGGATCTGGACTGAGGGGAGCGGCAGCCCTGGAATCAGAATGAGAAATTTAGGAACCAAACAAGAGGAAGGCAAGGCCTCTGAAGTTTAGGGCCTCCTGGGAAGCCCTCAGATCTGTTTGCTATTGGGCCGATCTATGGGCCCCCAGGGGAGAAGACAGTTCAAATCATAGAGATTCCAAACACAGAGGCAGCTGGGCCCAGGGGAGGGGGAGGGGGACATTCAGGCCCCCAGTAGCTTCTTGACCATGTAGCCAGGGAGGCTGTAGAGAAAGAGAGCGAGCATGAGCAGCCCCAGCAGGGCCAGCACAATCTTGATGATGAGCCACTTGTACCGGGTGCAAATGAGGTACTTGATGGACTTCAGGGGGTTGAGGAACCAGACGAAGGCAGTATCTGGCCGGCTAGGGAGAGGAAAAAGATTTGAAAGTTGGGATGTTTAACAGAGTAGCCAATGCATCCCTACTCATCCAGCTGCTCTTGTAACTTGGCCATTTGGTGCTACATCCGCAGAGAGATTGTATGCTGTAGTGTCTGAAGCTCTGGACCCAGAGGCAGGAAGATAATGGGTTCGAGTCTTGCTTGACATTTATTAGTTGTATGGCTGTGCCTTTGAAAGGTACTACGTCTTTTTCCCTAAAGAGCATATAATGATAGCATTTATCTCACAAGGTTGTTGTAAAGCCAAAATTAGATAATGTATCCAAAGTGCTGTCCATAGCTTAAAGCATGCTGTAAATTTAAGCCATTATTTTTCTTACTCCAGATGGCTCTACCTGACATTATTCAATCTGGTCTGCCCTATCCTGCCTCTGTAGGCTATCTTGCATCTTGGAAGCAGAAGTATTCTTCCTCGTCACTGGCTGTAAATTTTTTCATCTTCAAAGTTATAGATCAATGGACACTCTCCCAAAAACTAAAAATGATTCCCTCCCTCTCTCCTTAGTTTCCTGATACCTGCCTCATTATAGGCACCAAATTACATTCTAACTTGTGTAATTTATTTGTGTCCACATCTTACTCTCCTAAGGAGGGATCATTTGGCTTTTCACATTTTTTCTGCCAGCACACAGCAAGCTGCATAAGACATTCCATCTCCCATCTCCTTCCTCTGCCTATGCACAGGTTGTCTCACATGCCTAGAATTCACTCTGCCTTGTAACACCCCTAGCTTCCTTCAAAGCACAGGTCTGGTGCTACCAGCTGTATGAAGCCTTCTCTGGTCTCCCCAGTTCTCCATGTTTCCCCCTTCTTGAAATTACTTTGTATTTACATATGTGTGTGCTTGTTGTACACACTATGATAGACTAAGTTACTAGAGGGCAGCGACAGTTTTGTTTTTGTAATTCAAATGCCTTGTACATAATAGACAATAAATCTGAACTGAAGTTTGTTGAAGTTAAAGATGGCAGAAATAACAAATGTTGAGATTAGATTTCAATGAACCTATCACAGAGGGAGTAAATTCTAGGCTGGGAGCCTGGGTGCTTTGGTTCTATTTGGGTCTTGCTAGTTTTCTCTGGGGTAGTCCTTTCCCTTTCTGTGTTTCCATCTGCTGATAAAGTTGGGTTTACAATTCCTTTGGAGAGTTTCCTCTCTTCCCACAAAGAAAGGAAAGCTAGGGGAAGGGAAAAGAAGGGAAAAGAGGAAGGAAAGGAAAGGAAAAGAAAGGAGGGAAAATGGCCTGCTCTTTTCAGTAGTGGCATCCTTGGAGAAGGCAGCAAAAGGGAGAAGTACCAGACCACTGAGGACTAAAGCACTCTTAGGCACCAATGATCTTCTTGACCAGGTAGCCAGGCACAGAGTAGAGAAAGAGCCCAAGGAGGAGAAGGAGAAGCACCAGCAGCAGGATCTTCAGCAGAAGCCAACGATACGTGTGCCACAGGAAGTAGCGAGCAGACTTGAGAGGATTTAAAAACCAGATGAAGCTTGTGTCAGGCCGGCTGGGGTGACGAGAGGAAACAGAAGATGAAGGGTAGTAGTGGAGAGAAAAGAATGCAGGGAAAGGGGAGGCAGGAGTAGGTGAGTGTGGAGGGAGGAGGGGAGGGAAAGGAGGGGGAGAGGGAGAGAGAAAGGGAGGGAGGGAGGGGGTGAGAGAGGGAGAGAGAGAGGGAAAGAGAGAGAGAGAGGGAGAGGGAGAGAGAGAGGAAGAGGGAGAGAGAGAGGGAGAATGCAAAGATATAGGAAAAGCAGACTCTAGAGGTGTTCCCTGACTCTCAAAACATCTCTGGCCATGGTGGGTAATGGCCAAAATTCAGCAGAGTATCATTTTGGCTTAAACCAAAGGGCCTTTATATCTAGTAAAGTTTATATGTCCTTGGAAAAAGCAATAACTTTATCAGTTATTTTAATCTGAATGAGGTTATTTTTAAGCTTCTTTTCTGAGATCAGAGGTGGAAAGAAGGTGAAAGAGAAGAAAAGGAACACTTGAGGAGGGTACGTGAGCTGAAAGAGGAGAGAGGGGAATGGGAGTCTTATGGAGAGTTAGTTCTAGACACAGGAGAGAAACAAATAGGGAGATGAGGACTAGGGAAAAACTTCCTTCTAGAACTTTCTTGGTCCTAGTAGTTGTTTCTGGTCAGGTCACTCTCTTCTAGGAACTGGCCCTAAGACTATGTGGTCTTAGGATCATGAGATCATAGTCTAGAGTTGGAAGGGATTTTAACATTTCATCTTCATTTTACAGATAGGGAAACTGAGGCCAAGAGGCATTAAATGACTTGGCCAAGGTCACACAAGTAATAGGGATCAAGAGCTGGGATTCAAACCTATGTCCCCCAAGTCCAAATACAGGGATTTTTCCATCATCTTAGACTACTCCACTCCCTCACCCTCTACACTTATCCTAGAACCTTGCAGGTCTGGGGCATTTCGAAGTCCTGGAATATTAACAGAATTGAAGCATCTAGGATGTGGGCCAGAAAGCAGTGATCTGGGGGAAGAAGGTAGTATATTCAGGAATTCTCACTGTAGGTGGGAGATAGGGATGAAGGGCTGGAAAGGTGGAAGGGGAGGAGAAGAGCAAGGAGGGCAAAGAGATCTGAACCTACTTAGGTTTCTCCAAAGGGTCTGGTTCATTTCGGGCTAAGCCCACAGGGTTCTTCTCCGCCTCCTCAGCAGTTAATAGATGCAACTCTGCCTCCACTTTTCCCTAGAGAGATACACAATTTCACAGTCACTGCCAAGTTCAGACAAGAGGTCCAGGCTTTTTTGTAGTCATGTTCACCACTATTGGCTGAGCCTTCCTGGTCCCCACCTCTTCCCAGGAATAGGAAGCTTGCCATGATCCTTCCAGTAAGCTACATGGACCCAGCTCTCAGTACCATGAAGCCCTAATTCATCAGGACCCACCCAACCTTCCAGCTTTACTGTTCTCCCCTTTAGTGGCTATTCCATGAACAAGATGCCCCGTCTCTCAGTTCCTGGCATTTTCTCTAGATGTTCCCTGTGCCTGGAATCTCTCCTCTGCTCTGACTAGTGAGCTTCCTGGCTTCTTTAAGTCCCAACTCAAATCCCAGTTTCTACAAGAAGCTTTCCTGAGTTCCAGTGCCTTCCTTCTGTTAATCATTTACTATTTATCCTATGTGCAACTTGCTTTGTATGTTTTTGCATGTTGTCTCCCCCATTAAATTGTAAGCTCCTGAAGGCAGGGACTGTCTTTTGCTTCTTTTTGTTTCCCTAGTGCTTAGCATAGCATCTGGCACATAATAGGCACTTAATAAATGTTGATTATCAATTGCTTTCCCTATCTGTCTTCCACATCTATCCTTACTATATCTAAAGATGCAGTGCTCACCGTAAGCTCAAACTCATCATTCTCATTGCGGGCCAACAAGGGCCACCAGCCTTTGACACGCTTCTGTTTGAAGATGGAGACCAAGGGCACCTCCACTTCCCCAGTGGCCATCTCCATGGAGCACTGCTTGGCTGTCTTGGCGCCTCGGGGGAACCGGTTCAGGTCTAGCTCAATGGCACCTGTTGCAAGGAGAACATTGAGGTGTTCAGTGTATCTCCCTGCCAGGTGTCCCACTCCAATTTGCTAGGGTGGAAACTTTCATCTTAATTCCTTTGCTCTGGGTTTCCAGATCCTTTTTGTATCTCTCACAGAACCTCAATCTCCTTTTTCTCTCTCTGGAATCTACCTCTTTTTCCCTATCCCCTATCATCCCCTGCTTCTTCCTTTATCCCCCAGTATTCCTTTTCTCTCTAGGGCCCTCTCTCTTGCTCCTCTCCAGTCGCACCCAAGAAGTCATCGGCAGAGAAGTGGTCTGCATCCCAGATCTGCAAGGTGAGTCTAGCAGGGATCTTGTATTCTGTCTCATCCCAAGAGAACATGGACTCTTTCTTGGAGATGACGATCTTCTCCTCTGCTGCCAGGTAGTCAAAGGGGAACAGGTAGCGCCAGTTAAAGTTCCCCTCGCCAGTCAGGGAATGATAATGAACATCCGTGTCTTGTTTATCTTCTTGTTGCCCCTTCAGCCACCTGTTCAGAGGTCATCATGGAAACTCTTAGAGCCTGCTGCCCATAAACCCATCCTGGTCTCACCTCTGTCCTAACTTTTCAGCCACCCTAGCCCCCATTTCCCTGGCATGCTCCCTTTGGAGTTTGGCTCAGTGGCTCCTAACGTCCATCTAGAACCAAAATGCATATTTTTGTGCCTTCTGTTTATGTCCTGACCCTTCTGAACTCCCTTCCCCACCCCTGTTAACCACACAACAGGTTTTCTCCTTCAAAGGCAGTCCTAAACCTTGCAAGCTCACTGTATCCCTGCTCACCCCCGCACGAAGATGTCACTGGACTTTTCCCCTGTAAAAAAGTCATCATCCTCTAGGACCACTTCATCTGTGTTCCATACAATGACTCGAAGCTCATACCTGAGTAGTAATAGGAATTAATAACAATGATCATAAACAGCAACAGCAGTAGTGGTAGTAGTAGCAGTGGTGGTGGTGGTGGTGGTTGTGGTGGTGGTACTAGTAGTAGTAGTAGTAGTAGTAGTAGAAGCTAATTTCATCATTATAGGGAACTCCTGGATCAACCAACTCCCACTACCAATGCAGACTGATATCTTTTCTATAAATGATTGTCTTACAGAATTGTTCAGGGAATTTTAGAGTTTAAGTAATTTGCCCAGGGTCACCTAGCTTGTGTGTGTGTGTGTGTGTGTGTGTGTGTGTGTGCGTGTGCGTGTGCGTGCGTGCGTGTGTGTGTTAGGTATTACTTGGTTTCAGGTCTTCCTGACTGTAAGGCCAGCTGTTTATCACACTACGACAAGCTATATCTCTCAATAACTTGTACTACTACTATTGCTAGATACAAACATGATAAATAGTTCAGAAACCTACAGAAATACTTTTGAAATAAGTAAACATCACTTCAAGCAAGGGTAAAAGCTTGATAATAAGTATAGGCCTTTGGATTGATAAAATATAGGCTATTGGATTTATCAAATTTATATATATATATATATACACATATATATCTATACACACATACATCTATATACATACACATGTATACATGTACACACATGTATGAAAATGCTTTATCTTCACATGAGGTCCATGAAGTGGTTAAGATCCAGAATGGAACTACAAGACCCTCAATTGGCAACATTCATGTAAATTTTGCCAACAAGATATAATTGAAGAACATTGAACAAATGGCTGATTCGTGGAGACTTGCTTGTGGAAATGGAGGGGGTCTGGATGATAATTCAGGACCAGGTCACTACTACTAGAAATTATAAAAGGCTATCCTTAAGGAACATGGGTTTAGTGATCAAGGTAGATTATGCAAGGAAATGATAGAAATTGCGCATTGTGGCTGCTATCTGTAGAAACTTAGCACCTACCAGATGTTTAGCAAGGCATGATCCAAGGGCTAGAGATGTACAGCAGAAGCTCACTACCTTTCAAGGACTGAGAGACAACAAGTCCTCATGCTACATGTATAGATAGATCTCAAAATATTCTGGATAACCGCAAGTGGACCATTTGCATAGACTATTGAACTGCTGTTTCTAGTCATAGCATACATAAAAACTTAAGAACAAAATTTTAAATAGACATCGATATAAAAATACTCATAATCTCCAAGCTACATGGAAACTTTCAAAATATAGAGACCTAACAGAGGAGATCAAAATCATGTTGGAGGAAGGTAAGGTATGTCTATATGATTCCTGTTGTTCTATCTGCTATAGAGAGGTACCAAGGATGCTTTCAGGGAGTCTGTAGAGGAGGAACTTACATCCTAATACTTTTATCCAGCTATCAATGCAGCCACTTTACTCACATGTACAAAAGTCATGGACTATTAAATATGAAAGAATAACAGCAAGATAGAGACTTAGAACTGTTTCTATCTGAACTCTATCGAAGAAGCTGAAAATGAGGTGATAAAGATGAAAGTAATAGTAATCCTTTCCATTGATAAAGGGCTCTATGGTTTATATGTCAGTTGTCTTACAAATCTTGACACCAACTTTGTAAGGGCAGGGATTACTATCCCCTTTGTAAGACAGGTAAACTGAGGCTCAGGGGAGTTAACTTCTTGCCCAAGGTCATAGTGTTAGTAAGTGATGGAGTTCAGATTAGAACTCTCCTGTTTCCCAGTATGATGCTTTTTCTGGATAAAGAAGTGAGTTTAAGAATAAAAATGTGATATTCTAAGATTTGGAACCTGGATAACAGAAGTGAGAAGGTTAGGTTCCAGTTGAGGGAGAAGCCTGTGAAAAGGAAACTGACAGGGCAGAGGGGGACTGGGCAGAGAAGCAGGACCTATATCCAGCAGAACCCTGTGTTCAATAGGTCTGTCAGTATGTAATGGGGGCTCTGGGAAGATACTAAGGGAAATAAAGGCAGTTCTTGATCTCTTCATCTTATGCAGCTTGCATGGTCTTTAACTCACAACCTCTGACGAAACCCCCTACTCCTGCCTTGCAGAAGACCCTACATCTCTGGTCAATGTCTCCAGTACTGGCTCCTTCTCTCTTCCCCTCCAACATAATGGCCCAATAGGTAAACAGTCCTATTCCTTGCTTCTCATTACCATATCCAGACTCTTCCTCTTCTACCACCAATGGGTAACTTTCCTTTCCTTTGAGGTTTTCTCCCCTTCTCTATGTCCCCCTAGTCAGATCTTGGTGGCAGTTATCAGTCCCCATGTCATTCTCTTTTCTTTCATAAGGAGTTAGTTCATACCTCTTCACAGTATTTCCACTCCAACCCTTTCCCTGAGATTTGGAAATCTCTCACAGGCTCAGTTTCTTAGGTAAATAAAAGTTAGACTGAATTCCTTCTACCTAGAATGGTCTTTGAGTCTATTACTCACTTTTCAGGAATTCTTTCAGGATTTGGGGGACTGCTCCAGGCCTGATAAATTATTCTTTCCATTTTAGTCACACAAACATTCCCTGTTCATGTTTAGCTCTTTTATATCTCTAAGACTATAAATATCATTTCCTCCCATCTAAAATGCCTTTCCTTATGTTCTGATTGTCTCCATCCTCTCCTTCCGAACATTGCTAAAGACTCATCCTTTCCAGAAAATTACTCTAAATTAGCCTGACCTGGTTTCCATTAGTCCAGGAAATTCCCTGTCCTATTTTTTCTTTCTGCTGTACCAGAAACCCACCCTATAGTTGTGTTAGGTGAAGGCACAGGTAAATGTAGTCAGATTCTGTCTTGGGTGTTCCCGTGCATGTAAAATGACATTTAGCCAAGATCTCTAATTGCAATTCTAAGTTTCTCTAGGGCAAAGACTATGTCCTCTACATGATTTGCCTGGGGCTTTGTAGAGTAATTGGTGCTGTGTAGATATTTGTTGACTGGTGAATGTGTATCTCCCTCTGAAGCCCCCACATAGAACTGCAGACTGGGAGCTCATTTGGTGCTAGCTGACTGGCAGTAGGCTAGGACTTTATGGTATGAGAACTATGAAGTAAGAAGGACCAAGGTTGCTGAGTCTGGAAGAAAGAAGAGCTGGAGGGCCCTAGGAATCTCACTTCTTGGGCTTTCGGGGTGAGATGTCCAAAGGTGTCCCAGGAGCAGGCATATCCATGGGGAACATATCCACCCACAGCTCCAGGCGGCCCTGGAGAAGAAACAGATGTTGTGACCTCTGCCTTTTCCTTTAGCTTTGACAGACCTTGCACTTCTCTTGGAACCTGCCCCGACTCCTACACCCATAGAACTCAGTTTCCTGACTTTCATTTCTTAGCCCTTCCTTTTCTCTGTATTGCAGAACTGTTACTAGACTTATTTAACAGCAGGCATAGATAGTTGTGTGAAGGAAAAGCAAGCTGCACCAAGTTGTGTCCGATGGTGGTAGCAGGTATGAGGGCTGAGGGTGGCATCCTTGGGGAGAGTCATGGAGTGGATTCAAGCTTCTTGCTATAGGTTGGAAGACAGCTAAAAGGCAGGGAGATGAGAGTTTCTGTATTTCCAGAGGTAAGAAGGGCACCCTTCAAGTTTTGACACCTTTAACAAAGCCCCAGATATCCTGCCCTAGTTACAGTTCTGTGGGAGCTTCAGAAATCTTAGGGCTCCATAACCCAGGGACAAAGGGAGATTGATTCATGGGTAGGATGAAGGAAATATATTCCCTATTCCTGTCCATCCTCACTTCCATCTCTAAGCCTTTTCCACAGGGTTCCCTCTTATTGTCTTCTTCCTTTCCTTATCCAAGCTTCCAAAGAGTCTGCTCTTCTCCTTTAAGTTTTATCCCCTTCCCTCTGGCCTCATTCCTCTCACCTGCTCAATGCCTGGCTTGTCAGGGTTGAGTAGAGGTCGGGTCTCCACATGTTCAGGTACCAGGGGACAGCCTACACGGGGGATGTTCTCCCAGTGCCGTAAGGCAGCTAATGCCACATGCTCATCAGTAGTCTTCCTCTGACCTGTAAAGGGAGAGATCATCACTTTAGGGCTGCAAGGGACCCTGAGAGTCATCCTGTCCAAACCTCTCATTTTACAGATAAGGAGACTGAGACCCACAAGGGCCAAGTGACTTTTTCAAAGTCACACAGGTAGTAAGGAGCAGAGACAGCTTTTGAATGTGGGTCCTCTGATTCCATATTCTGTTTCCATACTGCTTCTAAGCATCAGTACTCAACAGAGGTCAGGATTCCAGGGCCTGGGGGGCCATGAAGTAGGTGACGGAGGATATTAGAGAACAGAGATGATAGACAAAGCTGATCCAAGAGAATAGGATTCATAGTCAAGCAGGATTCTCCTAGAATTTCCTCTAACATGGGAACAGAGAGGGCACTGAGATGAGTAGCTACTAGTAATATAAGACATAGGGAAGCAGCAATCTTTAGAGAGGGAGGCCAGGAACTTTATATATCTTAAGGGGGAGAACCTGGGGTGTGGGATTGAGAAAAGCATGTTCTTGGTGTTTCAGAGAATCCATATCAGCAAACAAGCCTACTGTGTACCAGGTGCTGTGTTGGGTGATAGGGATACAAGGACAAAAGTGAAACAATCCGTGCTTTCAAGGTCCTTATAATGTCTATACATACACATATAATAGATATAAAATGCTTTTTTTGGGGAAAGTCTATCTGGCTGACCAGTTTCCATCATCTATATCACATCCTCTAACTGTGGGTATTGCCGGAAATTATGTCCTAGGACTTCTTTTCTTCTTTCTCCAGACCCCATCTCTTCATAACCTTATCAGTCCTCATTATCTTAATTATCTCTATGCAGATGACTCCCAGATGCACATCTCCACTCCTAGGCTCTTTCCTGAGTTTCAGAATCTTATCACCAGCAAACTATCACAGATTTTGAATTGGAAGTGCAAAACTGAGTAAATTATCTTCTCTCTGGGCCTCTCCCGCCTCTGCCATCTTCTGAACTTCCATATTTCTTAGGAGGATGCCACTATCCTCCCCATCATTCCAGGGTTGCAATCATGGCATATGCGTTAGGGAGCCTCCTGCCCCCCAGAGACTTTCTGGTACATCAAGAATCATCATTTGGCTTGGGTTCAGAAGGCAGCCGAAACTCTCCCAATCTCACTGTTGCCCCCTTCTTCCCTACTCTCATTGTGGTTCTACCCCTCTGCTATGAAGGCAGGTCTCCTACTTATGGCAATGCCAAGTCCCTATCCTTTCTTCCTGTGGGTGACAGTGGCCTGACAAGTCACCTTCCATCCATAAGAGGAGAAATGCCCAAGAATGTGTTTGTGAGGAGGATGGGGACAGTGGGTTCTTGCTATAGGATCTACTGCTATTCTTGATTAGAGCCAAACTACTACTGCTGCTGCTGCTGCTGTTGCTACTGCTACCACTACTAGCAGCTAACATCTATATGACACCTAATACAAGCCAGTCACTGAGCTAAGTGCTTTTAAAAATATTATCTCATTTGATGCAGTTCTGGAAGCTCTATATTGTACATATGAGGGAACTGAGGCAGACAGAGGTTAAGAGACTTGCCCAGGGTGATATAGCTAATAAGTGTCTGAAGTCGGATTTGAGCTCCTGTCTTCCTGACTTTAGACCTAGAATTCTATCCACCCATCCCATACCTGCCTTCCCTCCTGGTTCTTTCCTTCTTCCTAGTATCTGCTGGGCCAGGCCATCTCTATTAAGACATATTATAAGAAACACCCTGCTAGGGGTTTCTAGCTGTGAGTGTCTAAGTCAGGCCTGTGTGCTTCTTAAAACCCTTGGCTGGTGAAGGAAAAGGCTGGATGTAGAGGAAATCCTTTGGTGTGTCTCAAGCAGCCGGAAGACTGTAAGTTCCCTGGGTCACAGGCTGTACAGGCCTGGTCTAGGCCCACCATGGTCATCCTTTTGATGTAGACCAATTTAGCAGAGCCTCTGACTCAGGGTGGGGTGGGGTTGGGGTGGGACAGGGAAATAGGTAGAGGACTAAGTCAGATAAAAGTTATGGTGTGATAATATAGATAATGCCTTAGAAAAGGTTACTAATGCCCCAGGTTGGGATGTATCAAGGGGTTATTCCAAAGTCCCTCCATTAAAGTTTTCCTTTGGTGTCTCATCAGGGTATGCCCAACCTAGATAAATTCCAAGATTCCCATCACCAGAAATATCCTTGTTGTGCCTCATACATAATGCCCTTCTTTGGACTCTTATACTTCAGCACTGGTTGTCTCCCAGGCTTGAATCTAAACTCTAAATTTGTTTCTAAGTCTAAATTAGTTTTAAAATTAATTTTGACTCTAACCTTAGCCCTAAAATCATTTCTAACTCTAAACTAATTTCTAACCCTAAATTAGTTTTAAAATTTGTTTCTAACCCTAATTCCAGCCCTAAATTTGTTTCTATCCCTAAATTATTTCTCCCTTCTTACCTTTGTTTCCTTGACTTCCTTGAGAACTTCTATCTTCTTCAGAAGGTCCTTTGTAGTTCCCCAGCTGCTCTCCTTTTCCCTCTGAAATTACCCTCCATCTATACCATATCTATCTCGATGGTACACAGGCATTAACAGTTTTCTTTATTTGAATATGAACCATTTTTCTGCCCCTTTCTTTGTATCCCCAGTGCCTAGCACATAGTAAGTGTTTAATACATGCTTACTGAAAAAGCTGGTCACCAAGAGATGACTTCTTTTGGTCACAGTACCTTGAAATGACCGTCCATCAACTAGAATCAAATCTATACTCTTCTATCTGGAATTTAAAGGTCTTCAAAATCATGCTCCAACCCATCTTACCTACCAGAATATACATTACTCCCTCTCCCACTCTCTGACTTTTAGGCAAATGGACCTACTTGCTGTAAACATATCCAGCCTTTGTGCCTTTGAAAAGGCCATTCCTCCCTCCCCCCACTTACTGAAAAGCTCTCCTTTCCTATCTCCATCTCTCTCTCAATGTGAAGTTCAGGAGGCCTTTCCTGATCCTCCTAGCCAGTGTTTCCCTCACTCCATGTATTTACTTATTCTGATATTTGTTCTTCTGTTTTCTCAACTATTCCCAGTGGAAGGTAAATACCTTGAAAGCAGAGACTGTTTTCCTTTTGTCTTTGTATCCCCAGCACTTAGGACAGTGTCCAGCACACAGAAGGCACTTAACAAAGGCTGCCTGGGACAAATGAATGAACGAGTGAAGGGATTGCTATCAGCTTTGTTGAAGAGAGTGCTAACATGCCACTGAAAACCTGGTTGCTTAAACTTTGAGGAAACTGAAGCACATCTAAGTTAAGAAAGTGAGAAAATGGCATGAAATGGGCTTAGAAGGGAGTCTCAGACTTCTCTCCAAGGCGGATCTCATGGAATTTCACCATGGGAGATCAGACCCCAGATTTCTGTCTTCCCTTCCTTTTTTCCCTTTCTGTCCTTTCCAGGAGCAAGCAGTACTGGGAAGGCCCCTGACCCATCATTTCTCCAGGCTGACCCCAATTACCATTCTCATCCTCAATTTCAGAAGGCCCGGTAAAGACTCGATTGGCCACCTTGACACGCCCAGGAGGCCCAAAGTGAGGCCCATCTACTTTTCCTTCTTTGCAGAGCTGGGATAGGATCTGTGTTGGCTTCATGGGATCTCGCCAAATATTGTAGCCATGTCTGCAGGTGACAATACAGAGGAGCACCATGGGATAAAGACTGGGATAGAGGGATGCTCTAGGACCATGCCCAGGGCTGATGGAAGTGTGAGGAGTCGGTGAGGCTGGAACCAAGAGCAGGACTGGGACTATAGGTGCCTGGAGTCCTATTTCCTACAGCAGTTGCAGTCATAATAGCCCTAATCCCTTGTTGAGGAAGTGTTCTTCAACTCTGGCCCCTAATTGCTTGGGGGAAGGAACACCTGAGGGATACCATGTTGACTGGAGGTTGACCCTTCACTGAGCCCCATCCTCATGGGTCCAAATTTCATTATCCTTCTTTCTAAACCTACTTCTCACTGCTTCTTGATGCCAGTTTCCCATTCCCTCTATTATTCCCCCATCCTGCTCCAGTCCAACTTTTCTATCCCCTTAAAGACTCTTCTTCCAATTTCTTCTAAATGGTTCTTCTGTTCTCTCCAATTCATGCAGCCTGCAGACCTGCAATGAGCCATTTCCTTGTGAGACTACAGTCTAAGATAGAGCAGCTTAACCAGGAGCCCATAGACCAGGTGTTCTTAACTTAAGATCCATGAACTTCCTTTTTTTTCCTTTTTTTGGAGTCAATTGGAGTTGACTTGTCCAGGGTCAGGCAGCTACTAAGTGTCTGAGGTTGGATTTGAACTCAAATCCTCCTGACTCTAGGGCTACTGCTCTATCCACTGCTCCACCTAGCTGCCCCATGAACTTGTTTGAAAATATTTTGATAGCTGTAGCTCAGTAGAGTTGCTTTCATTTGTAATCCTATGTATTTTTTACATTTAAAAACATTATTATGAGATGGGGCTTCTAGGTTTCATGAGATTGGCCAAGGGGTCTATAACACAAGAAAGGTTAAGGACACCTGCTGTAGACCCTAACAGCACCCAGGAGCACATTTGGGCCAAGGATGGAGCCAGAGCAAAAAATTTAAAGATCCCTGAGCCCAAATCACCACCATCATCATTTTGGTTTTAAAACAAAGCTGCTGCCTACCCATCTTGTTCCCTGCCCCAAGCCCGATCCTTCTTTTTCCTCCTCTTTTCTCCAGCTATATTATCTTCTCCCCAAACCACACCCCAGGGCATACATGGAATAGGTCTGGGCAATGCCACAGGTGGCTCGGTGCTTGCTGTAGTATCGATTCTCCAAGTCGATCTTGGTCTCTCCGATGAGGTCATCAGTGCCCACCAGATCCCAATCATACACAGCCACAGTCAACATGGATTCCATGGGGAAAGAAGCTTCAATGTCGAAGGACCTGCAGGTGAAGTCAGGGGGTGGATTGAATGAGGGGAAGATAAGAGGACTCCTGGGGATAGGAGTATAAACTGGGGGGGGTGAGGGAGGGGGTTACTGGTCTGAGGAAGGTCGCTGGGTTGGGAATAGTCATGCCTGGGGGTATTATTATGCTGGGAAAGGTCACTGGACTGGGGGAGTGTAAGGTTAATGGGAGTTGAAGATCTTCCCCAGTCATTAATAGGCCTCACACATTAAGGGAAGCTTGTTTAGGGGAAGTTTACTTGCTTGAAGGCTTTCACATCTTTTGGTAATTAGGCACTGAAGCAGTGGGTTGTGATGCCTTCTGGTTCTCTGTATATTCTGAGGTTAGTATTTTGCTTTGGAGTTCACTCGTAGGAAGACTCTTCCTGTGATTTGTCCAGAGAAGACTCTGGGTAGCCATCAAGGAGCACCCTCCCCTTTGAAAACCCAGCTGTTGGTGCTCCTCTCTCTGTATGTATGTATGTATGCAATGGCCAGACAATTCTGTTTGTTGATCTGTGAGGCATGTATTGCTTATGGTCAGACAGTGAGAAGCCCTGACTGTTAGCCTTTATGCTATTTTCTCTGTTTGTAATTTCTGCTTCTACTTTCTGTTTGTATTTTCTCTGAAGTTCAGGGTGCTGACTTTTTCTCTGAAATAGTGAATGTAATTAAAGAAGATTGTTGACTCCTTAAAAGTTGCTTTCCTTTAAGAAAAGCAGATCCAAGAACCTGTGCTAGCAGGTTATCCTGGATGTGCCAGGGTGCTTGCTGTTACAGGGAGGTAATGGCTGAGGAGGTCATTGGGTAGTGGGGATGGAGGATGGGGGAAAGTGAGTACTAGTAGCCTTACTTTCCAAAGACAGGATTAAGCTGCTTGGAGATATAGTTCTCTTTATCCCGGATGTCTGTCTTCCCCAGGCGGATGGCAATGTAAGGGTCAGCTTTGCCGTTGATGTCAGCAGGGTGCAGGTCTGTGGCCTGTGGGGTGAGGTGGTGATTAATCTGGGGTCCAGCACAAGATAACCCCATGGTCAAACTATGGAGGAGGTAAAGCTGTACCAGATAAGAGGTCAGTAAAAGACTTACCCGAACCACATAAACCCGGACAAGGACATTGATGGGGTCATTGCTTGGAATGCCCTGAAACATGCCATAGGTGGGGTCATAACCAGCTTCCCGGGATATGTCTTCTGGGAGAGGCACCTTGTACACACAGAGAGAGCCCTGGGGGAAAAGAGAGAGGGAAATTCATTAGAGATGAAGCTTGGGGTGAGCATCTGGAGTCTGGGGGCTGAGATGTTTATATGTGACAGCAGCTAGGCCAGACAAGTATCTTTAGGTGAGGCTCTACTTTGGGGAACAGAACCTGAAGGCTTCATCCTCTGACCTTGAACCTGCCCACAATGCGTTCCTCCTCTGTGGAGCTGTCCTCATCATCACCAATCTTGCCTCGAAGCAGGTTGAAAGTGTGCAACCAGTCCTCAAAGTTGTCAAACTCTGACTCCAGCTCCTTGGGGTACACCTGGAGCCCAAAAGCACATTGTGAAAGGAACACTGCCTTCCCTTCCCATATAGATCCCCAACTTTTTGTGGCAGCCCCTGGGCAAAAGAACCCACTACACTTCAGGGGAGGGAGTGGTTACTTGCTCACAGCTCTGAAGCCAGCGATCTTCCCCCCCCCCCCCCACAGCACTGCCCCTTTACCATTTTGCCCCACCCTTCTCTCTCCGGTTACTAGGGACCTTCACCTTAAGCTCATCAATCTTGGACTTCTTTTTTTCTGGAACCTCCGAACCCTGACCCTGTCCGTGGTTCTGAACTTTCTTCTTCTTCTCTTCCTTGGGTGCCTTTGCCTTCTCCTTGCCTTTTATGTGTCCCTTTGGGCCTTCCAGGAAAGAGAAGAAAAAAACCATTTGATGAGGACTATGCTCAGTAGCATGGCAGAATAGAAAGAACCCAGTGTTAGGACTCAGGAGACCCGAGTCTTAGTGCTCCTGTCGACTTATCTCACTGTGTGACAAGTCGATTCATCACTCTGAGTCTCAGTTTCTCCATCTTTAGTATGTGATAATATGTGCCTTTCTATCAAGGAGGTTAAGAGGATAAAATGGAACATTATTATACATTAACATTATAATTTACACTAACATATTACTATTAACATTATGTAACTTATGTTATATAATATGTAATATGTATTATATTATATAACAATTAACATTAGCATATAACTATTGCATAAAGTATTATCCAAATGTAAGGCTTTAATTAACAACTAGTAGATAGAGAACTGACTTTGGAGTTCAAAAGACCTTGCTTGTTGATATATCCTGGCTGTGTAACTCTGAACAAGTTAATTAACCTCTCGTTGCCTCAGGTAACTCTAATGATGATGACCTGCAGATGTATTCTTAAAGGGAGTGTCCTTACTTAATTCATAAAAATCAAAGGTTGCATCCAAAAATTAATGAACAAATTGATTAAACAGTTAGCAGGGAGTTTATTTAATTCCTTCAGGGCAGGAAGAATGTTTTGTTTTGTTTTGTTTTGGAAGCAATTGGGGCTTTAGTGACTTGGTCAGGGTCACACAGCAGAAAAAAGTGTCTGAGGTCAGATTAGAAGTCAGGCCCTTCTGACAACAGCACCAGGGCTCTAGCTATTGTACCAACTAACTGCCCCAGGAGGAAGCATTTAAAAAAACCGTATTCACAACAGACAACTTGAGCAGACCGTGCTCAAATATAGTAGGTGCTCAATAAATACTTGTTGAATTAAACTGAGCCTGGAAAGCTGAATTCTAGTTACATCTCTGTTTATACCTCCTTATATGAACTTGGGCAAGTCATTCATCTCTTTGGGCCTCATTTTCCACATCTGTAAAGTGATGGGCCTGGAGCAGATGATCTTCAAGATCTCATGTTGTTCTAAATCTGGATTTCCCTCAGCATCATTGTTAACTATCTGAGACCGAAGCTTTTCCCTGAGGTAGGGACCAAGTCTATTTAACTTATGTCTGGAAATACCCAATTAGTGAATTTTATTGCTACTCTTGCGTTTCTGAACATAGAAGGGGTGCGAATGTGTATGCACTTTTTTTTTGACTGCCCAGTGTCATACAACTAGTGAGTGTCAAGTGTCTGAGGTCAAATTTGAACTCAAGTCCTCCTGACTCCAGGACAAGTGCTCTATCTATTGTATTACCTGGCTGCTCCTTTTGTGTGCACATTCTTGAGCAGCTGTCAGGGCCCTTAAGTCTGAGCTTGGGGAACTGGAAGGAAGCAGTTGATCACAGCTGGGGCTGGAGTCAGGGGAGGGGATAAGTGTGGGTTTTTGGGGGAAGATGAGATTTGGGATCACAGAGGCCTCACCCTCAGTGCTGTCCATCTCCTCCTTGTCCTCAGCGTCAACTGCTGCTGCCTCTTGATGTTTAAGTTGCTGCCAAAAGATGGGACAGAAGTGAGTGGGAATCAGGAGGGAAGTTCTCTGGGGTAGTACTTTTCCCTGACTCCACTGAAGTTTCTTCCAGTCAGTCAAGTGCATTTATTATCTGTTATTTCACATGTTCAGACTAAAATCAAGTTCAGAGGTTTAATCCTGCTATCCTATCACATTTTATAAACATTTGTATCAGGGGTGCCCAGGCATGCCCTAAGAGTGTAGGTAAATCTTTCTTCCTTCTTGTGTCCTTGACAAAATGTGAATATGCTGAGAAAAGTGTGAATTTCCCTTCTTCTGGGCCTTCTGTTACTCATTGATGAGAATTTTGTTTTATTATCGTTAGACTCATAGCTAATTCATATACTTGAGCTACGTCCTTGGGTTTGGCCTCTAATAGGAGGTTATATTCTCTGGGAGAGCAAAAGAGAGAGAAATAGGGAAGAAAAATGAAGACACAGAAATGAGACTTGATTCCAAAGAGAATGACCTCTGCATGGTGGGTCAATCAGTCAATAAGCATTTATTAAGCACTTACTATGGGCCACACACTATCTAAAGTATTGAAAATACTAACAAAGACAAAAAACTAGTACCAACTCTCAAGGAACTAACAGTCAAATGGGAGAGATGACAGACAAACAATTAAGTACCAGTAAGATACATACATACATACACAGAACAATTAACAGGAGGAAGGGATTAGAGAGAATCAGGAAGGACTTCTTATAGAAGGTGGAATTTTATCTGGGTCTTGAAGGAAGATAGGATACAGGTATGGAGGAGAGTCTGTGAAAAACTGCAGAATGAGCAGATGGAGTGTTGGATAGGAAGAATGACAAGGAGATCAGTGTCATTGGATTGAGTACATGTGGGTGGGAGGAGTAAGGTGTAAGAAGATTGAAAAAGTAGGAGGATATTGAATGCCAAATGGAAGATTTTATATTTGATCCTGAAGGTGATAAGGAATCACTGGGATTTGTTTAATAGGGAAGTGATCTGCTCAAACTAGCTCTTTAGGAAGATCAATTTGATAGCTGAGTGGAGGATAGATTAGAGTGGGGAACTCAATCAATAGGCTATTGTAGTCCAGAGTAAGGTGTTGAGAGTCTGAACCAAGGTGGTAACCAATGTCAGAGGGAAAAGGGAAGCATATATGGGAGATACATTATGAAGATGGAAATGACAGAATTTGGGAACATATTGGATATATAATAGTGGGGAAGAGAAAGTGAGGAATCTAGGGTGACACCTTATGAGCCTGGGTGACTGGGAGGGTGATGGCATCAAACATTCATAGGGAAGTTAGAATGAGGGGGGAAGTCAGGGGGAATAATGAGTTCAGTTTTGGATATGTTGAGTTTAAGATATTTATAGAACACTTTGTATAATAGGCAACTAGGGATGTGATACTGGAGGCCAATAGAAATATCAGAGCTGGAGAAGTAGGTCTGGAAATCAGCATAGAGATCATAGTTAAATTTGTGGGAGCTGATAGGATCATGGAGGGAAATAGCAGAGAAGGAGAAGAGGGTCTGGGATAGAGCCTTGGGGGGCCCCCCATGATTAGTGAGTGTGACCTGGGTAAAAAAGGTCCAAGAAAAAAGATTGAGGTACAGTGAAAATGGAGAAGAGAGTATTAAGGAGAAGAAGATGACTGTGTTAGACTGCAGAGAGATCTTGAAGGATGGGGATTGAAAAAAGGCCAGTAGATTTGGCAATTAAGAGAACATTTAATATTTAGAGAGAGTGGTTTCAGGAGATTAATGAAGCTGGAAGCCAGACTGCAAAGAGTTAAGAAGAGAAGAAAGGAAGGGGAGTGACCAGTTGTAGAGGACCTTCTCAAGGTAGTTGTCCCCAAAGGGAGGAGAGATATGGGACAAGAGCAAGTGAGGATGGATGGATGGATCAATCAATCAAGTGAGTTTATTGAAGATCAGGGAGACATGGATGTTTGTATCTAGTCAGGAAGCAATCAGTATGAAGAGATTCCAGATCAATTAGAGAGTAGCAATGAGAGTTGGGACAATCTGCTGGAGAAGATGAGATAGAATGAGAGGCAACTGGCTTGCCAGGACTCAGGAGGATAGGCTCTTATTGGAGCATATAACCCTCTCAGAGGTTTATAAAAGGGAGCTGAGAGACCAACCCATTTTCATTTTCCTCTCTTCCGAAAATGGAGCCAAGCCCAACAGAGTAGATGCCTATTCTGGGGGAGATGGAAACCAGCTCCCATGCACAAGAACAGAAAATAGAAGCTTTGGGGCATAGGTAAATGGAAATTTTATATGCTTGAATCTGGAGTCAGAGGAGAGATCTCGAGAATAGATTTTCTCAATTCAAAAACTGGGAGCGTTTAGGGGACTCAGATTTCCTGCAGGAGTAAATATGTGCATGGTCACTGCGCCTGAGAGTTCCCCACCATGGACAGCGTCATTTTATAGCCTTCTTTAAAAGCACAATTGAGTAAAAGAAAGGTTTTGTAGTTTATCAGTCTTTTTTCTAAGAGAAACCTGTAAGTCTGAATTACAAGTGCTAATCCAAACCCATGACCAAGGCATCATCATCATCCATCTGGTGGCAGCAGAATTCTGTTGCTGTTGAGTCATTTCAGTTGTGTTCAACTCTCTGCTGGATTTTTTTTTTTTTGGCAAAGGTACTAGAGAGGTTTCCCATTTCCTTCTCCAGCCCATTTTACAGATGAAGAAATTGAAGCAAACAGGGTTAAGTGACTTGCCTGGGGTCACACAGCTAGTAAGTGTCTAATGTCAGATTTGAACTCAGGAGGAATGAAATCATCTTGTGAATATTAGCATTGTAATCCCCTAAACTATAGAGTAACACACTCTTGGTCACAAAAGGCAGATTGGAGATGATTAACACAAATGCCTTGCCATCAAGAGAAACGTGTATGAAAGCCTGCATATGGTGCTGGATGGAGAGACATACAGTTAGATAGCAGATATGAAATAATCCAAGACCGCTGTCTCAGAGCAAATGATCTAGGGAGGCAAAAGAATGATTCAAAGGGAGCACTGGAATGCTGAGAAGAAGCTGGAACCAAAATCAGGTGGAAGCAGTCTTGTCTCATCTTCTGCTTGAAATGGGGCTTCAGCTGAATTGTGAAGAGAGAAGTGAACAGAGCAGCTTTGGAAGTGAATATAGAGGGGCAGCTGGGGTGGGAAGAAACACCTGGGTTCAACACCTGTCTGATACACTGGCTATGAGCAAGTTAATTAACCTTTCAGTGCTCCTAGACAACTCTCTACAAGACTGTAAGTACAAGTGAATTGTTGATCTGCATCAGTGAAGAGACTTTCCACACTGGGAAGTCCCTATACTGATGAAATCACAGGGTTAGTTTTATTTTTTTTTTTATTTTTTATGATCAGGGTTAAGTGACTTGCCCAGGATCACTTTGCTGGTAAGTGTCTTGGGCTGGATTTGAACTCAGGTCCTCCTGACTCCAGGTCCAGTGCTCTACCAACCACACTGCTTAGCTGCCTCCAAATCATAGGTTCTTAAATGCCCTCTCCCATCTCAGGAAGAACACCAATTGGTATGGAGAATATGAAGTAGTACAGAAAGAACGATATGTTGAGGGGGGAATCAGCAGGCTGTATGAGTGGTTTGGATAGAGCACCAAGGAAGTCATTGACCTGGGGTGGGTTGCCTCCCATCTCTCCTCTATTCTCATTGCCCAGCCCTTCCCCTAGAGCCTCTCACCTCTTTCATGGTATCAATAGATGCAAAGTATTTAGACCACCAGTCCAACATGCTTTCATCTGGCTCCTCCTCCTCAGGCTCCTCTGCCGTTCCTTTCTTCTTCTTCCTCTTCTTGTCCTTCTCCTCCTCTGTCTATAGGTGGTGCAGGAAATTAGAGGATCCTAGACTTTTATTCAATCTCCCCTCCAGCATTGACTGAACATCTGCTGTATGCCAGGCACTGTGCTGGATGCTGGGCTGGAAGAAAACTCAAGAGCCTATTGAGGCCAACCCCCTAATTTTTACAGATGAGGAAACTGAGCCCAGAAAGGCTAAGAGCCCTATTCAGGGTCACATAGCTGGTCAATGTCAAAGGCAGAATTTGAACGAAGGTCATTCTGACTCCAAGTTCAGATCCAGTTGGCTAGAGCCTTAGGGTACACTTTTCTTCTCTTTCCTTCTGTAGCATCTTTCTCTTAAGTGTCTCTGCCAGCCCATGGGCTAGTTAGACCATAGATCCTCTATCAGTTTAACTCCTGGAGCATTCTAGGCCAGGAAGCCACCAAGTCTATGTGGTAATATGAGGACTCCTAGGGGATTTGGGGGGGTCACCTCATCCAGCCTCAGCCCTCAGGATCAGATGCCCAGATACTATCATAAGAGCTATTTCACTCCACTCTGTACCCCTATGCCTCCCAGATACCTAATCCCACAAGCTTTACTTCTTAGGCCCTTCCCTCTGGAGCCCCCCAGGGCCCAAACTCACCACGTCCACCTTGACGACAGCATCAGAGCTCTGGGAGGCATGTCACAGGAAGCAAAGACAAAGTTACACACTTGGGACACAAGGCTGAGGGCAGTAACAGAACCACAGAGAGATCACAGAAGTGAGAGAGTGGACAGGAAGGTGCATGCACACAGTTCTTATGGGGTGGCTGCACATAGGGATGCTGCTTTGCAAACAGAGTGACAGAGACAATGCATCTAGAATCAATAATTATATGTGATTTTTAGGGACCTGTAAAGAATTTGCTTCTCAGCTGTTTCTAAATTAAATTTCATCTGACCTGGTTTGGCTGGGCAAAAAACTGAAGTGAATGATTAAATGGAGGTGCACTTCAGGTGACTATCAGTAAGTTTCAATTATCTATATATTCTGATTTCATCTGTATAATGGGTATCATATTTATTGCCTTCTCAATGTGTAGAGGAGGGGCTGGAGGGAGGAAGAGAATTCAGAATTGGAAATAGAAATTGAAATATAACAACAACCCCAAAGTAAACAGAACAGGAAGATTTTTTGGTTTTTGTTTTTGATTCTTAAATTTCACTCACTAAATGTACTTAGAGGTAAATAACTTCAAAAGACTAGATTTTGAAAAAAATTGTCTTTATACTCTCTCTACCTCCCTACCAGGGACTGTTAAGAACTTATCATATTTGTACACATATACAACTAAAACAGAAGATGTTTAAGTGGTGGTTTATTTCTCGGTGGACTAACGAATGACTCCATAATCTCTATAGGATATTATGATTTTGCATAGGGCTTTCCCATGTACATCTTCATGGCACTCTCTACTTGTTTGACATTTGGGAAATCAATTCCCTTGGCTTCAGTTTCCTCCTCTGTAAAATAAGGGGGTTGGACTAGATGATCTCAGGTTTCTTCCAGCTCTTAAATCTGTGATCCTATGGTTTCAAATAAATTCCTCTCGCTGGGTCTTAGTTTCCTTGTTTGTGAAATGAAGGGGGGACTCAATGACCTCTGAGGTCCCTTCTAATTCATTATCTAGAATCCTTTGAAATAGTCCCTGGTGGAGGAGGGGAGAGGTCATATAAATAAATGGTCACTTGAAGAGGGTGGAGCTTTGCAAATATGGAGGAAGGATAGTGAATGAAAAAACTGACCTAGGAAATTTGGTGGGAAAGGTTAGAGGAGTTACCAGCTTTGCAACGGAAATGAATATCCTTGTTTGGTAGAGGTGAGGATGTGGACAGTATCTTTTCTCCAGGTAGCTTGGCCACTGGCCTGACCCTGTACTGAGATTTGGTCATACGACTAGCTAGATGGCAAATGGGCTAGTTAACTTCAGAAGTTGAACCAACTATTTATGGGACTAGAGACACATTAAGCTTAGGTTCCCATATTCCATGATGTGACACTAATGGAATTTTGGTTTTTATTTCCTAATCTCTCTTTATTTGCTAGAAAAGTTGTTCTGAAAACCCTAACAAAAGTTGTTCTGATAACCCTACCTACTTGGGACAGCTGAAGTTGGTGAAGGGGTGGAGAAAAGAATATGAAGACATTAGGGTTTGTCCATGGAGAGGTTCTTTGGCAGCCCATTCTGTCTGGACAGTTCTCATTATTAGGAAGTTCTTCCACACAGTAAGTCAGAATCTCCTTCTCTATAATCTGTAACTTGTATGATCTAGCAGATATATCAGATTTGCAGTTGTCACTGTTGTTCAGTCATTTCAGTCATGTCCAATCATGCATGACCTCATATGGGGTTTTCTTGGCAAAGATACTAAACAAGTTTGCCATTTCTTTCTCTAGTTAATTTCACAAATGAAGAAACTGAGGCAAAAAGGGTTAAGTGATTTGCCCAGGGTCATACAGCTAGTAAGTATCTGAGGCTCTGGTCTTCCTGACTCCTGACTTGGCACCCTATGTACTTCACCACCTTGCTGGATCAGATTAACAGATTATAAATGCCTTGAGGTCATAGACTATATAATTTTTGATCTTCCCAAGTAGGTGCTTAGTAGGGCAAATTGGTGCTGCAGTGGATAGAGTACTAGACCTAAAGTCAAAAAGACTCATCTTCCTGAGTTCAAATCTGGCCTTAGACACCATGTGAGTGTTTAAGTGAGGGCAAGTCACTTAATCCTTTTTGTCCCAGTTTCCTCATCTATAAAATAAGCTAGAGAAGGAATAGAAACTACTCCAGTATCTTTGCCAAGAAAACCCCAAATGGGGTCATGGAGAATCAGACACAACTGAAAAACAACTGAACAAAAAAACTGGCAGGCTGGGTTGTCAATCAACATGAGGCCAGCCAGTGATGCTTCAGTTGGCTATTGTACCATTATTATACAGTCTGATGATGCAGAAAGGTTTCCTTCCCCTCTGCTGACTCTGTATCAGAAGAAAGTTCCAGGAGCACTCTGAGGATGGAGAACATATACTGATTCTCCAGTAATCCTAGGGCACAAGAGATGTAACATATCCTCAGCTCCACACCCTTGCTGCCTTGTGAGTGACAGGTAGGAGTCAAGGATATGTATGTGGGGAGGGGGTTGGGCACTTACAGCTGGGGTCTGGATGGGAATACTCAAATAGAACAATGTCTCCTCCCCCAAGTTCCCAGTGCTTTTGTTCTTGCTTTGAATTCTAGCCTCTGGGGACACCTGTACACACAGTAGGTGGTTTAGGATGATTATTTTTGGACCATTACCATGTAATTCTTCACTGGGGATGTTTCAGATGATACTGCTTGGTGTTGTACTATACTGTTGTACAACATGAAAGAAAGTATCATTGAAGACTTATCATAAATCCTATTGGTCTGCACATGAGTCACCCATGATTTTAGGTTATATTCCCAATGTGATCTTTTTAAAGGAAAAAATAGGTATAGGTAAAATGCTGGAAAATAATAACAGTTATACATTGTAGTCAGGTTGTATATAAGTTAGATGTGTGTGTGTGTGCGCGCGCATAAATAAGATCTGTATCTGGACAAACATAGTAATTATTGGAAAACACATACACGTGCACATACATTCACAGACACCCATAGAGCCATGTCAGGGGTGCTCCTGGGGTGGAGGGTCTTACCGCATCTAGCTTCACCATGGTCTCCAGTTTCTTGACTGGTGCCTCAGGTTCCATGTTGATCACAATCTCCCCTGTAGGATGGTAGCAGGGACCCCCATTGGACAACACTCGGCCCCCCCTATACAGCCCAACTAGAACAGGAAACAGATAGGCAGAAAAGAGAGGAAACAGTGACAGCAATAAAAGGCAGGAGGGGGGATGCACCAGGGTTCTAGAACTGTCTGACCAGGAGCTCCAAGGTGGAGAGAGGAAGTGTTAAAGAGTGGTAGGGAACAGGAGTTGGAGAAATAGTATTAGAGTCTACTGCAGGACTAGAGGAGATGGCAAGGATTAAGGTTCAGAGAGGAAAGGCCAGTTAGGACAGAGCCAGGAACAGGTTCTCTAAACGTAGAGCTCCATGGGGTTAGCTGGTTATCTGTGTTCATCCTATGTCCCCAGAATTCACTCCTCTCCCCTCCATCCTCCACCCGCAATCCTCTAGGCCACAGATCTGTAGTTAGTATTCTGGAGTTAGGGTGGTCAATTGACTGGAGAGAAAGAGAGAGGGATGAAATGGGGTCTGGGCTTGAGAAAATATTCTAGTTGGTAGGTAGAGTAGACAGAATTGGGGTCAAGGCGGAGTTGGTACCTGTGGTGTTCCAGTTGGGGGAAGAGCGATCAGGGGGCCTATAGATGAAGCGACGAAGGGAGCTAACAGCATGGGAGCCCACCAGGGTATATCGGCCAAAAGCTCGGCAGTCTACTACCCGGATATTGAGCGGAGGGTGCAGCAGCTCATTCTCTGGAAGGTCCTGGGCAAGGGGAATGAGAAGGAAACTGAGAGCTTGCTGGGAACACACCCCTCCTCACTGCCGGCTCCATCTAGGGTCTAGGTGGCACAGTGGATAGAGCACTGGACTTAGAGATAGGAAGACCTGAGTTCAAATCTTGCCTCTGACACTTCACTCCCTGTTCAACCTTGGCAGTCACATTACTTCTCTGGGCCTTAGCTTCCTCATATGTAAAATTAGGGGACTGGACTGACTGACTTCTCAGGTTCCTGCCAGATCTTGATTCAATTACAGTTGAATCTCTTTCTTTAATCTACATCCCTTTGCTCCTCCTTCTCCCCTGAACAGTAACTCTGAGCCCTCACTCACGACTTCAAACCACTTGACAAGGGTGTTGAAGTTGGGGTTCTTCTTATAGTTGTGGATCAAGGATGACTGCACCCCTCGGCCTGCACATTCAATATCCACTCGAGGCCGGTCCACCTGGGCCAGATTCACTCGTTTCAGGTCCCGGAGACCCCAAAAGAGCACCTAGGAAAGGAGGAGACTCACTGGGAGGAGAACGGATATGGGTAAATGGAGGTAACATCTGAACTAAATGATGGTATTGGGACAGAGAGACAGAATTGCCTAGGAAGCACAGCCCAAGTGAAAACAACATTAGATTTGGAGCAGGAAAACCTGGATTCGAGGCCTTATTCTCCTGCTGAGTGATCCAGGATGTGTGTGCTCCTCTTTTCTGCACCTGTTTTTTTTATCTATAAAAAAAGAGATTGGACTAAATGGTGTCTATGGCCCCACTGAGACCTGACATACTGTGGTCTATGTGATTCTCTGGCTTCTTCTTCCTTGGACCTACCTACCCAGGTACAAGCAGGTATCTAATGAGAACCTGGAGAAAATCCAGGTTGAGGGAAAGAGGCCAAAGGAAATGAGCCATTAGGAAGGGGTATGGTGGAATGATTTCAGATGCACTTATGATGGCGTCTAATGAGGTGAATGAATGAATCAATAAACAAGCATTTATCAAGCACCTACGATGTGCTACAGGCACAGTGCTCTGTACTGCATCCCAGGCACAGGGGATACAAAGACCAAATTGAGACTGCCCCTGCCCTCAAGGAGCTTATAACCTAGCTGAGGGAGGTAACATTTATGTAAACAGATATGAATTTCCCTTTGTCTCTTTCCTTCCACTTGGATTTTTTCCAGATTTTAATTAGAACAGTTGTGTCAAACTCAAATAGAAACAGGGATCTTTGCCTGTGCATGTGGACTTGGAAAACTACAAATTTAACATTATCTATGTCTTACTGTACTTTTATTTATTTTGTTAAATATTTCCCAATTCATTTTTTTCTTTGGTTCAGATCATACTCTGGAATATTGCTGGAGGCATGTTTGACACCTATGCATTACACAATAATTTGTACTTGGATGCAAAAGGAATAGGAGACCACAGACCCAGAACATATCAGACCTTCATGAGGCCTTACAGACCAGCTAGTATAATTCTGTTGTGTATATAGGAATAGAAAAATGGATAGGATAGAACGAAGTGAAATGCACTGATCTGAGTCAGAGCAGTTGGGTTTGCACCCAACTTCTGACACTATATTAGTGACATTAGGATTCATGTAGAAGAGATAGTGCCAAAACCGAACCTTAAATGAACGTAGGAATTCTAAGAGACAAAGGTGAGGAAGGAGTACATTCCAGATGTGAGGAAGAGCCTATGCAAAAGCATGGCGGTGGGAGATGGAATACTACATTAAGAGGAATAGTAATTAGTCTAGTTTTACCAAAGCATAGAATGTGGGCAGGAGGATGAGTAATATTTAGTAAGGCTCAAGAAGTAAAGTGGGGTTGGGTTCTGGAGGGCTTTGTGACCCCAGGTTTTTTGAGTCTTACATTTGTGCTCTTGGGAGAAATTACCTCTAAAAGGTCCACGATAAAGTAAGAGACATATATGGAGAGAAATTGGGGCTTTGGAACCTGGAGAGGTAAGGAATATAAGGGCTGTGGTTGGATGTGACTATTACTGAGCCTCAGTGAGAGAGGAAGGGAGGCACTCAGGGAAGCGTATCAGGTGTCAGTGAAGGACATTTGGGGAGAGGTGCTGCAGGGAGGACAGAGTGGTTAAAGTCCAGCATGCCTCATGCTGCCAGGAAGGAGAAGGGGGCACTTGTTACCTCAATCCTATATTTGCTGAGCACAGGCCGAATGCCAAGGGGCACAGGCATGATGGGGCCTCGGTCTGTGTCCACAGGGCCATTGATAGGAGGTAGGTCAGCCTTCCCTGCTGGTCCAATCTACAAACATGGAGACACAGTACACCGGTACATAGATCAGACCAGAGCAATGACTAGCAACTTGGGTATCTGGGTTAAGGAGGATAAAATGCCCCTGGAGCAATAAAAATTAAATCCCCAAGTAGGTCAGAAGTTGATATATGTGTGTGGACATGTGTATGAATAGGTATATGTGTGTACATGCATGGGTGTAGTGCATGTATGCAAACACACATGGTGGTGTGAATGCATGTTTCCACATGTGTAAACAGACACATTGCACACATATGCATGTATGTGTATGTCTATGTGCATGTATGTGTATGCACAGACATAAGCATACATGTATATTGTGTATATATGAATAATGTACATGTATGAGAATGTGTGAATGCGTGTATATGTGTGGGTAGCGCACATGTGTACGAATATATGTTATTACATGGTACATGTGTGTAGGTATGTGTACTCCACACAATGCACATATGCATTATGTGCTCCATGTAAGTTGTACAGTATCACATATATGTACATTGCATATGTGCAAATTTGTGTATATGTATAGCTATGTTTGTCTGTGTATGTATGTATATATATAATATATATACATGTACGGCTATATTTGTGCATATATGTATGCATATAGCTCTGTACCCACATATTTATACATGTAGCTATATATGTGTATATGTATACACTTGTACCTGTGTACTTGCACATGTGTATATATGAACAGTTGTATTATACAAGGTAGGGACACATGTATACTGTGTTTATGTGTGTGTTTGTGTATCATGTTGAAATATATGCTTGCATTTGTGCATACAAATGGATATCTATTGTGTAATGTTCACGTGTGTGCTGGAAATGTACTGTGTAAGTACACACATGATGTGATTTATGCAAACACCTGCAATAATGTAGATATGTTGTAAATGTGTACTGTGTGAGAGTATACATGTATGTGCATGCATGTCCTGTATACTATTTCTATAAGTGAGCACATGTATAAGTCTATTATATTGTATTGTGTTCTACACTGTATAGATCTATATGTGCAAAAATGTATGTTGCACACATGTGTATGTGTATGTCATGCATATGTATTATATCAGAGGTGTCAAACCTGTGACATATAAAATTTCTTAGTGTGACATGAATAAAAGATTAAAATGCAGTTGGGAAATATTTAACAAATAAGTAAAAAATGTAATATAGTACAGATGTTAATTTGTGGTTTTCTAAGTCAATACGTGGCCCACAGAGATCTCTTTCTTTTTGTTTGATATCACTGGTTTGCATGTACGTTTGTATATGTAGATATATGCACATATAGGTATGAATGAGCATGTGTAAATATACTATACATGTGTACACGTGTACTGGAAGGGTACTGTGTATTGTGAATGGCATAGTATGTACATGCAATGTGCATATGTATGTGAGCATCTGTGCTTAAGTATTTATGTATGTATATGTATGTATGTATACCTATACATAAGTGCATCACACAAGTTTGTGTAAATGATCTGTATATTTGTCTCTGCCATTTTAATAAGTGTTCATGCATACATTTGTATGTGTGTTTATGTTTGAACATGTGCATTACATAATATGCAGATTATTGTGTGCAAATGTATATATGTACATGGCATAGGCTTCATATGCACACAACACACAAGCAGGTACACTACATGTATGTATGTGTGCATGTATATGTTAGGTTGTATAATGAGTTTGTACATGTAGACATGTACAATGTTCCTTTACAGGTGTACATTTGTACATGGATTAAGTGGAGTAATATCTAATTGTATAAAAATACTGTTATATGTAAGTATATTTTTGTAGTGTACAAGAAAGTAGGTGGTGTATTGCATACAAGTATGTGTGAATATATGTGCATGGACATGAGTATTCATATATAAATAAGTATGTAATGCATTGTGCAATGTACTTGTGCAAATGTCTACTGTATACACATGTGCATGTAGAATCAAATACATGTGTGCATTTTACTGTGTACATGTAATATATAATATGTATTATGTAATGTAATACATGTATATATAATGTAATACATATATAATGTAATACATGTGAATGGCATTATGCAATGCATATGTTTTATTTAGATATGTGTATATATGTTTGTACAGTTGAGTTTGTACATGAGTTCTGGTGTAGTTTACATGTACACATTTATATGTGTTTGTATGCATGTGTCTATAAGTATGCACATATAGGTAAGTGAACATGTGTATATGTGTACACATGCTTGTATAGATATGCACACTACAGTAATTATACATGTATGTAGCATGTGTATTATGTATATAGTAGGAGTGCATGTGTTCCTATGTGTATATGTCCAAACCTAGGTGTACATGTACCTTTGTGTATATCTATGGGTATGCATATGTTCATTGTGCACATGCATGTGCATACACGTACCTGATGTACTCATGCATGGGTATATGTGGTGATCCTGCAATACCTAGAGGCTGTGCATGCTCCTCTGGATTTCAGTGCCCTGGGATGAAACTGCAGGCACTCATTCCTGGTCCCCCTGGATGGTACCCAGGACAAGAGGAGGACCTCTCTCTAGGAGAAATGCCTTTATTTTCTGATAACCAAAGCTGAGAAGGCCCCTACTGAAATTCCTGCTCAGAGTGAAGCCTGAATCATCTTCCTCCACTAGTCCTCTTGTCTGCAGCCTATTACAAGGTCCCCAAGTCAGAATTCTACAGACAACCAGGGTACTTTGTTCCCTCCAACACCTCAGCTTCCTCTGAAGCCTTGGTTCCTTCTAGTCCTTTTTCTGCCTGGGCTCCTCCTCACCTGCAGCAGTTCGAAGGCAGCCAGCAGGTCCCCAGCTGTGGCATTGCCTCGGTAGATCTGGTAATACTCAAGCTGGGGAGGGAATCGGGGTGGGCAGTAATCCTCATCTGCCATCTTCACCACAGGCTTGGCAAAGGTCCGGCCCATGAAGTCTGCCTTCCCCTGGGGAGAGGACAGAGTGAAGGTGATGTTGTATCCTCAACTTGAGTTGAAGAAAGGTTTGCCTTTTGTTGCCCCCATTCCAAGAGGGCTGCCTCTAAGGTGTCCTTCCGCACTGTGCCAACTCTGAAGTGACCTATTTTTCTCAGAGACCCCTGTGGGCAAAGGATCAGATTTGTTGCAGAACATGTGGACTCGACCACATGTGGTGCTCTAAGTTCTCAAGTGTGGCCCTTTGACTGAATCCAAACTTCACAGAACAAATTCCCTTGGAGTTTGGATTTAGTCAAAGGGCCACACTTAAGGACTTAGAGGGCCACACGTGGCCTCAAGGCTGCAGGTTCCCCACTCCTGGTCTAAAGCCTATGGGCAGGCACATATGTTGGTGATGAAGGGAGGCAATGGGAGCATTCTGTGGGATGATCTCAGCAGGATACTCAGGTCTAAGGCTCCCTGAATAGCTGAAAAATACATGACATTTAGGGTTTACAAAGTACTTTATTGATTATCTCATTTGACTCTTCTAATGAACTTGCGTGGTCATCAGGGATGGTATCATTCCCATTTTACAGATAGGGGAATTGAAGATGAGGTTAAATGATTTGCCCAAGGTCAATGAGACAGAACTGGAATTTGAACCAGGGGCCAACTCTAGTGTTCTTTGTACTACATCATCCCTGAAGGTTCCTCGACGTGTCTGGCCCAAATTAGGTATACTAATACTCAGAGAGGTGGGGTGAGATCTAGGATCATGGGATCACAGATGTAGAGCTCAGAGGGGTTTTAGAGGTCATCTAGTTCAATCCCTTAATTTTATTTAGGAGGAAACAGGGAACCTCTCACCTGGACTAGGAAAGACCTTTTGGGACAATCCTATTCCACTTTCCTAAAGGGGACCTCAGTGTGGGGGGCATGTAGGATCATCTCACACAGGGATAGGAAGTGGGCATTCTTCTTTCTGGGTAGGTAGGCAAGAGCTTCAAAGATTGTGGTGCTGGGGGTTAAGGTTGCCAGCTGTCTTGAAAACAGAGCAACTGAACAAACACTGAAGTGTGTGCTTTGGCATGAACCACAATCCATCTCCTGGTGTGGCAGGAGTCATACCAGGATTTTTGGTGGTCAGTGATAAGCTGTAGTAAGGGATGAGGCAGGGAGATGGAGGAGTCATGCCAAAGGGACCCCTGATCCCCTCTCCCTCCTTCCATAGCATGTACCATAGTGTCCTGGTCATATATTTCAATGACAATGATGGGAGGGTCATCCCGCAGCTCATGGGCCTCTCCATATAGTTCCAGGTTGTCAAATACCAACATCTGGTCCCAGGTTGGGCACAGGGTCTCATTTAAAACCTGAAACAGAGAGGTGAAAGTAGGATAAAATATCATCAGGAAATCAATGGGGGCCCACTTGGGAGAAAGCCATAGCTACCTACTCTTAAATTTCAGGTTCTATGAAGATTCAGAGCTGAATTTTTGAGTTTACCTCTCTAAGCCTTTAGCAATTTTGAGAAATATATTGGTCAGTATAAAGAAATGTTTTTCCAATCCAATGAAAATGAATAGCCTTTAAAAATGATTATTAATACAGGTAGTTGGTATAGGTCCTGGGCCTGTAGCTATCTGCAAGTCTCTTTTCTCCTTGCCCCTCCCCAATTCCCCCAAAGGAATAAGTTGATGTGTTAGCTTATATTACTAGGCCAAACATGTTATATCCTATCTATGGATCTCTTATCCCTCTGAACCTCTTTTGAATCTGTCTCCTTTATCCTCCCAGGAAGAGTCCCCTCTCAAAGATCTCACCTCTGTGCACTGACTCTGAGTGATGAAGAAGACTCTGGCGAAGGGATCTGAGAGGCCACTACTGTCTGCAGCAAAGAGGCTTCGAGCCTGATACATGTGGGCCCTGAGCTGGAATGCTTGCTTCTCTGGATGGGGATGGAAGGACAGAGAAGCAAGATCCTGAGGCTCATTGGGTCTCAAATGTTTCCCCCTTCCCCATGGGAATGTTCAGGACTGTGGGGCTGGTCTTCCTCTTCCCTTTCACCTTGGTATAGCTTATCCCAGGTCTGGATACCATTCTCCATTTGATGAGGAGTTTGGATGGGTTATAGAGTGTAGGTGGGGGTGGGAGGAAGGGATGGGGGCACAAGACTTCACTTTCCAGGCTAATCTGGACAGGGACTTGTCCAATAGATCTATAGGAAACTAAACTGAACTGAACCCTGGGAATTGAGAAAGTCACTCACAGAGGCCCTTCAGGGGACACACTCACTAGTATAGCAGAGGCTGATGGGAGGGAAGGATTGTAGGCCCAGGCCCTGGGCTGCCTTGACCTCCTCAAAGCCACAGGGTAGGCCACACAGGAAGTCTTTCCGTTGCTTATTGAGACCCAGCCACAGGTATAGTTCCAGCTTGGCTTGTACCGTCCAGCCAGCTGAGCCAAAGCCCCTCTTTCCTGGCAGCTAAGGATGGTGAAGAATGTGACTAAGGGATAACCAGGACCTTGGCCATCCACTCCCTTTCCCTATCCAGTGCCCTTTAGCCTGGACTCCCAGAAGGCACCAGATGTGGTGGAGAGTAGGAGGAGAAAGGAGGCCAGGAGATAGGGAGAGACAAAATCTTTTCCTGTAACCCATCCCCTAATTTCCCTTTTTTCGTACATCCCCTGAACTTGTAGATTAGGTATGCTGACGTTATCATTCTCATCACATCATCATATTTGCTGTAGGGCCTTAAGATTTGCGATTTATATATTCCCTTATTTGAACCTCAACCACTCTATGAGGTAGACCACAATATTGTTACCTCCATTCTACAGGGAAGGAAACTGAGGCTAGGAGACTTTAAGTCTCAAGGTCACAGCAACTAGGTGCCTGAGGTTAGATTTGAATTTAGGTCTTCCTGACTCCAGGTTCAGTTTTGTTCCCACTATACTCAGCTATCTCACTTTTGAGTCACAGTGTAAGGGAACAGGACAGGACCAGGGTGGTCAGTGCCCAACCATTCTGATTGTCAGTTCATTTAATGCATTCTCTAACATGCTCCATCCCTTCTGCATCTCATCACTTTTCTCTGTTTCCATTCTTTGACTCTTTTGGCAAAGGCTAGAAGATTTTCAGATTTCTAAAAGCTTCCAGATTTTCCAGTTCTCACTGTTTTCTTAATATCATCTTAATAGTTTCTGTCAGAGCTGAGGTCCCAAGGAAAATGTGTGGGCTTGAGCTTAGACTGTAAGTTTCCTGAGAGCAGGGCCTGTCTCAATACTTATCTTCCTGGGACCTAGCACTACTCTTGGCACATTGATTGATTGGGAGGCGGAGTGGGGATAGGTTGTAGAACTACTTAGAAGAGATTAGAGTTTTGTTTCAGGCCCCCTCATTCCCATCTTCCTTCCCTCCCACCCATCACCTTGAGGAATAGGGTTTTGACTTTGGCGCAGTCCTTCCCAGTTTCCTCCTCCACAATTGAGAAGAGCACATCTTTGGAGGGTACCCGAGCATAGGCAATTCGCTTGTTATTGCTCATCATCCAGATGAAGACGTCTGGGATGCTGTGCTGGGGCTGTATTGAGAAACGGAGCATATTTGAGTTGGAAGGTGTGAGATGGAACAGAGGAAACTGGGCTTGGAGTGGGGGAAATGGGTGAGGAACAAGTCATGGTGGGAGGCAGGTTTGGAAAGAGGACATGTAGGGAGAAAGGAAGAAGGCATCTGTTTGGGACTATGGGAAATGGAAGGAAGCCAGATGAGTCCCATCTACTCTCTATGTATTTTGGTTCCACCATTTGATGTACACGTTGTTTCTTAAGCATGCGAACAGGGGCTGATTTGTATCTCTGGCACATAAACATAGCTTAATGAATGCTTGTTAATTGACTGACTAATGGATAGAATACTTGACCTAAGTTTGGAGCCAGAGACTCCAGGGAGGATTTCAGAGTCCTAGAATATTAGAGCTAAAAAAATCAACTTTGACGAATAAGATGGGTAAATGAGCTGGAGAATTAATAATTTTCTTTGGTCATAGATGAGGAGTGACCAAGAATAAAGCTAGGGTCCTTGACCATTTTTGTATCTTGTACTCCTTTGTCAGTTTGGTAATACCTATTGATCCCTCATGGCAATATTTATAAATTTATAAAATCAAATGCATAGAATTACAAAGGAAATATATTATTTATAATATATAATATGTAAATAAATACTAAATATAAATATATAATAGATATTAAATATATATTATATAATATGTATATTAGGTAATGTTATATAATATATAAAATTATATTAAAATAATTATCAAAATATAAAAAAAGACAAGTGTACACACCCCAGGTTTAAGAACTCTTGCTTTAAAACAAGTCCAGTTTTCCTTTAATGTTTGTACATAATCTAAGTAAAATTTCCTCTTTGGGGAACTGAAGGCAGTTCCCCAAAGAGGGGTTGCACAGATGTTTTGAGGGACAGCAAGTATGAATGGACTGAACCCACAGTATGTGGACAAAGCAACATCTTCCATACAAATGTGAAGGACTAATGGCTCATGGGAAGCTAGCTCTGAAAGTTAGTGGGAAGGGACCAGCTTTGAAACTGATAAGAATGACGTGGTGATACTGGAGGTACATGCTCTAGCAGGTTGATGGGAGCAATGCCAATTAGCTCGGGAATGCAGTTGGCCAATCACAGTCTTGCCACTTGCTACATATGTGACCTCAGGCAAAGCACTTGACCTTCTCGGCACTTTGTTTCTTCAGTCTTTAAGATGAGAAACAGTTGGACTAGACAGCCTCAGTGGCCAGCGGTCAGCTTTCAATCTGTGATCCTATATTACTCTAAGAATGGGTAGTTTAGGGATGTTTCAGAACATAATTTCCCCACTTTATTACATGGCAATTCAGTTCTCCATAAGTATATTTTATTTTTAAGTCAAAATAACAAGGATTTATTAAGCACCTGCCATGTGCCAGGCACTGTGCTAAGCCCTGTGATTGTAGAAAGACAAGCAACAGTCCTTGACCTTAAGGAACTCACAGTCTTAACTTATTTCACAGAATTGCAGGATCTGTGAGTTGGAAGGGATCACAGCATCCATTTATTCCAACCCACATCTGAAAAAGAATCTCTTCTACATCCATGACAATTGTATCTCCAGCTTCTGCTCAAGGACTGAGAGATGGGGACCACCCACCACCTCTCAAGGCAGCCAGTTCCACTTTGGGATCATTCTAATCATGAGGGAGCTCTTCCTGACATCACATCTAAATTCGTCTTTTTGTAACTTCTGCCCACTGCTTTTCATTCTACCATCTGAGGTCATATTGTGCTTAAGTGCTGATAAAGTACTTTTCAAAAGTGCAGTCTCTTATTTAACGGTGTACTATGGAGAAAAAAGGCGGCGGGGGGTGGGGTGTCTCTGCCAAGAGCATGGTCTGAGTGGCATCAGGAGAGAGGTTAGAAAGAACTGGCATCTAGAGAAAGAACTGATAAATAGAAAGAAGTATGTATAGAATAATTTTACATATATATTTGTGGCTAATGGCAGCCATCTCTAGGGTAGGGATAGGGAGGGGAAGACCAAAGGAAAAACAATTTACATGATCACTTTATTGTGTATTTGGAAGGAATAGTAAGTTGTAAGTGGCAGATTTGCAGTTTCATGTGCAATAATCATTTTTATTGCTCTGTATTATGGAAATGCTTGTTTTGTTCCATGAATTGAAAATAAAATAAATTTATTTTACGAAAAAAAGGAAAAGAAAAATGAAAGGGCTGCCACTCAACATTTTGGGCAAATTGGCCAGTGAAGACTAAGTAAAAGTCAAGTAAAAAAAATAGGAAAAGAAGAATGTCTCAGATCAGGGGACGGCTAGGGGATGAACATTGGAGCTCCTTTCCTGCCCAGAATCTGCTTCCTGAGAGAGTATCCCCAGCTAACTACTTTGAAAGCAATTAAATTAATGTGAATGTATAAATTCTGGTATGTTTGGTTAAGAAATTTTAGTTTTGTTACTTCTGGTACCAAGTAAGTCTTGTTTTTCCAACTTAAACTATAGGCTCTCCAGATTCATGGAATCATAATTTTGGAGATGGAACGGACCTCAGAGGTCATTTAGTTCAATTTTTTTATTTGACAGATGAGGAAACTGAGGCTCAGGGAAGTTAATTTAACTTGTTCAAGGTCACACAATTTGAACGCCAGGTCTATCATTTACTCCCATTGCGACCCTTCCTAGAAGATGGGAATGACATTTGTTGGATCTTACCCCCACACCTTGTCTAGGACCTAGGGCAGCACTGGGCTAGGAATACCCTCAATTCTTGTCTCATGGACTCCCCAGATCTTTTACCTCATCTGCCAGAAAGCGAAGTTTCTGAAGGATATTCTGCACCAGCTTCAGCTTGTCTCGCACAGTGTGTCTTTTCACCTGAGCCCGCAGCACCTTTGCCTGCTGCCCCACGCTCTCCTGTGTGTGGCAAAAGATGGGCAAAGGACAAGAGGGGCCCCAGAGTCCAGGGAGGGGGATAGGCACAATGGGAAAGCATCAGGAAGAATCTGGAGTGTGAGTTTGGGGAAGGGTAAGGCAGCCTCATGGGGAGTTCAGGTAGAGACTCCAGTACCTGTGGGATCGATACTGGGAAGGGGTCCTAGTTGGGACCTGACACCCTTACGCCTGCAGCCCCCTTCATTAGTTTATCCCTCTCCCCTGGGTCTGGTGCCTCCAGAGTTTCTTCTTTTTACATTCTGACAGCTGTCACATCCAGTGACTTCTTAGTTTTTCTCCCAAGGTTCCCCATTTTCCCTTCCCCAGACTCTTTTCTGTAGTTGCTCATGCCCCACTCCACCCTTTATTTCCCCAGACCTTGGACAGCTTTCTGCCCTCACCAGCTCCCTCATGCAGGACTTGAGTCTCTCCCTGTCAAGCTTTGTCCTAGATGATTGGCTCTGGTCCTTGTCAGCAAGTGAGAGAAATCGACTGCAAGAGACAAAACCAAGAGCTGGCTGGGTCTGAGGAAACTTTCTCGGAGCTCATCCCACTTCTACTGTCAATGGCTATTTTGGATGTATAGGGATGTCCCACTGTCTGTCTTTCCATGTCTCATCTCAGCTTCATGTTGCCCAGTCATGTCCTCTGCACCCATCCCCACTCCTACCAACCTCTTTCCCATTCCTTTTCCTTGACTTCCCCATATCATCCCTATTTCCCATTCTCCTTCCTTTGACTCTCTCACCCCAAGTGTACTCCCCTCTCCCCCTGTTCCTTGTCTCACTAGCAACCACAGCTGAGTTCCTCCAGAACACCTCGGAGTCGACGCTCTGGGTAAGATTTCTCTGTCTTGATCATCTCTTGTACATCATTCAGACCTTCCTCCTGGGAGAGGGGTTTTAGAGGAGAAAGGAAGACAAGAGATTTAAGTTATAGTCTTTATACCTTTCACATCTTTGCGAACTAGATGGAAAGATAAGTTGGGATGTGTTTTTTAAGTGAATAAATCAAAATTATGGACCCCAAACTAGTGTATATTGTGTTCCATGATAGTATTGACTGAGCTCCCCTCTCTGTTGACGCTTTCCATTGTTCTGATATCTGAAGGTACCAAGATAGGATGGTCTACCCCTACCAGTCTCAAATTCCTCTCCTTCTAATACTTTCTTGCTGCTTTGGGGAATGGAAGGATAGGATAGGACCAGAGGCATCTCTGTAAATCTAGTGACCTGTCTTGCTACCCTTGTCATGGTATGGTGGCATCAGGGTGTTGTAATTATGCTGGTTTAGTGAGCATGTTTTAGCAATGAGATCAAAGAATCTCAGAACTGAAAAAGACCTTGGAAACCATCTAGTCCAATCCCATCATTTTATAGATTAAGAGAAAGGTGGAGGTGACTTGCCCAATGTCCCCTGTGAATTAGTGGCAGTTAGGACTAATACTTGGGTCACTTGACTACCACAGTGGTCTTCTTCCCACTTCCCTTCCACCTTCCTTCCCTGCCCCTCATCAAGGACACTGACCAGCTTGTCTGCAATATGGTCCATGATATTGGCATTGTAGAGGCGGCGACGCTGGTCCTGCCACCAGCTCTTGATGTAGATACAGGGCTTGCGGTCCAAGTAGGGCAGATGGAAGTAGTTCCTGGGGTATGGGGCAGAAGAAAGGGGATGAGCTGAGAAAGAGGATGAGAGAAAAGATGGAAAAGAGGTAGCATGGTCCAGTCTGCTGTGCCAGTAAGAAGCAGGGAGAAGGCAAGGTAGCACTGGTGTGGGATAGGTAGATTCTAGGGTGTGAATGGGACATATACAGAAGGCAGGGGGTTGGTTAGTGGCCAGTAAGAAGTCTCTGCACAACATTCCCTCCCACCACTAACATATAGCTCCCTGCTAATCTCTTCTTCTCCTTTCTACTCCCCTATCCTAGGCCTTACCTGTCCGTGACTTGGGGCCGCATTGGAGGTGAGGAGGAGACAGACACTAGATCTCCACCCTCATCTCCTTCATCATCACTGGAATTTTGGATCAGGTCTACTTCTTCCTCATCCCCACTTTCCTTCTTTTTGGGACGTTGAGGTCGAGACATCCCATCTACCTGGTTGCCGTAGTTCCCTGGGAGCAGAATGAGGACATTGTGATTGTTTCCTTCATGTGAGGGGAAGAGAAGGTACTGAATTTGTTCCATGGAGGGTTATCATCAATCCAGACCAAGGCTCCCACCCTCCCAGTGGTCTATTATTATGGGATTTAAGGAAGAGAGAGACAGAGACAGACAGACAGAGACAGAGAGAAAGAGGCACAGAGACAGAGGAAGAGAAAGAAGAGGGGGGTTAGGGAGGGAGGAAGGAAGAAAGAGGAGGCAGAGATAGAGGAGAGACAGAGACAGATAGGAGAGAGAGAGGAGAGACAGACAGATAGGAGAGAGAGAGAGAGAGAGAGAGAGAGAGAGAGAGAGAGCTGAGAAGAGGAAAGGGGAAGAAGGGATGCTAGGTGAGTGGTTCATCAGTTTAATAGCAGAGCAGCATTGAAAGATACTTGGAGCCTGCTTTTCCTTTACTCTCCTTCCCACTTGCTCTCTCTCCTCCCTTTTTTCTTCCTTTTTCTCCCTCCCTTACTATCTCCCTCACTCACAAATACTAGCATCATGCCAGATTCTCCCCCAAAGCCCATCCTGAAGGCCAAAGTTCAGTTCCAGTCTGAGATGTCCCATTTCTATGTAATCACTTCCCCACCCTTGACTGAGATCTCAGCCTTTATAAGAGGAGAAATCCTTTCCCTTCCTGGTATCCTAGTGATGACTTAGCACTCCTGTTCACCTGGAGAACAAAACTCCTTCACCTTTCTGATATGTGTTTGTGTGTGTAAATGGGAGGGAAGAAGAGAGAATGATAAGGGGCTTGGATTGGTGTGTGAAGTTCTGAGATAGGGAGTCAGGAGCTATTGATCCCACCATGGATACCCCACTGACCTATGGTGACTTCAAAGGTGATCGGCTTGTCTCCATTCTTCCGGTCGATCATGGAGGCCTCCAGGAAGGCCCCAAAGAGAAAGAATTCTTCCATTTTCCCTGTGCAGCTCTGGTGAGGAGATAGGGTGAGGGATTGCTGAGTCACAGACTGGGCAGAGAAGTTCTGGGACCAGGGCATCTCCCTCCAGCCTCTTAACTGGGGGTATTTCCTCTTAACCTCTAAAACTTGTCAGATAGCATTCTGAGGTTCCTACATTGACCTCTAAAGTTTACAGAGTTTTGGGGCTGAGTTCTCTCTCCAGAGCCACAGAGATAGTTACAGTTCATAAGAGACACCAGTTAATGGCAAGGTAGGTTTAGGGTTTCTGGTGAGAAACTCCCATTCGGATTTATCAGCATCTAACCAGCACCTCATTGAGATGAGCTGTATTCTCAATGGCCTCTGGGTAGAGGATAGATAAAACTTAGGATGTGGAAGAGTCATCTGGCAAAGGGATGCCAGTTCTCCATCCGGCAGCCCTGATGTGATTCATGGGAGTGGCACTGGGGCTCCAGGAGGGAAGACCCCTGGGGACTGATACTGTGCTAATGTCAGACAAAATGGCATTTAACTCTGACCTAGACATCCCCTAAGACCCAGTAGATAGTTAATGTACAGCCCTGTTAGGTAAAGTTGTGCAAGAAGTAGAACTTGGGATGTTAAGTGGCTAAAGTCCTACCACTAGGACATGAAAGAAGTAAAGGTTTGGTTGGGATAGGACTAAATGGGATGGGACTTTAGGATATAGAGGGCTTCCAACTTAGAGGCATGGCCAAGCAGCTAGACTCACATCAGAAACAGGTGTGGCTTGTTCCACCTGCACCTCGGTGGAGCTGGTGAGCTCAGGGTTGGAGGTATCCAGTATTTCCACAGCTAGACCCAGCATTAGGCGGGCTCGGAAGGAGACGCCTTCACCCAACCCCTCATTCAGGTCTTGGTGCTCGTCTAGCAGGGTGTAGTTTCTAGTGGAACCATACATATTCACCCAGGCTGGGCCCAGAGTGGGCAGGAAGCCTGAAACAGGGGAAGCAAGGGTTTGGAGAAGAGTAGGAAGGGTAAACTTCCATAAAGCCCAATTGGGAAGGAAATTGTTCCTCCCATCACCTCATCCTTCCAACTCCCTAGCCTCCTCTGGCTTCTGCAGAAAGGAAAAGAGTTCACCCCAGGAAGAGGGAGGTTATTCTTTGTGAAGAAGGTATGGAGACAGAGTGATATGATGGGAAGAGCATTGGTCCTAGAGTCTGAGCACCTATGTTCAAATCCCAGCCCTGCTACTTACAACTTGGGACAAATTATAACTTTCCTGGGCCTTAGTTTCTTCATTTGTAGAATGAAAGGGTTGGATCAGAGAGTTCTGAGGTCCCTTCCAGTCCTAAATATATGATTCTGTGGGCCCTATGACATAATTTTATGACAAGATGTGTCTGGTACATAGTAGGTACTTAAAGGATAGTTGATTGGTTGATATGGTTTGACTGATTTAGAGGGGGCAGGATTCAGAGTTTTCAAATACGGAAGACTTTCTTGGGGGTATTTACTCTCTCTCTGGGAAACTGAACATGAAGCAGGGGTGGGGAGGAGGGGGGAGGGGGGCGGGGTTGTGGATTCAAGTTGAATATTCAGTAAAGTTCTCTGTTTTATGCCAGTCAGGGTAAGCTAATGAAATTTGAGCCCTGACCTCGAGGAACTTGCATTCTGAGGGATAAGCTATCAGATGAGAGAAAGTGTGGCATAGTGGGTAGAGATCTGGCCTCATAATAACTAAAATCTGATATGTTCAGTCACGAAGGACTTGGGTTCGGGTCCTGCCTCTGACACATACTTGCTCGAGGACCTTGAGCAAATCATTTAACCTCTCAGTGCCTCCCAGGCAATTCTGTAAAATTATGTTTCAAAAGTTGCCAAATTTGCATTTGTAGAAGTTTATAAGATCATATTTTCCTCACAGAAATTTCCCTATACCAAAGAAGTCATTGGTCTGGATCCCCAAACTCCCCACAAATCTACAAGATCAAGATAAACTGGGAATGGCACAGGTGGGGACAGCATTTTCTAAGGTATCCTCATAGAACAAAAGAATCTCAGAACTGGGAGAGACCTGAGGCTCATCTAATCCAATCTGTCTTCTAAGAGAGTTTTCCTGGTCATTCTTGTCATCTGGATTTCAGAGGGGTAGGAGTCAGAAGTAGTTAGATGGGCTCCAGCCTCTTCTGAGTAGCTTGAAAGCCACTCCATTCCTTGACCTCTCAACACTGGTTTTTACCTTCTTTATTATTTTTTAAAATTATTTATTCATCAATTCATTTATGTATGTGTACATATATAGATACATATGTGTATATATGTATGTACATATACATATATGTATGTGTATGTGTATATATATATGTATATGTATGTGTGAATCAGGTTCTGCTGGCAAAGTCTTTTCACCACAAGGTGAAACTCTGTAAACCTGCCACCTGTAAACTCTGCCACAAGAACTCTTGGATGTGGCTGCCCATCTGCCTCAGGGTTTTCATCTACTTCTTTCCTTCCTGTTTCTTATCTGTCACCAGCCTTTCCCAGTCTTTACCACTGACCTTTGTCTCCATCATTGGAAATCTTTCTCAGGTCAATGAAGTGGGTGCCAATGGCTACGTCATTGACCTTGTCTGAGTCCCGGATCTGCACCTTTATTCGTTTGCAGAGTGGAGGAAACAGGTCTGTGAAGACAATTTGTTCATTCCACAAGGGCTCATAGCTGCTCTTCTGCACAGATGTCTTGCCCTGTCCAGATGGGGGAGTGATGGTGCATCAGGGAAAGGAGAGAGAATATACCTTATGTAAACTTTCTCACCCTCCCAATTTTTATCCTAATTCTCCCTTCTTTGACAGCTGGGATCTCCCCACCCTTTGAAGTTAGGGGATCTGACTCCTGTGGTGTTGGGAGGTCTTTGCCATGTCCAGTTAGAACTGTTTCCTTATGTTGTTGTCTCTGTATCCCTAGCACCAAGCAAACTGCTTGGCATGGTATAGGGACTTAGTAAGTTCTTCTTGAATTGAATTGACTGTCAAGGGTCCAATGAGTTCCTATCTCTCCTGTGTGTTTTTGTGTCCTCAAGCCCTTCCTCTTCCAATCCCCCTTCCTCATTGTGTTCTCATTTCTCTAGTATCTCAAACTCTTAATTTTGTTACTTCTCAGTCCTAACTCCAGAGCAGGAATTTTTAAACCTTTTTTTGGATGATGGCCACCTTTGGCAGTCTGATGAAGACTATGGACTCCTTCTCAGAATAGTATTTTTAAATGCATAAAATAACACATGTAGGATTACAGAGGCAACAAATTACGTTGAAACATGCTTATCAAAACATACACACATCTCTGTCTCTATCTACCAAGTTCATAGACCCTGGGTTACTACTCTAGAGAGCAATTAGTCTACCCTTACTCTCGAGAGAGGTTCTCAGTCCAAGGAATGAAAGATAAGACTCTCCTTTCCATCTGCCCTCCTCTAACCACTAGGTTATTTGCTGGACCTATCATCTAAGCTTCAAACTTTTGTTTCCCATTTCCCCCTTACCCTAACTATTAGTATCTTCCTTCCAAGGTTACGTCTATATAGTACTATATATAGCTTGTATATTCATAGTTGTTTGTATCTTGTCCCCCCCATTAGACTATGAACTTCTCGAAGGCAGGGGGGCCTGTTTTTGCCTTTGTTTGTATCCCCAGCACCTAGCATAATATCTGGCACATAGTAAATGCTTAATAAGTATTTATACTGATGTCTTGAATACCCCTTCCCCTTGCCCCGTACCTTTTGACCAGCAAAGAAGACCTGGACGTAGGGGTCGACAAGGTCCTTGTTTTCACCAATGAATGCCTTTTTCATGTTGGCCATAAGGCTTGTGTTCATGCGGGGCAGACCCTCTGCCCGGTATATCTTCACATAGAAACGGGCCCACTGGCGCTCGGCAGGCACGCCCTCAGGGAGCAGTAAGTTCCTGTCGGCACATCCAGCTGGGGGACTTGTAGCCAGGCTTCCCTTTTCCCCTCAACGAGGACCTGTGTCTTTATTCTGCCTACCTTGCTCTAGATTCTTTGACCCGAAGGACCCAGGACCCAGATGTGTTTCAGCCCCTACTAGTTTCCTGTATTATTTTCAGATTTAGGCATTTGTATGCCAAAATAGATGCCCTCTGTATTTCTGTTTGCCTTCAGATTTCTGCCCTTTGTCTATGGGAAGATGGAGTAAACATTCTCAGGCCCCTGTGTTCTTCCCCCTTTCCCTCTTCTATTCTCACTCAAGCAGTAAAGGAAGGCTAGAATGAGGAGAGGCAGTATATGCCATGGGTTGCCCCTGGGAGATTAGTTGAGGCTCCTGAAAAAAAGGCCTGTATCCTTATGGAAACTTGGAACAGACAGTGGTTATGTGGGACTGCTGAAGTAGATGGGATATCATGGGAGGCAAGATAGGTAGATACCCTGGGGCCATATGGGGCTGCTGATCTGAGGGCAAATGTATTTCTCCTGGATCAGAGGCAATAGGAAAGGAAGAGATGGGATCAGGAAACCCCTGGTCTTGGGATAAGATAGGAGTCCTCACCCCTCAATGTCATCCTCTTCAGTTTCGTTGGCCTTGTGGGGTGTCTTGATGTTGTCTCCCTTGCCTACCACAGCGATGTCACACTTGACATAGCCCTTCAGCCCAGCTGAGATGTCATCTGGGTCTGACAGGATAGCCCACTTGTGGTGGAACTGGTGTTCTGCAGATGACAGGAAGGGATCTTGATGCTGCACCCATTTCTCAGAATTCTAACTTACCCCCTTCTTCAGGATAGCGGCGGGGAGGGCAAAGTCCATTTAGGGAAAATACTCAGCTCCTGGAGGAAGCAGAAGTTATTAGGTATGGGATGATTACTGATTCATACTCCTAAGCCCTATCTCTTTACCATAATTCAAGTTAAGTTCATTCAGAGCTGGGAATGTCAGCTAAATTAGCAGGATAGAGGAAGTATGACTATAAAGTAAAAGGATTTTTAAAAAATAGTCAAACAGAAAAATCCATATACCTGATCAATTTTATTTCCTTAATAATAACTAGAATTTATATAGCATTTTAAAGCTTGCAAAATGCTTTGCAACTGTTATTTTATCCTTACAACAATCTTGGAAGGTAGGAGTTATTTTTATCCACATGTAACAGTTAAGGAAACTGAGGCAGACAAAGGTTAAATGACTTGCTCAGGATTGCACAATTAGTAAGCATCTGAGGGTGGATTTGAACTCAGGTCTTCCTGACTCCACATCCAGCACTCTATCCACAGGGCTGTGTAAATGCTTTCAAGTTACCATTGCTCAAAGCGTCTTTGGAATGACTTTTTTAGGAACTGCTTCCAGGACCAGTTCATGAACCACATAAGAGAATTAGTTTCGTTCTTTTATTGATATATCTCACATCTATGTAACTATTCCTTGGGTATTAGAAAACTCAGAGGACATGATCGACTGACCTCATCACCCCAGAATTACATAATCTCTGTTCATCTGAAGTCAATCTCAACAGTATTGTTGTGAGCTATAGTTGACCCCTCTAGGCTCATCCTATATTCCAGGCATGTCTCAAAGGCTCTGAAAACCAGTATTTTCAATACTTTCTCATTCTTCCTTAATGTTAGTGTCTCCTTTCTGAGATTATTTCTAACATTTTCTGAATATTTTTTGTACATAATTGTTTGCATATGAAAAATAGTGTAAGTTTGTGAGCTTTTCAAAGGTAGGTCCTGATTTTGCCTTTCTTTGGATACCTAGTATTTAACATAGTGTATAGCATATAGTAGGTACTTAATAAATGCTTGCTGACTTGACTCTGTTGCTGTCTAATTGTCTAATTGTCCCAACATATGTCTACAGGTTTATGTTAAGGTACATATACAGAAACAAGCCTATTTACAAAGAGGTTAAGCAATCTCCAGACTGGCAGATAATAGCTGCCTGGGAGGGGCAGCTAGGTGGCACAGGGGATAGAGGGCTGGACCCGGAGTTCAAGTCTAGCCTCAGACACTTACTAGCTGTGTAACCTTGGGCTAGTCATTTAACCCTGTTTGCCTCAGTTTCTTCATCTGTAAAATAAGTTGGAGAAGGATATAACTAATCACTTTGGTATCTTTGCTAAGAAAACCCCAAATAGAGTCACAAAGAGTTGGACATGACTAATTGACTAAATAACAACACCTGTCTAGGTGTAGAGAAAAGCATGGCTCAAGGCTTAAAAAAAACCTAATAAAGTGAGATTGTTTTATTGACATTATTGTTTTGGAAATCAATGATTTTAACTCACTACATTATTCTCTAAGAGAAGGCTTGCCTTAGAGTTAGGAAATGTCCCACTTAAGAGACTCAGGTTTGCTCTTAGTTGGTTAGCAACTAATCTCTGTTAAATTGTGAACTGATAATTAGGGCTTTCACTAATTGACTATTCTTAGGAGTATTTATATCTTAAGAGAGTATGAAAAAAATGGAGAAGCCAGACTTTAGGCTGAGGTTTTTGGGCAGTGAGCTGTTTAATCAGTCTACGTCTCACTTCACAGCTTGGGTTCTAGCTCTGTCCCTACCTGGGTGATGTTGGGTAAGTAAATTTCCCCTCTTCTTGACCTTAGTTTCCTCTTCTGTAAAATGATCTCATGGTCTAGCAGATCTTTCAAGGTGCCTTTTGTCTCTAGACTCTGTGGATCAATGTCGCATGTGCTCTGGGAGTAAGGCTCTGCCCCGTCATGCTTTTCTCATATCTGATTATGCCATGAGTTTATTGCTGGGAGCTCAAGACCAAGGGTTTGTCTCCATTGAGCCATATTGTTTTGTAGATGGTCCGTACTTGAGAAAGTGATGGAAAACATGCTAATAATATAGATTAAACTTAAAAGTATGTTTTAAGCACTTCGGACGGGGAGAGAGGAGCTAGTTGTTAAGCATTTACTAGCATATCCCTGCATGAACCCCTTTTGCAATCCTATGAACCCTTTGTCAGAATAAATTTTTAAAAATTTAATTAATAAATTTTTAAAAAATCAATTCATTATGGAAGGAAATGCTAAAAACTTAAGTTAGCGGTTAGTGAAAATAAGGATGTAATTTTTTTTTCCATTCAAGTTAAATGATCTCCTGAAATAAATGCACAGATCCCTTAGGAGCATCCCATGTTAAGCCTCTTAGTCCAACACAGGATGATAGTAGTCTACTCGCCTTTGGTCATTCCTTGCTTTCTGACTGGGGGTTTCTACCAATACTAGCTTGGAGGATATAGTATCAGAAGAGGTGAATGGCAGAAGGCTCTATAGCTGGAAGCTGTTGTGAAGTTGTTTGTCAATCGACAGAAACTGGCCCTGGAGGAATGGGGAAGAAGATGACGGGATTTGGATACTGTCCTGTATGATGGTACATAGGGACCTTGGGACAATTCCACCCCACATCCCTCCCAACTCCTCCTGGATCAAAGACTCTGGGATACCATGAGTGGATGGGGAGTCTGGGAGTGTCCAGCTAGAGCTAGGCAGGCAGGGGCTTTCTTGGTTTGGCACCTATTTATCTTCCTATCTTAACTAATTATTTTTATAACTAGATGCTAGGGCAGCTAGGTGGTGTAGTGTATAGAGCATCCTGGGCCTGAAATTAGGAAGATTCATCTTTCTGAGTTCAAAAATGCCACAGACACTTACTAGCTGTGTGACCCTGGGCTGAACCCTGTTTACCTCAGTTTCTCTTCTGTCAAATGAGCTAGGGAAGGAAATGGCAAACTGCTCCAGTATCTCTGCCAAGAAATTTCTGTGCTCCTGCTGAGTACACATGTGGCAGAGCCCTCTAAATTTCAGTGCCTTAGGGAAAAACCCTAGCTCCACTCCCCTACTTGTGGCTCTGAAAATCAATTGCTTAACCAACTAAAGTTCTCTCAGATATATCTATTTTACTCATGACCCACTATCTCCAATGTAATGAGTTTTACTTTGTGGTGAAAATTAATAAAACTATATTACAAAGAAAGTAACTTTTGTCTTGTGGAAGCTCAGAATGCAGTAAAAAATGAAGAGTAAGGGAAATGTTTAGGAAAAGGAGCAGTACGGGCTGACCATGCATATGGAAGCACCTCTCTGATTTAAAATTGCTTAAGAAAATGAGTCTTAGAAAGGGTAAGGATCACACACTTAGTAAAGTAGCAGACGTAGACTTAGAAGGAACTTTAGAGAACCATGTAGTACAACCTTCTCATTTTGTAGATGGGAAAACTGAGGCCCAGAGATGTTACATGACTTGCCCAAGGTCACACAGGAAGCAAACGGCAAAACCAGGATTCAAACCCAAGTCTTCTGACTTCAAATTTGGTTGTTTTTCCACCATACCATGCTGCCTTCTATCTCTCTAGAAGGATATTGGCTCTTTGAGGGAAAGTACTGTTCATTTTTATGAGAACCAAGGATTGATCTGGGATTTGATTGATTTAGGCTGAGAGGAGTCAGTGGGACTCATTTTCAATAAAGAAATGCAGAGAGGACCTGTATTCAAATCTTCCTGTTGCCGCTCTGCCTTTGTGATCTTGGGCATGTTACATAACCTCCATGGTCCTCAAATATAAAATAAAGCGATTGGACTTTATGGTCTCAGAATCTCCTCCAGTTTTAAATCTATTTTCCCATGATTCTATGGTGGGTTTTGAAAGACATCCCAGTATTTGCCTCCATATGTTCAGACCTGGTCAGAGGAATTAAAGACAGTTTTATGAATATTGTGTGCATTCCTCAAACTGAACTGTATTCTATTGCTGTCACTGGGAACCATAACTTTCCTTCCCTTCTTCCCACAACAGGACAGACAGGTTTTAGGTAATCTAATCGTTATCTAAGGCCAATTTGGCTGTCAGTCAAATTGTCAGTCAGTCAGTAGGATTTGGTAAGGACGCTAAACCCTGGAGGGAAGATGGTAGATGTCATAAAACTACAGTCTAAGAGCCAGGTGTGTGCTGGATACATCTGGAACTATCTCATGAGAAGCAATTACTAAATTTTCAGTGTGAGCATTTACAACTTTGAAATTGGCAAGTACTACAAATCAGGGCTTGATTTATTGTTTTGCTGATTCTTAGACTTACAGAAAGTGATGGAGAAAATGTTTAGTGTGGGTGGATTAAGTGTTTGAGGGTACACTATTTTGTTCAGAGAGCCGATCATCAACTATTCACCACCACAGCCCTGCAAAGAGCTAAACTTCTTGGAATCACCAACACTATCTGAATGGGGGTGCATCATGGATGCACCTGGGGTCAGCCAGGGCCAGCTTGATGTTGCCAACTTTCACCGAGTCTAAAAGAACCCACAGACAATGTCATAGTATCAATTTCCATCGTGGAAACACTGCAGAGAGCCCGCAATCTTCATTGGTCGCACAGTTAAAAGTTGCTAATAAATTTGTTTCCTCAGCACAATGTCACACTGATTCACAGAGTCTCAGGATTGAATGAAATTTCAAAGGGCATTTTTCCTTTAAGCTTTGAATTAACTTAACCCGTACCTGCAATGAGACTCCCTTCTACAACATACCATAGGTTAAGAAGCTGAGTCTCAGAGAGGGTGGGAGGCACATACTTAGTAAAATAGCAGACATAGACTTAGAAGGAACTTTAGAGAACTATCTAGTCCAACCCCCTCATTTTATAGATGGAGAAAACATACACTATACAAAGGGTCTCCAGCCTTTGCTTGAAGACCTTCACAGGGTTGGAACCCACTACCTCCCAACGCAGCCCAGTTCACTTTGGGATAGCTCTAATTTTTAGGAAACTCTTTCTGATGCTAAACCTATAATGGTTTCTCTTCAACTTCCTCCCATTGTTGTGAGCTTTGCTCTCTGAGACAAAGCAGAATAATAGACTGAGTCCCTTTTCCATATGATTGTCCTCCAGAACACTTGAGGCAGTTCTTAGGCCTTGCTGGAAATTTTCTTTTCTGTGAGTGAAATCGCCTAGTTCCTTCTACTGATCTGATGCTCATCTAGCACTTTCTCAAGGTCCTTCATCATCCTCCCTCATTCTGATCTCAGATAAAATGTTGACTCTTCTCCTTGCCAAGGCAAGCCTCTCTACATGAGCTCTAGATTTCATCTTTGCCTCTACCTCCTCATCATTGTCTTCTAAACCCTCTTTAATTTGGCTTCTGATCTCATTATTCAAGTAAAATTACTCTGTCCTGGGAGGCAGTCCCAAGATGGCAGAGAAAAGTCAGCCACTTGCCTGAATTCTCCCCCAAACATCTCTGAGTACCTTTAAATAATGCCATAAAATAATTCGTGAATTGGCAGAACCCACAAAAGGATGGGATGAAATAAGAGAGCTTAGAAGGGCAGCAGGAAAGGCCTGTTGCACCTTTGCGAGAGTGGCACACAGTCCAGCGCAGGCTTCACCAGCACACAGACCTGGCCCCAGCAAAGCAGGAGAGGGTCTTGGGAGCCACTGAATCAGCAGCGGCTGCTTCCAGAGTTCTTAGCCCACAGACAGTAAAGGGATCAAACAACTGGTCAGATAGGACTTACAGGAGTCTCTTTCCTGGTGCTGGGGGAAGATTCTGTTACTTTGCCCATGCTCAGATCTGGGTCACAGCCCTGGTTGGCAAACCCTTCCAGTATCTTTGCTGAGAAAACCCCAAATAGGATCATGAAGAGTCAGATATGACTGAAATGACTAAACAACACCGGTCCTGCCTACTTTTTTGATTGTTGTGGGGCAAGCCTTCAGTAAAGGAATGGCTTTTATTGGTATCTTCTATAATGTCCTCTGAACCCTTAAACTGTCATACCAACATAAAATAAAGGGGAGGGAAAGAATTTGGATATTCACATCCCTGAATGACACCTGATTAAGTAGTAACCCTGGTCAATCACCATTCTATGGTGAAACAGATTCTTAGGTACTCATGTTTGCAGTCACTCATCAGGCTGTATAGACATGAATAGCGTCATGTATAATGGCTCACATTTACAAGTACAAACTGCTTTCCTCCTAACCAACCTGTGATGTAAGTAGTATCATTACCCTATTTCCCAGATGATGACCATGAGACTTAGAAGGTTAAAGTGATTTGTCTAGAGTTACACAGCTAGTCAACAGCAAAGTGAGAACTTGAAAACCAGATCTTTTGACTAAAAATTTTTTGTTCTTTGTACCTACCATACCTTGCCAAACTATATCATAGGGTTTATCAAATACTTGACGAGGGGTCAGACTGGCTATGACCTCTTATCCTATGGAAGGACAATTCCAGGTCCAGTGTGCTATCCACTGAACCATCCAGCAACCATCTAGAGGCATAGAGTAAGTACCTAATCCCTTCTGTGGTTCTCTGCACACAGCAGATATTGGCCAATTGTCATTTCTTTCCAACTTTCCCCATTATAGGTACTTTTCCTACTTCTCCATATTTTTTTCCTTCTTTTGCCTAAACTTTATGCCTACAAGGGGCACTGAAACACATTACTTACTCTGTCAACCATTATGGTTTAAGAGTATGCTGAGCCCTGAGAAGATACCACCCCAAATAGAGTTTGCAAATCTGGAGGCAAAGATACTAATGGCGACTCCCAATGTGTTTTTGTAGGAAAGTGCTTAGATTTTCTTTGAGTCTCTAAGTGCTCACTAAATTTACAGGATAATAGATTTGGATCTACGAAGAACCTAAGATGTCCTTTAGTCCAATCTCCTTTCATAGATTAGAAAAATGAGGCTCTCAGAGACGCCAAGTGATTTGTTCAAGATCGCACGGATCCACATCACCATGATCCAAACCCGGGTCCTCTGATTGCAAGTCAGTACTTTCTACTACATCATGAGCTGAGGATGCATGAATAATCGTTGAGAAGTATGTGTACAAGTGCATGGACATTTGCCAAGCTTGGCTCCTTGGTTAGTTCCTGTTCACTGAGCCATGCCGGTGGTTACTTATTAATTTGAGGGTATCACTGACATTCTCTTCCTTCTTCCCAGCTGATACATTTACTGGGATGCTTATGCCTTGCTGATCATCAGGTGGTACCTTTCACCAAGGGTTGTCCACTCACTGGCCTGTCATGAACCACCTCAATCACCAGAATGTTATGGAAACAGCTCTTCTCCTCCTTGTGTCTTTGCAGTCCCTCATCAGGGTGTAGGCAAACAGTTATTAATCAAGTTGCAGGTCTCTGGCTACCTGTCAGCTGGCAGACATTTTCTGTGTGCAGAGAACCACAGCAAGGACTAGGTACTCCATGCAGCTTGAAGGCAGCTGGGTAGCTCAGTGGATAGAGCACTGGACCCACAGTAGGGAAGACCTGAGTTCAAACCCTCTGCCTGCAAATGTTTCCTCATCTATAAAATGGGAATAATATATAGCACCCACCTCCTAGGGTTGTTGTAAGAAAAAAACAAGGTGATATTTATGTAAAATGGTTTGCAGACCTTAAAGTTTCTTATGTTGTTGTCTCTGACTCTGTGACCCATTTGGGGATTTTCTTGGCAAAGATACTGGAGTGGTGGTTTGCCATTTTCTTCTCCAGTTCATTTTATAGATGAGGAAACTGAAGCCCACAGGGTGAAGGGACTTGTCCAGGGTCACACAGTTAGTAAGTTTCTGCGGTTGGATTTGAACTCAGGAAGATGAGTCTTCCTAACTTTAGACCCTGCACTCTGTGCACTGTGGCACCACCTAGTTGTCCCTAAGGATGTTAAAGGGAGGTTATATCCTCTGGGACTGGGGGCAGATAAGGTGTGGAAGGAAAGCTTCTGGAAGGCAGGGACCACATCCTGCTTGTTTTTGAATTATCAGTGCTTATTGGTCAATGTTACAGAGTGGACAGAGTACTGGCCTCAGAGCTAGGAAGACTTGCCTCTGACATACTGCCTGTGTAACTCTGGGCAAGTGACTTAACCCCTCAGATCTCTAGGCAACTCTCTAAAGCTGTAAATCGCAGAAAAGGCACTGATATACTTTGATAGAGAAGTTTCCTTGTTTGGGAGTGTTTCCCTATACCAGTGAAATTACAGTCTAGTCCTCATCCTATTCTCAGAGCTTTATATATAGAGATTAACGATATAGACTTGTCCTGAGATTTCATTGCTTTAAGGAAAAACTAGAGGATTAAAAAAAAAACAAAGCCAAACAAAAACCCAACAAACAGCTTTATTCACCCAACCAAGTCAGGATCTTCTCTACATGTTGTTGTGTCTGAGGTAGTTCTTGAACCCAGACCTTGCAGGCTTCAAAGCCGGCACTCTCTTCTTTATGCCTCATAAAGGCATTTTGTGTTTTTATTTCACTGGAATAGGAAACGCCCAGTATTGAGGAAACTCTCTCACGGGTACCTGTTCTGCAACTCAGTAGGTGCTTAATAAAGGTTTGTTGATTCCTGTTCCCTTTCCCCCCCAATTCAGTGCCACTGGGTGGCTTCCTGTTTTGACAAATTGTTCTTGCTCACAGGTGCTGACATTGGGCATTTCTATACTGCTAAGGAGTGAACAGTGCTGTCACTGCCTCTAAATTCTGGTTCCCTAAGAAGTACCCCTTGCCCTAGCCTTGCTGTCTACTGTGGCTGCTCAGAGGCTCTGTGGGCTGCTATTAAGGAAAGTCCTTCCATAGCCCCACCTGGTGAAATTCTTCTTTTCCTTAAAGGCCTGCTTGAGTTGGCAGCTCCGCTTCCATGCAGCCTGCCCTGTTTGGCACGCATGAAAATGATCTCCTCTGCCTTAAATTTCACATAGCGATTTATCTGGATTTTTTCTCTGCATTTAATCCCACTTGGCCTTGAGCTCTACATAAGTATGCACAGGAGGTAGGGACTTGTAACAGAAAGCGTCCTGGATTTGGAGTTGGTCAACTTGGGGTGCAATCCTGATGGTCCTGTGGGACCTTATGCAAATCAACTAACCCATGAGTGGGGCCCCAAGGCCACTTGTGGCCTTCTAGGTCCTGGGGATGACCTTGTGACTGAGTCCAAGTTTTACAGAACAAATCCTTTTATTAAAGGGGTTTGCTCTGTAAAGTCAGAATTCAGTCAAAGGAGCACCCTTGAGGACCAAGGGGGGGGCTACATGTGGCCTCGAGGTTGCAGGTTTCCCACCCCTGAACTAACTTCTCTGAGCCTTTGTTTTTTCCTCTGTAAAAGGGGAGGAAGTTGGATTAGATGAGGCTGAGCTCAAAAGTCTTTGGATAGTTCTGGGGCGGGCAGTGTTAAGTAGTAAGAAGAGCGCTGGCTATGGGGTCAGAGGGCCTGGGTTCATATCCTGCTTCTGCTATGAGCTGTCTGTGAGGTACTGGGCAAGTGACATCACTGCTCTGGACCTCTGTTTCCTTTTCTGTAAAATGAGGCTAGGCGGCCTCGAAGTCCTTCTTGACTTTCCTGCTGTTTCAGCCCCTGTCTTGAGGGCAGAGGCTGCCTTGCATTTCCTCTTTCAATCCCCTAGCAACCCCACCAAACCCCCACACTCGATAATAGGTGCTCATTTAAGCTTTGGTGAATCTCTTATTACATTGTGTTGTACCTCCCGGTTTAGACACTCACCTGGCTGCAAGTACACAGTTCCCACGTCCATCTTGAAGGACCCAACTAGGGTTCCACTGCGTAGGAGGTTCTTGGAGTGAATCACCTTCCGGGCAGAATCAGCAGCCATCAGTCAGTATAGGGCTGGCCATCCAAAGGGGATGGGCTTGGGTTAACTGGGATGGGGGCAGGGAGTGCATCAGTCTTTTCTAGGCATTTGGGAGATTGAGTGTTCAGGTTGGCTCTTCAACCTGAGTTCAATGAGTCCTTGGGAACTGTCTAAATGATTTGGGGAGGGTGGAAGGGGCCATGAGGTGGGAGGAACATTGGCAGAGCAGGGACTGTCTTTGGAGACCTTCCTGGCAGCCCCTGCTCTCAGCTTCTCCTGCCCTGAGCCCCCTCGTCTCTCTGCACCCACGCAAGGCTGCTGCTCACACTCACCGAGATCTTGATGATTTTGTCGAACATGACGTCAGGAGAGACATGGAAGTCGAAGACAAAGTACTGGGGGAGGAAGGACCCAGGCCTACGTCACCTAGTTGGCAGTGCCCAGACCCTTCCTCCTAGCAGTGCCTGTCTGTGCCCCCCAACATGGCTCTGGGTGATGGCAGGAGGTCCTGCCATTTCCCCTTAGCCATGGAGTTAGGACAAAGGAGAGGACAGAGACTGGTTCCTCCCTGGGGAGGGGACCTCTTGCTTGACAGATGTCACTGTTTGGAAAGGATTCCTGGCACTCTGCCCCTAGAGCTGGGCCAGTGCTGATAGGAGCAGGATGTTGTGAAACCCAGGACACACTAGAAGCCTGATTTACAACCTTGAGAGATGGTTATGTCAGAACTAGCTGCTTCATTAACATCGTTCAAGAGCAATCAGCATTCATTGCTCCCTAGAGCCAATAGCTCCAGGCGTCTATAGGTAAGTCTGGTACCTGTGGAACCCATCCCTCATCTCAGGGCAAGCAGGGTCTCTACTGGGAGGGGGAAGTGTGACCCCAGGAGCTAGAGAGAGGAACTGTCTTTGTGTAAGTTGGTGGCATGAAGAGCAGCAAGGGTGGCTAACAACATCACAATTATACTTAATGAACAGAGACACAGAGACAGAGAGACAACTCCAGAGAGAGAGAGATTTGAGAGACAGATACAGAGGCAGAGATAGGGTAGAATATAAGTTTCTTGGGAGCAGACCCTGTTTTGCTTTTGTTTTTATGGTCCCAGAACCTTGCATGGTGCCTGGCTCATCGTTGGCACTTAATAAGTGCTTATTTTCTGATTATATGTGCATTTTATCTTTTTTATCCCTGTATACTGCTTATGTCTCCCATTGCAATATAAACTCCCTGAGGTAGGGACTATTTCCGCTTCTGTCTTTGTATGCTTAGCTCTTAATGACTAACTCCTACCCTGCCCATAGGAAGTAGGTAATAAGTATTTGTTGACTGAATAAATCCCAAACCACATTTCCCTAGTTTGGTGTTGGGCTTCTGACAATAGAGATGTGGTTGTGATTTGCATAAAGCAACAAGACTAAGAAATGCCTTAGTTTTCTATACTCAAACACATTTGATGGAGGATGGAGAACACTGTCAATGATAGGATGACTTTACCTAAGTCTATTTTTAAAAAGTCTATAAAAGGTTTCTATTTAATTGTGTACTTATGTCTTTTCCTTTTTCTCTATCTCCCCTTTCTTCCCTACACTTGTCCAGAATGTAAAATCTTTTCATGGGTTGTAGTTTCATTTTTTTGGTCTTTGTGGCATGATGTTAACTGAGGGTCAGGATAGTCTGAGTTCAAATTTCGCCTCTGACAAAGACTAGCTTTGTCACCCTGGGAAAGTCATTTAAGTCCTCAATGCCTCAGACACTTCAAGTGTCATTGGTGGCAACAGTTTCCATACCAGAAGTGGCCATATTGGTAAAAATCATAGGTCTGAACCCAAACCAAAAACTAAATAAACCAAACCAAATAAAAACCTTGCTTAATCAATTTTTGCTGACTTGAAATGAATCTACATGAATTTGTTGGGAATGTTTTTGAGGAGCTGACATAGAGAATCTGTGACAATGGGAAACCTACCCAGGGTGAGCTCATGAGGAATGGAGAGCTCATTCTCAGGAACACAATTGTTTAAATGAACAAGAAAGAAAGTTCATATAGTCATGAGAATGTTTTGAGCTAAAGGAAGGATACTTTAGAGGGAAAAGATGAGGAATGACACAGTATTTGGGTTAGTAAAACACAATGGACCTCCAGTCAAGATCTCAGGGAAAACCTTCATAAGGATGAAAGAATTGGAAGAATTTGGTGGAAACAAATATAGGATTCCTTTTGGCCAAAGTCTTGCTTTTACTTGCTTGCTCTTACTGTTGAGGGGAGGCTGGGTTCTCCAAGGCTGTAGAATCAATGGAATGCCATCTCTGTCATGATCTTCCAAAATAGAAAATCTTCAAGTCTAAACTCTGCATCAGCTTGTGTGTTATGTGGTGATTGACCTTAGATGAATTCTGACTTTGAGGAGTGAGAGGCTCATTTCCAGGTTGGCCACAAGACTATTCATTTTTTGGTTATAGAAGATCTCAAAGATGGCTTACAAAGGGTTTGTAATCTACCTCAGTGATGGGGCAATACTCACATGGAAAATAATGACAGATCTTTGATATGTTAGAATGTTGAAGGAAATATGGACCCCAGAGAGTGATTTAGACTTAAGCATCTTAAGATCAGCTTGGCAGAGAGAATGGAGGGCTAGATATGCCAGGAGGACCACAATTCAAATTCCTCTTCAGACCCTTCCTAGCTACTTTGGGCAAGTAAATTCACTTCTCTCAACATCAGGGTTCTCATCTATAAAATAATAATAGTACTTGCCTCACAAGGCTGCTGTGGGGGTCAAATGAGCTAGTGAAGCATTTTGCAAACCCTGAAGCATTATATAAAAGCTAGTCATTGCTATTGTTGATTATAGATGTTTACCTGGTGAACATAAGCCATATTGAGGGGAGGGATGGCTCCTTAAACACCAGGAGACCATTGTGGGTTTCTGTCTTGGAGTCTCTAGACTCTTATATTGGTCAAGGACTTTTCCACAAACAAGGATGCGTCGTCTACCACTACTACTACCACTACTACTACCACCACCACTACCACTACTATTGCTACTACTACTACTACTACTACTACCATCTCGAATTTCTATAGTGTTTTAATCTATGCAACATGCTTTTTACATTCTATTTCACCAAAGCAGTATAGAGTACTTTAGATTTGTGGTCAAAGGACTTGAGTTTGAATTCCTGTTCTGTCATTTGCTCTCTGTATGGATGGTTTGCTAAAAGCATAGATGGAATGGGCACGTTGAGGCATTGTTGATGGTACTGCAAATTCCAAGTCATTCTGGAAAACAACTTGGAAATATACCCCCAAAGTCACAAAATTATACCCAAGAACCCCTAGACCTCAACAATAAAACAAATTATTGTATGTGAATATAAGGGAATATTGTCATGTTGCAAGGTTTGGCTTCAGAGAAATCTTAGAACCCTTGTATCAGCTGGTACATAGGGAAAGGAGCAGAATCAGGAGGACAGTTTACACAAAAACAACAACACTCTAAAGATAGGGAATTTTGAAGGACCTAGAGCTCTGATCATTGCAATAACCAACCAGATTCCAGAGGGCCAGAGATGAAGCGGGTTGCCATCTCACTGGCTTTGAATGAGACATACATTTTTGGATCTGGACAGTGCAGGGACTTGTTTTTGCTTGGTTATGCATATTTGTTACAAGGCTTTTATTTTTCCAATTTGAGAGGAGTAGGTAGGAGGAAGAGAAAATGAAAACCTGCTAACTGACAAAAATGTTAAGAGAAGACAGGTTGCTAATCACATTCACAGATGACATGAAGCTGGGAGAGCTAGCTAATACACTGGCATAGTTAGAATCCAAAGAATCTTGACAGTTTAGAGTATGGCCCTGAATCTGGTAAGATGAAATTTAATAGAAATAAAGTTTTATACTTGTGTTAAAAATATCAGTTTTACAAATACAGAACATTGATAAACAACCATTACTAACAAGGGCTTTTTTTCCCTATTATATTGGGTGGGAGAGAGAGAAAATAAGTACTTTTGAACTGACAAACGAAATAAAATGAAAACTTTAAAAATATTCTGTATATATTTAGATATATACATCTTATCTTCCCCATAGAAGGGAAGGTCCTTGAAGGAAAGGGAGGGGTTTTTTTGGGGAGGGGGGGAGGCCTTTTCACCTCCAACATCTAGTAGATTTCCTGGAACACAGTGGACACTTAATACATGCTTATTCGTTGATTGAAGCATGCATTCCATTAACAGTATCCCTCTACTTTCTCCTATAAGTCTTAAGGCCTGGTAGGGAGGCCAGTTGCCCACAGGGAATCCAAGTGGCTGGAGGGAATAGGATCATTATTGACCCTTCCCCACCCTAGCCCACAAGGCTGCAGTTCCCAGAGGGACTGAAAAGAGGTTCGGACAACTGCCGAAAATTTCTTTAAGAAACAATTGTGAAGCATTCCTTAGAAGTGAGGAACAAACCCTTGCATAAAGGTCTCTAGGCTCTGTACCCTACCCCAACAGAGCAAAGGGCATGGACCTGGGACCAATGGGGAGCCTGGAAGAGGCTAGAGGTTGGGATAGCAAGCTAGGCTGTCATAGAGCAATTGGACTGGCAGTGACTGATGTGATGTGCGGAAGATCTAGGGGCTATGTAGGACTAGGTAACATGAATATATAGCAATATATATCCATATCAGTATATATATATATATATATACACACACACACCTCTGTATATCACTCTATTAAGGACTCTACCAGTCAGTATCCTAAGGCTCCTTGGTTGTTTGAGATGTCCCATCCAATGAGGTTCTTTGTAACTAGGACTGAAAAGGGAACCCCCCCTCCTGGGAGCAGAGAGTCAAAACTTTCATATGGCAAGAAAGGACCTCTTCCAGTGTCCCCCCAGTATCTTGGGGCTACCGAGTCACTGACCTCATTGTAATAGGGACAGTTGGTTGACTCCTTCATGGAGGTGTACTTTTTGTCATCTCCCACCTCCACACATACTACAGGGTCCATGTTCAGCCCCACCAGTTGCCGAGCTTCGATGACTGTGATGCTGACCTGGAGGAAGACCACAAAGACACTGAAAAGGGGCAGATTGTAAAGATGAGGGTGAGGGAGGGTGAGGAATTAAATTTAACTAATACTTACTAAGTACCTTGTTATTCAGTCATGTCTGACTCTTTGTGACCCCATTTGGGATTTTCTTGGCAAAGATACTAGAGTAGTTTGCCATTTTCTTCTCTGACTCATTTTACAAATGAGGAAACTGAGGCAAACAGGTTTAAGTGACTTGCAACTGAGGCAAACAGGGTTAAGTGACTTGCCCAGGGTCAGTTAGTAAGTGTCTGAGGCCAGAGCTGAACTCAGGAAGATGAGTTTTCCTGACTCCAGGCCTGGCACTCCATTTATTGAGCCACCTAGCTGCTCTACTAAGCACCTCCTTGCTTTAAATGCAGGACAAGTTATGTGACCCACAGAACTGAACCTGTGAGCTCTAGCCTATAGAAAGTAGCTATTTCTTACTAAGCTACATAAAATAATGTATATTCCATTCCTCAAGTTAAGTTCCTTTATATCTCCAGTGCTAATCACATTTAAAAAAAATATCCAGATGTGAGATTTCATCAGTATAGAGAACTTCCTGGTGAGGAAAGTCTTCTAATGCAGATCAGTAGCTTGCAAAGGAAACCAATTATGTTGAAACACCAAATATATTGAAATTGTTCATGGACTACAGGTTAAGATCTCTTGTCTTAGAGCATTACACAGTATGCATGTGTCAGTTAAGGCTTGAATCTGGACCTTCCTGACTCCAAGGCTGTCCTGTTCATTGTTCAGTGTTAGTCTATGGTTCCTTGTTACCCAAAGGATAAACTGGTATCAGTTGAGGTTCTCCAAAAAATTCAAGCACTCTGTGTACCAGTCAAACTAGGCTATTAGCCATTTCACAATCTCTTGTTCCTCTCCTACCTCCATATGCTTGTCTAGACTGCCCTCTGTCTAGAACACACTTCCTCTGCATCTCTGGTTGCTAAGACTCTTTTGTCTCTAAGATTCAATGTGGGCACCAGATCCTTTATAAAACATTCTCTAATTCCTCTAACTGAAAGTAGCCACTCACATCTCAAACTTTCTTATAGGGTGTTGTCTGGATCCTTTCTTTCCCTCATTACATTCTATCCCTGACACCTCAGTTTCTCTCACCCCATTTATCCAAAAAGATGCTAAGCTTTGATGATCCTGTCCCCACAGCATGTACCCTTCTGTTTACTCGCTTGGCTTCCATCCTAGTTTAGGGCCTCATTGGTTCTGGCCTAGATTATTATAATAGTATCCTATTTGGTCTCCCTGCCTCAGGTTTCCTTTTTCCATCTAGCCATCAAAGTGATTTCCTTCTATTTCCAGTGTGACCATGTGCCCCTGAGCCCTCACTCCTGTGCTCAGTTGATTCACTATTACTTAGAGGAAACACAAACTTTTCTGGCATTTAAAGTCTTTCATAACCTGTCTCAAACCTATCTTCCCAGGTCCCTACTTTGGTTCATCCAAACTGAACTTCCAGATGTTGCTTGGCATAATTGGTCGGCCCCTTCCAAGCCTTGGTTGTTGCTGTATTTGTCCTTTGTTCTGAAAGAGGACCACTGGCTGTGCCCCATGCCTAGAGTGCCCTCCTCCATCCCCTCCATCTCTTAGCATCCCTAGTTTCCTTCAAAGCTCAGCTCATACATCATCTCCTGTGTTAGGCCTTTTCCAACGAATCCCTCCACCCAGCAGCTAGTACTTCCCTTTGCAAGGGGAGGCAGTTTGGCGATTTCGCGGCTACAGTACTGGGCCTGGAGTTAGGAAAATCTGAGTTCAAATGCAACCTTAGATGCATAATTATTGTTACCCCAGCAGTGCCTGGCACCTTAAAAGCTACTATTAAATGGCTGTTGATGGCTAGTTACCTCTAACACATTTATTTTTGTATCTTATCTATCCTACCAGATTATGAACAGCTTGCTGGGCAGTTTTGTTATTTTTTTATCTCTGCCTTGAGCTTGGTTGGCATTTGATGAATTGAATTAAAACAACGAAGTATTTATCTTGCAACAATTCTATTGGATAGGTGGTAAGATATTCATGGTTAATCCTATGACCATGGACTTGGGCAAGATGTTTTCTTCCCCACCCCCAACCCCACCCCTCCGCTGTTCTTAATTTTTACTTGTCTTGCATTGTCCTGTATTTATCACAGTTTCTATTGAATAGGGTTTTTTGTTTGTTTCTTTGTTTTTGAGTATTTGGAAGGGTTTTTTGTTTGCCATCTAACCTCCTAGTCTTCTGCACTCACTTTTCCCAGAACAGAGCATTCTGTGTCCTGGGACTTTGAGAGATGAGAGAGAGAGAGAGAGAGAGAGAGAGAGAGAGAGAGAGACAGAGACAGACAGAGACAGAGAGAGATAGAGTAATAATGTTTAATATAAAATTTTGGAATAATCTCTTTGTTCTCTCTGAAGCAAACTCAGAGAATGTCTCTTCCTATGTCAACAAAAGCCAGCCATGGCTGACTTACCATTCCTTAAGAGACCTTTAACCTAAGACACTATCTTGAATAATGGGACATTTTCCATATCTTAATATTTGTAGACATATACTATGTTATGGCATGTTAATGGTAAAGAAAACACAGACATCTTGGGTCATAATTTCTATGTGAAACTTTGTCAAACTCTGTTATGTTATTGTATTTACAACCTATACAATTAAGAAATTCCTTTCTAATGGTCTGATGGTCTTATGGAAACCATAAATCTGAAGGACACAGAACACTTCTCTGTCCTAAAACATATTTAAGGCTGCTCAATTCTTTGTATCAGTAGTCAGAACATTTCTGGCTCCATAATGCATTATGTTACCATTTTCTTTAATAGGGAATTAATCAATTAATTAATTAAACCATAAAATGTATGCATTTAGCCTGTTGCCTTTTCTCTAACCAAGTTTTCAGGTCACCAAGAGAGAAACAGAGAGACAGAGATGAAGAGACACAGAGAGAGAGACAGAGACAGAGAGAAAGAAAGAGACAGAGAGATTCAGAGAGACAGAGAGAGACAGGTAGAGAGACACAGAGAGACAGAGATGGAGAGAGACAGAGACAGAGAGAAAGACAGAGAGAGAGAGAGAGAGAGACAGAGAGACAGAGATGTGTATTCGTTCTTCATTGAGAAAGAAGACCATATCACCAGAGAAGTGATGACGTGATTTGCACTTGACTTTTGTTTTTGAGTGAGGGAGGGATGTGCAGGTCACCAGCCTCACTTCTCATTCAGAGCCATCTGAATCCAGTGACCAGATATTCATCAGGATGACTGGAGGTGACCCAGGATGAGGCAACTGGGGTTAAGTGACTTGCCCAAGGTCACATAGCTAGAGAGTGTCAAGTGAGGTGAGATTTGAACTCAGGTCCTCCTGACTCCTGCACTGGTGCTCTATCCACTGCACCACCTAACTTCTCCCAGAGAGAGAGAGAGAGAGAGAGAGAGAGAGAGAGAGACAAACAGAGAGAAACAGAGAGACCCAGAGACAGAGATGAAGAGAGATGCTTTTTTTTTTTTTTTACTCAGTAGTAAGACTTGATATTTTCAACTTTGGAAGAACTAAAAGAGGAATAGATATATTTTGTTTGAACAAATTCATGCCTTGTGACAGCTCCCAAAGTAGCCTGAGAGAAACCATCAACCAATCTCAAGTCTGCTTTCTCACCTCATGAAGTGTCAAGACCTGGCACTGCAGGAGCCATATTTGAATAGCTAGTAAAAGTCATTATAAAGTTGGTGTCAGACAAGGGTACCAATGACTCTACACTTTCTCTGTGATAGATGTGGGTAAGGTGCTTTGCTTTTGAAGCTTTTGAAGCAGGCTGACTAGTTGACTGTTTCCCCAGATGGGAGTTAGGAGGGTGAGAATGACACATTGACAGCATGAGTGACAGTAATTCCTTAGGGTATAACCATATGTTACCAAAGAGATTTTACGAGACTGGGCACAGGCTGACTTCTGACTAGTACAGTCATAGATATGTGGGGTTTTCTTATCCTGGATTGGTTGGGTCCTTATAAAGCATACTTTGGAAGCTTATTGACACTCAAGTATAAAGAAATGGAAGTGGATGGAGTAGAGGTAGAGAGCAGAACCTGGAGTTAGGAAGACCTGACAAATGCTGGCTTGTATGACCTTATTGCATATCTCAATGCCTTAGACAACTCCTTAAATTGCAGAATAATTCCTGATTTTCACATTGGCATTTCACATTTCACATTGGCATTCTTAACACCAGTGAAAGCACAGGTTGGGCCTAAGGAAGTGAATAAATCTAACTTTTCCCTCCCCGACTTCCCTTGAAGCCAGGAGAGCAGGATGCATTCCTCATGGTTAGTTTGCTGTCCTGGCAGGACTGGCCAACTCCTGATTGGACTTGGTGCATACTTGGCATGAGGCAAGTCCCCAAATCAGAACAAGGATGATTGTGCCACAGAAGTGCACATGAACTCACTGGAGCCTTAGTTTTGAAATCAATAAATATTAGTTAAGTAAGTTCCTTGAGCATGGACTCCAGAAAAGAAACTGAGCCTTAATTCCCTCTTCTATACTATGGGGATGATAATGTAGCTACTGCTACCCATCTCAAAGACAGTGTCTCCTTTGATCCTCACAAAACTAGCATGAGGCAGATATTGGTAAATATTATTCTCCCCATATTACAGATGTAGAGACTGAGGCCCACAGTAATGGGATGACCTTCCCAAGGTCACAGAGATAATTAGCAGCAGAGGCAGCTCCAGAACCAAGAGTTCCTTGTGACATACAGCCTTGTACCATTTCAATTTCACCCTGCTGCCTTAGGGGAAATTTTACCCCCACCTTTTCCACAATGCCAGGTCACTACTTTTTTCATATTTTGGCATTTGGTTGGGTGGTGGTTTGGAAACTTCAGTGCTTTGTTTTTCCTGGTGGGAGTAATTTGGAGTGCTCCAGTGTGGAAGACACTCGATTCTTAGTGGAGGGACACCATGAACAATTCAAATAATACCAGCTTTCCTCTCCTCCTCTGGGAGCATAATCAGATATTTTATTTTAGTGAATGACGATTGCAAGAACTGAGTTCATGGAGAGGGGCGGAGCCAAGATGGTGGAGTAGAAAGACTCACATATGCTAGCTCTGAACCCACAGCCCATAATTATCTATAAAAAGAACTCCCAACAAATTCTGGAACAGAGGAGCCACGCAGAAACAGGGTGAAGGAGATTTCCATTTCAGAGAGCCCTGAAAAACCCAACCCAAAGGTCCGTCGTGCACCGGATGGGAGTGGAACCCAGCTCTGCCCTGGTGGTGTGGCACAGAGAGGAGCGAGCAGATCTGAGCAGGATTCAGGGACGGAATCTCCAGTGGCCACGAAGGTCCCTCCACCCACAGACACACAGGTCAGTGAAAGAGACGTCTGGACGGGCTGAGAGGGGAGTGGGGTGTCTCCATGACTCAGGCCCCCTCGGGAGGCAGCAGCAGAGGCAGCAGGCGGCCAGAGGCTCCTGGAGCAGGCAGGAGCTCAGCAGGAGCTCCATTAAGGAAGGTGTCTGCATAAACCTCCTGAGGGAACTGAGCCTGGGAGGCGGCCCTGCCCCCACCTGAGCACCAGAACTTAAGCTCCCATTGAATAGCAGCCAGGCCTGCTGCCAAAAGCCCTGAGTCTGGGGAACAGCATTTGAATCTCAGACCCCAAGCACTAGCTGGGTAGGTCTAGGCAGGGGTGGACAGGAATCTCAGAAGTCAAGTAACTGGCTGGGAAAATGCCCAGAAAAGGGAAAAAAAATAAGACCATAGTAGGTTATTTTCTTGGTGAACAGATGATTCCACCATTCCTCTCTGACGAAGAAGGCCAATGCTTAACATCAGGTAAAGACATAGGAATCAAGGCCTCTGTATCCCAAACATATGAAATAGATATCCAATGGGCTCAGGCCTTGGAAGGAAATCCTTCAAAAAGGATTTTGAAAATCAAGTTAGATAGGTGGAGGAAAAATTGGGAAGAGAAATGAGAGAGATGCAAGAAAAACATGAAAAACGGGTCAATACCTTGCTAAAGGAGACCACAAAAAATGCTGAAGAAAATAACACCTTGAAAAATAGGCTAACTCAATTGGCAAAAGAGGTTCAAAAAGCCAATGAGGAGAAGAATGCTTTCAAAAGCAGAATTAGTCAAGTGAAAAAAGAGGTTCAAAAGCTCACTGAAGAAATAGT
>CM053769.1:265805218-265906286 GCA_028658325.1 Potorous gilbertii | reverse complement strand
GGATGATAGAAGAGAGGGCAGATTGGTGATAGGGGAAATTAGAATGCTTAGTGTATTGGTGTGGGGGGAAGGGACAAATGGGGAGAAAATTTTGAAACCCAAAATTTTGTGAAAATAAATGTAAAAAGTTAAATAAATAAATTTATATTAAAAAAAAGAACTGAGTTGATATAAAATATTTTCTGTTAAGGGCATACAACTGCAGCTTAGAAGTTTTCTGGAGTCCTCTTGTTCCTTTCATTTGCTTCCCACAAAGCTGATAAGGTCTGTAAAGGCCATCAGAATTCTAAAGTGCTATGCAGTGCCAGAATACTCTGGTAGCTGGGAAAAAGCAACGATTTGGACAGAGCTTATAGAAGCGGGGCTGGTGTGTGCAACTGGGCTGGGAAACTGACTTTCCAGCCTATCATACTTTCAGAAGAGTGAGACTAGGATAGTGACAGTCATGGGTGTCATGCTACACTCAGGTCAGATGGAAGACCCTGGGATAGATAACCTGAGGAAGGGAAGATGTAGGGGGTACTTGATTTCTATCTCCAAGTATTTGAAGAGCTCTTGATGTGGGCAAATTCGTACTGCTTGGTCCCCGAGGGGGAAACTGGGAGCAAGGAGTAGATATTGCATAGTGACAGATTTCAGTTCAACTTTAAAAAGTCCCTAACAATTAAAACTGTCTAGAAGTAGAACGACCTGCCTTGAGTGGCTACTGAGTGGGTTCCTAGAGGTTTTTGAGTAGTGGCTGGTTGACCACTTATCAGGGATGATATAGAGAGAGTACTTGTTCACGTATGGGTATGGGTCTGTGAGGCTCTTTTCAATCCAGGACTTCATGATTCAACTCAACGCCACAAGCACTTATTAAGTGCCTATTATGTGTAGAATTGAAAGAGCTCAAAGGAAATGCAAGATGCACAAATTTGGAGTATCTACCCCAAATGTTCACACGGACTATCTGTGCCCGATCTGTGGTAGAGCATTCTGAGTTTGTATTGGTCTGATCAGCCACAGTTGGACACAATGAAACTTGATTTTATCATAGTGATGTCATTTTGGTCCTCTTCCAGAATGAAGAACAACCACCAACTATGTGTAAGGTATTGTTAAGGCTTAGGGTAGGGGTATGGAACCTGTGGTCTAGGTCCTTGGGTGCGGATTTTTGATTTAGTCCAAGTTTTACAGAACAAATCCTTTTGTTAAGGGGATTTGTTCTGTGAAGTTTTGATTCAGTCAAAGATGCCTCACTTCAGGACCTAGAGGGCCACATGTGGTCTTAAGGCTACAGGTTCTCCATCCCTGCCCTAGGGAAACAAAGACAAATATGAAACAGGACCTGCCTTCAAGGAGTGTCCGTTCTATAATTTTGTTCTATAATTTTAATTTTATAAAATTTATCTAAAATATGTTATTTTATATATATATACACATTTTATATCTAATTATATATTTATACTATCTAAAATATATAATATAAATATATAATTAGATATAAAATGTGTAATTTAAATAATTATAATTTAATATAATTTATAGTTATAATTTAATTATAAGTCTATAACTTTTATTCTATAATTTTAAAGCAAACTCCTCATTATTTTTCAGTATTGCATCAAGTCAAGGAAATGCTCTGCTCTCCCTTATAGCAGCAGTAATAATTCATTTTTACAGTGTACTTTAAGGCTTCCAGAGCACTTTGCTCACAACAATCCTATAAAGTAGGCAGTACAAACATACTCAGCCCCATTTAAAGAGGAGGGGACTGAAGCTCTGAGCAAGTATCTGAGGTGGAATTCAAGCCCAAATCCTCTGACTCCAAGTCCCACATCCAACCCATTACACTATGCTGCCTCTTTTAAGTTACAGAATGTCAAAGGAAGTCCCTACTTGAGAGATCACTTAGTTTAACCCTTTTACAGATGAGGGAGTTGAGACCTGCAGTACTGGCTTGCTCAAGATCACTACAACTATTTGGTGGTAGACATCTACTCTATCTGGTAGGTAGGTGGTGCAATGGATAGACTGCCAGGCCTAGAATCAGGAAGACTCCTACTCTTGAGTTCAAATCTGACCTTAGACAGTTACTAGCTATGTGACTCTGGGCAAGGCACGTAAGTAACCCTGTTTGTCTCCATTTCCTCATGAAAAATGAACTAGAGAAGGAAATGGCAAATCACTCCAGTATCTTTGCCAAGAAAACCCTAAAGGGGGTCAAAGAGTCAGATACAACTGAAATGACTCAACAACAACAAATCTATCTTATCCACTAATCAAATATTTCCAGTCTTCTCCTAGACTGGCATGTGACAGGACCAATTTTTCCTCCATATGTCTAGGTAGTTAAAGCAGATTAAAAATAACAAATGATCGTGACAATTTATATGGATACCTGCCTCCATTTCCTCCAACTCCTCCTTTAACTGCCAGATCATAAGGACACAACTAGAGATCCATACCTGCACCTAGCCTATGAACCCACCAAGCTGGATGAACTCAAGAGAAGCCAGGTCTGAGAAGTATTTGAGTTCAAGCCCCAACCTACCTGGTAATCCATGGGCCGTCCAGCACTTGGCTCCATCTTAATGTCAGGTTTGGACCTGAGGGGAAGAAATGGACACTCTTCAGTGTTGTGGCTTGGTCTGAAGAGGGAAGGGAACCCTACAAAAGGTCTAGAGGCTTATTGGGTCTGGGATACGAATTCTTCAGTCAACTTTGTTCTGTCTTCCCATAGACAATGGGTTGTAGTTAGGGGTAGAGTTGAAAATAAATGCAAGATGATGAGAGATTCAGAGGTAGATGGGATCTTAGAAGACATTTAGTCCAGCCCCAAGATTTTATAGATGTGGAAATTGAGGCCCAGAGATGTTGAATAACTTTAGCAAGGTCACAAATATCAAATGGCAAAACTGAAATTTAAACAGAGGTCCTTTGCTTCCAATCCACAGTCTTTACATTGAACCATGGTGAGCAGTGTGAGAAATGGGGGGCAGCAGGGCCCAGGCACTGGGTTCCTCAAACACCCCAAGTCTTAGTAAAGCCTGGTAAAATCTATTGCCTGCCAGTGATTGAGATGCCTGGGGCAGAGGGGTGATTCTCCTCTCACCTCTTATTGGAGACATTGGTAGTAAGTGCAGTGACAGAGGCCAAGGAGATAGAGTCGGGGTCCAGGCCATCCCCAAGATGAATGGCCAGGCGGTCGAGGTCCTCCATCTCAAGTACAGCTGGCTCATCTGGTGGAAGAAAACAATTGGTTAAGAGGCAGGAAAGATAGGATTCCTGGGATTTCTTACAATAGTCATTGCTGACCAAGTGAAATAAAGAAAGGGCTGATTCTGAAGAGCCAACTAGAGAGGGGGTATTTCATTCCAACCAGCATCAACTTCCCCCAAATCTATCAATCAATTAATCAACAATATTTATTAAGAGGGCAGCTAGGTGTACAATCAATAGAGAGCTGGGCCTGGAGTCAGGAAGACTCATCTTCCTTAATTAAAATCCAGCTTCGGACACTTACTAGCTGGGTGACCCTGGGCAAGTCACTTCATCCTGTTTGCCTCAGTTTCCTCATGTATAAAATGAACTGGAGAAGGAAATGGCAAGCCACTCCAGTGTCTCTGCCAAGAAAACCCCAAATAGGACCACAGAGAGTTAGACACAATTGAAAAAAAGACTTAAGAACAACAAAATTTATTAAGAGCCTTCTGTGGGCCTGGCACTGTGCTAGGCACTGGGGATACAAGTTCAAAGAATGAAGCATTCTCTACTCAAATGAACTTAAATTCTAATGGCAACAACATATAAAAACACCTAGACTCCCTGTTGTCTCTAGGATAAAATGCAATCTCCCTTGCCTGGCATTAAAAACCCTTTACAATCTGACTCCATGCCCCCTTTCCAGGTTGATTACATTTTGTTCTCCCTCATGCCCTCTTGGCATCTTGTTCTTCCCTAGTAGTGGTATTGCTGGATCAAAGGGTATGCATTATTTTATAGTCCTTTGAGCATAGTTCCAAACTGATCTCTAGAATGATTAGATCAGTTCACAACCCCACCAACAGTGAGTTAATATCCCAATTTTTCCACATACCCTCCAACATTTATCATTTTCCTTTTTTTGTCCTATTAGTCAGTCTGATAGGTATGGCCACCTCTTCTATGCCTAAGATGATCTGCTTGTCACCTCTTCCCCTTGGAATTCCCAGCTCCCTTCAAGATTCAAATGGAATGTCAAGTTCTTGAGCAATTTAGAACCATGGCCAAAGGGCAATCAAACTGTGCAGAGCTTTTGATCCAGCAATACCACTACTAGATCTGTACCCTAAAGAGATCATATAAAAGGAAAAGGACGTACGTGTACAAAAAATAATTATAGCAGCTTTTTTATGGTGGCAAAAAAATTAGAAATTGAGGGGATGTCCATCACTTGGGGAATAGCTGAACAAGTTGTGGTGTATGAATAATATAAATAAATAAAGTAATGGAATACTATTGTGGTATAAGAAATAATGAGCAGGAGGATTTAAAGACTTATATGAACTGATGACAAGTGAAGGGAAAAGAATCAGGAGAACATTGTTTATAAAAACAGTAACAGTAAGTGATGGTCATCTATGATTGACTTAGGTCTTCTCATCAATACAAGGATCCAAGACAATTCCAAAAGACTCATGCTGGAAAATGCTATCCATATCCATAGAAAGAACTATGGAGTTGAAATGCAGATTGAAGCATACTGTTTTCACTTTCTTGTGTGTGTGTGTGTGTGTGTGTGTGTGTGTGTGTGTCTTTTTATCTCCTTTTGGTCTATTTCTTCTTTTACAACATGATTAAAATGGAAATATATTTTACATGATTTCACATACATAACCTATATCAAGTTGCTTGATGTTTTAGGGAGGAGGGAGGGAAGGGAGGAAAAAAATTTGGAACTTAAAAAATTTTTTTTAAATGAATGTTAAAAATTATCTTTACATATATTTGGGAAAATTTTATTTAAAAAAAAAGAAATGTTACCTCTTTAAGAGATATTTCCCAATTCTTTTTGGTTTTTAGTGCCCCTTCTTCTGAAGGTTCAGCGAGAAGAGGCTGGATTAAAGGACCTGGGTTTGAATTCAAGCTCTGCCACTTGTTACTTGGATGACCTTGGGCAGGTCATGACCTCTTTGGGTCTCAGGTTCTACATTTGTAAAAATTAAAGGGTTGAACTTGATGACCTTACAGCTCTGAATCTGTGATTCTATAGTCATTTTGCATTTATTTCTATGTATTTTGCACTTATTTATTCACGAAAAGCTAAATACTTCCAGTAGAATGTAAGCTCCTTGAAGACAGGGAATTATCTTTGTATAATAGGGCACTGGAGGGCATGACTGGTGATGCAGAAAGGTTCATGTGTCTCCCTGTCAGTCATGCCTGGACAATGAGATGATTTGCCCTAAATCCTGTGGGAGCAGACTAGTGCCCTCATAGATTCCTGCAATCGAACACATTGCCAGGTACAGAGTTTATTTGTTCAATTGAATTTTATCAGTTGGACCAATCTATGTTTATTGAATTGAATTAGATCAATTTAACCAATTTTTGAAGTGTGTGGCCTTGCCCATCAGGGATGAATTAGCTGACCTGCCAACGCTCATACATCAACATGCACACATCTGAGTCATGCTTTATGGCATTTCCTACTGTATTCTTTAACATTTTGGGGGGTTGTTTTTTTTGTCTTAAATTCAGCAGTCACATGCAATTGCTACCATTATGTGCTAGAAAAATACCAAAGAAAAATCTACACTGAAAACTGGTTGACTGACAGGATGGTGGGAAACTGGTGCATCTTGGGAATACCATATTTACTTCTTCCTCTCCCTCATGTCATTGTGCAATTCTACCCATGTAGGGAGCTATCAGAGGGCAAATTTGCCTGCTACCAAGAAGTGGTCCCTCACTTGGCCTCCATTCTAGACTGACCCTGCCTCCTCATCTCTCAATATGGGTCATCTCTTTTTGACTTTTCAGAGCTGTTAAGGGCCAAGCTATTGTGAACTTAGGAATCACTCCAAACTTTACCAATATGGTACTCATCCAGAGGAGGGCAGTGATTCAGTGTGGTATAGATGAAAGAGTCAGAGGACCTGAGTTCAAATTCTTGCTTTGTCACTTACTACTTATGTGAACCCCAGTTCATCTTCTATAAAATAATGAGTTTAGAATAATTAGTCTGTAAGGTCCCTTCTAGCTCCAAATGTACAGTATAATTATGTGACCGCCATAGACGTCATACCACCACTCTGGTGGGCAGGTGCTTTCTCTAGTTTGCACTAGTGACCCAGAAGAACAAGCCTTTATGGTCTAACTTGGGAAACAGTGCAGGGTACTCAGTCTAGACTGAATCTGTTCTTATTGATCCTAACAGCATCCAAAATTGGTTCTCTGGCAGAGAATGATCCAACACCATGGGGGATTTGGAGGAGGTCAGCTTCTATTATGCTCTCGACTCTACCCAGCCACCCATAGGTCACCTGCAGCGCCCAGCTGAATTCCGCACCAGAGTTCCTTGTCCAACATCAGGATGATGGGGATGGGTTTAATAAAAACTTGTTGATTGATAATTGATTTAGTATAGCAAAGGCAGAGATGTAGTCCCCATGTAAGTTATTCAGTTTGTGGGAACCTCATTCCAAGTCAGCCAGAGCTACTCATTCACCACACTAGAGATGATAGAATCAAAGAATTCAAGAGCCAGTGGTCATCTAGCCCAAAGTACACATATCAAAGGAATCCCCATTATGGAATAATTGACAAGTGCTGATTCAACCTCTGCTTGAAGACTTCCAAGGAGGAAGAATCCATCCCCACTCTAGGCAGCCCTTTCCACTTTGGGAGAGCTCTAATTCTTAGGAAGAACTTTCTACCAATTTTCCACTTTTGCCATGTCCATTCATGGTTCCTAGTTCTGCCTTCTAGAGCCAAACCAAACAAATCTGACCCCTCATCCCTATGACAGCCTTTGAAACATATGAAGACTGCTTTCATGTATTCCTTCTCTTCTCTTTTCTAGTCTAAACATACCCCATTTCTTCAACTGATCCCCGTATGTCATGGACTCATGGCTCTTCATTATCCTGCTTGCCCATCTCTATGTACACACAAGTTATCAATGTCATTCCTAAACTGAAACTCAGAACTGAGCACAACATTCCAGATGAGGTCTGAGAAGAGCTAAATACAATGGCACTAGCTATCATCTCTATATTCCTGTAAACTATGTCCTTCTTAATGAAGACCAAGATAATATTAGCTTTTTTGGGGGGGCTTCCACATCAACCACTAACTCATATTGAGTTTGCAGTCCACTAAGACCCCCAGATCTTTTTCAAAACAACTACTGTCTATCTAGACCTTACCGATCTTATGCTTGGAAAGTTGATGTTTTGTGTTCAATGTCAAGACGATGCCTATCACTACTGAATTTCATCTTATTAAAGCTGGCTTGAAGCTCTAAAACAGAAGTGTCAAATATATGACCTGCAAACTACTTGTAGCTTATAACCATAATGCTCCAGACTGTACCAGAGCCAGATTAAAATGTAATTGGGAAATATTTTTTAAAAAATAAATGAAAATACAATAGAAGATAATGTTAACATGTGGTTTTCTAAGTCAATCTGCAGCCCTTGAATTTCTTATGTACAGTTTAATGACCCCTGTTTCTGTCTGAGTTTGACACCACTACTCTAGGGCCTGGAACACCATTGCCATCTTGGAGTGATTTCCCTTATCCCTCGGGTCATTGATTTAGAGTTAGAGGAGATCTATCCAACCTGATTATTTTTACAACTGATGAAACTGAGACCCAGAGAAGTTAATGGAATTCTTATTTTGTTGTTAACTAACTGCCCTCCATGCCTTCTTCTTGGAAATTATTTTGTATGACTTGTTCTTTGCACATGTTATTTCCATCCTAATAAAATGTAAGGTCCTTTGTGGTGGAGATTGACTTATTTTTGTCTTCCCACCCTCAGCTCTTAGCATAGTGCCTGGCACAAAGCAGGTACTTCATAAATGTTGGTTCAATTGAATTAAATATCTTGGGGTCATATAGGAAACTGAGTCATAGAAAAGTTAACCAGCTTGCCCAGGATCACATAACTGGTGAGTATCTGAGGCCTGATTTGAGCCTGAATCTTTTTGATTTCAAGTCTATTGTGCTATCCACATGGTTCAAGGTCACCTAGGTTCTAAAAGGCAAAGACATAATTAGAAGCCTGCTCTCTTGCATCTATATCTGTTACTCTTCTCTTTGCTCTCTTAATAGCCTATCTGATGAATCACTGGTCAGAGATAGTGATATTTACTTATAATAATTGTAGTATTTGTGTATAGTATGTATGTATTATTAGTAGTAGTAATAGTATTTCATATATAGTATATATAATATTATATAGTAAAAAATAGTATTATGGTCTACATTATGGTAATGCAGTCTGGATCTTATGGTGACCACAGAGGACAGCATTCCAGACCTAGAATAATCTGAATAGATACAGTGTGAAATCTGGCATTTAGGTTGTCCAATGCCCTTTCAGTCTTGCAGAGACTGATGAATTAATGCTATGTCTCAAGATGTACTAGAACAGAGTGATGGTCGTTTAACCTGATGCTATCCTCATTTAATTCTAGAATCCTATCCAGCTTGGCAAACTGGCCCAAGCCACACTCTGGGACCTACAAAAGGATCAGCTACCTGCCAGGTTGGAGAAATCCTAGCCTGTTCCTGAGATGGCTGATAACGTTGCGATGATAAGAAGGGATCCCTGCCAAGTGGAGGCCCATGACAGGCCAGTAGCAATCAGTTTCGGACAAAGCTGCTGTTTCATCCCTAGATTCTCCCTCTGGATGTTGCTTTTCATTTTTCTTACTAAAAAGTGCCAAGGCTTCCCAAGGGATGCCTGAGGAGAGCCCTTTATAGAAGAAATGACTTACCTTGGCCCCTATCTTGATGGGTCCAGACCTGTTGAAACAGGTCTGAAATCAAGAGTGTGATACATGTAGACACTATTCTCACTCATGTCACAAAGACTTTTCCTCTGTGCCCTAACCCTGCATGTACTTTTTCTTCAAGGTGACCCAAGCAGAAAAGAATTTTGCCATCCAGGGATAGGAGATGGTTATAACCAAAGGTACATGTGAAGCATGATGACGCCAACCCACTGAACACAGTACACCACCATTTTCCACAATGATCATAGAGGACCTCCAAACCATCTGACAAGTCCATCAACTGCAGAGTCTAGGGATCTTTTTTGTTTTTCAGTTGTTCAGCTTTGCCATCACCTATAATCCTTTCACTCACCTGATCAATAAACTCCAATGTTTCCTTATTGTCTTTAAATCAAATATAAACTCTTCTAGTAGAAACCCTTCACTGGCCTTAGCTTCCCTTTCCAGCTCCATTTCTCGTTACTCCCCCTCATGCACTCTATGTATCAGCCAAGCTGGGCTTTGCTTTTCTTCTCCTATGACTCTCCACCTTCCACTTCAAGTCTTTTCAAGGCTTTCCTCATGCCTGGAATGAACTCCTTCCTCCCTTCATCTCACTCCATCTCTTGGTCTTCTTCAAAGCTCAGCTCAAGCCCCGCTTTCCATAGGAAAGGAGGCCTTCTTAACTCCCAGGTGCTAGTGCCAGCCCCCTCCAAATTGCCTTGTAAATATTTTATATAGACTTATATATGTACATGTTGTCTCCCCCAACAGAATATAGGGTCCTTGAAAGTAGTAGCCATCTCAGTTTTTTCTTTGCATTCCTAGTGCCTAGAATATAGGAAACAGTAAATGCTTATTGATTGGATTTCCCAACATTGGGGTATATGGCTATATTTTGGAAACTTGAATTTGACCACTTGATAGATCAATCACCCTGATAAGTTCTTCTATTAATCTTCCAATCATAGACTTTTGACCATCTCTATTAGTTAATGGGACACCCTACTCAAGTCTAATTCTCTGTCCTCTGAGCTGGCATGGCATTCACACCCAAGTTGATTTGGACTCCTAGACATATACTTGCCTATGTACATCCTTCCAGGATAGATTTGAGGGGTAGAGTTCCTCTACCTGTGCAATAACAGCCTCGTGTTGGGTTCCTGGGGTCTATTTAAGACTCTCCATCTCCAGCACTTCTGGTGGCTGCTATTGCTTCAGTCATGTGAATTCTATGTCAGGGTCAAGGACTAGGGGTTGCCATAAAATTAGATCTCATCATAGGCTCACCCCCATTGCAGGGTCACAATGTCATCCTTGTGGCCTTAGGTATCCTAACCAAGATCATTCAGCTCTACCACACTAGGTCAATTCCTTGTTGTATTATGGAGATTCACACGACTCATCTCCAATTGATACTAACTGTCTGTGTCAGGTGTTACGCTGTTGAAGAGGACATACATTAGATTACATGACCACTGAGGTTCCTTTGAACTGAATGTCTCGTGGCCAAAGCCTGTGCCTAAAAGAAGTTTTCAGCTTCTGTGGCCTTCCTTATCACAACTGCAGCACCCAGCTCTTCACATTTCTGGATTATTCTATTCATAGTCTTTCAAGCAAAGATTCATTCCATAACATGTTATAACATACATGTTACAACAGTGTAATTTACTTGTCCTAGAGGAAAATATGAAATTGTACTGAGTCCACTAGAAACTTGCTATCTAATGTCAACTATAGTCAATCTTTTCTATTTCCCTTAAACTCCCTGTTCCATTTACCAGTCACAGTTTAACCCTCTCTTCTCTCCATAAGTCTCCAAGACATTGCCTTCAAACCCACCTTCTCAAGTGGAGACCTTGCCCTAGAGTTCCCCCAAAATTGGGGTCATTTACCAAAACCCTTTCTTGTCATCTCACATCATTCAAAAATCTTTCCTTAATATCACTTCCTTCTCTCCGACAAAGAAGTGGCCTTTCTCCTGCCGAGGCCAAGCCCTTTACACAAACCCTTGATGTAATTCCCGTCTTTCTTCTCAAGCACACAACTCTCATTGCCATCCTCCCAGTCTCCAATTTATCTCCATCCTTTGGCTTCTTCCCTACTGCCATGTCATTCCCATTCCTATAAAAGCCCCTCATTAGATCCTACCTGTTAGTGAGCATTCTTTATTCCTCCTTCCCTTCCCAGCTATATTACTTTAAAAAGTGGTTTGCTCTGACTCCCCTTCCTCTACTCTCACTCTTAAACACTGCTCTCAGTCCTCATTCTTCTTCGTCTTCATCTTTGATACAATTGACAACTTTCTCCTATGGGATACTCCTTATTTCCTAGGTTTTCATGGTTCTGCTCTTTCCTGGTTCTCCTCCTACCTGCTTAACTGATCCTTTTCAGTCTCTTTTTGTTGGATCTTCATCCATGCCTTGCCCAAGCCTCCATTTGGGGTCCTCTTCTCTTTCTTTCCCCTATACCCTCTCATTCAGTGACCTTATCAGCTTGTGGGTTCAATTATCATCTCTATGTAGAAGACCCCCCAGGTTTATATAGCCAGCCCAAGTTTCTCTTCGGAGCTCCAGGCACACATCACCAAATGCCTAATGAACATTTCAGATTGGATGTTTCACAGGTATCTTAAGCTCCACACATGCAAATCATAACTCAGTGTCTTTCCCAGCTACATCTTCCTCTCTTCCAAACTCCGTTATCATCATCCAGTCACCCATGTTTACCACCTCAGTGCTACACTAGGTTTGTCACTCCCATTCACCCCACATATTTAATCAGTTGCCAAATCTTATATTTTCTTTCTCCACATCTTTTGCTTAAGCCCCCTTCCCTCTACTCACACAACTGGCACCCTAACTTAAGCCCTCATCATCTCTGGTCTGGACAATCCCAGTAACCATCTAACTGCTAGTTCAATGCATCCTCTGCATAGCTGCTAAAATGATTCCCCTAAACCCCAGGACTGATCATCTTAATTAATAAACTACAATAATTCTCCATCACTTCTGGGATCCAATATTAATTCCTTTGGCATTTAAAGCTCCTCACAAGCTACTTCCTTCCTACCTTTCTGGTATTCCTACACATTACAACTATATGGTCCAATCATACTGGCATGATTTTTCCTCTTCACATACAATGTTCCACTTTCCATATCTCTTCCTTTGTGATACCTTCCCCTCATGTCTGGCCTGCTCTTCCTCCTAACTCCCTCCTCTTAGGGCCTCTGGCTTCTTTTATGGCTTAGTTCAAGATTCATCTCCTCTAGGAAGTCTTGCCTGATCCCCCAGATGCTAGTGCCTTCCCCTTTAAGGCTACCTTACTTGTACTCTTATTTTATCTTGTATGTATCAATGTATTGTATATGTTCACTCCTCCATTAGAATAATGTAAGATTTTTGAGGATAGTAACTGTTTCTGCTTTTCTCTTTGTATCCCTAGCACTTAGCTTACTGACTAGCACCTATAGTAGTTAAGTGTTTTATAAATACTTGTTGATTCATTGATTGATGGGCAGAAAGAAGATGCTGTTCAGGGTTTCATTGGCATATGGATTTGATATATCTTTATCCTAATAGATTTGTAAGATCACAGGCCTTACATGGAGAGGACAAGGGAGCTACCATACAACGGGCCCATCACAGAACTAGTAAACCTGATGCCATCTCATAAAACCATTGGCCAAGGTAGTATGTTGTAGAGTGGACTAGAATTTGATCCTATAGTCTAGTGGGGGTTGACTAGGTCAAGAAAAAGTACAATGGACACTGTCTAATTACCTCATAGAGTACCAGTGCTAGTTAGAGGTGAGACATGTAAATATCTAATAAAATGATTTCAGATTTGGAAAAGCAATTTGAGTTAGACAAAAATGTCAGCTCCTTGGCACTCTGCATTTTGAATTCCTGATCTTTGGCAGATTCTCTTGGATCTGAATTCTAGTTGACCTGGCCTGGATTATGTCTGCTCTTTTCCTAACTTGGGACTCACTTTCCCTACTCCAGTTGAGAATTATCTTTTCATCCTGTCCAAGGGCTTCCCAAAATGTCAGAGTAGTTTATATTTGATCCTGGAGATAACCAGGGGCCAACGGAGTTTGTTGAGTAGGGGAATGATATGGACAGACAGGAACTTTAAGAAAATTACTGCCAGCTCTGTGGAGGGAGGAGGGATTGGATCATCTCTTCCTGGAAAGGGGAGTTACTATTCTGAGGGTGGAAACACAGGAGCTAACTTGGGACCTGGAATCAGTCATATTGGGAAGCAGAGACCCTGTCTAGAGGCTCTGAAACATCTCCCTACCATAGTCTTAGAAAGGGAGTCTCACTTTGCCACACCCACTCTCCTTTCTTACTCATTCCTGTCTCTTGGCCTTTAGTCATGTCTAATGGTTCCTTGGTTCCTTTTCTTGCTCCCCCCACTCTCCAGTACTTCCAGTTTCTGGAATTTACACCTTTCCTTTCCCTGGATCATTAGTCATAAACAGATCCCTAAGTCCTTGCCTTTCCCAAACTTTGTGTTTTTGTAGCCGATAGACCTGGGATTTTATCAGTACAGAGAATGCCCAGAAGGGGGCACCCCCTCCATTAATGCAGGCTGTGACCTTCCCAGTCACATAGACTCTTAGAGAGTTGCTCAGTACCAGGGTTAAGTGTCTTGTTTAAGGTTATATAGCCATGTAACAGAGGCAAGACTTTAACTCAGGTCTTTCTGGCTCTAAAGAGCCATTTGTCTATCCACTACATCACTGTTTTTCTATTCACAGGAAATATGAATTATTGTTCCTCTTAATGCTGCTCCTGGGAGATTTCCTTGCAACTCTGACTTATAGCAGGGAGTATAAAGTACATGACAAAGAGGGGATATGGTGAGTAGATCTGCTGCCCTGGGAAAATTCATAGAATCCTAGTCTCTCAGTCAACAAGGTCCTTGGAAGCCATCTAATTCAAACTGTACCTAAGGACCCTCTATGATATTTTTGGCAAGTTATCTAGTCTTTGTTTGGAAAATCCATGCATTCTACTTTCGTACCATTCTGATTCTTGGGAGGGAGGGTCTCTCCCCGACACTGAAACTAACTTGTCAGGATTTCAGAGCAAGCAGTTCATCTAGTCCAACCCATACCCCAAAAAGAATCCCCACTATAATATACCTAACAATTCCCAATCATTGCTTCAAGCAGAGTGTTTGGGAGGCTCTGAAAAAGAATCCCCAACGCTGGTTTTCGCAAAAAATCCAACCAACAAGCATTCATTAAGGACTGACAGTGACTAGGCACTGTGCTAGGCTTGGAGAATACAAAATACAAATCCAAGCAGTCTCTGAGCTTGAGGAATCTTGGATTCTTCTGGGAGTACAAAGACAAAAATGGACACAGTTCCTACCTTCATTTTAAATCATTCTACTGCTCATGAATTTCACATAGAGGGTTCAGTTTAAAAAATTAAATGGGCATTTTGGACCCCCACTGCCAGTGAGTCAGGCATAACCCTAGCTGTAGATGAATGAAAGAATGAGTGAAGGCATTTAGTGTTTGCACCATGTATACTTCTCCCCATCTGCCCCAATGGACCTCACAGGCTAATGGGAAACAAATGAGTGAAAATGTTTGTTAAGCACTCATTATGCACCAAGCATTGGGGAAACAAAAAGAAAAATGGAGAGACACTGCTCTCAAGAAGCTCACACGTTCTCCTGAGGTTACTGCATACACTGAAACATTTGATCAAATCCTTAAAAGGAAAAAAAAAATCCAGCTTTTCAATGTTGCTTTTTTACTTCCTAAATTTAATGCTTTTAGCATCTCAGTGAAGTAGGAGGAAGAAAAGAGCCCGTAAGGGAACAGAGAGAGAAGGAATGATTACATATAATTTGTATTATAAAAATGTACAAATCTGGCAGTGACAGTGAAGGGAACTGAGCTGTCTTTTTAATTTGTAAGAGAGTAGGGATGTTCTTCCGCTCTGAGGAAGTGCAGCCCCAGTTCCCCACTCTTCAACATTTTCTGCTCTGTTCCTAGAGAACCATATCTCTCATGAGGCTTAAAAAAACAAAACAAAACTCAGCCAATGGGACTAATGATTCTCCCCTGCTGAGTTTGTATGGGGCCAATCCCAGGAGGGGAAAATATGGGGTTTGGATGGCACCCAGTCTGGTGGTCTGAGGGATGGGCTAGAAGGCAAGGAGGGCAGGGGTAAGCATCCTTACCTTGTCTCTGCTGCTCTCCCTTGTGGGGTCGGCTCTTGCCAAGTTTCATGGCAGAAAACACACTCCTTCCAGCTCTGAGAGGAGGCCCCAGGCACAGATGGAGTTGGAGATGGGAAAGGATAGAGACATGAGAGAAAACAAATGCTTAGGTCATTCTCGTAGCCCCTCTTCCACTCTTATCTCCTTCCATCTTCTTTCCTTTCCTCCCCAAAGTTTCTTCATTCAAGAGGACCTGAGTCTACTGAAATTTGGGGCTAAATGTTCCCCACTGAGAATTTGCCCAGTTAAGCCATCAGGGTGACTGTTCCCCCGGTCCCTCTTTACATCTCCTAGGATGGAGCTGTGTCTGTGCAAAGACTTCAGCAAATAGAGAACCTAGCCCACCACCAAATAGCAATCTTTAACCTGGAGCCAAACTTGAAACTAAACTCTCTATGCTGACTAGCCCCACATAGAGCAATCTAAGAACCTTCCTTCCTCTGCCCTTTATTCCTCTGAGTTCTGAGTCACTAGCATCCCCCAACTCTCATCCCTGCAGCCCCCATCTGGAGGGAAGGGAAAGGAAAGAAGAAGAAAAAAGGACTGAGAATGGCAGAGTCTCTTGGAATGATAGAAGACTGCTAGGAGAAACATGCATTCGATCCACAGTCAGCCTTGTCTCATGGAGGTCTAGCTATGGGCACCTTCTCTATTTCCTTTGCTTCTAGGCCTCTACTTAGTTGCTGTTGGGGAATGAAGTGATCCCTTCCCCAAATCCCTCTTCCCTCCTCACCAATTCTGGGACAGCACCTCTCATGGGAACACTAAGGGACTAGATGGTTCCTACCTCGTCTTGCTGCTTGATTGGCCTTTACTCCCCCAAGTGAAGGGGGTTGAATTCCCTGGATTGTAGGTACAGGTTCTGATGTCCCCTTGTTGCTAGCAGTCGACTCTATGGTCCTGGGGCCAGGAGGAGGAATGGGAGGTAGGAGAGGCAAAGTGCAGTATTCCATTACATCATCAATACTGAATGAGAAGGATATCTGAGCTGCCTCCACTTCCCATTCTCCCTTCTACTTTCCCCCCAGGAGGCTGGATAGGGTGTGGTTCTATAATTCTGCAAGCTGGATGGGGATGGGTTAGGAGACTGCCTGGTCAGGCTCCCATGGAGTCATCCTCTGGTAGGAATCTTGGGATACTAAGAAGTAAGGGCACTTGACTCACATGGACCCTGCTCAGTAAGGTGGAGCTCATCTTGTCCATCAAGGTGGACAAGGAGGAAGTTGTCTAGTATCCAATGGAGTTGCATTTCCACTACTCTATGCTTTCCTTGTTGGATGTTTGTGCTTATATGTGTGTTTGTATATATGTGTGTATGTATTTGGGAGTGGGAAGGTGAATAGGATGGGTGGAGGAAGAGGAAAGAGAATTTCCGTGTAAGTGGGACCTATAGCTGGGAGCATTTTTATTGTGCTGCTCTTTAGCCATTTCAGTCATGTCAGGCACTGTAACCCCATTTGGAGTTTTCTTGGCAAAGATACTGGAATGGTTTTACCAACTCTTTCTCCAGCTCCTTTTACAGATAAGGAAACTGAGGCAATTGGGGTCAAACGATTGCCCAGGGTCACAGAGCTAGTAAGTATTTGAGGTCAGATTTTAACTCAGGAAGATAAATCTTCCTGACTCCAGGCCTGGCACTCTATCCACTATATTACCTACCTGTCCTCTGGGAGCATCAGTATATCAATCAATCCACCATCCATCCATATTTCAACAAGCATTTATTAAACCCTTACTATGTGCTAGGCACTGTGTCAAGCTTCCTTTTATTCACTTGTAGAGGGATTTGGAAACTAAAGAAAGACAACCTTTTTATACAGAACCAAAAAACCAGAACTTGACTCAGTTAGCCCATCTCTTCCTCCCAAGTTGATCCTTAGATAATAAGAAAGGGAGAAATTGCTGTGTCTACCATAAATTAATTTTAAATGGACCTAATGGGGGAAAAGGGACATTAGTACAGGTAGGCTGAGGCACTTGATACTAGGGAGGAAGATCCTATACAGAGAGTCCTGATTAGAGTAGACTTGAGAGTTTTTTGTTTCTTCTTTCCCATTCATTATTTAATTTCACTATTCTCACTAAATCCTGCTATCTTGGCATCTGGGAAAAGAAGAAAAAATCAGTGAAAGGGAGGAAGAGAGAAACTAAATATATACACACACACACACACACACATACAGACGCACACACACATATATATATATATATAATATATACACACATCCATCCATCCATATGTATATATGTATACACATACACACACACATATATGACCTGTAATATAAAACCTGGTGGACTTGGTGTTCTTTTTAAATTGATTTTTCTCCATTAGGAGATGTAAGTACCACCCATAAGAAAACTATCTACTTTATGCACATGTTTCTCTCAGTAGAATATAAGATCTTTGAGAGCAGGATCTCTTTCTTTTTAGTTTTCATATCCTTGGGTCCTAGCAGCACTGTGACTGTCACAAAGCAGGTGCTTAATAAATGTTTGTTGATTGACTGAATATTCCTTGACCTACTGACTTAATTGAACTTGTCTATAGCTCTCAAAAAGCTGAGGTCCCATCCCAACAGCCCTGATTGTGAACATGCAAGAGGGAAGTCTTCAAGCCTGAGCTCACACAAAAGTAGTTACGGGTATACTTTTAGCCCATATGCTTTTAAAACCTGTCCATTTGAAATAGGCATGCCACTCTGAATAGTTCAGTGGTGTCTGCCTAAGTTTGAAGAACTAGGACTTTCCAAATCCAATGGAAGAATCAACACCTTTTGAAAGAGATTCTTAGAAATGCAAAAGTTGAATGATCCCTGCCTTCCTAATAAGCAGAATGAATAAAAGTGAACCCATAAGAAGAAATATTAGGGATTTATCAACAAAACTTTGTTTAACTACCATGTTAAAGGTACTGTGCTAGATAAACTGGAGGCAGATACAGAGTTAGGTAAGAAATGGTTCCTTCCCTTCAACAAGTTATGAGTACTGAGAACTTGTTACTTGGGAAGGCATCAGAACTCTTGGAATGACCACTTAGGTGGGGATTTATGGATTCTTTTTAAGCTTAATACAGAGCCAAAAAATCAAAATGGATTTAAAAGACCCCAAATTCTTTGCTGAATTTAGGAAGTATTCATTCAGTCGCTTTGCAAATGAGAAGGTTTTTTTCGTAGGTTGAATCAAGAGCTCTTTAGACTCTTGGAGTTGAAACAGATCTTGGAGGACTGGATGACCAGTCTAATCTTTAGCCAAGTAATTAATCCTGTCTGTAGCATCTCCAACAAGTAATCATCCTGCTTCTGTTCAAACACTTCCAGTGACAGGGAGCTCACCACCCCAAGGTAGCCCATTCCATTTTTGGACAGCTTCAATGGTTAAAAAGTTTTCCCATTAATGTTGAACAAAATCTTCCTCTCTCTTACTTCTACCCATTTCTCCAGGTTCTTCCTTCCAGAGGCAAGCAATAAAATTGAGACAGTCTTCCTTATAACAGCCCTTTAAATATTTTTTAAAAAGTAACTAACAGAAGACTCCTCTTTTCCAGGCTAGACTTCCTCAGTTTCTTCAAATGATTCTCATATAACTTGTGCTTGTCTCCCCTTCTCTGGAATGCTCATATGCCAGTGGCCCTTGTAAAATGTGGCACTCCCAATTGAATTCCATAATCTAGATGTGGTCAGACCAGGGCAGAGTATTGTAGGACTATCACTACCCTTCTATATCCCTGACCTGCTGTTCTGAACATTGTATCTTTATAAATGCAAACTATGATTACCTTCTTTCTCTTGGCTTCCATATCACTCTGCTCCACACTCTCACCTCTTGCACATGAATCTATTTCTAGTAAAGTAGGTGTGTGTCTGTCTAAAGATAGAGAGATCTAAATTCCAAACTTGGTTAATGACCATAAGCAGAGAATGACCCTTGATAAATTCTGTTATTCCATTATAGGGATGAACTTTTGTTTGATTAAATAATATACCATGCCTTTTTTCTTTGGTCAAATGTAGCGTGAAAACCCATACTGGGTTGGGCCTTCCTAGGAAATATAAGATCAGTAGAATGTCTAGTGACTTGGGAAATCAGACCTGTTCTCTCCAGTAATAACTATAATAAAATAAGGAAATCTTACTTCAAATAGGAAAATGGATGTATTGGATAAGGAATCATAATATCATAGATGTAGAACTGGAAGGTAGAGAACATTGAATCCAAACCTTTCACTTCAAAGATGAGGAAACTGGAGCCCAGAAACGTTGTCACTCTCCTAGGGACATACATCTAGTAAGTGTCAGAGGTGAAATTTAAATCCAGATCTTTTCTGACTCCAAGCCCAATACTCTACCCACTATATGTCATGCTGTCTCAAAAAGCATAAACACAATCCAAATTACTGAATCTGTGAGCAGGCATTTCTTGTGTGGACCTTGGGGCTTCAGCTGTGATAGACACATGTGCCATTTGCACATATCTATTGACACTTAAACTAAGACACTATTCATTAGTATGAAAAATAAGTTGGGTCTGACTGGGAGCCCATGCAATTAGATTTAGTTCCTGGAAAATCCAATGGATTTGTGGGTCCAGTAAAAAAAAAAAGATTTTATATAATGATTTTACATTAAGAGGAGAGAAGATAATTTTCTCCAGGAAATGGTCCCATCAGGATTTCAAGCCCTGCTAATGCCAGGCTTCCTCTTATGCCACATTGGATCCTCAGGACTTGGAAAGAAGTCAGGATAGATCCCACAGCTCCATCTATAGTGATGACTGAAGCATGGGTTAGCCCAGCAGTAGTGGTGCTAATGGTGGGGAGTGGAGGGAGAGGAGGGGAAAGAGTCTGTGCCCACAGGGCTTACATAGTAGAAATTCTAGGCTGCCCTGCACTACTAAATACTATGTTTTAAAAAATTCCCTCAAGATCTCTCCTTTTTGCTCTACCTTCCACTTGACTCTGTGGGAGGATAGGACTCACAAATGTCAGACTCATATAAGTTTCCTTGATAGATGTACCCATAGAGACATTTTTATTAAAACTATAACTGACCATCATTGGTAATAGAGTTATAAAACCAAGAGATACATGTTTCCCAAAGGTGTTTGCCTTTGACAGACAGAGACAGAGGGTATAGTGGAAAGAACTGGTTTTGGAGTAAGAGAAACTGGGTTAGAACCTGACTGCCAACACCTTTAATCTTGCACAAGTCACTTCACCCAGGGTCTATGCTTCCTCATCTGTAAAATGGAGGAAGGGGAGCCAGATTAACTCCAAGATTACTTCTAGCTATAAATCTGCAATCTCATGAACAATTAACCTATGTAATTCATTGCATGGAGTGTTAAATAGCCGGCTCTTCTGAATTTGCTGGGAGTCTTCCAGGGTCTCTGATGGACTCCTTATTCCCAGGTACACCGGGAATGTGTTTCTGTGGGTGACTACTGCACCACTTTTTGGCTAATTCTGAGAATTGCATCTTCCCTAATGGTTCAGTGTTGAAGAAAGACTGACACTCCTCCTACCTCCCACCCAACCACTCTGGAATACAGAGCATGGAGGTAGGCACCAATGTATCCTCACTTTCCATTCCATCCCAACTCTGCCAATCCTACCACAATCCCTTCTCCCAGTCATACTCTTCTAGGATGAAAGTATATCAGGTTGGAAATTCATGGAGCAATGAAGTAGAAAAAGAACCATATTCTAGTCTAAGATATAGATAGCCAGTCACCCAACTTCAAAGGGAAATGGCTGGCCTGGCCCTTGTGAGTACTCAATATTTTCAGCTTCCCCATCTCAAGTAAGAGGGAAGGTCACTAGTGAGTAGTTAATCAGGTACTCTGGTGCATAATTGTGGTACTGCTATTAGGATCACAGCTTAGCAAAGCTGGTTCTGTACAAGAAGGTTCAACAAGGGAAAAAACCTTGCTCCCTTCTCTCTCTCCTATAGGGTCAGTGGCCATATCACAAAGCAGCAGTGGAAAGAGCCCTTTACCTGGATTCAGAGGATTTCGGTTAAAAACTTGTCATTTAATAACTATTTGACCTTGGGCCAGTCCATTCCCTGCTCTGAGCCTGTTTCCTCCGCTGCAAAATGAGGTGCTTGGAGTAGATGATCTTCAAAGACCCCTCCATTTCTAAGTCTATGTGCCTATTCTTTAGAATGGGGAAAATTATGAGGAAAATTAGATGAATAAAAATTTGGATTTTTATTACCACAATTACTGGATAATGCCCTTCTTCCCTGGTAGCCAGCTCTACAACAGCAAGGTTTAACATGACCTCTCTTTGTTTCTGAGACGATACCAACAATACCTTTGAGCCCATCTGAAGATTTGAAAATCATCAGGTTTTTGTCTTAGCAATGGAAATGAAAACAAGTTTTAGAAAAACCTCTCATAGGCTCTGATGTATGTTAGTTTTACACAAGGGGCACTTGTCACACTTGAGCCATATCTGTTATCTCTATCCTTTGTAGTTCTAATGAATATTCCAACTGCTTTCTTTTACAGAAACTGTCCTTTCTTACTATCTCAGGACCAGTTCCAGCCAATGGGTCTTCTCTTTCTGCAATTTACAATCTCTCTGTTTCCAGAAACACAGGTTTATTTGATCTATGACATTCTTAAATGGATGACTTAGAGCAGAGGTAAGGAACCTGCAGCTTTGAAGTCACACGTGACCCTCTAGGTCCTCAAGTGTATCCAAACTTCACAGAACAAAAGAAGTTTGGATTTAATCAAAGGACCACACTTGAGGACCTAGAAGACCATATATGACCTCGAGGCCACAGATTCTCCAACCCTGGCTTAAAACATTGCAATTTATTTTGTTAATTTTCATCACCATTGTCCAGATGTCTATATTTAGGACTAATTGTTTATTTAATTGTTCCAAATCTGTTCTGAATTTTTTTTAAAAATCCCAATAGAATATTGTGATTCTTTCTCTTTTTTTTGAAAAAAAGTTGGGTCCTAGTAGAGATATTCAATAATGGAGAAACCAGGAAATGAAAAATGGAGATGGAAGGGGAGTTCCTCAGGAATAAATAGATTATCTGTTCACAGATCTTCACCTACTCTTATTTGCCCTGTAAAGGTACCACAGAGATCAGAAACTATCTACTGTGCAAGATAGTCCATTGGTATTTCACAAGGCAACTCTTATTCAGGATGAGTAGGGAGGAAATGGATGGCAATAAGTTGCCCCTGTCCTTTAGGGCTACAAAGTTAAATGAACAATTAAATTCATAGTGGCATCTTTGCCTCACCTAATTTACAGACATGTTCATGGAAAATGGGACAATTTATGCAAAAATGCTTTGAAAATGTCAAAGAACTATAACAGTAGAAGCTATTATTATAGCTTAGATTTGTATTTCTCTGTAGGGAAAAAATCAAAATCATGTTTGTTGTCAGATATGGGGTGGCACAGGCATGTAATTCTTGTTCTTGGGGGAAGCTGAGGCTAGTAGTTTGCTGGAGCTTCAAAATGTTAAGATGCAGTAGGGTTAAAAGTTAACTGATTGGGTATTCACACTAAGTCTAGCACCAATATAGCAAAGGTGGGTAGAACAGCAAGACAAAAGAACCAGGATGCCCAAGGAAAAGCACCTGCCTCAGTCAGAACCTAAACAAGTAAAAGTTCCACCATCAAGAGTGGGATTGGGCTGTGTATATATAGTCAATATATTTCCAGTTTGGGAGAAATGGGGAGATGCAGTCTTAAAAAAGAAAAAGAAAAACACATTTGTTGACTGTAACTGTTATTTTCTTTAAAAATCTAGTATTCTCTTTCAATTCCATAGTCTGTGGTATAGAATTTAAAATATGTAGTTATTTTTACATATTCCTTGGGGATATAACAGGGATTGTTCATTGCATACATCTGAGTTTTTATGACCCAGTGGACCATACTGTTCATGGGGTTTTTATGGCAAGGATACTGGAGTGGTTTGCCATTTCCTTCTCTGGTGGAGTAAGGAAAACAGAGGTTAAGTGACTTATTTGGGGTCACACAGCTAGTAAGCTGAGGCAGGATTTAAACTAAGATCTTCCTAATACCAGATCTAGCACTCTATCTACTGCACCTCCTAGCTGCCCCAGCTGTTAAATTTGTCTTAATTTGTTAACATAGCCAACTTTTTTTTAACCTCTGGGTACCTCACCAGTACTTTGTGGAGTTCAGCCTTTTGTCTGTCTATCCACAGGTGCAGGTAACTTTACTGATATATCACTAATAGTTCCTTTTGAAAGTCTATTGAATTTTCATTGACTTTTTCCCCCTCATTTGGCTGAGGTTGATTGAACCATTCACAGATAGTCCTATCTGGAAAAAAAGGCCAATTTAGAATGCAAATTCAGAAAATCACAGAATTTTAGACTTGCCAGGAAGTTCCAGAAGCCACACAATCTAACTCAGCCAGAACAAGAATCTCTTCTACAGCTTCTCCAAAAGGGGTCAGCCTGCCTTTGCTTAAATACCTCTAATTATGGGGAACTCAATATCTCCTAAGGGAAACCATCTCACTTTTAGAGAGGTCTAATTTTTCTTGACATCACATCTAGCGGTGTGACATTAAGTCTGGAAAGGTCAATTAGATCATGTTTTGGGCTTCTAAATAAGCTCCAGTATAGTCTGAGTCAAACAATGGAGGGCTATGAAGAGTCTTTGAGATTCCTTTGGGTTCTAGTTCTATGGTCAGTCTAGTACAAATAGAATTAATGAAGAGTTGAGGAAGGTTGATCAGACTTGTACGTTTGGAAAGTTAACAGAGGTATAAAGGACTAGAAAAAGATGAAATCAATGGTAAAGAGACCCATCAGGTGGCAATAACAATAGGACAGGTGACATCATAGGTCGAGAGCTGAGTGAGACTTCAGGGTCTATCTGGTCCACCTCCCCTTTTTCCCTTCAATTTACAGTTGAAGAAACTAGGACCCAGAGAGTTGAAGTAACTTGCTTAGGTAAGCATCAGTGCTGGGATTTGAACTCAAGTCCTCTGACTCTCTAAAATCAGTGCTTTTCTTACTGTACAAATAGGTTAAGAACTAGGGTATATGTAGAGAGAAAAAAGAAGGAAGGAGGGGTGAGCAAGGGCTTTTATAAAAGTAATACTAGCTGGCATTTATAGAGAGCTTTAAGTTTTGCAAAAGTACTTTCTATATATTAGCTCATTTAATCCTTACAACAATAATGTGAGGTAGTTGTGATTAACATTCCCATTTTACAGATGAGGAAACTGAGGTACAGAGAAGTTAAATTATTTGCCCAAGGTGACAAAACTAAGCAAATGTCTGAGGTAGGATCTGAACTTAGGTTTTCCTGATTCTTCGTCCACTGTGCCATAGAGAGAACTTGGCTACTAATTATATATTGTTAGAGATTGAAGGAGAGAAAAGAGTGAAAAGGCACTCCACGTTTTGAAGACTTTATGGGAAAGGATTGCTTCACTTTGCTCTTTGTGTCCCCAGTGCCTAGCACAGAGAAAGTGCTTAATTAATGCACATGGAGTTGAATTAAATATTTTTGTGTAGTTATACCACATATCCATCTTGGCTGAACAAGAGTAATCCAATCCAGAAGGCACAAAAAGCTTAATCCACCCCCATAGGTGGATTGTATCCATTGTATCCAGTGAGTTATATGTAATTTTCTTTCTAGTAGCTATATGTAACTATATATATATATATATGTATATATATACATATATATACACATGTCATTTTCACTGGCTAGACTTCCCGAGGACAGGGACAATTTTCACTTTTGCCCTCCTATCTATTTCTAGTTCCTAGCACAGTACCTGTGAGAGAGTAGGTGCTTAAGAAATATTTTTTGATTGATTGATGGTTAATCACCTCAAAGTCACTAGGGGAGCAGATGGGAGACTTATTAGGTGCATTTGAGCTCAAAATTCTATGACTGATATCCAGGAAGTTCCGAAGAAAAGTTCATGGTGTCCACACTTTAGGTTTTCACAATGCTTAAAGCAGGAGTTCTTCTCCTGGGGTCCATGGACCTTGCCCTCTCAAGGGATATGTGGATAGATGTTAAGGGATCCATGAACTTGGAAGGGGAAAAAAAGTATACCTTAATTTTCATTAGCTAAATGAATTCAGCATTTCCTTCAATTATAAGTTGAAAGCCCTATATTTTTCTAAGAAGGGATCCATAGGGGTTACCAGACGGTCCATAAAGGAGTATGCATAAAGAGCTAAAAATCTCTGGCTTAGAACAAGCAAGTTCTTTCTTCTGTCAAGAATCAATAAACATTTATTAAGCATCTATATTGTACCAGGCACTGTACTAAGAGTTAGAGAAACAAATGAAAAAGAAAAGATAGTCCCTAACCTCAAGGAATTTATCCCAAATGTGAGAAGATAACACACAAAAGAAAGATGAAAGGGGTGGTGGGGAAAGGTGAGAGAGAGTGAGGAAAGTGGAGAAGTCATGGAAATCTACCATAAGTGTTTGGAAGATGGGAAATGAGATGTTAGAGCTGTTCCCTTCGCCAAATGGAGGAGTTCATGACTGCAGTATGAGGTGTAGAGACCAGACGAGGTGTGAGGAACAAGGTTGATTGGATCTTTCAAGAGGAGGAGATTTCCCAATAACAAGTTAAGTAGGAGCACATGGAGAAGTCAAGGGAATCCAAAACTTGAGTGCAGCTGGATGAGAAATTGTGCCTACTCATTCTCCCTTGCTGTGATTTTAACCCATTTCCTCTTAAAAAGATAAATAGGTAGCCAATCATTGTTTGCCACACAGCAACTTCAGACATGTAAGAATTTGTCTTCCTTCACATTTCTGTATGTTGCATTGTGCTAATGCTTAAAAAAAGACTCCTTTGAGACTCAGATCATAGGCTGCCTCTATAGGAGGATTTTCCTGGTTTCCTCTGCTGCTGATGGAAAGTAATCCTCCTTTCTAAGGTTACTTTGTGTTTGTGTGGGTGAGTGTGTGTGTATACATATATGTATATACATATACAAATACACATACATAATATATAATATATGTATGCATGTGTATATATGTATATAATTGTATATGTAGGTATATATGTTTGAATTATGTATGTACCTAATTATCTATGTGTTTTCTTTCCATTGTTGGTATGTAAGCTCCTTGAAAGCAGGAGTTGTCTCTAATTTTTCTTTGTAAATTTCATGTGCTTAGCATGGTGCCCAGTATGGAATAAAGGTCAATGAACTGATTGTACTAGAAATATTTGTTGCTTGGTAGGACAGAGTTCAGTCCCCACTAGCATGTTTTGAGAACTTAGTATCATCTCTATGCTACAAAAAAGGCACCAGGGTAGGACTTCAGTGGAGGCAACTCTATGTTCTTGAAGGTTATATTGGAAGAGGACCCAAATATAAATATAAATGTCCATATGATCCTGGGAAATCCTGGACTGATTCTATGAGAGCCTGCAAGAGCTTGTAAGGGTCCACTTATTAATTACCATCCTTGCTATCTTTTTAGCCCCAACTCTTTATGTACTTCCCATTGGGAACTTCTCCCTCCTATCATCTATCCCTTCATTAACCTTCCCCTTTTTTCTTAATAGTTGATGTGCCATAGACAGTTAGCACAGCAGAAAAGAGCATAGCTTCTCTGGACCTTCCCATTGCTTCTCCATAGCTCCTCTGAACCCAGAGTTCATTGTCCCAGACCCTTTGGTACACTTTGTCTACTCCTCCACATCTCTGCCTCATAGGAGATATTTGTGTATGCGTATATTGGTCTTCTCTAGTTCTCAGGAATATCACTTCTCGGTTGCTCATAAGCTCAGTTGCACAGAGAATATGAAGGTTAGAAGAAACTTTAGAGATCATATTACCCATCCTATATTTGAACAGGTGTTCTCTTCTACCACATTCCCAAGAACTGATCATCTGGACTTTGCCTAAAGAGTCTAGCTAAGGGGAACCCATAATCTCCCATTTCACTTTGTTTTTGTTGAGTCATTTTCAGGGTTCTCTGACTCTTCATGACCCCATTTGGTGTTTTCTTGGCAAAGATACAGGAGTAGTTTTCCATTCCCTTCTCCAGCATATTGTACAGGTGAGGAAATTGAGGAAAACAAGTTTAAGTGACTTGCCCAGGGTCATATAGTTGGTATGCCTGAGGCCAGATTTGCACTCATGAAGCGTTCCTGACTCCAGGCCCAACATCCTATCTACTATTCTATTTAGCCATCCTATTCCACTTTGGGGTAGCCCTATTAGAAACATTTTTTTTCCTGATATCAAGCCTGGTGAGTGGTCATCTACTAAGCCACCTCACTTACCTTGCAGCCATTGCTACCCCATTCCTTCCCACCTGAACCAACACCCTTAACCCTAAACCGGACACTATGATGAATCATCTAAGCAGCCCGTCTGCCATCTGTCCTGCCAAGGTATTCATGCTGCTACCTTTCCCTCCACTCCTTGCTTTGCGAATACAGTAATCCATTCAGTGGTACCATTGCTTCTGCAAAGGGCATAGGGATTGACTGACTTACGCTTCCACTTACCATTCCTTGCGATTGCTCAAATGAAAATTCCCTTTCCCTGGCCACCACAACTCCTATGCTATCTCCCTCTCTTACAAAGTGAGTTCCATGAGAAGAGGGGCTGTTTCATGTTTGAACTGCTTTCTTTGTCACATAGCACAGTTCCTGGCACATAGTAAACCCTCAAGAAATGCTTTTTTATTCATTTATTCATTCATTCATGCATGCATGTATTCATTCCAAACATCTCACCCTTGCTCTGCTTTCTAAGACCAAACAAAAGTCTAACCCCTTCTCCATACATGACAGTCATCCAAAGGGAAAGTCAGGGATGTAGGGGAAAGAGAAAACATCATTCACAAAAGAGCTGAGAATGGAAATCAGATAATCCTTGCCACTTTGGTCTAATTAGCACTTGGCATTTCCATCTCAAAGTCCTGAGTCATTCCTGATCATAATACCCCTTCCTGGATTGTTCCAGTAGATGTGTATATGTATGAAGACCTATCTCTCTCCCCCATTGCCCTTTTACCTGGATATGCCAACTTATTAACCTATTCAGGTGAGGGGAACAAGAAATCCCCTCTCATCAGCTAATAGGATAGGGAAACCCTGTGCTAAACCACAGCTCCCTTCCTCATTGAGCACTGCTGTGCAATGTGGCATCTAATGGGTTCTGCCACACACCAAGTTCACCTACTTGTGCTCTCCATCTTTTCCTCCCTTGGTCTTCTCTCTGCCTTTGCTGAGCCAGGAAGAAACAAGGAGATGAGTATGCATATGTGCACCAACACATGCAAGCACAGACAGATACCAACATACAGATTAGAGACTGATTGGAACCATAGTATGTGGTCTTTCCCCAAATCCAGCTCTTCCCAGGGACTTCCTTGTCTCACTGAAACACTTTAATTCTTTCCACACTTCCACATTACCTTTCTATGTTGGTGAATGTGGAAGGACTGAAAATGTACAGTCAGGATTGATACAGGGAGTCATTTCTACTAGGGGAACAGGGAGACAGTTATCCCAGGGACAGTTTTGGAAATAGAGGGTAAAGGGGTAGTCAACCTCAGCATAGCTCAAATAAATGGTATTTGGGAGGAAAGAGGAGTGGGGGACAGCTGTTCAAATGATAATCCCTGGAGAACCAAGAAGTTTCTTTGGGTAGGACCTAGTGGTATTTCTCTAAGATAAGACTCCCCGAGGCAGCTGGAACATCCTTCCAAGTCATAGGGTCATAGGATCATAGATATAGAGGCTCTGGAGTCCAATCCTATTTATTTTCAACTAAAGAAACTGAGGCATAGAGAAATTACATGACTTGCCCTGGTCACCCATAGAGAATTGTCTGAGATTCTTAGTTCTTAGGCCAGATCTTCTCCCTATCTCATTTTACCACTTTGGCTTGCAGGTGACCTTGGAGCTAAATTTCCCCAATATGTATTACCAGGGATCAGACTGCAGTAGCCCGTTTCCCATGCAAGGAGACAGTGTGATTAATCGTGGACCTGGTGCTATGTCAGGTACTGCCTGGATCCCTTACTAACACTGCCCTTCCTTCAATTTCCTTCTCTGATCCCTGTGAGCCATCTTCAGGTTCTCACATGCACGTTCCTCCACATACATGAATGTAGAGCTGAACTTCCCCCTTAGTTGTGTCCTATAGGAGCTCAGCTAGAGTGGAACTCAGTAACAGCTCCCCCAGAAGTTTGTGTTGGAGAAAGGAGTGGGGGCAGCTTTTATCCAAATGCCAGAACATGCTAGTCTCAGAGCAGGGTGATGTTCCAGTTAGTCTCTAGGAACCTTGGCTTTCAATCCATAAAAATTTTTGGTACAGCCACTCTATTGTTTCTGTGCTCTGAGAAAAGGGAGGGTAAGGCAGTAGGGAGGGGGAAAGAAAGAAGGAGGAGTTCATTACTGTTCCCCTTTTCTCTCCTTCAGCTTCTGCCTTAGCACAGAACCTTCCCAGGTGTCATGTGTTTATGATATTGCTGAAGATCAGACTCTGCCCAATGTCATCATTAGGTAGCTAACATTGACATTAATAGGGCAAGTTTGTTTGGTCTTTAAACTACTGGACATTAACCAGGCTTCTGACTATTGTTTAATTGGATGGCTGCTGTCAACACTAATCAGGGTCAGAACTTTCCATATGTTCTTTTGGCCCAGCTCAGTATTGGATGGTGAAGGGAAAAGTTCATCCAGTCCAATAACCTCTGTGGATTCAATCTGGGGCATGGAAAGACCCAGACTGAGTAAAAAGAGCCCCTGAAAGTGATGAACATTTCCCAGATGTTTCAATAAAGGAACCACAAATGACCTCATGGAGAGGTCAAAGTGGGGGCAGAAAGTTGGGGGTTGGGGGTTGGTGTACCTGAATGATAAAATATGATGCTTTTTCTCTTTCCCTTTGGTTTTTATTCTGAAATCACAGAGAAATAGGAAGGTAGTAGCAAGTAAGAATGAAAGTGCAAACACTGGTCCTCAGGCACATAGTTCATGCCAATGCCCCATTGTCACCCCAAACCTGGGAATACCACACACAATTCTTTCCCCTTTGCCCCTGACACATAGTTTCTCCCTTCACAGACACATACACACAAGGCTTCATAGCTGACAAAGCAAGTACACTCAGGAAGAAACAGAAACACACTTTTAGAGGGTGGTAGCAGATGGAGAAGAAGAATGAAGTCTTGGAGCCAAGAGACCAGCAAAGATGATTGATGAATGAGCCCTGGATTATTCAGTGAGACACTAGGTCAACCTAAACTCAAATTCAGATCTTCCCTCCCAACAGTTTTTGCTTTTTTCATATCTCCTTCCCCATATCCCAAGCTGGGCTGGTTATTCTCAGATAAGGCTTCAGTGTGCTGAGCTGGGATTGACCCTTCCCTATTGTAACCCTTCTCCAGCTGCTGGTGCATCACACTCCCAAAGAGACTGGAGTTGGGGATCACCTTATAGAGTGTCCCCTTCCACCAAAGGAAGTCTGTGTCCCAGGGACAAGACATGTAAAGAGGGGGTGGGGCTCAGGATGTGCTTTGAAAAGCTGTCCAGTCTGTCCTGTTCCCTCTCTGTCTCTCTGCTTAGTCTTTCTGGTTCCTTTCTCTCTGTTACTCATACATTGGAGGGAACTCAGAGGTCGTTTGGTTTAAACCCCTCACATTACACTTCAGGAAATTGAGATGCTTGGAAGTTAAATGATTTTTCCAAGATCATACAGTTAGCATCCTAAATCCAGAGTTGGCAGGGATCTATTTTGATGGTCTCAAGACCATCTAATCCACTCCTTTCCATTTTTTACTCATGAGTTTAAGTGACCTTCCCAAGGTCACATGGATAGCAAATGTCAGAGGTGGCATTCAAACTTTGATCCTTTGATTCTGGAGGCCATGCCTTTCCCATTGTACCAGATGCTCTCTAGCTTTCTACTTCTGCTTCTGCTTCTCTTGGATTGCATTCTTCTAGGTCCAAGTATGGACAATCTTTAGTCCTTGCTGAAAATTGGGGTCAAAGTTCACTTGGATGTGAAATTAGAATATTTTAAGGTAAGTGACTGGGGATATTAGATGCCAGGTCCCAATTTTCCTCAAAGTTAGGGTATAGCTCTGTAAGTCCTGATCTCCTTCAGGAAGTTTCAGCACAGAGCAAAGGTGTTAGGAAGTCAGGGTAGAAGTTGAGAGGAAAAAACCAATACAATTCCTTCTAATGATGGGGATTCCCAAAGCTTCTGCTACATTTCAAAACTCATTTTGCACACATGCCTGTGCACACATGCTTAGGCACATCATCACTGCACACATACCCTCTGTGTGAACACTCCCCGCTCCTCCTCCACTCCCCATGCAGTTATTCCCAACCTCCCCTGGCCCCAGGAAGAGTAACAAGATACCTGACTTCTGCAGGGTCCCCACTGGAATAGAAGGGTCATTAGTAAGAAGGCCAGGTAGTCAAGGACAAAATATCCCCCTTTCCATTTCCATCCCCAGCCAATAAGGATGCCAGGGTCCCATGGGTGTTGCCATTGGGTAGGTATTTAGAATCCTCTCTGGCCTCTGGCACCCAGGGAAAAGAAGGTAAAAGTGGCCACAGAAAGAGTAAGTCAAGAAAGAGTGGCTGGTATGGTAGGATCAAGAGAAACAGAGAAAGATAGGAATGATAGGATATAAGGAATAAGAAATTCAAGACTTCAGTCTTTTAGAACACAAACCCAAGATTAAAGCTTTGGATCCCAACCAGTTCCCTGTCTGATATAGAAGTGATTTGACTTGAGCATCTCTGAGATATGAGCATTTGTAACTGACCCAGAAATCAACAACACCTATAGCCAGGTACTTCAGTGTAGTGTATGTGTGTATTTATATATGTATATTTATGTGTGTTTACATATGTGAATGTGTGCATATGAGCAAGCTTTATGCAGGAAGAATTTGATAGGACCTCAGATTTAATCATATTTGCAGGGAAAAGCTGAAAAGATCATCTCCAGCAGACCAAGTTTCAGTCTATTCCTGTCAATCACCAGACCTTTGTACCAGTGTATGTTCTTTTGTTCAACAGCAGCATCACATATGTTTTGGGGGACACTTCCAAATGCATTTGAGTGAAGGTGGACATTAGGTAGGGCTTCATGACCTTCCACCTCCACAAAGAAGCTGGAAAAGCTCCTCTCAGATTGTGTTAGCCAAGTGTCAGTGACGGGATTAAGTGGGTAAGGTAGATGGAGGGGAGAGAAAGTTTCAGGGACAGTTTGAGGACCTAGAAATTGAGTATTTTCTAGGATTTGGAGAACCATCAATTAATTATGAAGATTTCGGGAGGAGATAGGAAGAACAAGACATCCCCTGCTTTTAGGGCAAGGACTAGAAATAGGGGAAGAGACATTCAGAGGAAAGTTATAGTGTGTCAAGAGTAGATAGTGCTAGGAAGGGTTTCTTTCGTGAAAGTGCTTCTCATTTTGGGGATGAGGTGGGGCTGTGGAATCAGACCTCTGACTTAATTAGTGTGGGGATAGGATTGGCATTGGGACTTTGAGATTCCAATGAAGAAACCCCCCATGAATTCAAGTGAACCCTTGTTCTGCAATTTATAGTCTTAGAGAATTGTCTGGGGGAGAGTTGTGACTAATCCAGGGTCACAGAGTGACCATAGGTGACCATAGTCCTTTAGGTCTTCCTGATTCTAAGGCCAGCCCTTTATCCATTATGACAGGCTGCTTCCTAGAATATGTTTATCTCTTTACCTGTTGTATGCCCCCAGTAAATGTAAGATTCTTGAGGGTAGGGGCAATTTCTTAGATTACCTTTGGATCCTTAGCACTTAGCTTGGTTGGATTGGGTCAGCTTGAAGTTGGGGAGGTGTTAGGGAGGGAGTAGGATTCCTGGAGGATTTCTGTGGTACTATATGTCTTAGAATTAAGAAAGCCAGTGCCTGAATCTACATTGTCCCTGCAACCATAAGTTCTGTGATGTGCTGGTTCCATGGCAAATATGCTGCTGATTTGGACTTTGGCAAGGTTTGACTGAAGAATTCCAGGGCTGGATCTGGATAGCCAAACAGCAGGGATGATGAAACCCTCGAAGTTGTGATCAGTGTTTAGGATGACAGAGACAGAAGGATTTTCTCAAACTTTTTTTCTCAACAGGACCCCAAGTTCAAAAAGGACTTCATTGTCTCTGGCTGATGATCTGTCCCACCTGCTTAACCTTGGATGGAGAGGTAAAGAGATGCCCCAACAGGAACTCACCATATTAGTCTTGTTTCACTGTCCAAGCTAAAAGAAGGTAAGACAGTAACGAGATCTATTACACTTGTGAAGACACAGATTTCCCCATATCTGTTTGAGGGCTTTCTCCCCCTTTTCCTCACAGGTCTCACCAACCCTCCCAGTAAAAATGTGGGCCTCCATCACACCTGCTTTTTAAGAGGAGAAATTGAGGGTTAGAGAAATGGACTGATTTGCTCAAAGTCACACACATAGTAAATATCAGAGCCAGGATTTGAACTCAGGTCTTCTTATCTCAAAAAACTATTAGTTTTTAAGAAAAGCTATAAGGGTCTTTGGATACCCAAAGGTGAATGGGGAGGACTAGAATGGATCACTCCCCCCAGGGTCTTAGAGTCCAGATTCCAGAGTTTCAGGAATACATGTCCAGAGATTAGGACCAGATGCACTCTCATTTGTCCCATTCTCTGGACCAGACTCTTGACTACAAACTCTTCTCCAGAGTCTCAGTTTCCTCATATTAATTTGAGCCAATGCCTTCTTTGTAAAGCCCTTTGTGGATGCAGAAACTGATTTATTACCCAATATCCTATAATGCTAAAGAGCCTGGTTTTTCCACATGACTCCTGTTTTGATTCTCCCCAATTTTTAGCCTTCATCTCTGCCCCCATTAATTTTTACATATATTGTATTTATTTTTCTATGTATTCATTGTTTTCCCCAAGGAGAATATAAACTCTTTGATGATAGAAATTATCCTATTTCTGCCTTTATATTCTGATTACAGTGCCTGGCATTTTTTTTTTGACCAGACCTGTGATATTAATATAATGAACTCCTAGGGAATAAACTTCTTCCATCAATGCAGATCAGCAACTATGCTGCTACTTATGGTCTTAGGGATTCCTCTGGGGGTCTGAAAGCTTAAGTGACTTGTCCAGAGTTACTCAATCAGATTGTATCAGAGGGCTCCCTGACTCTAAGGCTGGCTCTTCTGCCACATCAGGCTGCCTGACACATAATAGGTATGTAATCCCTGCTTATTGAATTGTTTTGAATTCTCCAGTTCCTTCCAAGGACTTTAGTGGAACTCACAGAGCTGGGAATCTCCACCCTCGCCCAGTTCAACTGGCCAGGAACTTGTTGCCAGTAGCCCCGGTTCTCTTTGACCTATTCCCTCCCTGCCCCTAAAGGAGAGCACAAATCAGACTCCAGGAAAGTCTCACCATGGTAACTTAACTCTCTCAATTCCTCTACCAGAATAGGGTTATTCCCCTGCTCTCCCCTGATTCCTTCTGCTCTGGCTGCTTCCTCTTTTTTTTTTTTTTTTTGAAGATCTTTATCCCAGGTTAGAGGTCATCTTGAAGATAAAATCTCTCCAGGTCCCAAGCAAGTTCTTTGAAAAACTGGCAGTAAGGGGAATGCTGGGAAAAGCCTGTCTGGGCTTCTCTCTCATTGCCATATAAGGGCATTCTCAAGGTGTTGGGAGTGGGGCTGAGAGGAGGAGAATGGTATCAGTGCTAAGTCCCCCTGTAGCACTGCCAAATCAAGGACAGATCATAGATTTAAAGCTGGAAGAGATCCTAGAGGCCATCTAGTCCAAATCCCTTATTTTACAGATGCGAAAAGGAGGCTTAAAGAGGAGAAATAATTTAAATAAGGGTATTAAGTCCTACTCTTGGATAGGTCACAGGAGCACAGGAGCGTTGCAAGGGACCTTCAAGGCCTAGGGTCATAGCATCATTAGTTTAGAACTGCAAAGGACCTCAGAGGTCATCTAGTCCAATTTCCTCATTTTACAGATGAAGAGCCAAGGCCCAGAATGGGCAAGTAACTCAAATCACACTACTCAGTCACACAGGTAGGAAGAGAGAATCCAAGATTTGGGCTCAGGTCCTTCAACTCCAAACCCAGTACTGATCAGGTGTATACACACACACACACACACACACACATCCTGAGGCTATGGTAGTGATACCTGGAGGTCAGGGAGCACTGGCTGTTGTTATCACCCTGTCCCGGATCGTTGTCACTGTGATAAAAGTCCTCCTCCTCCTCCTCCTCCTCTTCTTCTGCCCTATGAATGGCCATATGAAGATGGGAGGGGGACAGGTTGGAGCTTTGCCTTTGACCTGTCTATGAGGGTCGGAGGCTCTTTCCCCTCCCCCGCCACCAGACCACCCACTTTTATGACTCTGGAAAATTCTACAGAGGTAAATGGAGACCTTGCTTTTCATCTTCTACCTAGACACCTTTCCCACTTCCTTCTCCTTCCCCCCTCCCGCAAAGGACCAAAGGAGGAATTGGTCCAGAGTTCTCTCCTTTTCCTAAACAGGATGACATTACAATTGTTCCAGAAAGAATGATTTTTTCTTATTTTTAAAGCTTTCCAAGAGGAGGGTTTTTGTAAGTCCATCAGTGAGTTCTTTAGGTTTCCCAGGACACTTAAAATCAAAGAATATCAGAATCAAAGAATATCAGAACTTAGAAGGACCTTAGAAGTCATGTCCCCCAATCTCCATTTATAGGTCAGGAAACTAAGGCCAAGACCAATTACATAACTTGTTGAACGCCACAGAGCATTTCATGGCAGAGCAAGGACTAGAGCTCAGCTCAAGTTTCCTGACTGCCTCATTCTACTACACCATCCTACCTTCCAGAAGTTCTTATACCCAATCTGAAACCACAGTCCTCGTTTTCCTTTTGGTGGAGATGGATATCATTTGGGAATGACTCTTTACAAATGTATAGAGGGTCATCTTCAAATGAACTTTTCTCAGCCTATTTCATAAGATCATAGGTTTAGAGCTGGAAGAGACCTTGGAGGTCAACTAGTTCAGCTGCATCATTTCATAGATGAGGAAATGGAAGTCCAGAGAAAGGAAATGACTTGACTAGAGTCACACAGGCTGCCTATTGCAGAGAGCCAGAATTTGAACCCAGCCCCCCGACTATAAATCCTGTATCCTTCTCACTGTACCATATTACTTTTCCCTTCTTGGACCTCCTGTCCAGCTATACAAATGATCATTCCTCTTTACTATACAATGGATCGAAGGATGACTGGGGTCCAGGAAGAGCCCAAAGCAAAGTCACAAATGTACTTGCGCTCATGCTCCTTCAGTCTCCATCCTTAAGCCCATTGTAATAGCTTTTGCTGCTTCTGCAGTAGCAATAGTTCACATCCTTCATCATCTCCCTATTCCAGGCCCCTCTTAGAGTTAGGATGGTGTGGAAGGGAGGGAGGTAGAGGGAGAAGAGTATGGCCATAGGGGATAACCATATTCTCTCTTCTAGAAGTTGTCAGGTTAGAATTTGTTTCAAATGATTTAATCTACAAGACAAAGGTTGGCTAAGTAAGTTAGTGTAGGTCTGATTCTAAGGAGAATGTTCAAAATGAATTAAAAATTGTTTTTAAACTTTAAGATTTGAGAAAAGTTTAGAAACACCTGCTCATTTACAGTCATTTTCTATGTTTATTACAAACCATCCTTAAATATTCACTGACTATTTTGCCCAAGGATCTTCTAGGTGACATTTAGGATCGGAGCATTTAGAACTAGAGGGGACCTTTGGAGATCATCTATTCCATCTGTATCCATTTTACAAATGTGGAATCTAAGGTCCAGATAGGGCAGATGAGTTGCCCAAGGTCACACATGGTTTAAGAAGCAAAGCCAAGATTTGAACCCATTTGGCCAACTTCTCTCCCCTTGTAAGAATAGTTGGTCTTTGAATAAAATTAATTGGTGTTAGATACCAACTGGGCTTGGTTTAATGTACTGCCTAGTTAGTGCAAGGAAGACTTTCTCCTCTGAAAAAATGTAACAGAAAGTCCCAGGATCATAGATTTAAAGCTTAGTAGAGTCCATCTGGTTTAATGTCCTCATTTCAAAAATGCATTTAAAGTTTATTAACTGACACCCATGGAGTGACTTGCCTAAGGTCACACAGGCAGTAAAGAACATGAGCCCAGGTCCAAATATTGGATTACTTCCTTCAGGTGATCTCCTAGTATACATTGATCTGGGAATTTACTTGTACCTAATTACTCCAGGCTTTAACCATTATACCTCAGACTCTTATGCTTTCAAAAGTGCCTGGCACACAGTAAGCACTTAATAAATGTTAACTGATTGATTGATTCATAAAATTTGAAGAACAAGAGAATCTTTTGGTGGCCCCTTAGAGGTGCCACTAAGCTGCCACAGGATCAGAGGTCTTGAACTGAAAGAGACCTTAAAGATCATCGTTCCACAGCTGAGGAAACTGAGGTCAAATGAGTTTAAAAGTGTACCATAGGGAGCCAGTTTTCAGATGTAGAAGTTGAGGTTCAAAAGATGCAACATACCTTCCCTTCATAGCTCATCACTTCACAGAGCAGACTAAGATAGGGATTTCTTTCTTTCCCTTGCTCTAGCTGTAGAGGCAGAATCCTGAGATTCCATTTGCTTCTTAAGTGCTGTTTTATGAAAACTGTGTTTTAAAGAAGAAAACTGTGCAGGTAGTTTCTTCCTTTCCCTGAAGGAAAGTTGAGGCAAGTTGGGGCTTTAACAAGTTACATGGGGCTACTCTGGTTACAAGACAACTGTGATTCCTTGGGGTCTTCTCTGATACTTCTGACCTTTGGGCTTGCCCTTTGCCTTCTCACTAGACCAGTGGCAAATGATCAGCCAATGGCTTAACTTTCCTGGAAGAGGTCCCTGCTGACTAAAATTGGTATTCCCATCCAATCTGAAGCAGTTTTCCTTGAAGTGTAACTCTGTTTCCTGTGGACTGCATATGAAGAGGGAGATGTGACTCGTGATTGACCAAGAGGCCTCTGAGTCAAAGATATTCAGCACCTGCATAAATGGGCAGAGAATTTGAAGAGACTTCAGAGGAGTAGTTTGAGGGAGCAGAGGTGTCTTCCAGGAGTGTCTCTGAAGCCTTTGCCTACTTACACACATGCACTGTGTTTTCATATCAGTGGTCTCTCAGTCATTCAGGAGTCACATCTTCATACACAGCCTGTAGGCAATAGGATTGTCCTTTAGGGAAAACCACTCTAGATTTGAGCAGGAATGAGGTGATAATTAAAACCCTTTCTCTTCACCTACCACTAGGATCCTCTGCTCCATCATTCCCATCCTAACATTTGTTCTCTCAACTTCCATATTGCTTTTAAAAAAGGGAAGAAATTCTGAATGTTAGTGATGGGAAAGTAGAACCCCAGGTCAGTCTGATAATAGAGAGTACAGCATGGGCCCAGATCAGACCTGGTCCTAATGAGGAGCTTTGTGTGATCTCTCTATAGTCAATTTTTAAAATTTGATTTTATGGAAGTCTTTTTCTTCTTCTGGGAAATCACTGCTTATTCACTATAGGCAGAGACCTTCATCCTTTCAGAATGTAAGTTCTTTGAAGACAGGTCCTCTTTCTTGTTTTGTCTTTGCATCCTTAGAGCTTAGCACAATTCCTGGCACACAGTAGGCACATAATAAATACTTATAGGATCAGACTGGATCTTAGTTTGATGGTGTAAGGAAAACAGAAGTAAATGAGATGACTAGGAAGGGGCCCTATAGTTTTACCCAGGGAGAAGAAGATTTTTTAAATAAGGTGAATAAGGTTTTTGAAAACTTTGGCAAGGTTGCCCCAGGTACCTTCATAGCCACAAAAGGATGGGGAATGTCCAGGAATGAACCTGAAGCAGTGGTCTCTTAAGGGCTTATCCCAATTCTGGAAACCATAAGTTATCTCTTCCTGTCTTGCTCTGTTGTAGCTAGTGGGGTCACTTAGGACCTGGTGCTCAGCCTTTCATATTAGGCACACAAATCTAGAATCTCTCCTAAACTCAGTTAACTCTTTCTCATGAGACCCCTGATCCCTCTAGGTCAATTCACTTCATCTGAGGCACATGATGATCCAATGACTTCTGAAGATTGAAATTGCCTGGGGGTAGGGGTGGGGTAGATCAATGCCAAGCTGCCTTACTTTTCTTGTTCATCTCTTCTCAAATGCCTTTAATAATAACTAAAATTTATGTAGTTGTTTAGCTTGTAAAACTCTTTGTTTACATTATCTCATCAGAGTCTTGCAATGGTATTCCTATTTTAGGGAGATGGCTACTGAGGTTCAGTGAAAGTAGTCCACCCAAAATTATACAGCTTATAAATAGAAGAGCCAATAATCTAATGGAAGTATTTGACTCCCCAGTCCAGGGCTCTGTCCATTATGACTCACTGCCTGTAGGCCTATAAGCTATGCAAGAGCCTGTGGTATCCTAAGGACATTCAGAACTCAGGCTCTCTTCTGTTCACAAGCCAGAGAGGTTTGGAGCAGAGATGCTACTGATGGAGACACAGACACCAATATGTGCCTCCTCCAGGGAAGGTGATCTTGGCACCATTTGGTTGACCAGGATGGAACCTCCCAATGCACATGTTGGAAAACCCCCAGCATAACAGAGCTGCCTTCTTATTACCTCCGAAAACTCTTCTCTCCAGGTTGACGGGAACTGCGGTGGGAACCTGGGAGCAGACCATCTGTCTCCTGGCTGTCCTTTTCTTCCCCTGGTAGAGAGTCATCCCCCAGGAATTCGCCATCATTCCAGGACCCCACGCTGCCATCAACTGCTTGGTACCGGACCTCCACACATATGCTGGTCTATAAATGAGAGGGTAGGGGCAGGACATGAACATCTGGAAGCTAGGAGAACCAGCAGGAGAAGAGGCAGAGTTTGTCGCCCCTCATGATTTGCTTGGAGGGCTGAGGCATCTTGGAAGTCGAACTGGATGTCCTTGCTGTTGTTCAGATACTTTAAAACTCAGGTCTCAAATTATGCTTCAATGACTGCATGAACTCCCCTTAGGCCAGCCTTGAAAATAAGTATTAGGCACTTACCAACCCTCCATCTAAAAGGCAATATAGGAACAATCCTGGGTATATGAACTTCATCAGATTGCAATCTCCTATGTCTTAATAATAATGAAAGCTAGCATTTATATAGTGACTTAAGTTTCATAAAACATTTTACCAGTATTATCTCACAACAATCCTGGGAAATAGTTACTATGATTACCTCCATTTTACAGATGATAAAATGGAGGTAAATAGAGGTTAAATGGCTTGCCCAGCATTGACACAATGAATAAATATCTGAGGCCATATTTGAATTCAGGTTGTTCTGACTCTAGATCCAAGACTTTAGCTAGCTGCCTCTCACTTATTAAGTAAATCCTAGAGAAATTATCCAACACTTCCCAGGGTCACATAACCAGTAAGTGTCCAAGTCAGAATTTGGGATCAGGTCTCCCTGATTCAAAATCTAACACTCTAGCCACTGTTCCATGATGCCTCTAAAAGGGGAAAAATGCAAGAAAATTTCATGGATCTTAGCATCATAGAACCTTAGAGATCACCTTTTACTAACCTGGGATGGATGGAATTGGGTGGTTAGGGAAACAATGGGAGATAGCAATGGGTGGAGTGTTGGACTTGGATGCAAGAAGAACTTTGAGTTTGTATCTTATCTCAGACATTTACTGGATATGTGACCTTGGGCAAGTCACATAACCTCTCTCTGCCTCAATTTTCTCATTTTTAAAATGAAGAACTTGGACTCAGAGGCCTTTAAGATGCTTTTGAACTCTAAATTTATGATTCTATGGTCCTTTCTACAACAGCATCTAGCCTTAGCTTGAATTTATCCAGTAATAAGGAATTCAATGCTCTATGATGCTGGTCTCATTGATAAGAAATCCTCCCTTTTATTAGGTCCAGATCTGCTTCCTTGTAGTTACTATCCAATAGTCCTGGTTCTGCTGCCTTTAGGTGCTGAATAGGACAAATCTAATCCTTTCTTTGTGTGTTAGTCCTTCAGTCTACAAAGAAGAATGATGTCAGTTGAAGAAGAAAGTCCAAGATTTGGCTTTTTCAAATCCATCCATCCATCCATCCATCCATCCATCCATCTGTCCATCTGTTCTAGTAATCCATGCTGCCTCTGAGAAGGAGAAAATTTTAGAATAAGCACTGCCTATGGAGAGGGGACAAAAAGGGGTAGTGGGGAGTCTAACGAGGAGATGGTAGCAACACTGTGGAGAAGGAGATAATGAAGGCCCGAACTAGGATGATAGCTATGTGAGAGAAAAGAAGGGTATTAGAGAAGTTACGGAGATGTAATGGACAAGATTTATCAACCATTTGGATATGGAAACTGAGGGAGAGCGGAGAGTTGAGGATGGCTCCAATGGCATGACTTGGGAAAAATGTTGATACTCTGTAGAGAAATAGAGAGGTTTGAGTTGAATGAGGAAGATAATGAGTTCTATTTTAGATTCTGTGATTTTGAGATGACTATGAGATATCCAAGTGTGGATGTTCAACAGGGAATAGCTGATGTAAGACTGGGAGACGTGGGATGAGATGTGTGTGTGTGTGTGCGTGGGTGCATGCGTACGTGTGTGTGTGTGTGTGTGTGTGTGTGTGTGTGTGTGTGTGTATGAGGGAGAGACAGAGACAGAGAGATGCAGAGAGAGACACAGAGAGAGACAGTGAAACAGAGACAGAGATAGAAACAAAGAGAAATGGAGAGATAGAGATAAGAGAGACAGAGAAACAGAAAGAGACAGAGGGAAACAGAAAGAGACAGAGAAAGAAGAGAAAGGATGGAGTCTTGGGGGGAACTAGAAGGTAGGATGTCAATGATGACCCAGAAAAGGAGATAGAGGAGTGTTCAGATAGGTAAGACACAATCAGGATGATGACAAAAGCAAATGTTACGGTTAAATGAGAGTGAAGATGCATGTCATGGGACATACATGGTGTAAACTGGGAAACCAGGGTGCCTGAGGGGACACCAACATGTATAATGGAAGGCTTTGGGGTGGTTAGGGAGACTGAATCAAGTACTGATCTCCTTGAGAGAGAAGAGAAATAGGGGACACCCTGGGACACTGTCACCAGGATCTGGATAGGGTGACCTATCTGGATGGAACCTCAAAGGAGGAGAGTATATTGAATGGGGTAGTAAGGGGCAAGGAATAGGCTTAGATGTCTTCCAGAGGAGTTGATTGGCAGCCTAGTGCTGCAGAGGTTGAACTGGTCTAGGGGAGTCATCCCTGGAAGTGTGTGCTTGGAGCTCCCCTAATACTCCTTGGGACTCAAGGGACATATGTAGTTCAGTGCTGAAAGAACTTGGCTCTGATACGATGCAGCAAACTGTAAGTGGTCCTTTGGTCTTTCCTCAACCCTTTGATAACAGCATGTTGAATGCTAAGTTGTTCAAAAAGGAGAGATCTCTTGTGTTTCATTCTCTTCCTTCAACCCTCCAAGTGGCATCAGACAACTCTGAAATTTCCTGTGAGGAGGGTGGTCTCTTCCCTCTCTCATTGCCCCCCTCCCCCATGCCACAAGCCACAAGTACATGGTAGCTATAGTACATGTCCTGCCTAGGGAAGCTTGAGTCGGGCTTTTAGCTATCTCTTGTCTGTGTTCTTTCCTGATCTTAGGTGAATGAGTATTTATCCCAATATAGCCATATCTAAACTTAGAGATGAATGATAATTGAAATAAGTGACTTGCTCAGAGACCTACAACCTGTACATGTCAAAGTCAGAACTTCAACTCAAGTTTTCTTAACTCTAAAGTCAGCTCTTTCTTCACTATGTCAGGATGCCCCTTTCTGGGCACAGGCTAGGCACTTAAACTGTCTTTTGATTTTATTCTTTCTTTTTCCTCCAAATTTATTTGTTTGTTTTCAATTTTCAACCGTCACTTTCATAAGTTTTAAATTTCCTCCCCCTCACTCCTCTTTCCCTGCCCAAGATGGCAATCTTATATGGACTCTACACATACACTCTTATTAAACATATTTTCACATTGGTAATGTTGCATAGAAGAATTAAAATGAATGGGAGAAAGTATGAGTAAAACTACACAAAACCAATTCTGACCCCATAGCTCTTTCTCTGGATGTAGATGGCATTTTGTATCATTAGTTCTTTGGAAATGTTTTAGGTCCTTGTATTGTTGTGAAGGGCTAAGTCTATCAAAAACAGTTCTCACACATTGTGGCTGTTATTGCGTACAATGTTCTCCTGGTTGTGCTCACTTCACTCCACATCAGTTCATATATGTCTATCCAGGTATTTCTGAAGTCTGCCTGTTTGTCATTTCTTATGGCACAATAGTATTCCATTATATTCATATACCACAACTTGCTCAGCCATTCTCCAAATAATGAGCATTCCCTTGGTTTCCAGTTCTTGGCCACCACAAGAAAAGCTGCTATAAATAGTTTTGTACATGTGGGAGCTTTTCCCATTATTAGGATCTCTTGGGGAAATAACCCTAGAAGAGGTATTGCTGGGTCAAAGGGTATGCACATTTTTATAGCTCTTTGGGTATAGTTCCAAATTGTTCTCCAAAATGGTTGGATCAGCTCACAGCTCCACCAACAATGAATTAGTGTTCCAACTCTCCACATCTTCTCCAACATTTATCATTTTTCTGTTTTGTTATGTTAGTCAATCTGATAGGTGTGATGTGGTAGTTCAGAGTTGTTTTGATTTGCATCTCTCTAATCAATAGTGATTTAGAGCATTTTTTCATATGATTATAGATAACTTTAATTTCTTCCTCTGAAAACTTCCTGTTCATATCCTTTGACCATTTATCAATTGGGGAATGACTTGTATTCTTATATATTTGACTAAGTTTTCTATATATTTTGGAAATGAGGCCTTTATCACAGACATTAGTTGCAAAAATTCTTTCCCAGTTTTCTGTTTCCCTCCTAATCTTGGTTGCATTGGCTTTGTTTGTGCAAAAACTTTTCAATTTAATGTAATCAAAAGGATCCACTTTGCATTTCATAATGTTTTCTATTTCTTATTTGGTCATATATTCCTCCATTCTCCATAACTCTGACAAATAAACTATTCCTTGCTCTCTTAATTTGTTTATAGTATCAGCTTTTATACCTAGATTGTGTACTCATTTGGATTTTTTTTGGTATATGGTGTCAGACATTGGTCTATGCTACACTGTTTTCCAATTTTCCCAGTAGTTTTTGTCAGTGAGTTCTTATCCCTGAACCTGAGGTCACTGGGTTTATCAAATAGTAGACTGTTGTCGACTATTGAGTTGTCATGTGTACACAGCATATTCCATTGATTTATCCTTCTATTTCTCAGCCAGTACCCAAATGGTTTTGATGATTGCTGCCTTATAGTACAATTTAAGATTTGGTATGACTAGGCCACTTTCCCTAGCATTTCTTTTCATTAATTCCCTTGATATTCTGGACCTTCTGTTTTTTCAGATGAATTTTTGTATTATTTTTTCTAGCTCTATAAAATAGTTTTTTGGTAGTTTGATTGGTATGGCACTGAATAAGTAAATTAATTTAGGTAGAATTGCTATTTTTATTATATTAGCTCAGCCTATCCATGAACAACTCATGTTTTTCCAATTATTTAGATTTGACTTTATTTGTGTGAAAAGTGTTTTGTAATTGTGTTCATATAGTTCCTGTGTTTGTTTTGGAAGGTAGACTCCCAAGTCTTTTGATTTTTAAAGAAATTTTTATCTGTTTTACAGGTTTTTACTATATCATCAGTTAATAATACTTCAACATTTCTTGTAGGCAAGAAGTGAATAAATAATACCACCAAGGAATCAGATGACTAGAAAGTAAGATGGAATGATATAAAGCAGAAGTAGACAATCCAGAGACTGAAATAGTGCAATACAGTGGAAAGACAGCTACATCTGGAGCCAGAGACCTCCCTTTCTTGTGTCTAGATTGGACCAGATGGCTATTAATGGCCATTTTAATGTTCCAGTACTGTAATAGTTACCAGTCTAGTCAATATCTACCACTTACTACTTGACTCACCATGAGCATAGATTTTAATCTCTCTAGGTCTCATCTAGAAAACTGAAAGGGTTTGACCAGATGATATTAAAGGTTTCTTCTGGTTCTACTGTGGTCCTAAAAGACCTAGAGCAGTGTTCCTTAACTTAGGATCCTCTGACAGGTTTCAGAGAGTCTATAAAGTTGAACAAAGGAAAAAAAATTACATCTTTATTTCTGCACAATTGATTTCCTTTGTGACCATATGCATTTAAAAATACTCTTTGAGATGGGGTCTGCGGGCTTCAGCAGACTGCCCAAGGAGTACACAACATAAAAAAGTTAAGACTTCTGTTTAAAAGTATGAACTCCAGGGCATTAGGTAGATCCTCTGCGGAGGATTTGTGGGAAGATATAATAATAGCAATATTTACTTAGTGCTTACTTACTATGTGCTAGGAAATTGACAGTTACATCATTTGGTCCTCAAAACAACTCTGGGAAGCAGATTTTATTATTGTCCCCATTTTACAGATGAAGAAACCAAGGCAAACAGGGTTAAGTCCCACAATTAGTAATTATCTGAGGCTGGAGTTGAACTCCAGTTTTCCTGACTCCAGTCTAGTCCCAATGCTCTATCCACTGCCACCTAGAATTGCACAGGATGAGAAGATGAGCACGTTTTGCCATCTGGGATTGTAAATACTTGTTGAATGACTGGTTTAATACAATACCTTCATTTTACTGATGAGGTAACACACGTAAACCAGGAAACTCCCACGACTGTTTTTCTTTTATCTAGCCGTGATCTGCAAATTAAAGGAGAACAGCCAGTAGGAAAGTACATACCTTGATGGTGGCATTGTTGTCGTCTATCAGAGTATCTGTCACTTCCAGATAGCCCTCCTCTACCACCTGCTGCAGTACCATGCGGAAGGTCCCAATGCTCCTAGAAACAGCAAGGGAATTGAAGAGTGATCACGGATCATGGATACAAGGCCCAGGGCCTGCAGGAGCTAGATTGTCCTGGCAGAAGTACAGATCATGTTGTTTTCTTTTAGGCTTGTGAAGAGAATAGATGAGAATTGCCTTCTCCTGGAAGAAGGAGGCTCTAAAGTACTTAGATGATTTCAAAGTAGTTGTACCTTGTTGGAATGAAATGAACTAGCAGGGGAGACTAAAAGGGAGGAGCAGGCAGTGTCTTAAGGGATGGCCAGGTCTATTAGAAAGGGATTTTTAGAGATGGTGACAGATGAATGACAAAAAACACACAAGTTCCCTACCCCAAATTCTAGCACGTCATGGTGGTGGTGATAGGTGGAGGGCATGTGTGAATCCAATGTACAGGTGAATTGTTGGTGGATAAAATTGTGGAAATAAATGTGAGGGAGGCATTGAGGCACGGAGAGCCTCCGTAGTCCAGTAAAAAAATAAAAGCTCTGGTTCTGGAGTCAAATCCCATTTCTGACACCTGTGTGACTTTGGATAGGTCACGTCATTTCTCTGGGCCTCAGTTTCTTCTCCTGTACAATGAGGAGGTTGAACTAGATAGACTTTATGGTCCCTATGATCCTGACCTGGGTAGTTGGGGACAGCTGTGCCAAGGACTCAGAGTCCCAACTGTGGGACTGATGCTTACATACAGATCATCATCCCTATCAAGCCAAAGGACTCAGTTTCCTCATCTTTAAATGAAAAAGTTGGGCTAGATGATCTTCTTGCTCTAAAGCGATGGCCTTGTTAGTCAGACAAGAAGTCTGAGATAAGGTGCAAGGGGGTCTTATTCTCCCTCCTCACATAGGTTAGGAAAATGGAGCTGAGAGGTTAAATGAACTCTCCATGGTCGTAGACCAAGTTACTGTAAGAAGTGAGATTCAAACACTAGTCTGTCTGATTCTCTGTCCAGGGCTCTTATCTATTGCTTGGAATGAAAAAGGAAAAGGAATAAGCATTTATATAGGGCCTGTTTATATAGACCCTATTTAGGGGCAAAAAGAAAAGGACATATATTCCTCGGAAAACTTAATATCTGGAAAATGCCACCTGTGAAGTGATAACATAAGGACAAGTAAGGCAATGCGGAATAAAGAAAATCAGAGGACTTAGGCTTGAGCACACATACATTTGTATTACAGATTGTGCAGGATTATATTGTGTGTGCACGTTTGCCAGCTCTGGGAGAGCAGCCCATGGGCAGTGCGTCTGAAACAGTCATAGATTGAAGAGTGGAAGGGCGGGGCCCCTTGAGGCCATCTGGTCTAATCCTCTCATTTTACAGATAAGGACTTATTTGAGCCTCAAGACAACCCTTATCTCTATTTTACAGTTGAGGAAACTGAGGCAAACAGAGCCCAGGGTCACATGGCTAATATGCTTGAGGTCACATTTGAATTCAGATCTTCTTGACTCCAGGTCCAGTGCTCTCTCCATTGTGTCACCAGCAGCCTCTAACATGCAAGCACAATGCTAAGTGATCTTCAATTCCATTCAGTAAGTATTGGTTGATTGACATCCTCTTCAAGACTGCGTTTGGCATTTCACCTATATTAAAAAGTTCCTGGGAGTGTGGGCATAACCCATTTTGGAGGGATGGCTCTAAGACTGCTTCCCCATGTTCACCTCCCCACTGCACTCCCCACCAAATACAACCCTATAAGAGAGAGTGTTTTTGAATCTGAAGATTTCTTTTGGGGAAGGAGCAGTGTCCACAGAAAATAAGTCCTGGATTTGAGATCAGAAGACCTGGGTTTGAGGCCTGGCTCTCAACACTAGTGGTGTGATGTCAGACAAACTGGCTCATCTATTTCTACTTCATTTTTCTCATGTGTAAAGCAAGGATAACAAAACAGACAATGTGCTATAGTGGATACAGAGCTGAACTCAGAGTCAGGAAGATCTAGTTTTGTATACTGCTTCTACCACTTGCTAAGCTGTGTGACCTTGGAAAAATCACAGCCTCTCTGAATCTCAAGCTTTTTCATCTGAAAAAAAAAATGGTGATAATGAGACTTGTCCCTGCCTGACAAAGTTGCTATGATGGAAGTGCTTTTTAAATGGCAAAGTGCTACAGAAATGAGAATTATTATAATTAAAGGAATAGAGTGGCATGAAGTTTTGATTTTTTAAAATTTATTTTTCCCTATTGAGAACCCAGTAATTGAGTATTATTGCCATAAATGAGTAGTGACTGGGTGAGATGCTTTACTTTCTAGTGTGGAGTGCTGACTCATACTCCAAATAAAATGCAATATAGCTGCAGAAGAGTAGGATCTACTGGCTCTAGAAGATCATCTATCAGAAAGACTCTTCTGTGGAGGAAGAAATACAGGTAGTAATAGGAAGTGGCTAAGGCAGGAATGGTGAGATGCAGGCAGACACCAGCAGGGGACAGCATAAAGCTGTTTCCCTGCACATGCTCAGAGGTGCTCCCTCATTCTTTGAGAATTACGATGAAATAAATCCCCTAAATCAAAGGATCATAGGATTTTGAATAGGAAGAGATCTTTGAGAGCATCAAATTCAATTCATATTTATTAACAGATTTAAGAATATGATGTGGACATCGGGGAAACCCAAGAAAAGTGGGTGGATATGGGGCAAAGAGAAAAGGACGTATATTCCTTGGAAAACTTAATATCTGGAAAATGCCACCTGTGAAGTGGTAACATAAGGACAGTTGAGGTAATGTGGAATAAAGAAAATCAGAGGACTTAGGTTTGAGCCCACATTTATTTGTATTACAGATTGTGCAGGATTATATTATGTGTGCATGTTCGCCAGCCCTGGGAGAGCAGCCCCATGGGCAGTGCATCTATCCTAGAGTCATAGACTGGAAGGGCCTCTTGAGGCCATCTGGTCTAATCTTCTCATTTTACAGATAAGGACACTTATTTATCTATTGGTTTGGTAAAGCAACTCGACTAAGGTAACACAGATAGCAAGCCTCTGTTACCTGGCACATTTCTATCAAATCAAGTGGTTGAGAGAGAACAAATGAAAGTATTTCAGTTGATAAGACTCCTAAGGATTCAGTCACTGCCCTACAAAGCCAGTGGAGACTAGTATAGACATAAAAGAGTGTATCTGTTTATAATTGGAAGCAACATGGTATGATACAGAGAGCACTGGCATCTTGTCATCAGAAAACCTGGGTTTAAATGCTACCTACAATTTTCTAGCTCTATAATTCTAGGTGAGTCACTGAAGGCAGCTAAGTGCTACAGTGATAAAGTGTCATCTCCTTGAGTTCAAATCCAACCTCAGATACTAGCCACGTCACTCTGGGCAAGTCACTTAACTCTGTTTGCCTCAGTTTCCTCATCTGTAAAATGAGCTGGAGAAGGAAATGGCAAACCACTATCTTTGCTAAGAAAACTTCAAATGGGGGTGATGAAGAGTTGGACACAACCGAAATGACAGAGCAACGTCATTGAAAGCTCTGAGCCTCATTATCCTTATCTGGAAAATGGGAGGGATAATATTGGCACTACTTACCTCAATATGTTATTGGGAAGAAAGAACTATTGGCCCTCAAAAAGTTGGATCCAAGGAAGAGTTACAGATGTATAAATATAAATAATTACAATGGTCCTAGGGGAACAAGCCTCTAGAAAATGTTTTTCTAAACTCTCTTCCCTCTTTCACTTCAGGTTCTACTTTATTTTTTCCAGGTTCTATAATCCTGATAGGTTCCTTCCCCCCTCAACTGGAATAACTAGTTATCAGATCCACCAGTGAAAGAAAGGCTATTAGGGGAACTTGTCGCTCTTATTTGTTAGGGCTGGGGCTTCATTAACAGAAGTATGGTATGGTTATTGGGAAAATTTGGGATAGACAGGTGGAGGTAGGAGCAAAGACAGAAGGATATATATCCTTTGGAAAACTAACTATCTAGAAATGCCACCTGCAAAGTGGTAACAGAAAAAGTATTGAGGCAATGTGGAATAAAGACAAATCTGAGAACTTGAGTTTGAGCCCGCTCTGCTACTTTTTGGTCTTTGGTCGAAAAACTCAATTTTCTCCATTAAATGAAGGAGCTAGACAAGGTGATTTCTAAGACTACTATCTCTACTATTCTAAGATTCTGACTACTTAAACATGTAAATGTGGGCTTTGCTAAGAAAGAACTACTAGCAGCTCGCTTGGACAGCATTTGCCCTCTGCCATGGATGACCTCATTTGATCCACATGACAGTCTTACGAGCTGCTGGAGCAGATATTAACCCCATTTTACAGATGGGAATACTGAGCTTCAGGTTGAGTGACATTTCTAATGTCATTTAGCCAACAAGTGGCAGGACTGGGACTAGAGTTAGCTTCTTATTCCAAGAGAAAGAGAGAGAGGAAGAAAGGACAGCAGTGAACAGAGAAGGAAACGCGTACCAGTGAGAGAGATAATAGGAGACACTGGAAGTTGTAATAATTAAGATAGGGTATGTAAAATCCTTTTAAAACTTACAGGGCTACTTAGATGTTACTATTATTAATTATTATTCTTGAAGTTTAGAATTGTCTTGCTACCTTAGGCTACCTTTCTAGTACCCTGACTTGTTGCTTTTATTCCAGCAACCCTCAGTTTTGTAGTGAGGCTGCTGCAATGCTCGGACACTGCCATGAGTAGCCCCCAAACCCACCCCACCCTTATTTTGATCTGGAGGCCGGAGGCTGGACCACAATCTCCTCCATGGTGATCCCTATCTGAAGGGAAGGCTGGACAGTCTGACCCAGATTGTATTCCAAGATAATTAGCCCTGGAATAAGTGAAGCCTAAGGCAGCAGGTGGGAGGGCAGAATAGCCACAAAGGAGTCCCTAGTTAGCACTGTGATAGTCTTGAATAATTTAAGCACTTTCCCTGGGAGAGGGCATCAGGTATCTTGGGCCAGGCTGGGTATGATCGTCAAACTCCTGGAGCCCTTGCATTATTTAGGGGCCTTTGGCATCCACAGCGGGGAGCCTGGGATGGGGAGGAGGGATATTGGAGCTTCTTGAACATCTCCAAGGCATTTTGTTCTTGGAAATCTTAAAATGCACTTATCGTGTAATATTGTGTATTATCTGATGTTTGGGGCTTCCTTCTTTTCTAGATCTTAAAGTCCGGGAGCACAGGGGCCATGAATGAGCTAAATTGTATTTCCATATGAGAGAAGAATGGGCCCTATGTATAGTGCTGAATTATAATAACTGACATGTATATAGTGGTTTAAGGTTTAAAAAGCATTTTACCTTCATTATATGATCTGAGCCTGGCACCAAAGCCTATGAGATACTACAGGTATTACTGTTTCCATTTTACGGATGAGGAAACCAAGGCTCCCATAAGAAGATGAGCATTTTGTGGTGGCTAGAATGCTAAACTTGAGGATGCTAGGTTAAGAACTGGAAGGTGCTTTGGAAATCATTTAGTCCACCCTCTCTCCCTTTTCTCCCTCTACCACTCATTTTACAACCAAGGAAATAGGCCTAGAGAAGTTAAGTGTCTTGTCCAAGGTCACAGTTACCAGAATCAGGTGTAACATTTGAACCCAGATCCTCTGGCTCCAGAGAGGCAGCTAGGTAGCACAGTAGATAGAGTGTCCAAATGTGGCCTCAGACACTTCCTAGCTGTGTGACCTTGGGCAAGTCACTTAACCTTGTTTATCTCAGTTTCTACATCTGTAAAATGAACTGGAGAAGGAAATGGCAAATCACTCCAGTACCTTTGCCAAGAAAACACCAAACGGGGTCACAAAGAGTCAGACATGACTAAAATGACTAAACAATAACAAAAACCTCCTTTTCCAGAATCAGTGTACTTTCTACTCCACTTGGAGTAGAACAGGACAACTTGGGTTCAAAGATGACCTCCTCTACCCCCAGATTTTTGCTAGCTGTTTTATCTTAAGCAAGTCATTTTAATTTTCTTAGTCCCAATTTCTCATCTACAAAATGGGGATAATTATTCTTGTAGTCTCTAACTTGCAGGCTTGGTGTGAGGCTCAACTGAGATAATTAATGTGCAACCATCTTTCAGTCTCTACGCACCACGGTTTGGTCATGGAATAGGAGCCTGGGGGTAGGTGGGAGTTACCTGGTGGTGGGTGACTTATCCAACATTCCCCCTAAACTCTGATGGCCTTGGATTTGCTCTAGGAGTGACTACCCAGAATGCTTTTGATCTTGAGGCTTAAAGTGGCTTGTGAGAAGAGGATCAATACCAGAGAAGACACCAAAGGGCAGTTCTTGAGAACTTCCATGGGTCCAGCAAGGATGAAGCAAAGAAGAGTGAGGTAAGTGTCCAGCAGTCAGGCCACAGTGGGAGATTGGTGCTGAGTGGTGCCGGGCTACCATGGACACGAACAAAGAGGAGCAGAGCCAAAGATCTCTAGTGCTGAAGTCCAAGAACTGGACACTCCCCACCTCCTCCATGTCACTTTGCTTCATTTTGGTTCAACCTCTCACAGCTTGTAATGTCTCCTCTCTGGAGTTTTTCCTCATCCTCATCCCACAAACTCCTTCAATCCCCAAGGCCAAGGGCATCTTCTTCATGACCAGAGTTCTAAAGACTAGCTATATTCTTTGCAAACTTCAAAAATCTACATAAATGCCTACTTCTTCTATTAGATAGAAGCAAGATTCCAACCCTGTTCTGACCTAGACTCCAAATCCAGCACTTACTCTCCTGTCCCACACTGACTTTCTCCTTGGTGAAGTTGTTCGTAGGGAATCTGCACCAAAGCCAGACCTCCAAGAAACCCTGTCCTGCTCATTGTATAGCCATTATCTTTTCTGTTTTTCTCCTCACTACTCTGCAATTAGAGACTCAAGGCTCTTTTTGTTGAGGTTTTCTTAGTTTCTTCATATGTGCTTAGCAGGACCAGTCACACATTCTGGAGAAGCTTCTGCTTTATACTCCTCAGTCTGTCCCTTCTCCCATATTCTCTACTTCAAAGGTGCCAAACTTGAGAAGGACAGGGGTAAGGGTGGGAGTGGGGTAGAGAGAGAATGGCCTGCAAAACTCCAGAGAGAGGCTGAACCAGATTAACATATAATTTAGAAATGTTTAACAAAATAAAGAAAAATACAGTATAACATAGATAATATTAATTTGTGGTTTTCTAAGCCAGTGTAGGGCTGACTGGGATCCATTTCTATTCAAGTCTGACACCAAGGCTCTACTCTCTTCTCATCACTCTGAGTAGTTCTGGATATTGTTGCTACTTGCTACACTTGAAGTTAGGGTAGGGAAGAGTCCCTCAATTCAGCTGGCCCATGAATTGGGTTTGGGGATTGGAGATGAGAGTTTGAGGGAAAATATGGAAGTTTCTGTGTCCTGTTCCTAGTACCTTGGGACAAAACACAGGTCTGAAATCAAGCAGGGGTTTTAGAGTGCACCTAGCCATCAAGGAATTTTGTTGTTCAATTGGGTCTGACTGTGGCTCCATCTGGAGTTTTCTTGGCAAAGATACTGGAGTGGTTTGCCATTTCCTTCTCCAGCTCATTTTACAGATGAGGAAACTGACGCAAAAAGAGTTAAGTGACTTGCCCACAGGGTCCCATAAGTGCCTGAGGTTGAATTTGAACTCAGATCTATGTCCGGCCAGATACCATTCCTACAATGGGTCCTTAAGAGTGTGAAGTAGGGCAACACCTCCTCCTTTCTTACTAGGCACCAGTTCAGAATTCCTCTCTTCCTTCCCTCCTGCTCCCTTGCTCCCCACAGCAAACTGGAGAATTCTCCCCTTAGATAGTTTCCAACTAACTTTATGGTATGTGTGCACAACCCTTTCTCCCATGAAGCCTCTCTCCTGGTACCCCCTTTGATTTTCTTACCATTCACAGCCTCATTTGGCTGGTGCCAGTGGAGGAAAAGGCGGAGAGATCTGGAGCATGAAGTGCCCTGCTAAAGGAGGACACGTACTTCTTTGTCCCTGTGGATCTTCCGTCTTGATGACATTTTAGAATGAAGAATGAAGTTCCGTATTCAATTATTTAAGCTTTTATGCCAGCTAGTTTTACTTTCAAAGACTTGGACATTGTTTTAAAAAATGGATGGTGGTGTGGTGGATAGAGTACTGAATGTGGAGTAGTAAAAATGATATTTGTCATGATTTAAATAACAATATAAAGTTTGTAAAGTGATTTACAAAATGATCTCTCTTGATCCTTGAAATTGGGGAGAGGTGCTCTTTTTATTTCCATTTTACAGATGAGGGAACTGAGGTTGAGTGAGGTTAAGTGACTCTGCCCAGGGTCATAAATCTAGTAAGTATCCCAGGCAGGATTTGAATTCAGTTCAGGAAGTTAGGAAGATCTGAAGTCATATCCTGCCTCTGGCACGTACTAACTGTATGATCCTGGGCAATCCACTTCATCTTTCTGAGTCATTTTCTATAGTTATAAAATGACGGGGGTGGATTAGAGGGTCCCTACGTTCCTAGCTCTGTACCAATGATTCTCTATAAGTATAGGCTGTCATCTCCTCTGTTTCATTTGCTACTTCTTTGCCTTTAATATTCTGATAATTCCCCTGCTCTTTACATTATACAGTACTGCCTCTCAGACTTTACAGTGTTTTATTTGTATGATGAGTTTAGTTGTCATTAAAAGACTAACTTTTTTAAGTTCAGAGAATCAGACAGGGAGGGACCTTAAGAGGCCATCTAATCCAATGCCCTCTTTTTAGAGATGAGGAAACTGAATTCTAGGGAAGTGAATTGATTTCTCAGGGTTGCATGGATAAGGGCTAGAATTTGGGTTTGACTGTAGTTCCTCTAACCACACAACCTGGGCTCTTTCCTTTTCATCCACCAAACATCTCTGAGGAAGTGATTTGGAACCTCTTCTTCTCTGGGTCTCTGTTTCTGTGTCTATGTGTATCTATCTCTCTGTCTCTCTGTGTGTCTCTATTTTTCTCTCTCACACACACAAACACACACAGTATCTCAGTCATGATTTAGTCATGACTGATGGTTAAAAGTGTGCCTTTATTTTCATTAAGGTGGTCAGAAAGGGCATCTCTGAAGCAAATGAGCCAAGATTAATCTATCAGCTGATCATTTATTGCTAATAAATTTTTATTAAGCTACTCAGAGAGAAGGTGTCTCTGAATTATTTATCCTAATTCAGTTAAGGGAAGCTTTGGGGGATGAGGTGGGGTGAAGGGAGTCTTGGTAAGGACAGCAAATATCTCCCACACAGAGAAAAGGAGAATACAAGCTATGGATATACTGGAGACTAGTTTGTAAGAGCCCATGGTTAAATTTTGAGTGTCAGCATTTACATCTTGGAAATCAAGGAACACCACAAATTTGGACTTAATTGATTGTTTCATTGATTATCTAGACTTAAGAAAGTAATAGAGAAAATGTTTAATAATACAAATTCAAATTACAAGTGTGTCCTGCATATATTTTCCCTTCCAGAGAGGGTTTTTTTTTAAAGTTAGCAGCACATCCTGATTATAACAGAACCAGGTTGTAGTTAAGCATGAGAAATCTTACTAAGAAACAACTACTTGACCATTTTGACAAAGGTAACCACAGTTAGAAAAGAAAACTATTGGCCCAGAGATTCTGGCATCACTGATTCTAAACCCCAAGGGATAGTAGAGATCATCAGATAAGGCAGAGTTTTGATCATTCTCCATTACTTCCAAGATGGCTTTCCCATACTTGAATGCACTTACTTATTGCTGAAGACTTTGCTATAGTTGAAGACCTGGATCTCTAGCATCTCATTGCCATCGATGTTCCTGCCAACTGGCCATCGGAAGGTCTAGAAGAAGAGAGAGAGAGAAAATAGTCTAGAAAAAGAATTATAGGGAAGGGTATCTTGGAAAGAAGAAAAGGAACATGTCCTAGGGAATCTATGGTATGCATATGTTTAACCCATCTCCTGAGCTTAGATGGATGAAGTTTTATCTTGGGGGCAGTTGCCTCAAAACGTTATTATTTGTTTGACTTACGTTGTTACCCTTCCATTATATGTTTACTATGAGAAATCTCAGAATATAGCTCATGTACCAGTCTCCAAGCAGAAGTGTCTTCAGTGCCTTTATAAGCACTCAGGGTAGGATGGTATGTTGTGTATAGGACATTATTTCATCACATGGAAAATGTAGACAACGTATAAAAGGTTCACAGTAGCTTGTAAACAATCAAAACAATTCTCCCTCTCTGAAAATTCTATCTTTTCAGGCTTATAAACTCAGTGCTAGCCTTTGGTTTGGACTTTCTTCAGAAGATATGCAGACCTGGGTTTGCTTGTGTGGAGCCTCACCTTAATTGTCAGATCAATTTGCCTTAGAGACCCAAACAAGCCATGTAGACTGACTACTACTTGGAGGCCTTTGAATTTCCTGGGAGGAAAATGAACTTTGGTATGATAGAGAGGCATCTTGTCTTCCTATGGGACCAACATTATCCAGATGAATTATGGTGGTATCAAAGGGCATAGTTTAGGACTTTTCCTCCTCTATATTTGGCTTAATCCTTTGCTACTCTTCCAGTTTTGGGGTACCACATGTGTAATGCTCTTTTCTTTAAGAATCCAGTACTGCCTAAGATTTCTTCTATCTCTCACTTGAAGATTAGACTCTAGAATGTATATTTCAGGCATTCTCCTCTTTGGTCATGTGAGTGAGAATACATGGAATTATTAGTAGCTCTTGAAGTGTGTGGGAGTGAAGCTATTCATATACGTAGGCTTCCTGCCCACCTTCAAGTCTAGTATTAGCATCCATCTCTCAGGATATGTCCAGAAAATGTGAAGTTAACTGAAAGAAAAAAACTACCTGACCTCAGCACATTAAGTTGATTCCTATTATAGCAATTCACTTCTGACTGTTCTACAGTGTATTAAGAATGGGACAAAAGGGCATGTTTACATCCTTCATAAGGAGATGAAATCAAGCTCACCTGCTCATAAATTTATCAGGTTGATCAGTGAACTCCCCTGACCAGAAGCTACATCTAATAGTAATTTTTTTAGGTTAAAGAAGGAAATATATTCAGGGATGGGTTTGAAAGAAAATGTGATATCTCAGGGAAGGATTATGTACTTCTGCAGTGCCTAGTCTTTTAGGGGGAAGTATCTTGGGTATCCCAGACTGTGAATGTGCTTTATAATTTAGACCAAATGGAGTCAGGAGGTTCAGGCAAGTTGTGTGGATGGATTCTTTGGGCCTCATTGTTCATCCTTATCCAAAGTCATTTCTTGGAGTAGATGACACTGGTAAGTACTCCAGGGCCTGTCCTGGCTACCTGAGACCTTCAAATGAGCTAGTAGATTAATAGAATCAAGAAGGCTAAGACTAGAAAGGAACCTTAGAGATTATTTACTCCAACATTTCTCTATTCCCTCATTTAAAATTATTTTTTTACTTTCCTAGTGAGGAAACTGAGTCTAGGTAGGTTGTGACTAGCTCAAGGTCAACAACAATCACAAAAAAGGCCACACAAGTAGTAAATCTTAGAGGTGGGATTTGAACCCAAGTAGTCTGAATCTAGAGTCAGTATCCTTACCACCGTCCTTTGCCCTGAATCATAAAGGGTAGGATTATAGGTCTGAATTGGAAGAGACCTTGGAGGTCATCTGGTTCCCCTCACCCCATTTTTATAGTAGAGGAATCTGAGACTAAGAGAGTTTGAATGACTTCTTATTGTTGTCATGTCTCACTCTTCATGACCACATTTGAGGTTTTCTTGACAGACACTGGAATGGCTTATTAATTCCTTCTCCAGCTCATTTTACTGATGAGGAAACTGAGGCAAACAGGGTTAAGTGACTAGCCCGGTCACACAGCTAGTAAGTATCTGAAACCAGATTTGAACTCAGGAAGAGAAGTCTTCCTGACTCCAGTCTCAGTGCTCTATCCATTGTGCTACCTAGCTTACCCAATGTCATACAGGTAGTAAACATAGGAGAATTTGAAACTAGGTCAAGGAACTTTGGAACCAGAGCTCTTTCTTCCGTATTTTGATGCCTTGAGGTTAAATGACTTGCTTCAAATCACACAACTAATTAGCGGCACCACTTGGATCAAAACCAGAGAAAAAAACCATGTCTGTGCAGGCCTCCTGAACTCCCCATCATTCACCCAGAATAGCCAGATTAGAAAGCAGTAAGAAATGGAGAAACAAGAAATTGCAAAAATGAAGATAGTTCAGTAAAGGAAGTCTTGATGGGTTTTTGGCAAGTAGGGAGATACATTATGAATCTGGGAAGGAAAATTAAAAGATCTGAGTAAGAAAATTCAAGCCTGGACAGTTTGGAAACAGGCCTTCCCCCAATGGGTCAGGCTTCATTAAGCAGCTTCGTCAAGTCCTGCTCTTCATATTCCTAAGGCAAGGCTCTCATCTACAGAACTGCAGTTTTCTTAATGAAGCTAGTTTATTGTTCGATGGGGAAATAAGACATACCTCAGAAAAAGCTAAGCCAGCTGCCTCAGTGAAAAAAAGAAACTAACAAAAAAGAAAAAAACCCTGTGTACTCATGAATCCAGAGCTTTAGAGGGAGATGAGTTTTTCTATATTAGACCTTCACAGTCATAAAGAGGTGCAGAGTGCTGACAGCAGTTTACATATTTGCTTCATCTGAAAAGCACAGAGGACAGGATGTAGCTGGAAATCCCAGCAAGGGAAGAGGGAGAGGCTTAGGTTGGATTAGTAGATTGAGAAAATGGTTCAGTGAAATCACTAAGGGCCTGAGGGATTTAGGTTGTTTCATTTAATTAAATAAATAGGAAAGCAACTTCTAAGCACATTTTGAGGGGACTGTATTTTCTATAGAATTACAGAATCTAGAGTAGGGGGCATGTACTGGGGACATGTATATAAGAGTCTCTCTAGAGATTGAGGAAAGAAGCAATTCTTCCTTTTTCCCTAGATTTTCCCTCCTTCCTTTCATTCCATGGATGACTCAGAGGTCATCTAAGGGCTTTCCTATTTTCTTCCCTCTCTCTCTAGTTATTAGCATTCTCTCTCCCTTGAAATTTATTTTTCTTCTTCTTTCAATTAGGGAAAGTAAGACAGAGAAAATAAAGACTTTTTATTTGAGGGAAAAGCATGTTGTTTCATTTAAACTTTGTGTTTACTTGCTTATGTATAAACTGTATTTTCCCCTGCTTCTGGAACATAAGCTCTTTGAGATAAGGAACTTTTCTACTTTTATTTTTGTATCCTGAGCACTTATCACAGTGGTTACTAAATGTTTTTTGAAATGAAGCTTCAACCCTATACTTTTTGTAGGAATTTCTCTGTAATATCCCCTGAAAGTGGTCAGTCATCCCCTGCTTAAACTCCTCATGCTGCAGACTTCTCATAACCTAAAAAGGCAACCCATTCCACTGTCTATTGGATAGCTGTAAATAAATATCTTCATGCTGAGCACATAAATTTGTCCATGGGCCCTTACTTCTCATTTTGGTGACAAGTAGAACACATTTAATCTTTCTTGAATCATTCATCCAAAAAGCATTTATTTATTGTGTTTACAATATGCCAGACAAAGCTAAGGCAGCAAGGTATAGTAGATGGAACTCTGAGCCTGGAGTTCAAATCCAGCCTTAGACATTTAGTACTGTGTGATACTGGGCAAGTCACTTAATCCTGTTTGCCTCAGTTTCCTCATCTGCAAAATTTCCTTCTGGAGAAGGAAATGGGAAACCACTCCAGTATCTTTCACAAGAAAACCCCAAATGAGGTCATGAAGAGTTGGACATGACCAAATAACAACAATGTGCCAAATATAGTGCTGGATGTTAAAAGACAAAAAAAAAATTGTTTTATGGGAAGGAGACAATGTGTACACAGAGAAATAAATATACAAGGTAGCAGAAAGGAGAGAAAGAGGTATAAGGATGACCAGAACCACACCTCAGCTCATTCTCAGGAATGGCTTCAGTTGACTGCTGTCAGGGACCAGAGCAAGACCTCACACTTCATTATGGCTGCCTTCCACCAATACACACACACACACACACACACACACACACGCACACATGCACACATACACACACACACATGCACACACACATCCTTGTAAATGATGCTATTGCAGTTGTCACTTCAAGTAAATAGGAACATACAGAAAAAGAGTCATATTGGTTCTAGACCAGTGCTTGGCCACGCTTTCATGGGTACAATTTGTTTTCTGAGTACAGGATTATGGTTTCCATTTCCAGGGAAGTACTGGTAAGTGAGAACTGGAAAACTGGAACTGGATCAAGATAAGCCAGCATATCTTCTAAGATGCAAGTAGAAAGTCCCCAGAATCATAAGACTTTCATCTCTCAGGCACATGAAAAGTCATGGAAGCAGGCAGCCATGACCTGGTTTGCCAACTCCTCATTTATCACAGAATCCTTTGATGTTGGCCAAGGTAGCAGAGCTCAGTTCCCTATCTGTGGAGATGATCTCTGGCTTCATGTAAGTTTTCCCCGGGGCAGGATGGATGCCTCACATGAACAATCTTCATTTTAATGGCAACACTAGCATTGCACCAGGTCAACAAAGCAGCTCCAGTCAGTGTTCTATTGTGTGTGGTCCTCTGTGGGTCCCCAGGGCACTGCTGCTGCTTAGACTAGTCTCTAAATGATTCTCCCCAAGTCTTTTGAAGAAGCAAAAGGGACATTCAAGGCGGAAACCCTAACCAGTTAAGGAGGGCCAGTAGGGAAGACAAGAAAGTAATCCTTCCACAACACATCCCTTGGGAATCATGCCAGAGACAGAGCCTTGGGCAGAATGAAGTCATTGTGGACCTGACTCAGCATAGCAGGTCTTATGTTCTTCAACTGGCCTTTACTTATCTGTGCACGTGTTTTATTCCTCCAGTTGAATGTGAGAACCTTGAAGGCAATGACTGTCTTTTGTTTTGTCTCCATATCCCTAGTAGATAATTATGCACATAACAGGTGCTTAATAAAAGATTGTCAAATGAATGGATGGATGGAGGTAGTGTGATGCAGTGGAAGGAACACTGGATGTAGGGTCAGGGGACCTAGGTCAACTCTCACCTCTGACACTACCCATTAAGCCTTGGGAAAGTCATTTGACTTCCCTGGGCCTCAGTTTCTTCAACTGTAAAATGGGGAGCTTGGACCAGGGGGCCTCTGAGATTCCTTTCAGTTCTAGATTCTGTGATCTTAAAGTTTCTTAGGATGGACTGAAATTCAAAGTTTCATATATGTAAACCACATGGTAAGAACACGACCCATAGGAATCTAGAGTTGGTCAGTAGTGATGGGTTAGGGGACCAGGCATTTCTAAGTGAGCTGGCCATGTCTTTTATGCAGAAGCCTAAAAATGGTATTGGACAGCTAACACTAATGTGTTCTTCTTTACCTCCTGGTAACCAATTAATCAACAAGCATTTATTAACCACTTACTATGTGCTAGACACCATGCTAAACATTGGTGATATCAAGAAGGAAAAACAGTCCCTGCTCTTAAGGAGCCTTCATTCTAATGGAGAAGGCAATATGGAAATAAATAAGAACATACAGAGCAGACTGGGGAGACTGAGGCAATTAGGTCAGTTGTCTTCTCAATGCAAGGTCATGTTAGATGGAGACCTATGTGGTTTAGTGGGGACAATATCCATCTCCAGCTTCAAACTTATTGTGAGTGGGTTCTGCAAGATCTCCTTCGTCATTATCAATCCACCAACCAACCAACCAAAAAGCATTTATTAAACGCTGAGAAATATCTCTTATCCTGAAGGAGCTTACATTTTATGCTTGGAGCTTAAATTACATTTAATAGTAGAGCAGATTCAAGCACATGCACACACACATAAATATATACATACACATACTGCCCCCCTCTCCTCCAGTGTCACAGCTTGGACTAGATAGAGAACGCAGGTCAAACTATGGATCTCAGGTTTCAGCCTCCCTGAAAGGCAACCCCAAACTAGAGGCTCTGGTTTCCCCATTGTTCACTGAACACTATCTTTCCACCCCATCTGGTCCTTCCCCACTCAGGTTCCCAGCTCTGGCCTCCAGCATTCCCAGGAACCCCACCTTCCCCCAACCTTTCACATAGTTCTCAAGCTGGGCAAAACTCTCAGAATGGATTATTTCTGGAAGGTTTAAAGGGCTTAAGAATAAAGATAAGGGAAACAAGCTTCTTTTCTTGTCCTATTAAAGTAAGAAAAGACTTTCTTTCCAACCCAAGAGATGATAATAGCTCACATTTATATAGCTTATTAACTTTGGGGGCCCTTTACAAACATACTTCATTTAAACTTCACAACATCCCTGAGGACTGTTGTCCTCATGTTCTTTCAGTTGAGGAAACTGAGGGATGTTAGTTAAGCGGTGAGATTCAAACTCGGGTCTTCCTAACTAGATCCAAGAGTGAATATAGTACTAAACTTTTTAGAAGACAGTTCAACTGTAGGGCCACCCCAGGGCTTAGGTTCTAAAACCTCTCCAGAGGAGACCTAAAAATACCTAAAAGGGAAATCTGGAAGCAAGGAGCCCTCACAAGGTAGAAGGTGAAGTGTTGGCTTCCCATGTCCCACAAGGACATGGACAAGTGAAATTTTGTTTTACAAGAGTCATGGAATACTAGAGTTGGAAGGGATGTTATACATCATCTGTTACATGAAGCGTCTTCCCCAAGGGCAGACAGATGGTTAATAAGAGAGCTACAACTTGAACCCACTTGAACTTCATGACATTGATCCATGATTTCATTCAAGGTCATAAAGATGAGATATTTCAGGTTTATTGGAGTATGATGGTTGCAGCTGAAGTTTAAGGACACACACACACACACACACATACACACACTGATCCTTGCAAATGATGCTGTTGCAGTTATCACTTTAGCTGAATAGGAGCTAGAGACGCAGTCATGTTGGTTCTGGATTGGTACTTGGACGTACTAGCGTAGCTACGGTTTCTCTAGGTTAAAAACACCCCGGCTGTTTTCTCACGATAATGACTCACAACATAACATGTTGAAGTTTACAAAACACTGTTCTCATAATAACCCAATGACGTATTTTCCTATTTTGCAGATGCGGAAAGTGAGACTAGAGAAGTTAAAAGACTTGCCGATGGTCCCATAGCTGGTAAATCTCAGCAGTCGGATTACGTTCTAGATCCCCTCATGCTGAATCCAATGATCTTTCCACTGCAGCACATTCTCTTCAACTATTATTCATAAATTTGGTTCTTTGGGTATGGGGCAGGGAACACCGGAGATGTAGACAGCTGGTGGGACAGCATGCATTTCCACCGCTCTCAGCTTCGGAAGGAAACTCTCCCATCCTTGTCTTAACTTTTTGAAGTCAGGGAGCTTGGCAACATTGTTGAGGTATAAGATTCACAGCTCCATCCTACTGCATGCCAGGTATGACACTGTAATCCCAGATACTGGAATTGCAAAGACTTTAAAAAATGAAGCGATGAGGAGCTTACATTCTAGTCTATTCTTCACCTGTAAGATGGGAATAGCAATCCTTCCACTACCTACTTCATAGACTATTGAGAAGAAAGTGCATTATAAGCCTAAAAGTACGATATATACGTGTATTATTATTATACTGCCATAACTGACTCCCTTTCCACTGTACTGGATGATCATGAAGACACTGCGTGCCTTCTTAGTGTGAGAGGCTTTCTTCCCAACTCCATCCACATGCTGGAGATATTAGGGAGAGACATGTGCACAGTAATTAAATTTAATAGACATTCATACCTATGGCTCAGGTGTCTCAAAGTGTAACTAATAAGAAGTAGTCACAGCAGGTCTGGCCCCACTCACCCACCCTCCCAGATCCAGCATCATGTTGCACTTATGACCAAGGCATGATCACAAATGATAGGGGCTGACATATACTGAAGGGAAGTCATAGCTGTTTCTCAGGCAGCCCCTGAGACATACCTAGTGGCTGAGCTGTAGGCTGGGGGAGGGAGTCCTTGTATCTGACAGTACAAGGAACGGAAGCCTATTACCAGCAAAACCTTTTGGGAAGATTAGCTGGGCATTAAGCCAAAGGCTCTCTCTTATGAAAGCTAAACATTCTCTAACATTCTCCTATTCTAATACGATAATAGAGAGTGAAAACAAAAGAACAGAGAATAAAAGGAGAACCATGACTGGGAAGGGTGATGGATCTAAATGAGTATTATCAACCAACTCCTAGCTAAGGGGAAAGGAGATAAGATATGTAGACTGTAAGTTCCTTGAGGGCAGGGTCTATATCTTATTTAATTTTTATATTTCCCCATGGCTCTTGAACAGTATCTTGAACACAGTAGGAACTTAATTTTGAATGAATGGATAATTAGTGCATGACTATAAAGCACAAAGCAGTTGCCAATGTGCGTTGGCAGAAAAGGGAGCTAGTTTCATGGTCAGTAGTTCCCAATGAGATCAGAGGTCCGAACCAGATACATGGAGGACTTTGCAAAGTTCTTAACCTGATGCTTCATCTTAGAGCTGAAGTGACCCTCAGTTGGTGAAATCTATGCCAGTGGAGCCTAAGATCTAGCTGCTTCTTCCATTTGGGAAGTAATTAAGTTTGACTCCAAGTACTGTTTGGAGACAAATCTAGCTAAGAAGATTACAGTAGGTTATTTACTAGGTGATGAATTCTTCAGTCTTGAAAACCCATGAAATAAAGAAAAATACAAAATCCTTAGTCCTATGCTGCCCCCTTTGGCTTTTGCAGAGATGGTGGTGGGATGGTAGAAAAGGGGGCAACAGATGCCAACAATAATATACCTTTTAGATCGCCTACAATGAGTAATTAAACAAATGATTCTTTAAATATAAGAATTGTCCAATGAGATACCATTCTAGGAAGGAACTGGACTGATCTGTTAATGTGTTTTTGGTTTGTGCCAAAACCGTAAGATTAGAAGTTGCAGCCAAAGAGGATAAATTAATTAATCAACTAAACAACCAAACAAACAAGTATTTATTAAGCATCTACTATGTGTCAGGTACCATATTAGGGGCTAGGGATGCAAAAAGAGAGTTTACACTCTACCAAGGATGGTTCATAGGACAAATTAAGAAGCTGGCAGAGTGGGTTTTATTGGATGATCAAAAGGCAAGAAAAACATCATTTCAAAGCATTCCTGGTCATCTTGTCTTAGAGTGCTCATGATATGCATAAATAAGAAGACCAACATGAAAATAATTGAGGTTTATATATCAGCATCTATTGTAGAAGATGAAGAGGGAAAGAAAATCTATGAAGAATTGAAAAGATCCTCCTACCTAAATTAACACCTCTAAACAAAATAGCAAGGAAAGTCTGTCTCTTTCTGTCTCTTTTTGTCTTTCTCTTTTCTCTCTCTCCTCTCTCTCTTCTCTCTCTCTCTCTCTCTCTCTCTCTCTCTCTCTCTCTCTCTCTCACACACACACACACACACACACACACACACACACACACACACAGACATATGTTTGTGTTAGAAAATATGATTCAGGTTTAAGAAATGAAAGTGCCCAAAGGCTGAAAATTATACAAATGTCTCACTTTCATGAATACTTTTTTTTTTCCAAGATGATAGTCGGGAGATATAACAAACCCTGAAAATATCACAGGAAATGAAATTAATTATATCTGACTCCCCAAAAAATGAATGGTTACAGACGTAGCAGTCTTTTCAGGTCAGCCGTATATAATCAGACTGTCAACTTCTTGTGAAAAAAATCAAAATCAGTACAAAATTAGAAGGATAAAGACAAGGAGAAGCTATATCATCCAATTACAACAGATCTACTGAGCTATTTAAACAACTATTGATTCTCCCACATGGAAAAAGGATAAAGGAAATGACATTAGCATAGATTATAACCATGTCCTATGGAAATTGTGCAAAATCATCACCATAATAAGAAAATAAAAGAGTGCTGAGGTTTTCCTTAATCAGCAAACATGATTTCCTTAACTAAAGGATGGTAGATGGCTCAGTGGATAGAGAGAGCACTGAACCTGGAATCAGAAAGATCTGATTTCAAATATGGCCTTCATCTCCTCTCAGTTTTCTCACCTGTAAAATGGGGATAATCACAGCACCAATCTTACAGGGCTATTGTGAGGATCAATCATATTTATAAAGGCTTAGTACAATGTCTGGCACATAATAGGTATTTCCTTCCCCTTGTCAAGGAAAGAGAAATGGCAATCAAAAGCCAGTTTATTTTCTTTGAAGATAAACTAATTTGCAAAACTTTACAGAAACAGATGATGTATGATTTATGACTATTATTTACTCATAAAACAGTGGGAAATGTTTGAAGGAAAAGCAAGTTTGCAAAAATCTTTATGTGAGACCCAATTAAATTAAATCATCTCATGAGCATCTAAGGATGAAAAGGAAGAAAAAAAATAGATAAGAAATGCAATAGATCTGTTGTCATTTCTATAACAGATTATTTTCTTTATCAGTGACTGAAGAAACACACATTTGCCTTCTCATAATCTCATCCCCTGGTGTGCCATATGATGAAGAGAAAATGGCATAAAAGCCAAAGAAATGAGAAAAGCAGCTGGACCAGACCAAGTTTACTTAGTGAAAAAAGTGATCATAAAAATATTAATACTTTAATAACAGTCCTATAGAATCTTCAGGAGAATGTACACATCTGTTGGGGGTTTGCATGAAGAAAATAGGAGAACAGGCAGGTTTTCACAAAAAAAAAACCTGATAGCAAATCATGCTTTCACAATTATATAATTAAATGAAAGGCATAAAGAATTCAAGGTTCCTCCCATTATTGTAAGTAGATTACAAAAAAATTCCATAAAAATAAAAAGAAAAGAAAAAAAATAAAAGCATCTGATTCAGCAGAACAAATGCTTTCCTAAAAGATCTTCTCCAACAAAGTAGTCATCATAAATGTCTTAAGATGATATGAGATTCTTTGATAGATGCAAATACAGAGATGACTTTGTTCAATAATCCAATTTTAATCAATATTCATAGCGGTATAGAAAAGAGACACTAAAATTGTCTGCCACCATTATGGATGATATCCTGTACAGAGTACAAGTATATTAGGGTCTTCCAAATGCTCCAGTTGGTAGATAGTATTTACTGTACTGTTCACATCAAAACCTGGAATACTACAAAAACTACTAACCCAGATCTACAATTGCTGAAAAGAGTTTGTACTAACAACACACAAAGGAAAAATTAAGTGGGTAAAAAAAATGCCTTTTGTCCAGACTGTGACAGGCAGTTGGATGAGCAGCCCATTAAGGTAGTTGAAGAGTCTATAAATCTTAGACAGACACTTCAGAGAGATAATGAGCTGTATCCAGAATTCAATAGGAAGAGGACTAGACTACATTTGGTAAATTGCAGAATATTTTCAGTAATCCCAAGGTGCTCCTGGAAACAAAAATCCATCCTTTAAACTTTTTTTTTTTTTTTGGCAATGCTACATGACTATGACTCATAAAATACCACATTCTCTCAAGAAAAAAAATTGTGGCTGACCCAAAGGCAATGGACAGATGGATAGTGAGGCATAGATAGGCTACAGTTTTTTGCCAATGATGACTTGCATGCAAGAAATGAAATAGAGAAACATATTATCTAGGAGATGTGTCATAAGAAAATGAGATGGGTCAGTTGTAATGAAAGTGAAGATAATGGACAGTCGGCACAAGAGTTTTACTGATACTCGCATAATATCAAATGACATAAAGGAAGGCTTCCAGTTAATTGGGTGAACTCCCTATGAAGTGCATATGAGAAGACATAGCCATGAGTTGTAAAGGATAAGAAGACCTGTTCCTCTGGAAGGGTCTGTATCTATACTGAAGGGTCAGTTTTTATCTCCAAATCCCCAGTATTTATCACAGTGCCAGACATACAGTAGGTGCTAAAGAAATGCTTTTTTGAATGGAGGAATGAAAACATGGATCCACTGAATAAAAAGAGTAAATGTATAGATAGCTAGGATTTCCATAGGGTCTTAAGATTTGCATGTTATTCAGTATTGTAAGGATGATCATCTGGGAAAGATTTTGCTACTCTGATCAAGGTAATGATCCAAGACAGTTCCAAAGAGCCCATTCTGAAAAATATTATCCACCTCCAGAGAGAACTGATCTATCATTTCAAAGTACATGATTGTCTTTCCTTATCTTTATTATTTTATTTTGTTTGTGTTTTCTTTTGCAACATGGCCAACATGGAAATGTTTTGATTGACCACATGTGTAGTTGATATCAAATTGTTTGCCTTCTCCAGGAGTGGGGAGGGAGCAGGGAGGGAGAGAATTTAGAACTCAAAATTAAAAAAAAAGATTTTAAAAATTTTACATGTTATTGGGAAATATCTAACAAAACAAAAATAATTTTTAAAAGATTTGCATGTAATCTCATTTGATGTTCACAGCAACCATATAAGGTAGGTGCTGTTGTGATCCCCATTTTATAGATGAGGAAACAGGCAGAGGTTAAGTAACTTGCTCAGGGTCTAGTAAAATCTAAAGCTAATAAGTACCTGAAGTCAAACTTGAACTTAAAAGTCTTCCTTACTCCAAGCCCAACACTCTACCTAGCTCCGTATGGCCTAGTGAGACCAATTCTTGACTCATAGTTGGACCCAGCCCTCACTCCACCTCATTCGTGAGATTTACTCCTTAGGTAGACTGCACAGTAGAATGGAAATTACTCTGCACCTGAGTTTGAATCCCAGCTCTGACCCTTATTTGCTATGTGACCATGAGAACTTAATTCTCCAAGTCTATTACGCTGGGGAGAGATGCATTAGAGGAGCAGGGCAGGCTGAGAATGGAAGGTGTATGCTTCTCAGCTTACCTGTATGGGGCACATGGCTCCCCAGGGCAGGATTTTTAGTGACAGCTGGGGGGCTGCGCTGGGGAGAGTCAGAAGAAGGGTAAGGAGAGGTCCTGGACTGTAGGACTGCAGTCTGAGCTCTTTCATTTTGCTAAGTCATTCTCTAGCTCTGGCCCCAGACAGCAGAGCAGTCATGTATACACAGTCTCAGAATTAGGGAGAGGAGAAATAATAATAGTTGACATCTCCATAATTTGGATCATACCTACTACTTCATATATACACATTATTATATCAATTGATTTAATTGGCTTTGAGTCCCCTCAGAAACCCCTGTCAATTCTCAGTTGAACTCTGAATGCAATGACAGTTAAAAGGAATAGATTTATACATACTGGAAGGGACTCTTACCCATAATCTCTAACCTTCACATTTTACAGTTTGGGAAACCAAGACCCAGAGAGGTGAACCTAGGATCATAGATTTAGAGCTGGAAGGAACTTTATAAGTCACTTAGTCTGACCCTGTCTTTTTACAGATAAGGAAACTAAGTCCCAGAGAAGTTAAGTGAGTTGCCCAAAGTCTTAAAGGTAATAAGTCCAAGGTGAGATTTGAACCTTGGACCTCTGTCTCCGGAGCTAAAGATCTTTCCACTGTAAACAAAACAAAACAAAAATAACAAACCCCTCACAAAACCTTCCCTCTCCCAAGGTCACATAACTCCAGGAGTTTCTTTACCCCTTTCACAACAAATTGACACTTGGGAATGAGGGTGATGGGGGTGGGGGTGGTTTGATTTCTAGGTCCAGTAGAACACAGAAAGCCATAACCTCCATTCATAGAAGCAAAGACTTACTGAGCTAAAAAAGACCTCAGAGACCAACTACTCTATCCCAACCCATATCTGAGGGGGGAGATTCCTCTGCAACATTCCTGACAAGTAGTTCAATAATCCAGTCTGCTTTTGGACCGGTCAAATGGAAACGTTTTTTTCTTTCTGTTTTTTTTGGGAGGGGCATGGAGTTTGGACTTGTGAACTCCCTAATGAGTAAAATCCTTCCACCACTGTGGACATCTGTTCTACAATTTATAGGCTTAGAGAATTGTCTGGCCATTGAAAGGGTAAATGACTTGCCCAGGGTCACATACTAGTATGTATCAGGGATGGGATTTGAACCCAGGTCTTCTTTAATCCAAAGCGAACTTTTTATCCATTAGACCAGTGGTCTAAAACTTTTTTGATTGTGCACTGCTATCAATTAAAAAAAATTGAGCATGCTCCTTTGATATGTGGATATTACTTGTTTGTAAAGTATATCCGTGTATACTTAGAGCTCCTTGAGAGCAGGGATTCTTTTGTCTCTTTTTATGCCTGGCACATAGTAGGTGCTTGATAAATGCCAGGTTGACAACTGTCTCTTCTTTTTTTGCTTAGCACATAATGGGTGCTTAATAAATGCTTTAAATGCCAGGTTGACAGTTGTCTGTTTTATCCTGGAGGTAGAAGGAAGTCTGACCCACAGTAGGCACTTATTGATTGATTGAACAAGAAAACCTTCCACAATATAGCTTTTCAAAAACTTGAAAAAGGTCTACATGTACTCCTTAAGTCTTCTGCAGCTTAAACATCCCTATTTTTTTCAACTGGTCATCACACAACATGGTATCTAGCCTTACCACGTTTATTGTCATCTTCTGGCTGCACAGCAGCTTGCTAATTTCCTTTCTAAAGTGAAACACCAAGAACTGAACTCAGTACTGTCCAGAAGTGATGGGACAGGAGCAAAGTGGAGAGACCATCATTTCACTTTTCTTTACCTGACGTATAAATGGCCTTTTGCCCAACTCAGATATGAGGAGTAGTTCCTCATGAGATGTTTGATTTAATTGGAAACACCATACAAGGTGGCTAGGTCTTCCTTGATGAGGTAGGCCTAGGGACATTAGAAAATGAGGATTTTCAATGAAATTAACAGCACCAGTAAAATAATTTATGCACTGGCCAAATTAATGTGAAGGGACAATGTAGAAATCTAGAGGTCTCTGCCCTCCCTGCCCTTCCAGGGCTGCCTCCCAGAGAGACTTTGTTTTACATCTTACGTGCTCAATAGTTCTAAAATTCAGGCACAAAGGGAGTTTGGAGTTAGTGCATTCATGCCAAGCAGATGGTATTTCCCTGTCTTGCTCAACCTTTAGGAAAGGGAGGGAGCCACAGAGAAGGGACTCATTTGGGGAATGAAACTTCAGCCAGTCAGGGAGCCAGGAGAGGGGTGTTTTACCTCATCAAATTCAGCTTCATCTTCACAGTTCTCCAGGACCCTTGAGTAGAAGGAGTGTCCTGAGAGGGAAAGAAAGAGTAGGCATAAGAATCAGAACCATTTTATACAGCTAGGCTGTATATCTGTGTGAGTTCCATATCATTTGAATAAGGGACATTAGTCAATTATTAATATTTAAAATGTATATGTACAAAAATGTTTATATTTGGCACACATTCAAAAGTCCTGAGATTCAGAATCAACTATATGAAAAGGTGAAAGGGGAAAACCCCTTTCCCCTGTTGCTTCTTGTATTCATCCCTATCCCAGCCAATCTATGTCTCCCTGGTCCCTATTCTCCACTGCCTGACTGCTCTGCTTTGCCCTCTGAAATCCTTGTTCTGTAGCCACAAATAGTTTCATGCTCTTTAGACTATCTCCCATGTCAACTGTTCTTACTTTCATGGTTCACAGGCATTACTCCTTGCTCCTCACAGCCACTCCCAGACTCCTTTCCTCTTCTCTCATCCCTCAACTGCCTTTCCTCCTTAGAAGTTCACCCCATTCAGTGATATTCCCCTTTTCCAAGATCTTTAGGAATCCTCCCTCAGTTTAATTCAGGGCTTAACAGTGTTTCTACACTCTGCCATCCTGCCACACTGTTTATCAATGTCAGCTACTATGACCTTCATCACCACTCCAGTTGGTCACATGTTAGACTCCACTATCACCTTCAAATATTCTACCTTCAAGACAAAAACAGCTTTGTGAGTCTTAATTCCACAAACATCTGGAAGTCCTTGACAGAGGCAGTACCAGAGTCCCAGATGATGCCAGCAAACATCTTAATGGACAATGTGATCATAGGGACCAAGTTCTCTGATGATGACCTCCTTGTCAGCATGTCTAGAATAAGATTTTTCTGCCTTTGAGAGAGGGTGTGTGTATATTTCTAGGATTTGAGTTTTATTTTATTTTTTTCAGGTGGTAGAGGGAAGGAAGGGAGATATTTTACTTTCCTCCACACCCCTTTTTAATTTGATTCATCATCTCTAACTCCCTCTAGCAAAAGATACCTGCAATGCCCTGGTGAGCAGCTTTATGCAGGCATTCAAGGGACCTTTTCCTACCTAGTTAGCAGCCTCCACTGACCAGTCCAAACTCCCCAACCCCAGACAGGGATAAGGAGGGGAGCTGAGACCCCTGTCTAGTTTCAAATAGAGTTGGATAAACACTGATCAGGAACCACCTTGTAAATGTCATCCTCCCTCTCCAGCTCCCCTTTGTATCCCTTGACTCCATTCCTTTCTTGGCCTCTGTTTTTGGATAGAGTTCATTTTCCAATCCCATGTTTAGTTTTCATTCTTCCATATGTCTTCATACATGTATAAAATAGACTAGTTTTATTATGTAACGTAATTAAAATCAATTTATGAACTAAAACATGAAAAACACTGTAATTCTCCTCTCTGATAACAATCTTCTATCCTTCTACTTTGCCAAATAACCTCACTTGTGAGGCTTTTCATAGGCACTGGTCTAATGTTTTGGTCTAAGGTTTCGTTCTGCCACTTGCACTTCTATATTATGTTACTTTAATGATGTTGGATTAGAAACTCCTAAAATCATATGGGAATTAGAAACTCCTAAAAGGTATGGGAAATTCTCTTTGGTTAACACTATTAAGCACCAATTTTATTTTATGTTATTTTAAATTAAAAGTGCTAATAATTTTATTATTATTGTTAGGTGTGCTATTTCCTCTTTATAAAATGATATGTAATGAGATTGCACCACTTCAGTTCTTTCTGAATATCCTTAATTCATAATATATTGATTTCATTTTCTTTCTTTTATTTGTTTTTATATTTTGACATTTATTTTCATAAAATTTTGAGTTCCAATTTTTCTCTCCATCTCTCCCTCCTCCACCCCATAATACCTTGCATTCTGATTACCCCTTCCCTCAATGTATCCTCCCTTCTATCACACCCTACCCTTCCCTTATCCCCATCTTCTCTCTTTTCTGGTAGGGCAAGATAAATTTCTATACCTCATTACCTGTATTTCTTATTTCCCCCTTATATGCAATAATAATTTTCAACATTCGTTTCTAATACTTTGAATTTCAACTTCTCGCTCTCCCTTCCTCCCTACCCATCCCCACTGAGAAGGCAAGCAATTCAATACAGGCTATATATGTGTCATTTTGCAAAAGACTTCCATAATAGTCATGCTGTGTAAGACTAACTATATTGCCTTTCATCCTACCCTGTCTCCCTCCTTTTTTCCTATTCTCTCATTTGACCTTGTCCCTTCCCAAAGTTGCTCCCTTTTCCCATTTGCCCTCCCTTCTATCATCTCCCTCACCCCACTTGTCCCCTTCTCCTGTACTTTCCTGTAGTTTAAGATAGACTTTCATACCAAATTTAGTGAGCATGTTATTCCCTCCTTAAGCTATATGTGAAGAGATAAGCTTCATTTTCCCCCTCTCACCTCCTCCCTTTTCTCCTTCATTGAACAAGATTTTTCTTATCTCTTTAAGAGTGATAGCCTGCCCCATTCCATTTCTCTCTTTCTCCTCCCAATATTTTCCTCTCTCACCCTTTAATTAATTTAATTTTTTATATGGATATCATCTCTTCTGATTCAACTCACCATTTGAATCACCTGGAGAAGATTATTCAAGAGTTCTGGGGGACAGTTCACAAAGAGCAAATATTTGACCTCCTTGCCCTCCTTATGTAGACTGAGCTTCTATAATACACAAAATCCCTCAGCTCCCTTCTACATCTTCCTAGATTCATGCTCATTTCTATTCAATTTCCCCATATTAGTTTAGTACTATGACAATAAAGGGCTGAGTGGAAAAGAAGATGGAATAAGCCTGTTCTTATAAGCCTTATGCAGAATTCCTTTTTTTGAGGATTGTAAGAACATGGGCCCTCCTTTTACTTGATGGAGTTACTGACTTTGGAAAAGAATCCCCAGAATCCCAGAACCGGAGACAGAAGGGCCCTCAGCACATGTTTAGGCCTACCTGTACCGAAACGAACCCCAGCTACAAAATACCTGCCTGGTTTTGGTTCATATTCTTCTTATGACCCTCCAAGGTGGGGGAGCTCAGGACTTCCCAATGTAGCCCATTTTCTACTTTTGGACAGCTCTGATTGTTAGGAAGATTTTCCTGACATTAAGCCTAAACTTCCCTCTTTGTAACTGTCATCTGGGCAGCCAAGTGATGCAATGGATAAAGGACTATCCCTGGAAGTCAGGAGAATCTGAGTTCAAACCCAGCCTCAGACACTAGCTGTGTGATCCTAGGCAAGTCACTTCATCCTGTTTACCTCAGTTTCCTCATTTGTAAAATGAGCTGGGAAAGGAAATGTCAAACCTCTCTGGTTTCTTTGCCAAGAAAACCCCAAAAGGTATCTTGGATAGTTAGATACAGCTGAAAAGAATGAAGAACAACTGTCATCCATGATTCTTGGTTTTGCCCTCTAGAACCAAAGAGAACAAATCTAATTTGTCTTCCACATGGCAGTCTTATAAGTACTTGAAGATAGCCACGGTGTCCTTTTCTGCTACTTTTCCTTTCCCTTCCAGTTTTCTCCATGCTAAATAATGCCAAGTCCATCAACCAATCTTTTTATGAAATAGACTCCAGGTTTGTATTACTCTGGTTGCCTTCCTCTGGGTGCTCTCCAACTTAACCATTTCCTTCCTAAACTGTGACTTCAAGAACTGAGCACAGTAATGAAGATATGGTCTGACCAGGTGTGAGGAAACTGAGGAAGATTCTCCCCAGCCCCTTTTATGACTGCCACATGACCTAACATAAGGAACATAACTTAAAGTTCATATGCTTAACTGGGAGTGCCAGGGGAAGCAGCAGAATTAATGAAGCATGTAGCCAGGGCAGAGACCCTTATCTTAAGAGTCATAAAACTCCTTAAGGGAGGAGATGTCTATGTTCAAAGACCTGGCCAGTCCTTGGGCACATACATCAAAGTCAACAGCTGGAACTTTTAGCCAGCGTACTTTCTTTGTTCTAATGGTCCTCTTTTCCCTGAAGTTACATGTATAAAGGGACTGAGCGAGAGAAGGATGTTTGGAGGTTTTTTGCTGCAGAAGTGGGGACATCTGCTTCTGCTCTCCCAGTCAGGACCTTTGCTGACTGCTCTTCCCTCCCCAGTCATTGAATTGTTGGAGCTCAGACTTGGCTGGTGATGTATACTTTCACTTTTTCTATTCTGTCTCAACTATTTTCTACTGTTTATATGTATACACTTGCTAACTTGTACTATTTGTAGTAATAAAACTTAATTGCCTATTAAACTTGTTTTAGTGTATGTCATTGTATCTTAAGATCCCAGCCTAAAGTAAAAGTACTGTGCAGTCTATGTAATCCTTTTCAATCACACCAGGGCAGAGCATGGAGTTCCTTAAAAGTGGTGGTGTGCTAGTGAATATTTAACAATTGACTCTCTATAATAAAAAAGAAGTACACAGGACACACTTTTATATTTAATCTGCATTATGAACATTTTCTCCATCACGTTCTTAAGTCTAGACAATTAACAAAACAATAAATCAAGTCCCAATTTGTAGCATTTGCCAATTTTTGTTTTGCCAACGTTCACACTGAAAATTTAACAATCATCTCTAGAGAGCTAGTATGAGCAAGGTTCAGCATACTCCTGCTTAATGGTCATACAGTCTATTCGTTTTACAGATAAAGAAATTGTAACCCAAAAGAGTCAAGTGACCTGCTTAACGTTAGGTAGGTAATAAGTGGCAGAGATTGAACTTAGACCAGGGCAAATTATCTGACCTCTTGGGGTCTCAATTTCTTTATCTGTAAAATGTGGATAATTCTTTTAGTACCTACCTTACAAAGTTGCGACACTCAAAGATGAGATTGTACAGACCTTCAAAGGCTATATTAGAGTAGCTGGTCATGGTGGCACATGTCTGTCATCCTAGCTACTATTGGATATTGAGGCTGGTGGACTGTTGAAAGTTTGGGAGTTCTGAGCCGCAGTAGTCAGAGCTGATTAGGTGCCTGCACTAATTTCAGTACTAACTTAGTGAGTTTTCTCCTAACCCCTTCTGCACCAAACAAGGAGCCACTGGATGGCCTAAGAAGGAGCAAACTGTCCCAGGTCAAAAATAGAACAAGTCAGAATTTCCATGCCCATTAGCAGTGGGATTGAGCCCAGAAGTGACTGCTGCTCTTTTGGCCTGGGCAAGAGAAGAAGACTAAGTCTCAAAAAAACTGTGCTACATAAGTGGCATAACCATTATTATGAATTTCACTATTTTTAATTTAATTAGCGTAGTTAAGAGCTATTTGGGCTCCTTGTCCTTAGGACTCAGATGCTTAGAGAGGAAAGTCCTTGGTGGATTGGCCACCATTTTGCATTTATGATTATCTGCATCTGCACTAATGTTCTCCTCTATTAACACAGACAATTAAGACTTGATGGTATAAACCCACACTCTTCAGGGAAAACATTGCTAGAATTGTAATACAGAAGGAAACTTAGAGATCTAGTTTGCACTCCTCATTTATAGACAAGGAAATTCAGGGTCAGGGACTGGAGAGTCCCAGGTAACTCATATAATAAACATCGAAGACAGTGTTTGAACCCAGGGGAGAGTCTATTGTGGAATTAGTGGCCACTTTTCTCACAATGGTAAGTGGAAGTGGCAAAAATATCATCCCCATGTTATGACTGGAAGCCCAGAGAGATCTCTCTATCTTGTCTATCATTCTTTAGTTAGTGTGTAGGAGAGCCAGGGTTCCAAATCCAGCATTCTTTGCACAGGTGTGACTTGAAGGGAGGGAGAATGGTATGGTGGGCAGCGACTGTCTTTTACCTCTCTTTGTATCCCCAGCACTCAGGGCAGTGCCTGTCACACAGCAGGCACTTTTTTCCTTCCTTCTTAAGGACACCAAAAGAGGGAAGGGGACACTCAGGACATTTGCTCCCTACTTCATAATTTCTCCCAGGAATCTGTCTTGTTGACTCCATTTGCCAAAAGTATTAGTTCTTGTTCTGTGTATTAACAATGAATGTAATATTCTGAATGTTATATTAATTCCAACAAGACTTGAACTGGCTGCCTTTCAAGTGAAGGCCCAAGTCATTGAAGACACTGAAAATTATATTTTTTTCCCAGCTTAGGGAGAGAAGAAGCTATTTCTCTGGATCAGAACTGGAGGGCAGAATTTTGTTTTGTTTTGCTACAGCAAGAGTTAAAAGTTTCTAGAGAGAGAACAATGTTAATTACTGGATTTGATCATGAACTGTGCCACAAAGACCTTTCCTGAGACTCTTTAGGTCAAAGGACTGGGGAAGGCACTTTAAAAGGATAATGCAAAAACCTCCGTTGGCCTAATCGTAGTACCTATTAAGTGCTTAAAAACTGCTTTCTTGTCATTATCTATCTATCTATCTGTCTGTCTATTCATTCATCTGTTACTATAAAATAAATGATGAAAACTGCCTTTATTTTTAAAATATGTAATTTGGATTTTTTATTAGTTGATGGTCATTTCCCCTTGAATATTTTAAACAAGTGAGGTTTAATTTTGCAGTGGAAAAGAGTATTGTATTTAGAGTCAGAAGACTTGGATTCAGATCTTGGCTCTGGGTCACTTCATCTCTCTGGCGCTCAGTATGACTTACTTGTAAAATGAAAGGCTTAGAATCCTTGAAGAAGGTTTTTGAGTGTCCAATAAAAAGAACTCACATGGTACTTTAGGGTTTATAAAGCACTTCCCTTGTGACATCTCTGAAGTATGTGGTGCAGATATTGTATCCACTTTACAGGGGAGGAAACTAAAATTCAGAGAGAAGTTTAACATTCACAGTGTCACTCCATAATAGACATCATAACCAGGATTTGAACCTAGGATCTCTCAAATCCAAGTCCAGGAAGAGGTAAGTAATTCTGAGATAGACAAGGTGATTGTTATATATTTTCCATTATTGGAGGTCTTAAAGTGAGAAATGGACAACCATGTGTCAGGGCCATTGTATGGGGGATGAATAGTCAGGCACTGGTTTGACTAGCTAACTACTAAGCTACCTTCCAACTCTGAGATCCTGGAATTCTGTGATGAAGTGATCTCCAAGGCTCCTTCTAACTCCAAATCCTGTGATCTATGACCCATAACCCATGTATTTCAACAAATGTTCTCCATTGATTGCTGAGTCTGTTCAAGAAAACTTGCTTCCCATTTGTTTACATACTTAGACAGATCTGTCACTTCATTGATGACAGAAACAGATATAGTGGATAGAGTGCTGGTCCTGGGGTCAGAAAGGTTTGAACTCATGTTCCACATTAGAATCTTACTACCTGTGTGACCTTGACTAAGTGATTTAATCTTTTTTTTTTCAGTTCCTAATTTGTAAGATGTTGATAAAATATTTGCAACATCTATCTTGGAAGGTAGATGAAGATGTAATGAGATAATGGATGTATAAGATACTGCCCCTTTTGTAATACCGATTGCTGATATAGGCAGAAAAAAAACCATTTGTATTAGGAACACTCATAAAATTAGCTTAAGAAAAAAATACAGCTTCTCAGATAAAACCTTTATGGAGAGGCACAGACTGTTTTGAAGACCTGAAAGAAAATTGTCTCTCAGAAAAATGGACTTAGGGATCTGTCTGAATATAGAATATTGAGTTAAAGATGACTGGAATGCATTGTGGTCTGTCAGCTCATTTACGTATTACTGTCTTCAAAGTTTTAAAGGATATAATTGATAAATCACAAATTAAATAATCACTTGAGGACTATAGGAAGATTATATAAAGAATTTGAGGGTCCTAGCTGACCTCAACAAAAAGATGGATTTTTCTGATTTTACTCTCATCGAAAATTAGAGATGGAGTACTGCCAATGATGAGTTTATCTGATTTGAGGCATGGCATAGGTAGTTAGGATGGGTGAGAGACGATCAGATGAAGATGGAGAGAAAGTTGAGAGGAGGAGTCAGCGACAGAAGACACGGGAGATGATGAAAGGAGTTGTTTGTAGAAGACAGGCTACAGAAGTTGGTTGGAGGGGTTCACATTTGTCAGGCTGGCTTTGTGGCTGTTTTGCTGGGTACCGTGCTAATTGGGAGAAAGGCATTGTTTTTCTGAGAATTAATTGATGAGAAAAACAGAATTATTCCATCTGCCATCTCCAGCCTGAAGGATCTCATACTAATTAGGACATCTATTAATATTGTGTACTATGGCTACTTTATATCCTGCTTTCTGTTCATGTAAAAACTTTAATATCAGAATTACAGTCAAGCCTTCTAAATAACACAGCAAAGGCACTGGACAAGTTTTCTTTGAGTGGTGAAGGGATCATGGGTTCATGGGCATTCTCTGGTTTTGAGTTTATCAGAAATCCCTTTCAACATTCAGTAGGAAGTCTCTAACCAAATTTTGCTGGAAAGTCATTGAGCATGTATAATATATTTTCAAAATTATATATTAAAAATGTCTGCCTACACAGGCAAGAGGTTAAAGAATGCGAACAGTTAAAGAGTTAAAATAACATCTCTGTGACTGAAAACATTAACATTCTTTTGGAGAATTAACAGCTTAAGCACCTAAGGAGGGGGGACTCTCCTGGTAAAAAATGAATTTTTTTTTTGAGTCCCTTAGTCATACCAGCATGGGAGAAGTGCCTACACCACCTCCATGACCCTACTCCTCCTAAATCTTCAGGCTCCAATGGCGTAGAATAGAGAGGTGGGTTTTTTGTCCAGCAGGTGATCAATGAGGACCAGAGGAGAGCAGATAGCAGAATTGTTTTGCCCACCTGCATGGTTCAGAATAGTTCCTAAATAGAACATGAATATCAAAGTGTGACATCTGGGGTTGTGAGGAGCTCCAGGCAAATGGCTTTTCCTACTCATATATGTACTTCCCAGCTAGATTTCTGTGGGTGTGTAACTACTCCCCCCCAAAGACATACATTGATAGACGGGCAGCTAGGTGGTGCAGTGGATAGAGCACCAGTGCAGGATGTCAGAAGGACCTGAGTTCAAATCTCACTTCAGACACTTGACACTCACTAGCTGTGTGACCTTGGGCAAGTCACTTAACCCCAATTGCCTCATCCTGGGCCATCTCCAGTCATCCTGATGAATATCTGGTCACTGGATTTAGATGTCTCTGGAGGAGAAGTGAGGCTGGTGACCTGCACATCCCTCCCTCACTCTAAACAAAGTAAAGTGCAAGTCATGTCATTATTTCTCTGATGGCATGGTCTTCTTCAGCAACAAAGGATGAACACACACATTGATAGGACCTAGATTTATGAGTAGATCTTTACATTTATATCATTCCTAGTTCTATTGACTAAATGTTGTCCTTATTCTTGTGTTTGTCTTACAAAGTATTATTTTTTTCATGTTTGAGAGTCACTGGTGTCATTACAACTGATTTTGTGTAATTAAAAAACAGGCTGATGGAACCTTAGGACCTACAGTGGTGAAGAGTAAAATGTTCCTTAAGCTCCTCGCAAACACACCATGGTTACTCCTAAAACTTTGATAGTTTGAATTGTAGCCAGAAAGATGACCCTGTGGGAATACCACCCATTCTGACATATTAGTGGCTGTACAGTGGAGGTGATCAAACCAACCCTGCTCAGGGAAATAAAGAAACTGGAGAGTTGAGCATACCACACCAAGACTACGTAGGCAAAATTCTTCAACCCTTAAGGCAGTGTAGAAATGTCAGTTGTTAGCTATCATGGGTCTGGGTATTTTATCCACTCCTCCTCATGTTTGATTCCAACATACTTCTGGAAGTCCTCTACAGAGGACCCACCCAAGGTGCTGGAGGATTTCCTCTGCTTTTTCTTTTTTAATGTCTTAAGGGTGGCAGAGGAGAATTTTGGTTGCCCACTCACTAAGATCCTACTATACACCAAGCATTGTGCTAAGTGCTTGGAATGCAAAGACAAAACCAAAAACTGACCTTGTTTTCAAAGAGCTTACATTTGGCTCTCATACTCTAGATAGTTTTTTTGCATATAGTTGTTTGCCTGTTGTCCCCCACCAGATTGTTAGCTCCTTGAGGGCAGGACCATCTTTTGCCTTTCTTGGTATTCCTCAAACTTAACCCAAGGCCAGACACAGAGTAGGTGCTTAGTAAATGCTTATTAATTGACTCACTGGTCCAACTCTTTATCTGGACAGACATGTCCTTTACAATGTCTTTTACGCCACTCCTCACATGCATCATCATTGGTAACATGCTGCAGCCTATTTACATGTACCATGTCTTACCCTTGCCTTTGCTTCTAGGTGACCGGTAGTTGAGATTTCCCCAAGATCACTCTGTTCCATGATTACTTGTTCAAATGTCTGTGGCTTTTGGAATAGCTGTCTCTCCATATCATTGTGTCTCTAACCCAGATCACATTGTTCATATCTCAAAGCCAACAGCCCCCATAAGGCCTTAGGAGATGGCAGCACCTAAGCAACAACCAGGACTTGGTATCCGTCCCATTTTTTCAGCATTAACATTTGGGCTGCTAGAAGCTGGGGGACTTTTGAGTTTTCTGAGCTCTCTATTCAGTGACAGTCATTGTTCTTCCTTTGTAGACACTACCAAGCTACTCTGCATTCACATTTTGTAAGTTTACCTTGAACATTATTTCAGTAGCTGATTGGAAAATTAGAATTTTCTTTTACACCTTTTAAAAATGTCTTCTACATTCTTATGCATGACTTGACTATATCTTAGGCTAAATGTCTTTCCCTGGAGGAGCACAGCTTGAATTTTACAGTGAAAGTTAATGGCAAAGTAGGGTTTAATCATATAAAAACCTATTTTAAAGGCAACTTGAAAGGAAATTTTATTCAATTTAATAAGCATTTATTAAGCACTGACTATATACAGGTACCATGTTAGATTCTATAGGATACAAAGAACATAACAAAATGATCCCTTCCCTCAAAGATCATAGGATCATAATTTTGACCTAGAAGGGACCTTCGCTGACATGGAGTTTAGTTTGTTCATGTTGCAGATGAGGAAACAGAACTGTCTTCCCCAAAGTTACCTAAGTAGCAAATAAGAGAGGCAAGATGTGAACCTATGTCATCTCATATAATTCCATTGTGCCATTCTATTGGAAATGCATCTGTCTAAAGCATGCTTCTCACCCCCTAAACAATGAAATGATGAACTCAAAGTATGCAACATAATATTTTTGGGCAAGGTCAATGAAGGCATTTGCTTTTTTAAAAATATGCATACTTGTCACAAGAGTTTTATTTTTTTAAAGTTGGGGATGGAAGAAGTAAGAGGGAAAGAAAATACATGCTTTCAAAATAAGAAGAAGAACACATCTATTACCTAGAATGAGGCATACCTGCAGAGTTTTGTTACTACAATGAGATATGGCTTTGAAAATAACCCCATTTACATTTTCAAGTAACTTGAAATAATTAAGGCAATATACATTTGTTAAGCACTTGCTATGTGCCAGAATTCAATCTTTTTTTCATTGAAAACTTTAGCCTTTAAAAGTCACAGGGAGGAAAATGATTTCTCAAACACCAAAAGAGAGAAAGGGTACCTTTACACTTAAAAAAAACAACAATCAAAATAAAAAGAGTTTAAATATCTTCAAGGGGTGGATTCATCCAGGCTGGAGTGATAAAAAATATGTTGGAATCAATATTTCTGCTCTGAGAGGTCATGATCTAACTGTTGGAAGGAAAGATAGAAATTGCAGATTTGGCTGAATAGCTAGCTCGCTTTTCCTCAGGGACTGAAACCAAACTGTGTTTCATCTGGTTGTTAAGCTGTCTTCAAATTAATCTGGTTGACTGTACCTATCTGTGATTGGATCTCATTCAACTCTCTGTCTTGTAGAATTTTGGTGCAGTCAGATCCTGAGAGCAAGGAAAGGCTTCCAGCATGTTGGGTTAGAACAATAACTCACACATATCTAGTACTTAATAATGCACAAAGCACTTTCCCCTCAACAGTCCTGTGAGCTAGGTAGTTCAAATATTAATCTCCCCATTTTAAAAACAAGGTAATTGATAAACTCATCTAATTTTAGCCTGGATTTGAACCTAGGTATCCAGACTCCATATCCAGCACATTTCCCACTATTTTTCCAGTGAACTAAGCTCTCAGTCTCAGAGACACCCTCTGACCTTTCCTCGTCCTGCATCCCCCACAGCTGAGTAGTTGTTAGGTCTTTTCTCCTTTGTAATATCTGTCATTCACATAGCTACTACCCTAATGTAGACTCTCATTACCTCTCCTCTGCACTATGACAATATCTTTTTAATTGGTCTCTCTGTTTCCAACCTCTCTGATCCCCAGCCCATCTCCACACAGCTGCCAACATGATGCTCCTAAAACACACATCTGACCATGGTACTCCTATACTCAGAAAATCTTCAGTAGTTTCTTACTACCTCTAGGATGAAACACACAATCCTCAACCTGGCATTTAAAGCCCTAGAAATCTGGAATCTGCATTTATTCCCCTTTATGGATTGTCCATTTGAATCATACTAGCTCTCTAACTGTTCCTAGGCGTGTGCTCTTTTGAGCAATCATTAAATTTTGTTGTGAGCATTTACACTTGGATATCAGCAAACATCACAATTCAGGACATAGTCTACTGTTTTGTTGGTTATCAAGACTTAAGAAACTGATGGGAAAAATGTTAATAATGCAGATTAAGCTCAAAAGGGGATTGTGGGAGTATCTATGTACCTACCTATCTATCTGTGTGTGTGTGTATGTATTGAAAGGTAATGGGTTCTCACCCCTTACAAGTCTTCGAGCAGAGAATGAATGATTACCTTTCAGATATGTTATAGTGGTGATTCCTTTCATGTATGGACTCCACTAGAATCAAGGGTGGGGAACCTTGACCTTGAGGCCACATGTGGCCTTCTAAGTCTTTGGATGTTGCCTTTTGACCAGGCCAAGTTTACAGAACAAATCCTTTTATTAAGGGGATTTGTTCTGTGAAGTTTGGATTCAGAGTCAAAGGACTGCACTTGAGGACCTAGAAGGCCACATGTAGCCTCAAGGCCACGGGTTCCCCATCCCTGGTCACTAGATGGTTCTAGAGGTCCACCTCAACTCTGATACTCTGGGATTCTATAATGGATTAGTTGCAGTTGATCAAAGGACTTGAACAGACAGCTGAAATAGGGAAGCAACCCCCCAGTATTCCCCTTTGCACTGGATCCAGTGTTCTATTCTCCTATACTATGAGTGAGCCATGGTTGTGACTCCAGCAGTTTCTGCATCGGTACTAGTATTGAGGAAATTGTAAGTATATCATCCTATGAGATTTCTGTATACTCCTTTATCTGCTCAAGGAAAGACTTAAGCTGTTCAAGTTCTAAAACTTATGAGTCTATACCAGTCTTATGTCTGGGGGATTTCCAGGGTTTAGGAAAGCTGCAGCTTTGCAGTTCCTTGGCAGATGTTTAATGTTCATTATGAATTGCCTTTGTGTGATCAAATACTGTTTACTTACTGATTCTACAGTAGTCATGAAACCACTGCAGGCAACACTCATGTGTAGAAGTCCCTCCTTGGGAAACTGGTTTCATCTTGTCAAGGTCACATGACTAGTGCTCATTGCAATATAGCACTTGCAAATGGAGGTGGGTTAGTTGGTAGTTGAGGGTTTGGAGCACAAATTCATACATCCATAACACCAATGGTCTCAGATTATTTTGTGACAATAGAGAACACCCCACTCACTCAAGCATTTCTGCCCTAGTAGGACATGTGTAAATCACCAGAGTGACCATGGGACTCTCCTGTGAGTAGCTGTTGCCACCTCCTGGTGTTTTAATATAATTTTAATTTATTTATATATGTATTTTTAGCCCCCCTCCCCAGTAATGTAAGCTCCTTGAGAGTAGATTATGCTTCATTTTGTTTTTGTATTCCCAGCCACCCAGCACAGGGATGTACACATTATAGTTGCTTAATAAATGTTTGTTAATTTGAACTGAATATCAAATGACCTCCCCATTGTGAAAACACAAATGAAGATCTCAAACACAAAAAGGAAAATGAGAGTATCCAGGTGGTCATGGTGCCAAAAGCTGCAAAGAGATTGGGAAGTTTGAGAACAAAGAAAATGTCATCATTGAGAGCTTATTGATAACATTGAAGGTACTGTCTTTTCCCTTGACTTCTTGTGACACTGTTCTTTCTTGGTTCTTAGACAAGTCATTTCCCAGGGCTTTAGTTTCCTTATTTGTAAGATGAGAAGGTTGGACTAGATAGTCTCCCAGGTCCCTTTTTGGCTCAAGGTCTCAGATCCTACGATCCTTCTGTGTGTCAGATTCCTCCTTTTCAGTTTCCTTTCCTGGATTCTCCTTCTCATGCCCACTAACCATGGGCATCCCCCTAGTTTCTGTCCTGCACCTTCTTTGCTTTCTGTAATCTAGGTTTCCAACTAAGCCTGGAATCATTTTGCATGTTTGGATGTGACTCTGGATTTGTGGAGAAGAGGTTGAATCAAAGTTTTACATTTGAAGGAAAGTTGTAATGAGTGTGAGCACTTGGGAAAAGAGAGATATTAATTCTTCTTCAAAAGTCACATATAGTGTCAGACTCCCATTGGAACTGACTCCAGACATGAGAAAGAGGACAAGACTTCAGAAGCAGCAAACAGTGTAGGAGACACCAATTCCTCAGTAAGTCTCTGATCTTCAGCTGTTCTCCCTAGAGACTTACGGAGGTTTCCTCTTTGGTGAGATTGGGGCCTCTCTCTTGCTTTGAGCTGATATTTCACCTCCCTCTCAGCAAAGAGTTAATTTAATCTTAAGAGTTTTCTGGTATATTCTAAACTGTAGAATTCCTCCAATTTCTGTTTGTTATCTGCTGCATAAGTGAATTTATTTGACATTCTCTGTTTGTGATGGTTTTTTGCATAACTTGCATTTGATGAAGAGTAAAACTATTAAGTGTAAACCCATGGGTGTAAGCTTGGGTTAATCCTTCCCCCTTTAAGGGATAATGAGCAGGAAAATGACTTTTTGTTTCGAACCCAAATTGTATCCCATAGCTAGTAATATTTAGGGAGGTAAATATAATTTTAGCCCAGTATCCTTTCTGAAACCGGAAGAGCTCCCAGCTCTTATCCCACTTCTTAGGATCTTTCTCCTGTTCTCCTCAAGGCAAGAGTCATACCATCCCTTGGAGAGGGAGTCAGCAAGATTCCAGAGATATTTATCAATGCCTCCTGAAAGTCACATCTAGACTAATTACACGGACATAGGTATCTTTCATGGGTAGTGCATCTCTTACATTTTTACACTCTCTCATTTGGTGATCTCAATTGAGCCCATTGGATTCAATTATCTTCTCTATACAGATGATTCTCAGATCTCTGTATCTAGGCTTAGTTTCACTTTTGAACTGAAGGTCTACACCACATGCCCAATGGGCATCTCCACCTAGATGTCATATAGGCATCTCAAACACAACATATCCAAAACATAACTCATATTTCCTTTAAAACACATCCTTCCCTTCAATCCACACCCCATATTCTCTAATAGATCACTACCTTTATCATCCCCCTCTTATATTTTCTATCTCTCTACCACTTCCATTTTACTTTTTTCTTTCTAGGATTTAGAAATATCACCCTCTCCTAGTTTTCCTCCTATCTGACACTCCTTCTCATTCTCTTTTGCTGGATCCTCATCCTACTCACTGTCCAACAGGGCTCTGTCCTGGGCCCTCTACTCATCTCCTACAATATTACCTTATTTGGTGATTTCATCAGCTCCCATGGATTTAATTATCACCCCGATGCTGATGATTCTCATGTCTGCCTATCCTGCCCTAACCTCTCTGTTGACTTCCAGTCTTGCATCTTCCACTGTCTTTTGGACATGTCCAACTGGATGTCCAGTAGATATCTTAAACTTGTCATGTTTATCTTTCCTTCTATATAGTCTCCATTTCCAAATATTCCTATTACCACATAAGGTACCATCATTCTCCCATTCTCCAAAGCCATAACCTAGGTGTTACCCTTGACTCCTCCCTATCTCTCACTTCCCTATATTCAGTCTGTTGCAAAGATCAGTCTATTTCACCTTTGGAACATCTCTTGAATAAGCCCCCTCATTTTCTCTGATATTGCTACCACCTTGGTTTAGGCCCTAATCACTTAACAGTTGGATTACTGGAGGAGCTTGCACATTGATCTGCCCACCATAAGCTTCTCCCCACTGCAGGTCATCTTCCATTCAGCCATCGAAGAGATTTACTTAAAGAACAAGTTCTCTAAGGTCATGTCTTATACTCAATAAACTCCAGTAGTTCCCTATTACCTCTAGGACCAAATACAAAATCCACTGTTTGGTATTCAAAGCTCTTCAAAAACCAACACCTTCATCTATATACCTTATTCTCCCACCCCCCACTCCCACAAGGTACTCTCTGATCCAGTGATAGTGACCTCCTTACTGTTTCACAAATAAGACAATCTCTTGGCTCTAGGCATATTCTCTGATTACATGCCATTCAATCCTCATCATGGCTCATCATGGTTTCCTAGGTTTCCTTCAAGTTCTTAATATCTCACTTTGTGCAAGAAACCTTTCCTAGTCCCTCTTAAGGCTTCTCTTTGTTGATTATTTCCAACTTATGGATTTCCAACTCACCTTCTATGTCTTAGAATCCTGTCTCCTTCAAAGCACAGCTCAGGTGCCAACTCCTACAAAAGGGACCTTCCTTTTAGCTTTTAGCTCCCTTTTCCTTTGAAAATTTGTTGTATATGTTATGAATCTCATATTCCTCTCAGATGAACTGTTACATACATATGCTTATCAGTGTGTGTGTGTGTGTGTGTTGTTTTCACTCCATGCCCCAAAGCACACACTAGAATATAAGCTCCTTGAGGGCAGGAGCTCTTTCTGTTTTTTTCCTTCATTTCCCCAGTATCTAATCTTTGTATGTAGTAGGCACTTAATAAATGCTTATTGAGTTAGATTGGGCCTAGGTCCTCTGACTTTCAGTTCAAGGTCCATAGGCTCAGGAAGCAAACACAGAGGCAGCTGGTCCAATCTTTTCATTTTACAAATGAGGAAACTGAGGACCAAGAAAGTTAAGAAAATTGCCTAAAATTTTACGGGTAGTGTCAGTGGTGAGATCTGAACCCAGGTCTTCAGGAATCTATTCAGGAGTCATGAAGCCCTTGGGCTATCTGGCAAAGACTATGGATGCCTTCTCAGAATAATGTTTTAAAAAGCATATAATAAAATACATAGGATTACCAAGGAAACCAAATGTTAGTGTAACTAATGATGTATTTTTTTTCCTTATCCAAGTTCACAGACTTGCTGAAATCTATTCTGAGACTGTGGACCCTAAATTAAGAACCACTGACCTAGAGTCAGAGCTCTTCCACTGGGCTAAGCTGTCCTTAATAACAGTAGGTCATAGAGCCCATAGCAACGCTATCCAAAGCAAGAAGTGCATTGTTGGGAAATGCACGCTGGGTTTTTGACGTTTGGAGATTATTTACATAGCTGTATTTAGCACTCTTCCAGCAATTACTTTGCTATGAGAGCATGTGTAGCTGAGGGTGTTTTTAAGAGCCATTCTCAGGTCCTTATAATTGGCCTTCATCAAAGTCGGATTTTAGGGGATAGTCAGAGCACTCTGCCTTCCCTCCGTGTTCTCGTTGGTTTGTTCCAGCCTAGACACACTCCAGAGTCTCCCTGATTTACGCATCCATAGTGTGTGTGTGTGTGTGTGTGTGTGTGTGTGTGTGTGAGAGAGAGAGAGAGAGAGAGAGAGAGAGAGAGAGAGAGAGAGAGCCTGTGTGGTGGAATGGGGAGGAGGGAGGAGAATGTGGGAGCTGGAGAAGAAGAAGAGCTTTAGTGGTCCCTGAGGGGGGCGGGGGGGCAGGTACATAACAGGAAGAAAGCGCCGTTACTTGTAGATGGGTAGCAATTGCTGCACAGAGGCTGAGCACGCGGGCTGCCAACAGTGGGGCAATCCAGCTCAGCAGGCAGGGCGACCTCATCAGAGGCTCTTTTAATCAATCCAACATTAACTACTGCTTCTCCCTTCCGCCCTGCTGGGTTGGAGCGCCGCCTTTCCTCCCCTCTCTTGGCAACAGAAACCAGCGGGGAAAGAGCGACTAACTCTGACTGGGTTAGAGATTTCGAGAGATCTAAAGAGCCGGTCGGGACCGGGCGAGGCTGCAGAGGTGGCTGCAGATGTGGGAGGCTTCTCCTCTGTCACATTAGCAAAGCAAGTGAATTTAACCTCTTCGGAGTCCAGAATAATGTTGACATTACCCTGACATTCTTTTATATCTATACTTACATATACACATATGCATATGAGTGTACGTATATATGAATATATAGAAAGAGACAGAAAGAGAAGAGAGGGGAGAGGGAGAAGAAAGAGGAAGAGAAGGAAGAGAGGAGAGACAGACAAAGAGACAGAGAGGGAAGATAAAACTTCAAGTAATAAAGACTTGAGTTTGAATGCTGTCTCAAACACTTGGGAGATGTGTGACCCTGGGCAAGTCACTCACGCTTTATTACCCTTAGTTTCCTCTTCTGTAAAATGGAGATGATGCTAGCACCTTCCTCTAAGGGCTGTTATAAAGCTAGATTGAGATAATACTTGTAAAGCACTATACGATGCTAGGTATCACCACTATTAGAGTTTTTGCAAACTTTAAAGTGTTATATAAATGTTAGTTACTATTATTACTGTCACCATCGTAATTGTTGGTAGGGGTGGGGCACTTTCAATGACTGCTCCCCGCACTAGGGAGATCACAGGGTTCCTGGACTGGGCTAGATGTCCCTTTCAGTTTTCATATTCTAAGATGTTGAAAGGCAGGATCTAAGCTTAGGTCTCTACTGACTCCAAGTCTAGAATCCTCGGACACAGTAGGTCCATTTCAGCTCAATTTATTCCTGTAATCAACCCTAAGTCACTTAATGCCTTCAGACCTCAGTTGCCTCACATGTAAAATGAGAGGATTAGAGTAGGTGATCTCCAAGTTTCCTCCCAGGGCAAACAATCCATGATTCCAATACCTGGTAAAGTTCTTCAGCCTGCAGGAACTAATACTCTGAATCTCCGTGGAGAAAGTTCCTTAAAAATATGGAGGTATGTGGTATATATAAGGTATATGGAGGTAAACCAGGGACATAAGAGGACTCCACCTCATGATTAAAACCCAGATACAGGCACCGGTGACTCACAATTTAATTGTCCTTTGAGGCTTCTGACATGCTTGCGTTCTAGCCATCTTTTAAGGTAAGCATTATCACAATTTTACAGACGGAGAAATTGATATTTGGAGCCTTTGAAACAACTTCCCCACAGCCACACAGGTGGCAAGTGGTGGAACTGAAGCTGGACACCAACTGACATGGAGTCCAGCTTTCTTCCCTTTCCACCAGCGGTCCTGATGTCCAAGTAAGCCCATCTCTCTCTCATGTTCAAGTATGACTTTCTACAATTAAGGTGCTGGCTGTCCTAGACTGATAGCTTAGCAAAAACACTAAGGTTTAAACAGTCATCTGCAAAAGTATAGGACTCAGATGATGGGACCTGATAATTTATGTGAAAAAGATATTGTGTATCTTAGTTGACTGCCCAGTATGGTAGGGCTACTCTCAAATCTCAGGCTACAGAAGACGATTCAGGGTCCTTATAGTGAGAAGGCTATCAAGCCATAGACTCAGAGTTGGAAGGAAACTTAAGGGTCATCTTGCCTAACCAATATGCTCTTCCTTCTTAAATATTCCGCTTAACTGATCTTATCATAAGTTTCCTCATCTGTTAAATGGGGATGATAAACCCCCTACTTTACATCTTCCTCAAAGGATTATTGTAAAGGTCAAATGAGTTAGTACGTATAAAGTGCCATCAACTTTAAGTTACTGTATAAATGCAACTCGCATTTATTACTATTATTAGAAAGGTCTTAGTAATGCATGTTGAAATATGCTGAATTATTCCAATTTATAGCAGAAGTTTTGTGATGTAATTCTCTAACTTTATAGCAGCATAGCAGAATGGATAGGGTACTGGGAGCTGGATCAGGAAATCTTGAGTCTCTGATACTAGGATCATGGATTTGAAGCTAGGAGGGACCTTAGAGGTCATCATAATCAACCACCACCTCATTTTACAGAGAACACTGAAGCCCAGAGAGGCAGAGTATCTTTCTCAGGGTCACACAGCTAATGAACATCTGAGGCAGGGCTTGGACCCAGCTCTTCCTGACTTTTGTGTTCAGTGCTCTGTCCCTTAATTTCTCTGAGGTCTTTCCTCATCTGTAAAATGGGGATAATCCTCCCTTCCTCGCAGGGGTGTATACAGTTAAAATGACATAATATATACAATGTACTTTCCATAATTTAAATCAAGGTGTAAATAATCCATTCTTCTTGTTGTTTCCCAAAGCCCAGCTGGCTGGAGTGTATAAGGCTTTCCTTTATCTTCCTGGTCCTCCCCTGGGCCAGAATGGAAAAGCGAAATGGGGAGAGAGACCCATGTTAGCTTCAAACATTTGAACATTCTTTTGCTAAACTGCAAATATACTCAAGAATCTGATGCTGGAGACAACCAAAGAAATCAAAAGGGGATACAGAATCTTAATCGGCATTGACAAAAATGGAGATGGAAAAATGACATAGGGCTAATGGGTTTGGTTCCAGGGAGCTAACATCTAAGGGAATTGTGCTTATTTTTCCTCCAAGGAAATAAAATTCTTAGTCACAGCTCTGATTGCTAGGCTAGGGAAGAATGGACCAGAACAAAAGGCATAATTAGGGTGAAATCTGAGGGAACAAAGATGTCACAGAGTGAGCGCAGGCATTGGCCACCTGGGGGATTGTGGGAAGGAAGACAGTACATAGGCTGAGCTGAGGTTTTTGCTGTCTCTACGCTGTTGTCTGAGCAGCAGGGGAAGAAGGTGTAGGGAAGGGGGTTTCAGTCTATACTAGTGGACAAAACATTATTACCAATGAGATCAGAGATCCATCCAAGTATCCAAGTTGGTTTGTCCATTTGTTTTATGGCAATGTTACTGATCTGTCTTATAGTATAATTTTGTAGACCTTTAGGGGGTCCTGGTCAACTATGTAACACAGTAGAAATGTTCTTGGACACAGAGTTTAGAGACTTGGTTTCGAGTTCATGATCTGCCACTTACTAGCTGTGTAACATTGGGCAAAATCACTCCACTCTCTCTGAACCCCACCTGCTTCTTAACCGTTGGCCTTATTGCCTCTAGGTAGGTCAGGATAAAATATGAACTATTCTGTTTGGCTTTTAAAGACCTTTACAACTTGGTCCAAGCCTATATTTCCAACTTCATGATACAGAATTCCCCTTCCTTCCAGACCAGAGGTTCCCAAACTTATTTGGCCTACCACACCCTTAAAAAAAATTACTCAGCACCCTCTTAGAAACCTACTTTCTTTAACCCTTTAATGGTTTTTTAAAAATTTGCATCATTTAAAAAAATACAAAATTTATATTTTTAAATGACATCTTAATTTTAATAATTTATTGTAAATTTGTTATTTTTTCCCTTGCATTGAAATTCTGATGCAATACTGTATCACATTTCTGTATAGTATCATACTGTAAACAAATCATTACATATACATTTACCGCCAATGAACACTGGACTTCTTGATAATGAGCAACACGTTAACCTGCCAACCCTTGCTTGATAAGGCCTGTCAGGGGACTTGACCACTGATTGGTTTTAACTTGCATTTTGTATTTATTTGGAAAATAATGTAATCACTATGACTGTAACTTTGTTACACAACAGGTAAAACGAGTGCAAAAGATTTTTTTCAAAATTCTCTTCTTTCCTTATGTTTTTATCACCCCCTTATTTTATTCAACACCCCACAATTGCATCTAAGACTACTACCACTCCCCACAATCATTCCAGCACATCCAGGGGGCAGTATGCCCACTTTGGGAACCTATGGGCCAGTCATACTGTTCTTCTTTCTGTTTTTCACACATGATGCTCCATCTCTCATCTCCATAACTTTGTGTTGACCATCCCCATACCTGGAATTCACTCCCTCCTCATCTCTGCCTCATAGAGTTCCTCACTTCCTTCAAGATTCACCCTCTTCTATATGAAGCTGTTCCTGATGCCCTCAACACTAGTACCCTCCCTCCCACTCTAGTTTGTATTTAATTTTTGTTATTGTTGTTTAGTTGGTTCAGTCATGTCCCCATTTCATGACCCCATTTGGGGTTTTCTTGGCAAAGATAGTGGAATGATTTTCCATTTCCTTCTCCAGCTTATTTTACAGATGAGGAAACTGATGCAAACAGAGTTAAGTGACTTGCCAAGGTCACTGAGCTAGGATGGGTCTGAAGTTGGATTGGAACTCAGAAAGATAAATCTTCCTAACTCCAGGCTCTGCTCTCTATCCACTGCACTGCCTAACTGCCTCCTTAAATTCGTTTCATTCATTCATTCCATGATATGCTAATTACAGGGTTGCATACAAAATACTATGGGATGTCTGAGGGAGGAATATGATTATTGAAGCAGGCAATGGTAAAAAATGAACCATAAAAACTCAATCCATTATTAGAAGGCAGAGAATGTACCAACTTTGCTGCTTTGAGTGTCTCCCAACGTGTTTCCCCAAAGCTGTAAGAGGTCTCTATTCTTCACTTTTCTGGTTGAAGGAAAATATAAGTCAAGCTGAAGCCAGCCAGGATCACAGAGCGGCTGGTGACAGAAGAGAGAAGGTCCAACAACAATGTAGAATCTGAGAGTTGGAAGGAAACCTTAATGGTCACCTATCTAACTGGTCTAATACCACACATCAAACAGGTTTGGTTCAGCTGAGAGTCACTGCCACAAAGGGAGAAACTGACTTTGAGTTTCTACTTGAGACTCGTCTAGACTTCCAAGGGTTTGGATGAAGCTGGATGAGCATTTGGCAATGGATTTGCTCCCTTCTGCTGGAATGTGGTCACATGTAGTAAGTGATCCAAAGGAAAGAGTTACTGTCCATGACACCTAGGATCTCTGATTAGCTATACCTCAGCCCTTCTGGTCTTTTGTTTTCCATTTGTTTTTCACCCATTGTGACTGGGCTAGAAGCAGCAGCAGTGAATAGAACACTAGAACTGGAGTTCTAGTGAATTCAAATCCAGCTTTATATATTTACTTGCTGTGTGAACCTGGGAAAGTTACTTAACCTCTTTCTTCCTCAGTTTCATCATCTATAAAATTGGGTTAATAATAACATTCCCCTGCCCCTCCCCAGGGTAGTTGTGAGGATATTGTAAGTGCTTTGCAAACCTTAAAGTCTATATCAATGCCAGCTGTTGTTGTTATTAGCTCCCTCAACAACCAGCTCTAGCTGTCTCCCTTATCTGTTCTTGGGGAGTCTGAAGTCCCACTCCTATCCTAGACTAAGGAAGAGATATCAGGGAGATGGGGTGTATGGGGAAAAACAAGACCCAATACATCATGTGGGAGGAAAATGGCCACAGCTGGCAGAGAGGAGACTGATTTCTCCTGTCCTTATCATTTAAGACATATCAACAGACTTTTATTAAACAGTTATTATTTTAGGCACTGTATTAGGCCTGATGATATAACAACAAAAATGAAACAGTCTTTGCTTTCAAAGAGTTTACATTCCTTTGATCTTCTTTCATGACTCCAGGGGCAACTCGAATTATCCTTTTCTCACTTTGCCTTAAAATGATCTACCTGCAAAATGAAACTGATTTACAGAGCCTCAGTGACATCATCTAAACATAATCCTCCAACTAAAAGCTATGTGACATGGTGGAATTTTGTAATCAGGAGAGGTCTGAGTTGGAATCTTGCCTTTGACAATATGAATTATGTGATTCTGGACAGGTTGAACACACCAGTGAAGTCCAACTCAAATAGAAATGGGGTCACTAAATTGTACAGAAAGGATCCCTGAGGGCTACATATTGACTTAGAAAACCACATATTAATACTTATCTTTGTTTTGCTGCATTTTTGTTTATTTTGTTATTTATTTTCCAATTACATTTTAGTTTGGTTCAGACTTCACTTGGGACTGTTGTAGGTAGCAAGAGGCCTGTAAGACTGTGTATCTGATACCTCTGGCATTCACCATTACCCTGCCCTTCAGTCTCAATTTTATCATCTGTAAAATGGGGGTAAAAATTTTTGCATCCTCATCTTTTTAAGGCTGTTTTCAATAAAGAGTTTTATAAACCTTATGTCTGAAAGGTAAGAAGAAACATGTTTTTATTATTTGGGCTAATCGTGGTGCAGCACCCAAACACTGTATTATCTGTTAATATAGAATTCAGTTTGATAAAGATGGAAAGAATATAGATTTTGTTGGTCAGTTTCTGCAAGCAGAGAAAATGACAGGGAAAAGTCCACCATGGACAGTTCCAAAAAGCCAACGGTATACCCATCTAGTGTCTTGTATCCTACCATTCCTGACTCTTCTAACTAATCATCATTTTGCTAATGACTCAACGGCTGCTCAGTGATATGCCTAGGAATCCTAGTGCCTGGGGCAAATGTGGGCGATGATAAGGAGAGACCCCCTCTTAGAGAAGACAAAGAAATCATTCCTGGGGAGCACACCATGTGATCAAGTAGAGAGGAGCCAGCCTGGGATACAGCTTACCTGGAGTGAGGGAAGGACTCAGAAGCTTACCTTGAGCATTTAGTCTGACTTCATTTTCATGGTACTATGGTTAACTTTAGTTTGAATTACTGGGGGGTCAGGTACAGTTGTGCCAGGGAAGGGGAAGGCTATCTTCCAGAGAGAGTACTTGCACCCTTAGTACAACTGATGACTCCTGTCCCCTAATTCCTGGGAAGAGGTAGGAAAGGCAAACTATAGGCCTTCAGAGACCACACACACACACACACACACACACACACACACCAGCAGCAGCAGCCATCTCCCCTGAGCCTGGAATGAAGTGAGTACAATTTGCAGGGCTGTCACCAGGAGCTGGTGGGCCCTAAGAGTTCCAGACCTTTGGGGGTAGAAGGGGGAATGCGTATGTGCCTCTAATGTTTAAAAGCCTGAGGCAAAGCAGATTTTTTTGTAATGTCTTCCTACAAGTAGCTCATCATCCCCATGGGTTTCCTACTGATGTGTTACAAAGGAGGAGAAAGGAAACTCAGCTCTTCCCTCCTCAGCATTTGTTCATCTTGATGCAGGACAGGTGCAAAAAGCAGGTTTGGAAACATTTTTGGATCTCAAAATACCTGTCATATATGATTCTTTTGTCTGAAGCAGAATGGGGTGTGTGCTTTCTTCCTACATTTCTCCCCTGCTCCAATCCCCACTTAGTGGAGGTGGTTTGCCGCTGCCATCTTAATAATCCTAATAATAACAATATCTAGCATTTCTATGGCACTTTAGTGCTTTAAAATGTTTTGTGTATTGTATCTCATGATCCTCACACCAACCCAGTGAGGTAGGCACTGTTATTATCCCCATTTTGCAGTTGAGGAAATGGAGGCAGGTAAAGCTTAAGTGGCTGGCCCTGGGTCACACAGCTAAGTAAGTATCTGAGACAGGATTTGAACGCAAGGTTTTCTGACTCCAAGTCCAGCACTCTATCCACTTCACCCCCAAGATCACTGTCTGGAAAGGGTGCATCTGGCATCTGGGCTTTGAACAAAAGACACCACGTACCTGTCCTAAGGCAGAAGGATGGACAGCAGGCAGAGACAAGAGAAGCTGAGATGACAGAAAAGGCAGTCATGGAGCAAAGATAGAAAAGGGTGTCAGAATGGGGGCAGTAGTGTCCTAAGGGATTTATGGCAAGGGAGCAAGGGTGAGAATCACCAATAGAGCTAAAGGAAACACATAGACATATATACCATGCACCACAGATCTGAAGGCTTGTCAAGGTGTTCTTTGTCTGAACTCTGAGCCTAGGCACAGGTTCATGCCTGACCTCCCTGTGGTTCTTCAGAGTGGGACTGATTTGCAGTATGACTTGGAGGTCTGTGATCATTTGGGATCAGATCCTTAACCCTGTGTGTGAGTAAAGAGGGGGAGGGAGGAAGATGCAGGCAGAACTAGACTCTGGACCTCAGGGAGTAGAATCTTACAAAGAGCTGCTCCCTATGGCCAGTTCTATTCAATACTGGTCTGCTAGAAGACTGTGCTACTCTCCTCCCAAATGCCACCTTCTCCAGAGAACAGCGTTCTTTCCTCCGCAATCAGATGAATTCTCATTCAACTCAGGAATGAGCAAATGCAGAATCACAAACATAAGGAGAGGTAGACAAAAAAGAAAGGTAGAAAGATAAGGGTGGGGGGGGACGTAGAGAACAACAGAGGCAAAGAGACATAGAAACAGGGAAATGTCTCACTGACCAAGAAATCCAAAGGACCAGCCTGGGTAGGGGCAGGTGTCATCATACAATTCAAACCCCATTTCACAGGGCTCTGCAAAGAACTTTTCCTTTGCCCTCCACCCCCATCCCCAGTTACCCTTCTGAGTCCTGTAAGTGCCCATACAGACATCCTGAGCTTGACTAAGTATTTCAAAGGGAGGGAGGTAACCCCTACAAACTCATCTTTCAGAAAGCAAGTAGGACTGGTCCATACCTCGGAAAGTCACTTTGGCGATGCGGTCGCCTTTGCCTTTCAGTTCTGTGATGGTCTTCAGATGAACTATGAGAGCCATACTGGACAGTCACGGTCACGTCTGGAGTGGACAGGTAGTGGACCAGTACCAGTGAGGGGCTGTTGATCCAATGCAGCCCGCTTGCCTCTCACAGTCTGCTTTTTCCCTCTGCCTCCTCCTCCTTTACCCTAGATGCTGCCCACAGAGACCCAGGAAACAGGAGCTGCTGTTCTTTGGTGCTACTCATCAGCAGAGAAGCCTCCTCCCCCTCTCCAGCTCAGAGTTGTCAATCCACAGCCACTGTTCCAAGAGTGGGCTCTAAGTGTGCGTGTGTATGTAAGAGTACATGTATGCATGCATGCATGGGAGGACCGTGTAGCTAGCACAGAGTCTGTGAATGAATTTTTCACAAGCTGCCTTCTCCCAGATAAAGCATTGCTCAGCTTCAGGTGTCTTCTCTCAGAATCTTATGGCTCCAGCAGCTGCAAGCCCTTCCAACCACCCTTTCTACTACTTTCAAGGAAGCCTTATTCTTTCGGTCTGCCAGGAGAGATAACATTTAGGAGTAAGGGGTGAAATTAAAAGGAGGCAGGAAGAAGACAGCACAAACTATTTCTGTGCCCAAAGAGGAAGTTGCTAATCCATATGAAAAGAATTGAGCTGAGCTGACTTGTTTTCTTGATCTATGAAAAACAGGCATGTGGATGACAGAGGGCTTACCTAGGGCTAAGCTGTCAGAATTGTGTCTTCAGGGTAATTCTCATCACAGCTATGCTCAGCAATGCTCAGGACACATAATGGTATTTCACATCCATTCCTGGAGCTAATAACATGAGGCTCAATGGGCTTTAACAGATGGTACCAGGATGTGTCAGACTTTACTCAGGAAGATTCTTTACCTACTCTATAGTACCTTCTTCCATATTGGGCAACGTGGAGATTCTACTCCAGGGGTCTCCAACAGATAACTAAGGATCAAGCAATATGATCTCAAAGCTTTGCTTCTTTTTCTTAGTGAGGGACTAAGAGACCTCACTTGAATCTAATTCACAGGCAAGGCAAAACATCGCCCTCATGATGTCATGGGTCCTCTTCAAGAACAGAAGATGAACAACAATGATGCTCAATGAACTTACCTAGACACTATTTATTGATATCTATTTATATTTACTGATATCTTTGTGTTGTTTTTCCCACGGAATGTAAATTCTCCAAGAGGAAGGATTTTGATATTTTTGGCCTTTTATTTATTGTTTTTATTTTGGAATCTTCCCAATTTATTTATTTATTTTTGTTTTCAATGTTTATTTCCACAAGATTTTGAGGTTCAAATTTTCTCCCCATCTCTCCCCTTCCCCACCCCAGAACACCATGCATTCTGATTACTCCTTCCCCCAATCTGCCCTTCCTTCTACCACATCAATCCCTTCCCTTATCCTCATCTCCTCTCTTTTCTTGTAGGGCAAGATGGATTTCTATACCCCATTACCTGTATTTCTTATTTTTCAGTTACGTACAAAAGCAATTCTCAATAGTTGTTCCTAAAACTTTGAGTTCCAACTTCTCTCCCTTCTTCCCTCCCCACTTATCCCCAGTGAGAAGGCAAGTAATTCAATATAGGCTCTATATGTGTAGTTTTGGTAAAGACTTTCATAAAAGTCATGTTGTGAAATACTACTTATGTTTTCCTCTATCCTATCCTGTCCCCCCTTTATTATATTCTCTCTTTTGACCTTATCCCTCCCCAAAAGTGTTTACTTCTAATTACTCCCCCCTTTCATTTGCCCTCCCTTCTATCATTCCCCCACCCCACTTATCCTTTTCTTCCCTACTTTCCTGTAGTGTAAGATAGATTTTCACACCAAATTGAGTGTTTATGTTATTCCCTCCTTAAGCCAAATGTGATGAGAGTAAGCTTCACTTTTCCCTCTCACCTTCCCCTTTTCCCCTCCATTGAAAAAGTTTTTTCTTTCCTTTTTTATGAGAGATAATTTGCCCCATTCCATTTCTCCCTTTCTCCTCTCAATATATTCCTCTCTCACCCCTTAATTTTATTTATTTAGATATCACCCCTTCCTATTCAACTGACCCTGTGCCCTCTGACTCTCTCTCTATATGTGTGTATAATCCCTCAAACTACTCAAATACTGAGAAAAATTTCAAGAGTTACAAGTATATCTTTCCATGTAGGAATGTAAACAGTTCAGCTTTAGTAAGTCCCTTATGATTTCTCTTTCCTATTTACCTTTCCATGTTTCTCTTGATTCTTGTGTTTGCAAGTTGAATTTTTTATTCAATTCTGGTCTTTTCATCAAGAATGCTTGAAAGTCTTTTATTTCATTGAATGACCATTTTTCCCTTGAATGATCCATTTTTCAATTTTGCTGGGTAGGTGATTTTTGGTTTTAGTCCTAGTTCCTTTGACTTCTGGAATATCCTATTCCAGGCCCTTTGATCCCTTAATGTAGAAGTTGCCAGATCCTATGTTATCCTTATTGTATTTCTACAGTACTTGAATTGTTTCTTTCAGGCTGCTTGCAATAATTTCTCCTTCATCTTGGAACTCTGGAATTTGGATACAATATTCCTGGGAGTTTTTCTCTTTGAATGTCTTTCAGGAGGAGATTGGTTAATTCTTTCATTATTTATTTTACCCTCTGGTTCCAGAATATCAGGGCAGTTTTCCTTGATAATTTCATGAAGGATGATGTCTAGGCTCTTTTTTTGATCAGGGCTTTCATGTAGTCCCACAATTTTTAAATTGTCTCTTTTGGATCTATTTTCCAAGTCAGTTGTTTTTCCAATGAGATATTTCACATTATCTTCCATTTTTTCATTCTTTTGGTTTTGTTTTATGATTTCTTGGTTTCTCATAAAGTCATTAACCTCCATATGATCCATTTTAATTTTTAAAGAACTATTTTCTTCAGTGAGCTTTTGGACCTCCTTTTCCATTTGGCTAATTCTACTTTTGAAAGCATTCTTCTCCTCATTAGCTTTTTGAATCTCTTTTGCCAATTGAGTTAGCCTATTTTTCAAGGTGTTATTTTCT
>CM053769.1:265764991-265804718 GCA_028658325.1 Potorous gilbertii | reverse complement strand
TATATATATATACGTATATATGTATGTGTATAAATATATATGTATATTTATATTTATACACATACATGTAAAAATCCCTCCAACTACCCTAATACCGAGAAAACTCTTAAGAGTCACAAATATTATCTTTCCGAGTAGGAATGTAAACAGTTCAACTTTAGTAAAGTCCTTATGATTTCTCTTTCCTATTTACCTTTTCCTGCTTCTCTTGATTTTTGTGTTCGAAAGTCAAATTTTCTATTTAGCTCTGGTCTTTTCATCAAGAATGCTTGAAAGTCTTCTATTTCATTGAATGACCATTCCCCCACCTTCCAAAGTATTTTACTCAGTTTTTCTGGGTAAGTGATTCTTGGTTTTAATCCTAGCTCCTTTGATCTCTGGAATATCACATTCTAAGCCCTTAAATCCTTTAATGTAGAAACTGCTAGATTTTGTGTCATCCTGATAGTGTTTCCATAATACTCGAATTGTTTCTTTCCAGCGGCTTGCAACATTTTCTCCTTCACCTGGGAACTCTAGAATTTGGCTAATATTCCTAGGAGTTATCCTTTTGGGATCTCTTTCGGAAGGTGATTGGTGGATTCTTTCAATATCTATTTTACCCTCTGGTTCTAGAATATCCGGGCAATTTTCCTTGATAATTTCTTAGAAGATGATGTTTAAGCTATTTTTTGTTCATGGCTTTTAGGTAGTCCAATAATTTTAAAATTGTTTCTTCTGGATCCATTTTTCCAGGTCAGGTGTTTTTCCAATAAGATATTTTATGTTGTTTTCTATTTTTTCATTCTTTTGGTTTTGTTTTATAATTTCTTGATTTTTTATAAAGTCATTAATTTTTATCTGCTCCATTCTAATTTTGAAGGAATTAGTTTTCTTCAGTGAGCTTTTGGACCTCCTTTTCCATTTCACCAATTCTTCTTTTTAAGGCATTCTTTTATTTTCATTGGCTTTTGGATCTCTTTTGCCATTTGAATTAGTCTATTTTTTAAGGTGTTATTTTATTCAACATTTTTTGGGTTCCCTTTAGCAAGCAATTACCTCATTTTTCATGATTTTCTTGCATCACTGCCATTTCTCTTCCTATTTTTTGCTATACTTTTCTTACTTTATTTTCAAAATCCTTTTTGAGCTCTTCTATGGCCTGCAAATAATTCGTATTTTTAATGTAGGAACTTTGACTCTGTTGTCTTCTGTTTGTATGTTTTGATCTTCCTTGTCACCAAAGTAAGATTCTATAGTCTGATTTTTTTTCTTGGTTTTTGCTCATTTTCCCAGCCAGTTATTGACTTGTGAGCTCTTTGTCAAGGTAGTTCTCTGCTTCCAGTGGGGATAAAGGGGTGTACTATCAGCCACTCAATCCCTCTACAATCTGTAGACCTAGAGTTCCAGAAATAGCTCTGCTGTTGCTGCTGCCGCTGCTGCTGCAGGCTCCTCTGCTCCTTCTGCTATCCTGGTGCTGGGGCCAGACCACGCTACTCTCTCACACAGGTGCAATAGGTTTTCTTTTTCCACTGACCTTCTTGTCCTTGGTATTTTGAGGTTGAGAAGTCTAGAAACTGCCATAGCTTCCAGTGATTTAGTCCCCCGAGGCCTGCTTAGGCCTGGTCTGTGCCAGTATGGCCCATGCTGGACTGTGTTCTGCTCTAAGTCCTGTGAGATAGATGCTTCTGATCAACCTTCCAAGGTATCTTGGGCTTGAGATTTGCTTCACACTGTCATCCTGTGGATTCCGCAGCTCCAGAATTTGTTTAGAGTTTTTTAGGGTTAGGGTTAGGTATTTTTACCATTTTTACAGATATTTGATGGATTTTGGGGGAGAGCACAAGAAAGTCCCTGCTTTTACTCCATCTCATCTTGGTTCCACTCCTTACCCCCTTTTTTCTTTTTTTAGAGATAGCACAAGTTCCAACATAATTCTTCCTCTGACACCAGAGAAAAGGATGAAAGTTAGTATATAGACATAAGGATTTACTAAGGTGAATGAGAGGGTGACTCCATAGTTCATGCTGGTTAGCTTCAATCTCTTTCATCAAAATAGGAAATGAAGTCATTTGCCAAGAGCAAGGGAGAGTGGTATTTGAGAAAAAAATGGAAGCTTAAAACAGCCAGGTCAATAATGTCAAAAGTACCAGGGAAACAAGACAAAATGAGAAAAAGGCCTTTTGATTGGGACTTTGTGATATTTGAAAATCAATTAGTTTAAAGAGGAAATTATTTAATCTAGTGAAGATGTGGAAGAGACATGATAGTTGTCTTCTATCATTTGAAAGAGATATCACTGGAAAGAGGGATTAGACTTGGTCTGTTTGATCTCTGAGGGATAACGTTAGTTGCAAAGGATGGAATCTGCAGGGAGGAAGATTTTGACTCGGCATAAGAAGAAAACCTCCTAGCAATCAGAGCTATCCAAAAGTGGAATGTGGGCTGCTTCAGGAACGATAAGGAATGGTTCTTTCTCTTACAAATTTTAATCCATCCCTATATCTTAGAATTGTTATCAAAAAAAATTGCGCCAAATAATTTTCCCCCATTTACCTGCTTCTCTTCTCATTTTAGCTGCAATGGCAAAACCCACTTCTAATGTGTATATATGTGTCACTGGGCAAGTCACTTACCCTCTTTATGCCTCCAGATGATTCTTCTCTCTAAAGCCAGTTTTAAAGACACAGACAACCAACCAAAAGAGGCTACCCCACTGTAGTACGAGACATAGCAAGTGTTTATACATTATTCAAAAGTAAAGTTGTTTCATCATTTTTCAGCCATGTTCTACTTTTTGTGATCCCATTTGAGGTTTTCTTGGCAATGATACTAGAGTGGCTTGCCATTTCCTTCTCCAGATCATTTTACAGATGAGAAACTGAGGTAAACAAGATGAAGTGACTTTCCCAGAGTCACACAGCTAGGAAGTATCTGAGACCAGTTTTGAACTCTGGGAAATATCTTCTTGACTTCAGGCCACACATTCTACTGTACCACTGAGCTGCCTTAAAAGCAGAGTTACACTTGCTAAAATATGGAACCCAAAAGTGGGTGCCTAAGGTTCAATTGAATATATTGCTTCATCTTACACAATGTTTGTATGTACAAAGATAATCATTGTAAAGAAAGACTCTCTTCAGTTATGCCTTTCTTCTCTTCCATCATTGGCACACCAGCTACACTCTCACAGAAACTGTGCTAAGGACTAACCAGTGTTGCCAACCAGTTCATTTGAAAATATGCCAGATAGAAGACCAGTAGCCTGAGGGGAGAATAGGTTTAAATCAGAAAACAAATGATACTTTAATGAGAAGTTATATAACATTTGTTTCTGCAGAATGTGTATAATGGCCCATGATGACTTTAGAATGGCTTATACTGCACATGTCCAGAAATCATAGTTTTTCAAAGAGTCTATCTTTCTGCTACAAGAAGGCAAACATTAGTAACATCTTGACTGTGTGGTTATAAAGCTGATGAAGTACGATTGCAGGCTACCAGTGGGAAACAAAGGAGCTGGTCTGGTGCAGTGCATGTAATGCAAATGAGATTATGCACATGCATAAGCATCTATTGGAAATTGGTTTGCAGTAGAATTTTGAACCCCTGTGACAATTTAGAAACAATTTGCCAAAAGGCTGAGAAAACTGGAAGAACACATATACTTAACTTAGAAGTGAGTCACTACACAAATATCAAACTCTCAGATTCACTGTGTACATGATCATGATGATTTTGCTTCAGAAACAAATCTACAATGCTTCAGATGTGCACATGATTGTTGTCAGAGAGTATATATATATATATATACACATATATATATATACACATATATATATATGTGTGTATATATATATATATATATATATATATATATATATATATATACACATACACATACACCCCTATATGTAGCATAATTGGGCAATTATTTACTACAGAGGGTGCCATTAAATAATTTTTACTGTGAACCCCTTGGATTTTCCTCCCAAACCCCCCAAGTGTTCTCAAGTCATTAAATGGGAACTACTGGTCTATACTTTTGTTCAAGTCACTAAAATTTTTAAACAGAATAGGATCAAGGATGGAGTCCTGGGACATTTCACTAGAGACCTTTTAAGTTGACATGAAACATTAATCAATCAATTAAGAAATATTTATTAAATGCATACTCTCTCAGACATTGTGCATATTAATGGATACACATTCAACTACTTCTGAATCTTTTTATTCTACTATCACATATAGAAGTAATGCTACTTATTTTCTGTAACAGAAACTGACCCACACTTTAAAGAAAAGGATCAGAGAGATCTGAAATTCACACATGTATCTCTTGTACATGATGGATTATATAGTACCCCCATGGTGTAGAAGAGATTCAGAAAATCACAGAATTTAACAATGAAAGGGACTTTATAGGAATCTGTACTTCTTGAACTCCCCTCCCTCATTTTAAAGGTGAAAAAGTAAGGCACAGAGAAGGGAAATAACTTGTTCATTGCGTATAAGTATGATTGAATGGCATAGTAGATAGAGAACTAGACTTAGAGTTAGGAGGATCTGGGTTTGAATCCTGTCTTGGACACCACCTGAGTTGTTGTTTGTCTTCTTTTCTTCTCCAAGAAGACTATGATGTTAGGGAGGTGATACTATGACATGCAAGTGAATTGGATTTAAGTGAGGCAAGGCTGTGTAAATTCACCAACCTCGCTTTCTCCTCCCAAGCCATCTGGGTCCAGTGATGACTGGAGATGGCCCTGGATGCAGTGGGAGATCTTGACTTTGGACAAGATTGTTTATTTATTTACTCAACAGATATTTATTAAGCATTTTCTCTGTCCAGAAACTTTCTTTTGCTCCTGGTTGAATGAGGAAGCATAAAGATAAAGGAGAGAATAGGTATAAAGTTTGGATAAGACAAGACTCTGGACTCATGGAATCAAATGATGGGATAACAGTATCAAGCATTCCTGGGTAGGCTTTCATCCAAGTAATAATAATTGTTTATAATTATACAAGAGTATATATAATGAATAGAAAGCTGGCCTCAAAGCCGAGAAGATCCAGGTTCAAATCTTACTTCTGATAAATATTGGCCATATGATCCTCAATAATTGAATTCCTTAGTGCTCTAAGCAAATCTCAGTGGAAAAGATAACAATCTGTACTGGTAAAGGAAGTTTCCTCACGCAGAAGTTCCTTAACAAGAAATCACAGGTCTAGTCTTGTCTCCTATTTATATAATTTACGTAATACATTTTTTATAAAATAAATATATTTTAATTTATATTTATATAAATATTTGTTTTATTTATTATTTATATAAATATTCATTTAGTTTATTTGCATTTATTCATATAAATTTAGTTATTTAAAATTTATTTATATAATATTGATAACACTTTAAGGTTTGCAAAGCACTTTTTCATCTTCATAACAGCCCTGTGAAGAAGGGGCTATTATTTCCCCCATTTTACAGATAAGGAAACTGTTACCCAAAAAGATGAAATAACTTGCCTATGGTGACATGAATAAGCCTCAGGGGTAGGATATGAATTTAGGTCTCCTCACTCCCAGTTCAGTACTCTTTCTCCTGTGTCATACTGTACCAAGCAGGTCCAACACTGCTTAGCTTTGGAGATGAGACAAGAGTTGGTACATTGTAGGTGGTATGGCCATATGTCACCAAGTGTCTACCCTCTGGGTGGTGCAGTGGATAAAACATTGGACCTAGAGTCAGGAAGACCTGTATTCAAATCCAGCCTCTGACACTTTACTATCTGTGGTGCCTATGGGCAAGTCACTTAACCTCTGCTTTAATTACCTTATCTATAAAATGGGGGTAATAAATAATAGTACTGCTTCCCATGGTTTTGTGAGGATAAAGTGAGATGATATTTGTAAAGCACTTTGTAAACAAGCCTAAAAGCACTATAAATGTTAGTTATCACCAATGTTACTTATTCTTCACGTTAATAAAAGGGAGAAATTGGACCATCTTAACTGAGGATAGATCCTAAAGCTCTGTCCTGGACCCTCTTCTGTGACCTTTCTCTATACTTTATTTTTCCCTAAAATAGGATTACATTTTAATAAATGAAACACATAATTTTAACAATGATTACATGTTTGGAAATGAATACAATTATTTAATAAATAATTATAAGAGAAAGAGAAGTTATTGAAGTACAGTTGGCAAAGTAGCTAGAAGAAAGGTTAGGAATGGAGAAGTAGCTCAGTCTCTGTCAAGTCAGTCAATCAGTGAACATTCATTAAGCTTCTACTATGTGTCAGGCACTATGCTAAGCCCTGGGGATACTAAGAAAGGCAAAAGACAGTCCCTGTTCCCAACGAGCTCACAATCTAATGGGAGAGATAAAATGCAAACAACCATGTGCAAACAAGCTGTACACAGGAAAAATTAGAACCACAACAAGGAAGACCCCAGAAGGAAGAGGGATCAGGAAGTGTGTCCTGTAGAAGGTGAGATTTAGCTCAGATTTGAGGGAATGTGGGGAATGCAGGAGACAGACAGGGGTTTCTGCCCTTGTAATTTTCTGTGGTTTGAGGTTAAATGGTTTTCCACATCAGAATTCTAACCTCTAAAAGAAGTCAAAGAAATGAAATAAAATTCTTAGGAAATACCACATATCCTGACCTCAGAAGATTTCTCAAGTTGACTACTTTGTATAAAAATGGCTCCAGTAAGTAGCACTGATAAAACCTGGCTTTCACCTTATAAGGCATTCACAAATCTGAGAGTAATATGATGCTGAATGACAGAAGAGAAAGTGGGATGATGATTATCTGGGATATCAATAAATTGGGGAGCTAGGACAAGATGCAATTGAAAATACTAAGGTGTATAAACTACATCACATATTAGACTTGATCAAGGATTTGCTACAGAAGGCACTAGATTAGAATATGAAGATAGAATGACATTAGATAACACTTCATAGGTAAAGTACAGTTGCACTTATAATTTAATTTTGGATTGACTTTAGATAGTAAATAATAGCTCACATTTACATAGTGCTTTAGGATTTATAATGTACTTTACACACATTTTCTCATTTGATCTGCTACTATCATCCCTGTTTCATAGATGCAGAAACTGAGATTCAAAGAAATTATGCAATTTGTCCATGTTCCTATACTCCATTACTTGGTGACTTCTTCAACTTCTATGGGTTTTATGATTGTTTTAATGCATATTATTTTCTATCCTATGCTCTAATCCCACATTCAAAATTAGCTATTGGACATTCTCAACTAAATGTCCTGTAGACATCTCAAACCTGAAACAAAATTCATTGTCTTTTAGGGAGGCAGCTGGTTGACACAGTGGATAGAGTGACAGGCCTGGAGTTAGGAAGACCTGAGTTCAAATACAGCCCCAAACATTTACTAGCTGTGTGACCCTGGGCAGCTTCTTAACTTTTGTTTGTTCAGTTTCCTCAACTGTAAAATGAGGATAAGACTACCTTACAGAGTTGTTTTGAGGATCAAATGAGATATTTGTAAGGTGCTTGGAATATATTAAATGCTATATAAATTTTCCTTTCCCTCTTCCCCCCCAAACCTACCATCCTTCCAAACTTAACCATTTCTGATGAAGGCACCACCATCCTTCCAGTCATCCAAGTATACAACCATAGAGCCTTCCTCCATTCCTTAATATGCCTCCCCCTACACGTCCAATCATTTGACAAGCCTTGTTGATTGTACCTCTTGCATCTCAGATAGCCACCACTATGGTTCAGACACTCATCACTTGTTGCCTGGACTGATGCTGTGACCTCTTCTTTGATCCTCTTTCCAATCCATCCTTCACACAGCTCCCCAAATAGTATACCCTAAAGCATGGGTCTGACTATGTCACTCCCCTGCTCAACAGACTCCAGTGGTTTCCAATTAGCCCTAGAATCAAGTTTTTAATTTTAAAATCCTTCTTGATCCAGCTGCTACCTACCCTATACACACCCTCTTTGTTCTTTCCAGCCACATCGGCTTTCTTGCTGCTTCCCAAACATGACACTTTACCTCCTATCTTCAGGCCTTTGTCTTAGCATCCCCATGTCTGAAATGCACCCACTCCCCAGATTCACCCCTTAGAATCCTCCCTTTCTTTTAAAGTTCAGCTCAAGCCTTTCTTTCTACATGAGACTGTTTCTGATCCCCTCACTACTGGTGCATCCCCTCTCTACCTATGTTGTGTTTGTTCTGCACATATTTGAGATATTTATGCACGACGTCTCCCTCAGTAGAAACAAAATTCCTCAAGACCAGGGACTGTTTCATTTTTGTCTCTAGATATATTCCGTGCCTTTATAGTGCTTGGCATATACTATAGTAGATGCTTAATAAATGCTTTTTTGATCAATTAATGGATCAATGTTAGGTTTCTGGAGCCTTTCCCTGGAGGGGTGGAAGTAAAACCTGCTGCTAAGAAAGCCCCAACGCTCCTTCTTCTTTCTCTCCTACCTAAAAGAACAACTGTTCAGGCCCCCCCTAAAAAGCTTCTAAGGGACTCATCAAGCTGACCTAGTCAGTTGTCTACATCATTAGCGTTGAACTCAAATGGCAACGAGGGCCATTAGACTATGTATAAGAATCCTTACAGGCTGTACATTGATTTAGAAAGCCACATATTAATGTTATTTATGTTTTATGGTATTTTTATTTCTTTTTGTTAAATATTTCTCAATTACATTTTAATCTGGTTCTGACTATAGCTGGGAGTGTTGTGGACCACATAACCTCCTGTGTGCTTGATACCTCTGGTCTGCTTCCAGAAGGGGCAGAATCCTTCCTTCTCATTGAATTGTAGATCTAGAGGTGGAAGAAACTGTGGAGGTCGCGTAAACCAGCCTCCTCCTCTTACAGATGAGCAAACTAGCAGTTAGATCACTTGTTCAAGGTCTCACAGTTATTAAAGTGGCAGAGCTAGCATTGAAACCTAGATCTTTTTACTTTAAATCCAGAATTCTTTCCGTGACACCATGCTGGCTCTGTTGCCCCAGGAACCTTCTCATTGCCTTTATGTCTTCTTTAGGTATCAGGGTCATGTTCCAAAATTGGCCTTCTCCTTTGGGGATACCTATGGAAATGCCACCTATAAGTATTTCCAAGATTGCCGAAATTCAGCCATAGATAATACCTACAGCAAAAGTGGCCAGTTCCCGACACTTTCCTGTCGAAATCCCAACATGACGCTGGGCTACCGCTCTCATACCTGGGACCGTTGGATGCATACACCCACCTACACACGCTATAATCTTGATGGCAACAGAGCTGCAGAACTCAAGAAATTCTACCAGGTGAGTTGGGAATCTACTCTGGGAGAAAGGTGTGGCTAATTGCACCCCAAAAGGCCACTGGGTTTGGAGATAGAAGACCTAGGTTTGAATCCTGGCTCTGGGGAACTTTATTTAAGTGACTTTGCCAATTCTGGGCCTTAGTTTCCTCATGAGCAAAAGGGGGAGAGTGAATCAGATGGCCTCTAAGGACCCTTCTAGCTCTCAATATATGATCCTATGAACTCCCAGTCTGACTGGAGTGAATTCCGTTCCACATTGTGGTGATTGGGAGGTATTATCCTTTGGGGTTCCAGATGCTTCAGAATCTACAAGCCTAGGTTGGGTCCAGTAACCTGGCAGGAGGAGAGGGATCAGTGGGAGGAGGGCTGAGGAATTTGTGTTTTCTTTCTTCCTTCATAGCCTTCCTAAAGAACCATAGTTTCCCCGAGGTTGGGGGGAGGTGTCTAAGGCACCTATCATAACCTGTTGAATGTAGTATTTCCTCTGCTGACATGATAACATATGGATGGAGTCATTCAGGAATTAGGAAACACCCCCCAAGTGGTCATACTTTCTACCTATCATCCCTTAACCTCTTGTCTCCAAACTGGGCAAAGTAGGGTCTATTCTTGGTGAGTTTGCTGACATCAGCTTTATTGAAGGACTCATGGAAACAGAGAAAAGTATATAAGTCAATACACAGACCTAAGCAATCAGAATTAATCCCTCTGACATGTCTCAGCCTTAAAGAACTTGGAATTTGCTATAATCAAATCAGGGCTTCTCTCATAGTAGAAGAACCCACCCTCTTAGGTGGGTAGGAAATGACTTAAATAGAGTTTCTAGGGCAAAGGATCACATGTGAAGAGACTTGACTTGAGATCTGCCCAGCCCAGGTGACATTTGCCCTGCAGTATTATTTTCTCTACTGTAGTCATATACTGAGCATATTCCCAGGGCTGTGGTGGTTTATGCAGGTCTAGATAAAGTGGTCTGGACCTACTTCCATAATCCCTCTGCGTTCCTCAGGCCCTATGTTCAGTGTTATACCAAAAAAACTCAAACTAACAGGATTCTTACAGATGGAAATTCAGCTTAAAGACATCTAGGTGAATGCTGCCTTACTCAAATTCTAGTTCAATTCTGATTCAATCTCAAGTCTGCCCAATGTGTCCCAGAATTTCTACCTGTAAGAATTCTGCTACCCTAGGGGAAGGATACTTCAGAAACTCCTGTTCTTTCTTCCCTCCCCATAAACAGTCCTCTCAACCCATAATGCAAGGTGACAGTAATGTATAGACTTACGTCTTTCCTATCTCCTGGAGAATAGTAATCTCTGTAGTTGAAGGGGAGAGAATGTCTACCTAAATTAATGCTGTGTAAGGGTCATTTGGGGCCATTACTATCAGAAGTTCCCCAAAATGGAATACACCTGAAGTATGAAAGAACCTCCCTTGAGAAAGACCTCACCTTTCCCCAGACTCAGGTCCAGATGATTGAGAATGACCCCAGTGCAGAAAGATCCTGACACATGCCATCTAGGGACAACAAAGAGTATGCATGGTGGTACCTCTGGGTGAGGTTCCCTCAGGCACAGGGGCACAGAGATGTGAGTGCCTGTAGGCCATAACTACCCACTGACTGACCCCTCTGCCACCACCTTCCTTGGTCTGAGCTATAGCTGGCACAGATGCACCGAGAATATTACCTAGACAAGACAGGCACCGTGAACCGGGTCCCTTACTTTGTGCTGCCCGTGAAGGAGAAGGATCACTTTCTTCTGCCTACTGACATGTGAGTACCACTCCTCTCCAGCCTACCCTATCCCACTCATTCCATCTAAGATGCTTCTTGGGGATATGCTATCACCCAACTCTTAGGGATAGGAAATGAAGCTGAGGGAGGGAAAAGGTTCAGGATGTTTTAGTCCTTCAAGAGAAGAGGGTCCAGTGGGTAGAGCATTAAGAGAGGAGTTCAGACTTCCTGAGCTTCCCTGATGCCATCAGGCAAGGAGGTCTATGTTTCTGTCCCTCCAAAAATGCTCTAGGTCACAGATCTTACTAACTAGTGCTGGTAGAGGCAGCATCTAGAGGAAGTCTTACAGAGGGCAATGTCCCAGTATTTTTCTTCTCTTTAAAAAAAAGTATATATATTATTGATGCTTTTTAAAGCATCCTTGTCACTTCTGAATGTCTTCTCACCCATCCACCTACTCACATGTATGTGTGCACACACACACACATACACCCACGCACACACCCACCCTTATAGAACACTCTCATAATGAACAAATTGGCTGAATCTGACAACCTCTGCCTTATTCCTTACTTACAAGCAGCCACCTCTCTGTTGAGGGGATGGAGGCAAGTTTCATAACCAAAAACATTTATTAAACACCTATAATTCACATACACTAAGGTTCTGGGGGAGATGTAGCATTTACATTAAACAGATCCACACTAAATTTATAGTCTAATAAATACAGTACCCCCATTGCCCTACATCTCCTAGACGCCTGCAGAATGTGTTGAGAGCTTTGCTGAAAAGCTTTCCCCACAGACCCTGTGACCCAGACCTATGATTTCAAAGTTATAGTGAATTCTCCTGCAAGAAATTCCCTGTACTGATGCAGACAGGCACCTTCCAGATAGTTCATAATCTTAGCAAGTTGCCTGGGGGCCACTGCAAGTTTTAGTAACATGCCCAGAGACACCCAGCCAGACTATAGTGTCTAACTAGCCTTTGCGTGTCAGGGGAGGTCTTACCTACTCTCTATCCTGTGCTACCCCTCCCTTTCATATCTCCTATTTCTGGTTCTGTTTTTACAATTGATCCTCAGCCTTGGACTATGGGGAGGGAAGCCTTTGCCATGTCCTCCAGCTTGGGTCAGATCTTGCTTCTCTGTTGCTCTCAGTTGGCCTCCTGTCTTCAAAACCATTCTATTTTCCTGGAGCCTCTCTCATATCTCCATTTTCCCAATCCATAGCCTTCCAAGGATTCCTTTCTAAGCTCTGCTCTGTGGCTGGGAGGTGTCAGAAGTTATGTCAGAGCTAAGAGAGCCAGAATAATGCTTGAATGATTATTGTGTACAGATGAGTAATTCCAGTGCAAAATGATACATGATGAGGGCATACAAGATGCCCAGATTGATGTTAAAGGAGCTTTGAGTTGGGACAAGTTCAGTGCGGGGAAGGCGAGAAAGTGGTGGTGGAAATGAGTTAGTGAAGACTTTGTAAGAGTTGGGCTAGAAAAGATAATGTGGGATCTAAGAGAGAAGGGAACTGATAGGGGGTGAAGGTGGATGACGACATGTCTCCCTAAGCTAACTGAGTCCTCCACTGAGGTCTGGGAATCTCTGTTCAAGATGGTTTTAGGTCAGGATCAGGGGTTCTTTATCTGGGGCCCAGTCTCCTTCCACACCATTGGACTCTCCTGGTATACGTAGGGGAAAGAGCTCTGTTTTTGTAGAACAGAAAAGTTGGGTCTACACAAGCTCTTACATCAGCTAGGTGACATTGGACAAGCTATTTTCCTTCATGGGACCTCATGTGACTTTTAAGATCCTTCTCAGCTGGAGAAGGCTGACTCTATGGCTCTCCAGTTCTCTCTCAGCACTCCCGTACTCGCAGCTTCAAGGAAGCAGTCAATGGTGGTGGTCAGACACTTAGGCCTTGATAGTGAATGACTCACCAGGCAAGCAAGGCGATGAAAGAGACTCATCCAACGATGAAAGCCTCCTCCTGGGAACAGGTTTTCTTATGTTTCTCTTCTCTGTTTCTCCTAAGGTCAAGGAAGTGAGATGTGCTAAAAAGAAACAGTGTTTATAACTAAAAAGAACCTTAAAGTTTATTTAGTTCAGTCCTCCCTCCCTTCCACCTCCAATTTTACAGGTGAGGGGACGAGGCCTAGAGAGGGAAAATAATTGGTTAAGATTGTCAGATTCTCTGACTCCACATCCAGGGACCTTTCCATTAGGCTGTCCTGTTATCATTTGGTCCTTTCAGTCATGTCCAACCCTTCATGACCCACTTAGGGCCTAAAAAATCTCCCCCAACATTTGTAATTGGATGAGGTCAAGCTAGAATGACCATTAAGGGTCTTGAGGAATTCCATTCCATCCTCATTCCCATCCCATTCAGCGTTTATGGAAATGCATACCCTGTAGGTGTTTACATAAGGTAGGTATGTATAGAAAAGGCGATAAAAGGGAGGCAAATAGAAAAAAACAAAACAAAACAGGATAAAACATTCCCTGCTCTCATGGAGCTTAATTTCAGAGGGTCAGAAAGTCCTGACAATTGTGGGAATCAGGAAAAGGCTCATTTTTGAGCTGAGTCTTGAATAACGCCCGGGATTTTAAGAGACAGAAACGAGAAGTGAAGGAAAACTGATGGGGTAACCAACAGCTATGTTTGGAAGTGCTGTCTTGACCTTAGCTGGGTCATGGTGCAGGGATTTATGGGCTGATTGTATATTTCTCTAAGTTCCTTTCATGTTCCTTTCTCTTCCCTGCTCCCCTTCCCCCTCTTTCCCCTCCCCTGATTCCCTAGAGTAAATATTAATGAGATCCAAAGTACCCTGGGATCCATATGGCTCTATGTATCTCCCGCCCCAGCTTTTGTCCTTGTTCTACTGACACTTGTATCTACTTTTCTGGATTTTAGGAGCCGCACTCAGAACCCGGAAATGGTCCAGAATTTAAACTAATCTTCAAGGCCTTAAAGAGGTTTGTTGGTCCTTACCTAAATAAACCAACTACCCAGGACAATATCCCCTCAGTCATCCCCCGAAAGGGTCCCCTGAGGCAGAGGCCTATAGGGATCATTCCTGAAGGCTGAGCAATGTCATCTGTAAGGTGTGACAGTGGCCAACATACCCCAGTTCCTTTCTGGTTGTGAGTCTCAGGTTCCCCACTTTTCCAGGTGATGGAAGTTAAGGGTGGGGTTAAGGCTGGAGGGAGGGTAGGGACACCTAAGTGACCCCGTAGGTCACACTTCTGAGCTGTGTTCCCTAGAACATCCCACTGGAAAGTCTCACTGTGTTTACTCTCTGCCTCTCTCCTCCTGGGAGTGTGAGCTTAAGTCAGTGCTGACACCCGCCAGAAGAGAATGGGCAGATGATTTCTGGTGGCAGGGTGGGAAATGGAGCCGAGACTTTATTCCACTCAAAATCTCCTAAGGCAGCTGAATTTCCAGGTCCTGAGTGCCCCCTGGTGGTGAGAGCCAGCTAGATGCTTGGCTTAGCCAAAAATCCTTTTATAAGAAAGACAACCAGGAAACAATTACTGAGGCTAAAGAAAGAAGGTGACCTAGGAAGGCAGTGCTGAGAGCTCGGAAGTGGAACCTATTGTGACTAGTACTCATGGAGAGCATGTGCCGACTCACTTGATTCTCACAATTTTGTGAGGTGGATGGTATACACCTTATTATCATTGCTATTTTATTGATGAGTAAATAAAATCAGATTAGGAAAAGTGACTTGCCCAGGGTCACACAGCAAAGAAGTGGTCTGGTCACCAAGATAAAACTCAGGTCTTCTAACCCCTAAGTCAGTGGGGTGCTGGAGCAAGCTTTTTTACTAGCTCCTGAAAGCCGGCTGTTACATTTTTAGTAAGTAATTTACATCTCAGAAAGTGGAAAATGCTATGAAATAAGAACTCATTTTTGTTTCGTTTTGTTGATTGTAAAGACTTAGGAAAGTGATAGAAAAAAATGTTAATGATTTGGAGAAAATTTAAAAGAGTCATGTATATATTTTTCCTCCTGGAGAGTTGGTTGTTAAACATCTGCCAGCACACCCCTGTCCCTGGCTCATTGTATTCAGTGGGCTGTCGTCTTTTCGTTTGTTTCTGATTGTGTGTTTTTGGAAGCAACACCAGGGAACAGTGAGTGTGAATGAGTATACATTTGGAAAACCATGGGATCTCCTCTGGAGTGGGCAGGAAATCCCTCTGAAATGATCTCCCAACCAAACTCCAGATCACTGGACAAAAGGTCTCCATGGAGTGAGTTACATAAGACTTCCACTCAACCTGTTTTTTTCTCCCAGAAGGATCTCCCAGCTCTTGGCTGTGGCCCCTCCCTCACAGAACTACAAGGAAGATGGAATGGAGCCAATGGAGAGGCAGAGGAGAGGTCCCCTGACCTCACATTCCGGAGCTCTGACTTCTCTAGTCGGTTTTGTCAATAACTAGTTGTGTGCCGTTGGGCAAATCACCTCACCTCAGTTCACTCATCTGTAGAATGAAGGCTTGGTTTAGATTTCTGAGGTCCCTTCCAGCTCCAAAATACTGTGATTCTAAGTGTCAAATGTCACATCAATTTAGTGTATTAATGTAGCAAATCCTAAATCTGGTTGGTCAGACTCAGAGTCATCTAAAAAGGTGACTCTGCCATCCAGACAATCTGAAGAATGGGTCCTTCTCACTTGATAGTTTCATGGCAAAGATTCTCTCTCTCTCTCTCTCTCTCTCTCTTCATAAATGGCTCTATACTTAGCAAACTGCCTAGGCCTGTCCTCATTTCTCTCCTTTTCCTTTTTTCCACAGACCACCGCTGTCCCCGAGAGAAAAGTGGCACCTATTTAGACTGGCCCCTGAAAACCTGAAGACATATCAAACATTCCCCTCTGGGGAAAGGGTCTCCACAAAAGATAGATATGTGAGAGATTATTACTTTGAGTATAGAGCTTGAGGCCAGATAATTGAAGCCAGTGGGATCTTGATGCCAGGGACCCGGATAGTCTGGTTCATAATAAAATGTTTAACTATAACAGTTTCTCCTTCCTGTCTTCTATGCCAATGGGATTTCTTGGCAGGAGCCACATGGAACTCTTACCTTTGCACAGCTTAGGTATAATCTGCGCTGCTTGCAACAGGATTTAAGGATACCCTCATCAAGTCCTATCTGGAGTGTTGTATTTGGTTGTAGACAGAGGAACAGTGATGACCTAAAGCTGATCTAGAGAATAGTAACCAGGATGTTGAAGGGTCTGGAAGCCACATCATAAAATGATAAGTTGAAGGAACTGATCAGTTGAAGGAACTGGGGGGGTGGTAGGGGTTAGTTTGGAGGAGACTAAGTGGAGAGACACCATACTACCCATCTTCATCTATTAAAAGGGTTATCTTTCAGAAGAGGCATTTGATTTCTTCCATGTGGTTCCAAAAGGCAGAAATGGGATCAACTGGTGAAATAGAGATGATTTAAATTTCAGTTCATTGCAAGGAAGACCATCCTAAAAGCTGAGAGCAGGGCAGGAATGAAATCAGCTGCCTTATTGAATAGTGAATTCCACATAACTGAAAGTATTTAAGCAAAGGCTATATGACTAATTGACAGGGATTTCATAGAATGAAATTTCTGCATTGGCTTTTAAGGTCCTTTTCCAATCTTACTGTTTCAAAACTTGGTGTGGTAGAAAACACAAGAGCCTGAGAATCGAGTCTATGGGTACAGTGAAAAGAACACTGGTCCTGGTGTTGGATAAGCTAGGTTCTGACATATATAACTTGTTTGATCTTAGATAAGTCACTTAACTGATTTAGACCTCAGTTTCCTCATCTATGAAAAGAAAGGGGGAGGAGGCAATAGATAGTTTCTGAGATCTCTTCTTCCTTTAACATTCTAAGAAGGTACAGGACAAATAAAGAAATACATTGATTTCTTCCTGATACTCTGAGATCTCTCCATTGAACCTGTGTGGGACAGAGAAGAATCCCTGGGAGGGCTAGGATTCTAAACTTCCATTGGCAGGTGATGCACCCCCAAAAGAGCCCTTCCATTTGCTTCAGAACCAGATCAAACAGATACTCTAGAATTAGATAATAGAATTTAAGAATGCAAAGAGTAGGGAAACTTTCTTAGCCACTAGTTATACATTAAGTATAGAACTAAATCATAAAATTAGGAAAATGTTCATGAATTTCCAGGGCAAATGAAAGGACTAGGACATTGCCTAGATATAAATGTGTGGGGAATGGGAAGGGAAGGGAGATGTAAAGTGAGTAATACTGGAAGAATAATCTGTATCCTCCCAGCCTATCATTATAGTCCATCAACATTTGCACATATAGGCATCTACTATGTAGGACTTTGTCTCTATCAATCACAATGGGCAGGGGAAAGGTATATACATCCCTAGAACCGTAACCACTGTGGAGTGACTGGTATTTTGACTCAGGGTGCTTAAATTTATGGGGCTCAAAATCAACATATGCAGGCCTTCTGCAGTTAAAAGACACTATAGTAACTCAACCCTGCCACTCAATTGATTTTAATTGCTTCTTGTGTAATTCACAAGATGACTTTGAGGGTCATCTTGTTTTGTGCATCCTGTGCCTACCTTCCTACTTGCTTCAGGGAGTAGAGTGGGAGAGGGGGAGACTGGAGCAAAATTGTTAGTTTCAGTTCTGAATATCCTAGAACCTATTTGCATACTGAAGAATGCTCTTTTCCTTGGAACTCTTTCTTGGTTCCTAAGAGAGACCTGGGGCCATCTTGGTTTGGAACAAACCTCCATCCCCAGGATGTCCTTGGTAGCTCAGAGTCCGCGAATGCCTGCTTGAGGATACCCAGCAAACTGGTGAACAAAACCTTCCTGTGATCTGCTAGTTTTCCACCTTGTACAAAAAAGACTATCCCCCTCAGCTCTGTGCAAGGCACGACTATGAGATGGGGCATGGGAATAGAAAAAGAAAAGCTATTGCTGATTATCAGACTAAGTGTGTTTTCCCTAATACATGAATAAACTAGTGCCCTGCTTTTACCAGCCAATCTCTTGTGAGTTTATTTATTATGAATCAATTATATTGGGACATTCTGATCTCTGGGACAGAGATAATGGTAGATTTTTTGAACCTGCAAGACTAGAACTGGAAAACCTCTAAACAGCTTGGGTCTTAATGCTAGTTCACCAGATCTAATAATATTTACGTAGAGCTTTAAGGTTTGCAAAGTGCTTTACTTACATCATCTCATTTGGTTCTCACTGTGACCTTGTGAAAGTAGGTACGGAAACTGAAGCTTAGAGAGATCATGACTTTTCCCAGGGTCACACAACAAAGAAGTGTCTAAGGCAAGGCTTCCTGACTCCAAGGCCAATGCTTTAGCCACCTTGCCACCTAATATAAAAAATAACCTTCAATGATGTGAAGAATATACTTCACTCAAGAAGTTGTTGCAAAATAATGGTGCTAGTACTGATTCTCACACCCTGACCCAATTCCCTTTCATAGAAGCAGAGTGGGGAGCAGCATTGTTAAGAGGGATCTCCTGTTGCTGCTGCTGAAACCATTAAATGGAAAACTGTCCTGGAGAGACCCCCCATATCTTGTCTCCTGGTGGTGAAGTCCCAGTTACTCTCTCTGGCCTTTGTGCTGGTTCTTGGAGCTTGCCTTTGGGAAGGTTAAGGGACTGTCAGTCATTCACACAATCTGCATCAATTAATTTAACCAGAAAGTGTTTCTTCTAATAGCTAGCAACTATGAGTAAGCCAAAGACACTTTTTGCTGAAGAAATAGGAAAGATCGCCTTTAAATTGTTCCTGTCATACCATCAGTGTTTTGTTCCAGTGCAATCTTAATTATGCTCAAAGACAGATATTGAAAGAAAGATAATCCATCTTAAAGGTTGTTAGCCCAACCCTGTCATTTTATAGAAGAATCTCATTTTGCTGTCCTTCTTCTCACACATTCCCTCTAACCAATAGTAACATTTTTTCTTTTAAAAATGGTTGATATAACATTAATTTCATTTTTAAAATAAATTTTTATTGAGATCTTTTTTATATAACTATAATTTTCCTTAGTAACCCCCTGCCATCTCTAATAATGAATGGCATTTTGTTAAGAGAAAAAAAGAGGGATCGTCAGCGTAACTGATTAGTGAATTGAAAAAAGTCTGAAAATATGTGCAATGTACAAGACTTGTAGATCTCCCACCTCTGTGAAGGGGTGGGGATGTCTTCTTATATATTCTTTTGAGCCATGCTAATTTTTAGTTATAATTTTGCAACTTTTGATTTTTGGAGTGTGTTTGTGGTTTTTCTATCTACTTATATTGTTGTAGTGATTATGTATATTGTTTCCTTGGCTCTGCTTACTTCATTTACCATCAATTAATGTAGATCTTTCCATGCCTCTCTATATTCATCATATTCATAGTTTATTATGGCACAGTAACATTTATATTCATGTACCACAATTTGTTTAGCCATTCTCTATTCAATGAGCATCTACTTTGTTTCCAATTCTTTGCCGTCACAAAAAGTGGTGTTACAAATATTTTGGTGCATATGGGAACTTTCTTCTCGTTAATAGCCTCCTTAGTTACACACCTAGTGGTCAAACCTCTGGGTCAAAAGGTATGTACATTTTAAGCACTTTATTTGATAATTTGCAATTACTTTCCAAAATAGTTTTCCTGATTCATGGTTTTCCTTTTGTATTTCTATTTGTTTTCTTCAGTACTTTAAAGAAAAAATGCTTCATTGATCCCCCTTACAACAGTGTACTGATGTGTCCATCTTCCCACAACCCTTTCAATACCTAACCATTCTCATCTTTTGGTATTTTTGCTAATTTGTAGTGTATGAATTGAGGCTTCAGGATTGTTTTGGTTTGCATTTATCTTATTGATAGTGATTTGGAGCATTCTTTCATATGGATATTAATAGTTTATGATTCTTTTGAGAACTTTTCATTCATATCCTTTGACCCTTTATTGTTTGGGGAATCCAGGGAGTACCACTCCAGGGTGTCCCCTTGGAGGAAGCCTGGCTACTTGGGCAGTGGGGAAACCTGCTTTTGATGCCACAAGGAGGTCCAAGGAGTGCCTTTCCTAATTGTCAGTGAAAAAAAGCAAGGTCTTCATGGGGATTGTTCATTCTGTTGTGGGAGACAAAAAAGGAATTTTGTTTCCACAAGGTTAAAACTCCTCCCACCTTTAAATGATAGTAGTTAATCAGAGGGGTGACCCAGTATGGTCAGAAACCTGAGCACAATCTGGATTTGAGGGGAAGCCTATCAGAGAGGAGAACATGAAGTGAGTTGTTCAGGAGGCTCCTGCTAACCAAGAGATGGTAAGGTGTGAGATTTGAATTTTGGAACAGTATAAAATTGGTCTGAACAAATTGTAATACTCCCCTAGGAGATACCCGTTCATTCAGAGGGAATGAACATAACAATTAATGAAAGTTTTACTGATTTCACAACAAATATTGTTCTTCATTTAAGATTCTTCTTTCACTCTTGTGTGGGTTAAAAGACTCTTAACCAAAATTTTAAATAAATTAAGAGGTTTCTTGAGGTAAGAACAGAAAGTGATTTATTCAATTCTCATGAGAAAGGGGTATCCCTCCAACCAGGATGGGGCTGATGGAAGGAGGCCACTTACAGAGATCAAAGCCCAATCATGTACCCTAATGCAGAGAATCCCACCCCCAACTATCCCACCTCTCCATTGGCTGGGAGGGTGGCTTACAGTCTAAGCGCGGAAAATCTAGACAAATCCCAGGGAAATATTCGCCTATCCCAACACACTTCCTTATCTAATACCTAACTAACTGCTGATGTGGCTATTCTATAACTAAAGTAAAAAGGAGGGATAGGAGAAAAGGGAAGCTTGTACTGTAACAAACAAAGGGGAGATCTGAGTCCAAGTTTCAACTATAGTCCATAGCACTTTCACAGAGAGAAGGGAAGAGAGGGGCTCAACTGCCCACAAGGCTGGATTGCTGGAAATCAGGTATCCGGAAAGAGAGGCCTTATGGAAAAGTTTGTTTAGAAAATACAATATTCCCCATATTTTTTTATTATTAAAAATCTTCACAATGTCCTCATTGAAATGAAAGTCCTCACCTGGACTTTAGGTTTATTATTGGAGCCAGGTGTGAGTCTTATTCTAGATGGGGAGAGGGTTTGGGGTGGGGGGCACTATTTATAACTCTATGACTAAATACTAAGCAATGAAAAATCATGACTCAGAACACCAAATGAGAAGGAAAATTTTATAAATTCTTAGCAATCTAAAAAATCAGGAAAAGTCTAAAAAATTATTTATTCAGAAATTCAATAATAGAACAAAGGAAGCAAAAATAAAATACAGATTACAAATACAAGAGAAATCCGATCTCTCAAGTAAAAATCAAAATTACAAAAAAGTGAGTAGAGATTTTTATCTATGTGAGCATGTACATTCCTAAAGTTTTTTTCCTGGCTATGGCAGTAACCAAGAATGGAGCACGTTCTCTGTCTCATTAATCTATAGAATCCCTAACTTGTTCTTATCAGAAGCTCTTGCACATCTCTTTCACTCCCCATTCATACTAGTTGTGTGGCCCTGAGCATGCCAGTTAACTTAGTTGGCCTTAGTCCATTGGAGAAGGAAATGGCAAACTACCTCAGAACAGTTGCCAAGAAAACCCTATGGACAGTATTGGAGTGCTGTGGTCCCCAGGTTAGGTTGAATCAAACAAAACTGATCTACAACAATGTGCCAGGCACTGTGCTAAGCACAGGGGTTACAAAAGAGGTAAAAGATAATCCCTGCACTCAGGGAGCTCACAGTCACATAGAGGAGAAAACACAAATAAGTGTTTTTAGTATTTATCCTATGGAGGATAAATAGGAAATAATACTGGAATGAAGAGGGGTTGGAGAAGGCTTTGTGTAAAAGCAGGGCTTTCAGCTTAGACTTAAAGGGAGCCAGGAAGATGAGTGGTCAGAGAGCAAAGGACAAAGAGTGTCCCAGGCTTTGGGAGACAGCCAGAGAGAATGCCAGGAGCTGAGAGCCAGAGGGTCTTGTGAGTGAAAACTTTAGGAGGTCATGTCACTGGATGGAGGAGAAAATGTGGGTGTAAAAAGACTGGAAAGGTGGGAGAGGGCCAAGTTATGCAGGACTTTGAATGCCAAGCAGAGCATTTTGGAAGCAATAGGGAGCCACTGGAGTTTATTGAGTGGGAGAGGGGTGTGACATAGTCAGATACGCACTTTGGGAAAATGACTTTGAGGCTGAATTGGAATGGGGAAGGACGAGGCAGGCTAAAGGTCTTTGTCTCCTCTCAAGGAGAGAATAATAAGATCTCTGGGGAGTCTTAAATCTGATTTTCTGGAGCAGGAAAGGGTCTGGGATCAGATCCCCCAATTTAAAGGAAGGAGGAGTCTTTGCTTGGAGACACCTCTGCATTATTATTAGAGCAGGGGTGGCAGCATTGATCAGACCACCTAGCACCACCTAGCTAACCCAGACTGGGTAAAGGGAGCTTCGGACCTTCAACCCTCCTCCAGTCTCCTGGGAGGAAGCTGAGAGGAGAAGCCAAGTTTAGGAAGGAAAAGGGGTAGAGGGAGAAGAGATAAGAATATTGGAACCTATGCAAGGTTGGAGGATAGATTCCAGGGAGCTGTTAGTCTCTATCTTCATTCAACTCTCTAGCCAGATGGAGAAGACATCAAAGAACCTGGAGTTTTTGGCCAGAGAAAGTAAGTCTGGGTGTCAGGTGTTCCTCCCCACCCGTCCCAGCTCTGGTCTAGCCAGCCCCTACCTCTTTTGGTAGATAATCTATCTCAACTGCCTTTTTTTCCTTTGGGTTTACTGGCTACATTTCTTGCTCAAAGATTAAGGCTTAAACTCAGTTTACCCTGGAGCTCATAGCCACCTAGCAAAGAGTAAATGTAGTAACTAAATAGTAATTGTTTCTCTTTCACCCGGCAGCCCTAAGGGTCTTCGCCTCCAAGTTAGATATTTTTTTTTTAAAGGGGCCATCCCTTGAGTAACTTAAAGAAGCCTATTCATTGAATTCTATTCATTCTCAAAGTGAAAATGTGATAAGACCTTAGCTTGAAAGGGCCAGGTTCTCCCATTGCATCCTGGACCATCTCCAGCTGTCCTGATGAATATCAGGCCACTGGACCCAGATGGCTCAGGAGAAGAAAGTGAGGCTGGTGACCTTGCACAGCCCTCCATCGCTCAAATCAAAGTCAATGGCAAGTCATGTCATCATCTTGATGTCATGGTCCTGTTCAAGAAAGGACAAACACACAACCACAACAACAACAACAACACCGGAGAATAGCTTTAGTCATATAAAAATGCACACTCATATATACACATGCCTGTATATGTGTGTATGTATATATGTATGTATGTGTGTATGTATGCACACGTTAATTGTTTGTATATCTTGGACACCAAACCCCAATCAGAGAAATTTGATACAAAAATTTTTTCCCCATTTGACCACTTCCTTCCTTACTCTGGGTGAACATGTAACTTTTAAAGCTATTGTACTTGTCTGTAATCCTTTCTGGATTTCCATTTGTTCTTTAATTTGAAGAAAAAATGCTCAACGATCCCCTTTACATATGTTTCTTTTTTCCTCTCAATACTATCACTAGTTTCCATCCCATTTCTACTCGCGACTACTGTCTTCCAACCATGCAATATGAAAACGAAAAAGAAAAACAAAACCTTATAATAAATACGCATGGTTAAGCAACACAAATCCCAACATTGGTCATTGGTCATACAAAAAGTTTATCTGTCTCTGTATCTTGAGTCTTTCATCTCTTCATCCAGAAGGGGTACCATTCTCCATCATCAATCCTGACACTCTGGAATCGTGATGGGTTAATATATTAATGTTTTTCTTTACAATTATAAGAGTTGAGCAAGTTAATTAAGTCATCCCACTCTACTTAAAGTAAGTAAGAGGTGTCCATCAGTTTGAGAATGACTGAAAAAAATTATAATATAGGAATGGGATAGATTATTATTGCCCCAGAATAGAAACTGAGGCCCAGGGGAGGGGGAAATGATTTGTTCAGGGTCACATGGCTGGTTAGTTGTAGATCTCAGATATGAATGAAGGTTGCCTTACTCCAAATCATTTCCAGTTCCAAGCAGTCCTTGAAAATCAAATTTGGGACAATTAACAAAAGACTTGCCTACCCAGTAATCCTCAGCTTATTTCCACCTATTATACAAGAAAGCAATTTGTCCAAAGGACTGACTATGTTTCCTACAAGACTTCAGGCTAAAATTGTCCCAGAACATAGACTCACTCATCTGGAACTGAATGGGGCTTCAAACTGAATCTAATCCTATTCCTACATTTTATAGACAAAGAAACTGAGGCTCAGGGAGATTGTGACTTGCCTAAGGTTACCTACTAATCATTAGAGTCAGGTGCCCTGACTCCAAAGTTAGTGTTCTTTCCCCTATATTTCACTGTCTCCACCCTATGTACTATGTATAACCCCACCAATGCTAATTGCATCCAAAGAGGCTCTACATGTCCACAGGTTTAAAGGAGGTTACAAGATCCATGGAGGTGAAGGAACAGTAAGGCCCTGAACTGCAGTGAGGGGAAACCAAAAATAATAGCGTATATGGTCTTTTGAACCTCTTATGTCCCATTTGGACCATAAAAGCAAGCTTCTAGTTTTTCTTTGGTTGACCTTATGAGAAAGACTGGAAGAAACAGAATCCAGTGTACTGGAAGTATCCACCTCAGCCTATCAGCACAAAGTGCCTATATCCTTCCACAATGTTCAAAAGATGGAGAGATTGAAGGAGAATAAGATGATAATATTTGTAGAGAATGTTTTGCTACTTGATTCACTCCCTGGCTATCCATATTTTTTCATGTTTTAATTAAATATTTTTTCTAATAGTATTTATTTTCCTTCAATTACACATCAAGACAATTTTTAGCACTCATTTTTTAAAAGATTTTGAGTTACAATTTTTTCTAGCCTGCTTCCTCCCCTCCCCTCTTCCAAAAATGGTCGACAATTTCATATAGGTTATACGTATGCTGTCATGTAAAACGTATGTCCATATTAGTCATATTTGTGAAAGAAGAAACAGATCAAAATGAAAAAAAACACAAAAAAGAATAAAGTGAAAAAATGTATGCTTCAATCTGCACTCAGAGTCCATCAGTTCTTTATCTGGATATAGATAGCACTTTCTTTCATGAGTCCTTTGTACTTGTCTCAGATCATTGTGTTGTTGAGAGGAGTTGAGTCATTCTTAGTTGATCATCACACAGTGTTGCTGATATTATGCACACTGTTTTCCTGTTAACTGCTCATTTCACTCTGCATCAGTTCATACAAGTCTTTCCAGGTTTTTATGAAATCTGCCTGTTCATCATTTCTTATTGTACAATAGTATTCCATTACATTCATATACCACAATTCCCCAGTTGATGGGCACCCCTCAGTTTCCAGTATTTTGCCACCATGAAAAGGTCTCCTATAAATATTTTTGCACAGGTAGGTCCTTTCCCCTTTTCCTATGATCTCTTTGGGATACAGACCTAGTAGTGGTATTGCTGATCAAAAGGTATGCACAGTTTGGTTTCCCTTTGGATAATAGTTCCAAATTGCTCTCCAGAATGGTTGGATTTCCTTTTTTATCATATTAGTCAAGGTGATAGGTGTGAAGTGGTACCTCAGAGTAGTTTTAATTTGCATTTCTCCAGTCAAAAGTGATTTCAAGGACTCCTTCATATGCCTACAAGATAGCTTCAATCTGTTCATCTGAAAACTGCCTTTTCATATACTTTGATCTTTTATCAATTGGGAAATGGTTTGTATTCTTTTACATTTGACTCAGTTCTCTATATATTTGAGAAATGAAGCCTTTATCAGAAACACTTGCTATAAACATTATTTCCCAGATTTCTACTTTTCTTCTAATCTTGATTGCATTGGTTTTTTGCTTGTGCAAAAGTTTTTAAATTGAATATAATCAGAATTATCTATTTCTCATTTCATAATGGTCTCTATCTCTTGTTTGATCATGAACCTGTAACTCATTCAGCTTCTTCTTTAAGAATTTGGAAGCTATATCAGTTGGTGTATGTATATACATATACATATGTATACATACACACACACACACACACACACACATATATATATATATATATGTAATTATTGCTGTAACTTCATTGTCTATGGTGCCTTTCAGCAAGATGTATTAGATCTATTGTTGTTTTTGCTTTGTCTGAGATCAGGATTGTTACCCCTGGTTTTGTTTTTTTTTTTGCTTCAACTGAATCATAACATATTCTGCTCCAGCCCTCTACTTTTACTCTGTGTGTGTCTTGGTGCTTCAAGTATATTTCTTGTAAACAACATATTATAGGATTCTAGTTTTTGATCCACTGTGCTATCTGCTTCTATTTTATAGAAGAGTTCATCCCATTCACATTCATAGTCATATTCACTAATCATGTATTTTCCTCCATCCTATTTTTCCTTCTGTTTGTCCTCTCTCTCCTTTCACCCTTTCTCCCACCTCCCCTAGTCTGTTCTCTCTTCTGTCATCCCCCTCCCCTTTATATAATCTCCTCCCCTCCTACTTTTCTGTCAGGTAAAATGGATTTCTATATTCAATTGACTCTGTATATTATTTCCTTTTTGAGCCAATACTGATGAGAGTAAGATTCAATCAATGCCCATCATCCATTCTCCCATTTTTCCCTCTACTGAAGTAAGTCTTTCGTGCCTCTTCATGTGAAATAGTTTATCCCATTCTACTTCTCCCTTCTTTCTTCACCCAGTGTACTCTTCTCTCTCATCCCTTAATTTTTTTTCTGTCCTTCCCTCAAATTTGGCTTATACCCATACCCTCTATCTAGCTATATCTATATCTATCTATCTGTATATATATATTCATTTTAGCTGTACTACTAGTGGTACAATTTTTAAAAATTACAAGTATCATCTTCTCATACAGGGATATAAATAGTTCAGCTCCATGGAATCTCCTATGTTTTCTTTTCCGGTTTTGCCTTTTTAGACTTCTCTTGGGTCTTGAATATTGGAGATAAAATTTTTTATTCAATTCTCATCTTTTCCTTAGGAAAACTTGAAATCCTTTTATTTCATTGAATGACCTTTTTTTCCCCCTTAAGTATTATGCTTAATTTCACTGGCTAGGTGATTCTTGGTTGTAATCCTAGCTCCTTTGCCTTCCAGAATATCATGTTCCATGACCTCTGATCCTTTAATGTTGTAGCTGCTAAGTTCTGTGCAATCCTGATTTGTGGTTTCCTAATATTTGAATTGTTTCTTTCTGGCCACTTGCAGTATTTTTTTTACCTGATAGTTCTGTAATTTGGTTATGGTGTTTATTGGAGTTTTTATTTTGAGATCTCCTTCCTGATGTTATTGGTGAACTCTTTCAATGCCTATTTTGCTCTCTGATTCTATTAATGCAGTTTTCCTTGATTATTTCTTGAAAGATGTTATTCAGGTCCTTCTTGTGATGATGGCTTTCAAGTAGTCCAGTGATTCTGACATTGTCTCTCCTGAATCCATTTTCCAGGTCAGTTGTTTTTCCAATGAGGTATTTTACATTTTCTCGTATTTTTCATTCTTTTTAATTTGTTTGAGTGGTTCTTGATGTCTCACAGAGTTGTTTTCCTCAGTTAGCTTTTGTATGTTCTTTTCCATTTGACCAATTTTACTTTTTAAGGAGTTGTTTTCTTTAGTGGATTTTTGTATCTCCTTTTCCATTTGGTGAGTTATACTTTTTAAACAATTGTTTTCTTCTTCCAATCTGCTCTTTTTTTTTATAACTTTTTGCATCACTCATTTCTTTTCCCAATTTTTTTCTTCTACATCTTTTATATGATTTCTAAACTCCTTTTTGAGCTCTTCCATGAGTTCTTTCTGGGGTTGAGACCACTTTCCAGTTTTCTTTGCAATTTTGCCTATAGGTATTTTGCCATTGTTGTCCTTTTCTGAATTTGTGTCTTATTCTTCCCTGTGACCAAAATAACTTTCTATGGTCATATACTTTTTCTATTTTTTTCTCATCTTTTTTTTTTTTACCTTTTTCCTTTCTTTTAAATTTGAGCTCTCCTCCTGGGGTGGGAGGAGCACTGTCTCAGGTTCCTTGTGCCAAGGAGCTGGAGGCCCTGACTTTTTACCTGGTGCTACCTAGAGGTTGCCCTGAGGCACATGGGCAACCCTTGTATCTGGTGCTGCACTGAGGGGGCAGAGAGGGCGTGGCTTGTGCTTCTGGAGGCTGTAGGGGTCTGGCAGCTTATCTGCTGCTGAGCATTGTCTGGTGTGTGCAGGTAGGGTATTTCTGCATTTCCCAGGAGCTACATTAAAGCATGTGGCAGTCTAGCAGTTGGAGGTTACCTGTTTGTTCAAGGCTACACTGAAGTACATGGCAGTTCTCAGAGCTCCAGCTGCCCTGTTCCTGTGTCTATGCTGAGGTATGTGGAGGGGATGGCAGTCCTGGTGTTAGTGTTTTACTACTCCACTGCACTGGGGCTCAGGATCTACCTGTGGTTTGCTCAGTTGGCTCCTGTTGCTGGCATACTGGGACTTAATTACTTTTTCTATTGGATTTGTATATCTCCACATCAGTAAGAACTTATCTGTGACTTTAAATTAATAGGCTCTGAAACATTTATTGGACCTGGCTCTATTTGAGACAGATGCTACATATAGCTTAACATTTCTTCTTATTGAACATTCCTCTAGGTCAAGACCACTTCTCAAATTATCATCTTATAAAATCTCCTCCCATGCATTGACAACCTTAATATAGTCTGCAAACCTGACAGTGTGGCCAAGAGGGATGCTACTTGCAACTTAACTGGGTCTACTCATTCTGTTCAATCCTTTTTTTTTTTATCACAACATGGTACATTGCCTGGGTTCAAGAAACACTGAGCCAGAAGGTTAAGGAAAATACCTGCCTGTGGCTTTATTCTCTTAAATGAGACAGAGATAAATGTATCCCTCCCTTAGCATTCAGAGATTGGAGGGAAGTGAACAAGATTCTAGAGGTCTCCCATGTGGCAGCGAGAAGACCATTTGGTTAGGATGTTCTCTGCAAGGCAGCTTCACCATCAGAGGTCCCAGGAATTAATCCGAAAGGAACTAGAAGAAGAATGTAATATTCAGTAGGTCTGCTGGATGCTGCAGAAAATTCTGCTTATTCTAATGGCATTAGTCTGATATAGTCTATAGACTTCTAATTCTCTCTGATCATGTTATATCCCTTTTGAAGCCCAACTCTTTTTCAAAGTATTATAGTCATCACTGACATAGATAATCCTCCCTCTGATTTTACTGATTAGGAAACTGAGGCCAGAAAGATGAAATGATTTGCTCAAAGTCACAAACTAGTAGTCAAACAGTCAGTCACTCAACAAGCATTTATTAAGCACTTACTATGTGCCAGACCCTGTGCTAAGTAGGAAAAAAATATAACACAAGATAGAGCCTTGAGGGACACCCACAGTTATTGGGTGTGACATGGGTGAAGAACCATCAAAGGATATTGAAAAGGAGTATTTAAAAGGATAGAAGGGAGCCACAAAATCTTAAAGAGGAGAGATCATCGAAGAGAAGGTCATCAATATCATCAAATGCTATAGTGAGACAAACTGAGAAGGATTAAAAACTAAGAAAATGGCATTAGATTTGGCAATTAAGAGATCACCGGTAACTTTGGAAAGGGCAGTTTCAACTGAAAGAGATCAGAAGTCACATTGCATGGAATTTAGAATAGAGGAAGGGGATAGGAAATGGAGGCACTTTGTGTGAATGGCTTTCTCAAGGAGGTTAGCTGAGAAGAGTTATAGGACAAGTGCTACCAGAGATAATAGGATCAAGTGAGGATTTTTTAAAAAGAATGGGGGAGACACTAGTGTGTTTATAGGTAGCATGAAACAGTCAGTAAACTGGGAAATATTGAAGATAAGAGATAGAGTGTGTATGATAGTGGGAGCAATATACTGAAGAAGATGGGCGTGATAGGATCAAGGGTGCGTGTAGGGAATGGGGTGCTCCTGTCAAGGAGAAAATCCACATCTAACTCTAAGATGGGAGTGAAGGAATAGATAGATAATGGCCCCACATGTCTGAGTGATGTGAGATGAGGAAGATAGCAGAACAGGGAACTTTCAATAAATGGCCCCAGTTTTGTTTCTTCTGTGAAGCATCAAGGGTACCTGAGAGGGTAGGGTAGAGAAGGTGAGTACTGTGGGAAGCTTATGAAAAGACAAGAAAGTTTAGAATAACTGCTGTGCAGAGTAGAATAGTTAATGACAGGGCTAGGATTCAGACTCAGGTCCTTAGTCTCTACATCTTGGTCTCTTTCCACTATACCAGGCTGCCAGTAGAATAAATACACACCTGGATTCCAAGATGTTTGAACAGAGAGGGACTTTTCAGATAAAGTCCAACCTTTCCCATTTTATAAATGAGGCAAGTAAGACTCAGACAAGTTATGTGATCTGCTCAAAGTCACACAGCTAGAAAGCTAGGCTGTTTCCCTTATTCTTTCCAGACTTAGTTGGAATATAAAAGTTCAGAAGTCAACATGGTACAATGGAAAGCAAACTGGATGGCTCTTGCACTTTTTTAGCTGTGTGACCCTGGACAAATCATTTAAACAATTAGGGCCTCAATTTGCTCTTCTGTAAAGGGGGTGGAACTAGATAGCTCTAAATCCATGATTCTACGAGTTCTAATACCTCCCCTATCTCTATATTATAACTTCTGTCTCTATAATCTCATCTGAGGTCAACCTCTACTCCACCCTGACACAGGCCCTCATCATCTCATGCCTTACTATTGCTATAGTCTTCTCATTGTTTTCCCTGTCCCAAGTCTCACTTTGTTCCAGTCCATTTTCCATGCAGCCACCAAAGTGATTTTCCTAAAGCTTGCAGCTGACTGTCACCACTCCCCCCAAAAATAAACTCCATGAGCTCCCTAGTACCTGCAGGATCAAATATAAAATCCTGTTTGGCTTTTAAACCCTTCAAAACCTGCTTCCTTTTTACTTTCCCAATTATCTTACATTACCTGCCTCTACAAACTCCATGATGCAGCCACATTGAGCTTTTTGCTGTTCCTTGAACATAATATTTCATATTCTGACTCTGGGTCTTCCTCTGTCAGCTCCTTTGCTTGGGATGTTATCCTTCCTTACCACGAATTCCTACCTTCCCAGCCTTCCTACAAGATAACTCAAATTCCACTGACTTCCTTCTACTGCTAGTGCCTCTTCTCAGAGATTGTCTTTCATTTACACCATATGTCTTGTATGGACAATGTTTTGCATATTGTTTCTTCCACAGGGAGAAGGGGACAAGTGGGGTGAGGGAGATGATAGAAGGGAGGACAAATGGGAGAAGGGAGTAACCAGAAGTAAACACTTTTGGGAAGGGACAAGGTCAAATGACAGAATAGAATAAAGGGAGGACAGGGTAGGATGGAGGGAAATATAGTTCTTCTTATACAACATGACTATTACAGAAGTCTTGCAAAATGATAAATATATAGTTTGTATTGAATTGCTTGCCTTCTCAGTGGGGATGGGTGGGGAGGGAGGAAGGGGGAGAAGTTGGAATTCAAAGTATTAGAAACAAATGTTGAGAACTGTTATTGCATATAACTGGAAAATAAGAAATACAGGTAATGGGGTATAGAAATCTATCTTGCCCTACAAGAAAAGATGGGGTTAAAGGAAGGAGGGGGTGTGATAGAAGGGAGGGCACATTGAGGGAAGGAGTAATCAGAATGCAAGGTGTTATGGGGTGAGGGAGGGGAGATGGGGAGAAAAATTGGAACTCAAAATTTTGTGGAAATGAATGTTGAAATCTAAAAATAAATAAGTAAAACTTAAAAATAAAATAAAACACTTCATAGTGCCAAAAAAGCCCCTTTCAAATTTCTACAGTTTACAGCCACCACTTTGCTTTCCCTCAACATTAAAATGAAATAAAATGCTATTTCCCTTTCAGAAAGAAAACAAAAAGCATGTGAGCTCCTTTCTTTGTATCCCCTAGCACAGGTGCCAGCACATAATGAGTGCTCATTGATAGATCAAGTGACCTTCTGTGCACCTCAGGTTCCTTTCCTATTGGGTGAAGGGAGGTGAGCTGATCTCATGGGATAGTGGTAAGGGATAACAATGAAGGAGAAGGGCCTATTGGGATAAAAACCAGATGAGAAACTGGACAGATGGATTAACTGTTTCATAATCTCTGCCCGGACTATGTGTGTTCCATTGGTAGAAAAAAAAGTGGAATTTGTCTTGAGGAGTCCAGTTTCCATTCTCCTCCAATTAGGGACTTGCTATTTTACACCACCTTACACCTTTATAAGATGCCTAATTCAATAATTTTTTTCCAATACCATGAAAAAGGACCAGTCTTTGTGACACTGGCAGAATCTAGTCAACAATCTACAGAATAAGTACTGTCCTCAGAAGACTTAGGTAGCTCTCTTGGTCAAAGAGGGACTAGGTGTACCTGACTTTCTGCTCTGTAACCTCCTCTCTTCTCTTACCCTCTCCTTTCTCTTTGCCCTTCCCCCCTCTTATAGCTGCTGCTGAGGAAAGTTCCTTACTTCATGAAATCTGGGGACTTTGACATAGCATGTTCAAACTCTGAGAAAGACAGCATGTGGTCATTGTCCAGGTCTGATTCTACCAATATCTGCAATGGAGAAAGAAGAAAAGAGATCAAGAGATAGCACAAATAATAAGGTAGAGAAGGTGTAGGGAAAAGGCATTGAGGTTCCCCCTTCTTCTCTCCCCGACTTGGGCCCTTTGCTCAGAAATTCCCCAGGATCATCCAATAGACCATGTTTTAGAGGAAATGTCTGCTAGGCAACCCTAGCCCTTGCCTGCTCACCTTGGGTGTGATCTTTGGCAACCCTATGCTATTTACAATGGCCAAACTGGGCTGGAGGCCCCAGGGAGCCTTACTCAGATAGTCCCTAAAAGGTATAGTGCCATTTGGAGGTGTGAGAAGTGGGTTGGATTTGATTTTTTTTTTTTAAAGTAAGCAACTCTATAAAGTAGTGAGCTCTCTACTCCTATACCCTCCAAGGATTTGGTGTTGTCTGGTTTTTGTTGTGCTGGCAACACCTTCCTCCTTTGGCTGGGAGGGCTCCCAGATAGTTTCATGGAGAAGGCTCAGGGTCAGGATATACCTGTACTCTTTCCCCATTCATATCTCCTTACATTAATTCTCCTTCATGCCCCCAACGCACAGAGGCACACAGTCCCTGCCATGGAACCAGATTTTGCCATTGGTGGTGGAGGAAGGATATGGCAGCTATAGAGTTGTAACTAGCTATTTCTACACACACACAGGACAATAAACACAAAAGCAACCTTAATTCCGGGGAGTGGAACAGTGGAAAGGGGAGCAGCAGCAGAAACCTGGAACTATTTCCAAGGAGGAAATAAAGAAATAGAGCAGAAGAGTTCATTTAGACTAGTGTAAGTGGGGGCAAGGGGAGGAGGAAGTAGACTCCACTCCAACTGGTAGTAGGTGCTTAATCAATGCGCCTTGACTTACTGGAAGCTTTCTATTAAAAAAAAGTATTCTTGCTAACTAGGGGCTTAGTTAAGCTGTTTCTATCCTTTTGCTGAAGGAATATAAACACTGCCAGCATACTTTACATTTCAGTACCCTGGGGAAAAGCCTTAGTCACCCTACCCTAGATACAGCTTTGATTTCTTTTCATAAAATTGACAGGAAAGATAGTAAACTAGAGCCCAAGAGAAAAAGAGTCATGGAACACTCAATTCCAATGTGAATGGGATTGCTTACCTCTTAGGAAAGGTAAGATACCCTTGAATCCAGCAGTGGAATTACTATCATTAAACGCTGGGCTATTTTTATGTGTCAAAGGCCTAGCCAAGTTTCACTCAAGGCCCTGAAATACCCTAGAGGCAAGATGAGCTAGCCTTAAAGGTACAGTGGAAAAAAAGCACAGGTTCAGGAGTCAGAAGCCCCAGGTTCAAATCCCACACACAACCTGTGTGACCTTGGGCAAGTCATTTAACTTCCCTGGGCCTCAGTTTCCTGTAAAATGAGGGGTTTGAACTAGATGGCCCATGAATTGTCTTCTAGCTCTAGGCCTATGATCCTATGATTTCTCTTGGCCATTCCTCAGCATAGTCCAATTGAGAACTCTAAAACTACAAATGGCAAAGACTCACTCTGTGGCCTTGAGTTAAAAATTCGAACATTTATCATGACCCTTCAAGGAATTTCTACCCCCCACCTCCAAAAAAAGGGCAAGAAAGAGTGAGAACAAGCAGATGTCCCCAGTGAATATAGCTTATTTAGCTATGGTACCCAATTACTTTGACCAAGGCCACATGTTCGACTTCTATGTAAAGTCAGTCTTTTGCAACACATGCAATTGACTCATTAGAGAGAGTTTGGATGGCACAGATCAATTTCTCCCTACTGCCTTCCTAGTCACTTATTTGAGGGACTGGATCATGAAGGTTACACTTGCCACACTTCTCCTAGGCCCTGTGGGCCCCACCAGTGGTGAAGGAAAGGTCAGATTTCACCCTTGCTCCCTTGATTCCCTCCCATCAGGTACATACATGTTTAGTCAGACTCTTTAGCAGCTCATCACCCACATTAGTAGTGTTTAGCAATCGCTGGATGATGTTGTGGAGGTCATCCTCATCAATGAAGCCATTCTCATTAATATCTGCTGAGAACAGGTGATTCTTGAATATAATGAAGAAGTGGAGGGGGATGGATAGGGGAAGATCTTTCTCTTTACCTCACACTGATGGGGGATGAGCCCAAGCAGAGACCCTTGTCCCTTGGACTGGGAGGGGTTTGGTCCCATTTGTCTGAAGGGTCCTGGAAAGCGTGACTTGGGGGTTCCTTGGATTCTCCTTACTTGATCGAGTTTTCTTTTAATATTCCTCCCTTTGATTCTATTACGGCCACTTCTTAGCCCTTGAGGTGCAAGTCGGCCAGTCAGGATTGTGGATTGTCTGGACTACCTGGACTACCACTCCCATCAGGACCCTCCCTGGGTTTGATCTACATTCCAGGCTGACCTCCCCTATCAAGACCATCCCTAGGACTCCAGACTACTTGGCAACACCTGGATTCTAACCTCAGTCTTTTTCTGTATTTAAGTTCCATCGCACCTCCATGAAGGCACTCAGGTTTAATCCAGTACAGACTCTGTCTAGCTGAGATTCTATCTGGCCTGCTTGTCAATACAAGTGTTACAAATGATTAGGCTCCTTAAGAGTCAACCCAGTATGGAATATCTCTAAAAAACTTTGTTTTTCTTCGGCTTTAAGAAGGCTTGCGTCAAACCTCAACAACACCACTAAAGGCCAGTTACACCAGCTTAGCCAGCTAGGTGATACAGTAATTAGCGCTCTAGGTCTCGAGTCAGGAAGGCTCATCTCCCTGAGTTCAAATCTGACCACAGACACTAGCTATGTGATTCTGGGCAAGTCACTAACCCCTGTTTACTTCAGTTTCCTCATCTGTAAAATAAGCTGGAGAAGGAAATGGCAAACCGCTCCAGTATCTTTGCCAAAACGCTAAATGGGGTCATGAAGAGTTGGACATGACTAAAAAACAACTGAACAGCAAGATAAATAAATATAAAGTAATTAACGAGGAGGATGCTAACAACTAAAATGGAGTGGAATAGGAAGTGGTTCCTGAGTTAAGTCTTCAAGGGAGTTGAGGATGCCAAGAGGTAGAGATGAGGAGAAAAAAACCGTTTGAGGCCTGGGGACCGCACAAACACACCAAGATAGGGGGTAGAATGTCTTGTACAGGGAAAAGTAAATTGGCCAGTCTGCCTGGCACCAAAAATATTTGAAAAGGAGAATAAGCCTTGGATAAGATAGACTGGAACCAGACTATGAAGGGCATTAGAAACCAAACAGAGGAGTTCACATTTCATCCTAGGGACAATAGAAAACCATTGTCGTTTCCTGAGTAAGGAAGAGATATGAGGAAAACCAAAATTGACTTAGAAAGAACCAAGGGATGGTCTTGGCACTGACAGCGACTTACCAACAACCCTGTGAGACAAATAAGAAGATATGGTCTGGAGCTTTGATTTCACTGTTATATGAAATACTCAAACAAAGAAATTCTAATGATGCAGATCAGGACATACTCTGTAACATAGAGAGTGGGCAAGAACACTGAGAAGCTAAGTTACTCACTCAGGGGTATACTGCTAGTAGGTGTCAAATGTAGCCCTTGGATCCCACCTCCCCCCATTCTCCCCCATCACCACTTCCTGGTTCCCAGGGTAGTTCTCTACCCATGACACCAAGCTGCCTCTCTTGTAGGTAATACAAGTGTTATCCCCATTTTAGAGATGAGGAAATAGTTGCCCAACCCAACGAAGTGATATGCTTAGGGTCACATGGCTATTAAGTGTCAGGACTTGGATTTGAACCCAGATCCCAGCTCTTTTTCTACTATACTATGCTGAAGAAGAAGGGAAAGAAGAAAGCAAAGAAAAAAGAAAAAAAATCCATGAGGGATTCATTTGTATGATGGACACCAACAAGATGTTTTCTATTTCTATTGAGACCAGACTGAAAAAAAACAGAAAGTATTGATTGGTTGGGAGACTGAGATTCAGGGGCAATCCAGGACCAAGAACAACCCAGGAGTTCCAGGAGAAGCATCATCTTCACCTTGATGGATTCTGAAACATGGCCTTGGACTGACTTAATCCAGGGTCTACAAAAGTGTGATCCCTCTCTAAAGGATCCTCAGCAATCTACCAGCCACACACAGGATGGTAGGGACCAGATCTAGGACTAACCTTCCCCAGCTATAGTAACCAGAAGGACATGGCATTATCTCCTCCTACCAGCAATAATTCTCCCTTACCTTCTAGTCCTGTTCCTCATTCCCAGACTTCCAAACCGTGTTGGAACAGAATCCTGGGACAGAATTCCCTCAGTACATAGGCCTCCTCACCCTGGAACATCCAACTACCCCTGTTAGGAACTTTTTTTCTTTATCTACATCTGCAAGGGAGTAGTCAGTTTTCTCCTTCTAGACCTGCAAATATGTATAAGCTTGCTATACTGTTTCTAGGAAAAGGTTTTTATATCCTTTTTCTTCTAAGTTAGTGGAGGGTTGGCCTTGCAGACAGAAAGCTGGCCTCAAGGTCAACTAGACTTTGTTCTCTCAGACTTTGAGCAAGTCACTTAATGTCTTCCTCCTTGCTGTTCCTTCTACAAGACATTTCATCTTTCAATTTTAAGCATTTTCACTGGCTGTCTCCCAAGCCTGAAATTCTATCCCTCTTCGTCTTTATCTTGTCTCCTTTCCAGTCTCAGCTAAAATCCTACCTTCTGCAAGAAGCCTTCTTGCATTTGTGCCTTCCTCTCTAAGACCATCACCAATTTACCTTGCTTGTACAAAGTTGTTTGCATGTTGTCTCCCGAATTAGACTAAGTTCCTTGAGTTTGCCTTTCTTTGTATCCCCAACACTTAGTACAGAGATTGGCAAAATAGTAGGTGCTTAATAGATGCTTATTGATTGACTGTCCCAGACTACTTGCTCTCTTAGATGCATATAATTTACAGAAGAGACACAGATCTGCATTGGTGATATTACCAAACATCATGAAATCATAGGTCCAAACTCTCCCCTCCTCTCCCCTACTCCCACCCCTCAAATTGTTTTCTTTCTACCCCTCAAATTATAAGGTGAAAGTTTCCTAATCAGTATCCATTTTTCTTTTGTTTGCAAGGTGAAAATTTCATGTGGTGTCATTATGCTAAGGCAAGCATAAGAAATTATTGTCATAAGAAAAAAATTGCCTCCTAGGAAATATATTTCCTCTTGGAATTTGTCGGGGGGTTCTTGCATCATTTTGTTAAAAAGTCACCACAGTCAGTTTTCCCCTTTCTTGGATTCAGGCAGTGAGCTCCAGATCCCGTTCCCCTGCTAGGTTGCCCTTGCACTCTTCTTTGGTGAACTTCTTTCTGACTTGACCTTTTTTCCCACAAGTACAGATTTGGGTCCCTTTTCAGGATCTTACTAAGGAAACTCTGAAGCACCAAGTTCCTTCCCTGATTCCACAAATGATTGACCATCCTCACTAGAGACCACATGACCTTTCCTCGTCTAGTTTTGGAACTTGAACCTTGATCAAATCAACTCTACCCTTTGTTTCTGGATAGGATGTTTCCATCAATTTGCCTATGGGATGTGCTAGTAAATGTTTTATACCTGGATCTTAAAAAAAAAAGTATGTGCCATACACGTCTAAGTTTAATATACATTATGATCATTTTCTCCATCACTTTTTTAAGTCTAGACAATCAACAAAGCAAATCAAGATGAAACTTGTAGTGTTTGCCAATTTCCAGGGTATAAGTGCTCCTGAATATTTAGCAATCACCTTTATCAAGGAACTAGTTCAACCTAACTCTAACACATTCCTACTCAAACTGTGGGGGTGAAATTGGCCAGAGAGGAAGCATAGAAAGGCAAGAGGAAAGAAGCATGGGATCCCTCCAACCCCCAAAGTCCTATTTATTTTTATTCTCTGAGTACTGTGACCCTCAGCGTATCTTACCATAGATGCGGAAGGCGTACTCAATCTTCAGGCTAGGGCAGGCCTGGGCACTAAATACAGAAGCCATTCCCAAAACATCTTCAAATGAGAAGACATCATCGTGGGAGAACACTCTGCAGATTCTGTCTCTGAAGGGGTTAACCTGCTGAGCAAGGAGGAAGAAAATTATGTCCACTGGCCACACCCTGGTATTCACTGCCTATGTCTATGGTCTGAACTTCCTTAAAAACAAATTTAATTGATAGTTTTGAGTTCTTATTTGCATATTGTCTTCCCCATTAGACTGTGAGGTCCTTAAAGTAGGAACTGGTTTTCTATCACAGCTATTTCCAGATTATCCCACCACACACACGCGCACACACACATACACACACACACACATGCGTACACACCTGCAAACACATGCACACACACAGCATTGAACCTCCCTTTACAACGAAGAATAAACAGCTAAGCAAAAACAACAGATACAGTAATTCTGGCAATGTATATAATATTCTATCCCTGTAGTCCCCCACCTTCCTTCCAGGTCATATTGTTCATTATTTGTTCTCCAGGATAAGGATTAGTCCTAAGAACCAGAGTTTGTTTTCTTATTACTATTCTTTCATTTACATTATTGTCGATTTGCTCACCTGGCCCCGCTTACTTCTTTCTACATCAGTTCATGCAAATGTTCTCATCTTCCTGTGAAGTCTTTGTATTCATGATTTCTTATTGAACAATATTTTATATAAAAATAATATTTTATATAATTATAATTTGGGATAATAAAAGGCTTGCAAAGTTGTGAGGACAAGATGAGATAAAATTTGTAAAGTGCTTGGCACAGCGCTTGGTATTCAGTAGAAACTTAATGAATGCTTATTTCCCTAGTCCTCAATATATTACATAATATATAATTATATATTACCACAAAATTACCCATATAATATATAATTCTATATTATACATAATTATATTTTATATATAGAATTCTACATTATATATAGAATATATATAACAATTACTAATAGAATAATACAATGCATATGTATTCTATTA
>CM053769.1:265747810-265764491 GCA_028658325.1 Potorous gilbertii | reverse complement strand
GGGAAGGAAGGGATGATAGAAGAGAGGGCAGATTGGTGATATGGGTAATTAGAATGTCCAGTGTATTGGGGAGGGGGGAGGGGACAAATGGGGAGAAAATTTTGGAACCCAAAATCTTGTGAAAATGAATGTAAAAAATTAAATAAATTTACTTAAAATTAAAAAATAAAATAAAATAAAATAAAATGAGATGTTAAAAAAAAAAAGAATGCTTGAAAGTCCTCTATTTCATTGAATGACAATTTTTTCCCCTGAAGTATTATACTCAGTTTTTCTGGGTAGGTTATTCTTGGTTTTAGTCCTAATTCCTTTGAGTTCTAGAATGCCATATTCTAAGCTCCCCAATCCTTTAATGTAGAAGCTGCCAGATCCTGTGTTATCCTGATTGTATTTCCACAATACTTGAATTGTTTCTTTCTGGCTGCTTGCAATATTTTCTCCTTGACCTGGAAACTCTGGAATCTGGTTACAATATTCTTAGGAGTTTTCCTTTTAAGATCTCTTTCCAGAGGATATTGATGACTTCTTTCAATATTTATTTTGCCCTCTAGTTCTAGAGTATCAGGGCAGTTTTCCTTGGTAATTTGAAAAATGATGTCTAGGTTCTTTTTTTATCATGGCTTTCAGGTAGTCCCATAATTTTTAAATTATCTCTCCTGGATCTGTTTTCCAGTTATTTCACATTGTCTTCTGTTTTTTCATTCCTTTGGTTTTGTTTTGTAATTTCTTGGTTGCTCATAAATTCATTAGCTTCCATCTGCTCCATTCTAATTTTTAAAGAACTATTTTCTTCAATGAGTTTTTGAGCCTCCTTTTCCATTTGGCTAGTTCTGCTTTTTAAAGCCTTCTTCTCCTCATTGACTTTTTGGACCTCCACCTCTCTTACTTGATTTTCAAAATCCTTTTTGAGCTCTTCCATGGCTTGAGACCATTACATATTTATTTTGGAGGTTTTGGATGCAGAAACCTTGACTTTTAGGTCTTCCTCTGATGGTATGCATTATTCTTCCTTATCAGAAAGGATAGAAAAATACCTGTTCACCAAGAAAGTAGCCTTCTATAGTCTTACTTTTTCCCCTTTTTGGGCACTTTCCCAGCCAGTTACTTGACTTTTGATTCCTTTGTCTAGAGAAGGGTATACTTGTGTATTTGTAAGTTCTCAGCTCCTCCAAGGTGGCACAATCAAAGGAGAGGATTCCAGGAGTGCCCGAAATGATATCATATCACAATGAAGACTCGACATTGGATGAGCCCCTAAAGGGTACTTGAAGGGGAGTGTTGCTTGGGGAGTCCCAAAGGGGGTACTCAAAAGGGAAGTCTCACTTGGAGAGTCACACAAAGGATTCAAAGGGGACACTCCCTTGAACAGTCCCAAAAGGGGATACCGGCTGAGAACTGAAGCTCCTGCCTCTCACTAACTCTGCCTGACTCTCACATAAGGCAGGACCTTCATCTCCACCAGTAAGGAGGGAGTCCCATTCCAGAGGTCACTGGTACAGCAGAAACATTCTTACTTGTACATCTTTGTAAGACAGTATGTTAAAGTGTAATTGACTTGAAGGGGAAAAAGCAAAAGCCTGGGGAAGGGACGCTGGAGGGGTTGGTTGTGTTTATGAAACCTGGAGATGAGGAGCTGGTCTAGTAAGCTCTACAGTGCTCAATCTGTGATGCATTGGCTTTCCCAGTTGTGCCATAGCCCCTTTCCTCTAAGTAATTAGCTTCTTATTTCTTAGAAGCCATTTCCTTGCCCCTCCCAACCCTTGACTGAATATATTAAAAGAAAGGGGAACTAAAGTTCTTTGGAGAATTTCTCTCCCTGTCTGGATGGGAAGCTTCTGCTTTTTGGTCCAGAAATGCCCTGCACTGGAATGACTCAGCCATGGGTAAGTGGCTATTCACAATCATGTTTCCTGTGGGCAGGAGGACTCTGGGACCTGGTGGCATGGATTGGTGGAACCTATGGTTGCTACAGACAATGCAAATTCTTTGCACCCCCTTCCCCCAGTGGGAAAGGACCCTGAGCCAAGGGCTGAGCTTAAGTGGCAAGCAGGACAGCAGCTGAACAGGGGCAGTCAGGAAGAAAAAAGCTCCTGAAGATGTTTTGCAATGAGAATTCAGAGACTAGAATCTGGGCATTGGAGGCTTGGCTCAAGTGTCTTGAGACCTTTTATTTAAAAAAATTTCTCTGATGGGTGTGGCCAGTCCAGAGTGAATGCTTCTGTTGCCTCTTTTTGCGATTCATGAAAGGACCATGAAGGTTTGGATCCCTTCCTTACTTCTCTTGTGTCTGTGCAATTTCTTTGTTTCTTAATCTTTTCTTAATTCTATATGTCTTCATTTATAACTATTACTACAGAGGTCACCAATGCTATATGATTTATGCCTATATACAGGGGGTTGCAATGGAGGAATCTAATGAATGCGTGTAGGACATAGAACTAAACCGGACACAGGTATGAAACAGTCCAAAACAGGGTTTTATCCTGACTTGGGATCTCTGAGCAAAGTTTAGGGTTTTGATTTTATCAGTAACTCTTTTAAAGTACTAATTGGGGGAGTAGGTCAGAGAGTCATAGGATTATAGACTTAGAGTTGGAAGAGAGAAGAGAGGGCATCAAGTCCATCTCCCTCATTTTTGCAAATGAGGAAGTGGAGGAAAATAGGGTGAAAGGACCTGCCCAGGGTCACACAGCTGGTAAGTGTGTGAGGCTGGATTTGAACTGGGGTCTCCCTGACTCCAGGGCTGGCACTTGTACCATCTAACTGCCCAGATCTTCCTAACTCTAAGTTCAGTGTTGTATATGACACGCTGCTTATCTACAATGACTATGTCATCGGATCTTCACAACATGGGCAGGTAGGTGCTAGGGTTATTCCCATTTTGCAGATGAGGAAACTGAGGCAAATAGAGATCTAGTAACTTGCTAAAGGTCCCCCAGCTAGTTACTATCTGAGTCCAAATTTGAACTAAGGTCTTCCTATCTCTGGATCCAACATTCTATCTACTGTACCACCCAGCTGCCTCAAAAAGTACCAGAAAACTGGTATAGATGCTGTCAAACCAGGTGCCTCACAATTGATTTGGGGCCATTTTCCCTGGGCCAGTGGTTCTCCTTTCAGGGTGTCCTTGAGGTTAGTACTATTCCATAATAATACTAAAATATTATTTGACCATGAAAATATTCCTTCCTTTTCTAACTACATATCTGTGTGAGGTTACATTTTCTTCACGTACTTCTACAAGAACAACATATTACAATAGACTGAATGAAGAAGCCGTTATGAGAATACAACTGTCTTCTATCAAGCCAGAATAAAGAAATTTTCAAAATATGTAAAACAATGCCACCTTTCTCACTAAAAATTTTTTGTCTTGAAAATATAGTTATTTTTTCTGGAAAGACTAACATGAATTGATGCAAAGTGAAATGAGCAGAACCAGGAGAATACTGTACACAGTAACAGCAATATTGTATGGTTATCTACTGTGTATAACTTAGCTATTCTCAGCAATACAATGATCTGAGACAGTTCTGAAGGACTTATGGTGAAAGGTGCTGTCTGTCTCCAGAGAGAGAGAACTGGTGGAACCTGAATGCAGATTGAAGGTATTTTTTTTCTTTATTTTTCTTGGTTTTATTTTGTCTGTTTTCTTTCACAGCATGACTTACATTGAAATGTATTTCTCATGACTATACATGTATTATCTGTCAAATTACTTGCCTTCTCCATGAAGGGGGTGGGGAGTGATGGAGAAAATTTGGGCCTCAAAATTTGAAAAATGAATGTTAAAATTGTTTTTGTATGTAATTGGGGAAAATAAAATATTAAATTTAAAGAAAATACAGTTATTTTTCATGAAATATTTATGTTAACATGTAATAGGTTTATTACTATTATTTTAAAATGAATTAATAAATATTTGGCAATGGTTATTCCCCACTTGTAGCATGTGGGAGTCATTGTGTAGCTCAGAGGGAGGCAGAATAGACATCTCTAGCCTCTTCTTCCCCTGCCCTTTTCCGAGGGAAGCTTTAATTCCTGCTGGGAGAGAAAGCAGGAAATGGGAGCCAGAGGCTGACCACTCTGTGTTCCTCAGAGAGAGGGAATACCAGAATTACATCTTCCTGCTCCAGTAAATGTTATTTATCTAGGGGATGTGATTTGCAGGTTGAGGTTTTTACTCTTTCATTAATGGAAGAAACTGGACCCCAAGCTTTATAACCAAAGTTTGACTCTTTATATATCAGTTACACAATGAACACACCTAACACTTAGCCAAGAAACCCATTTATGTATATTATTAGCAGAGCAGAAGTCAGATAAAGTACACAAAAGAGAGTATATCCCAGATAATGCAGAGTAAAGGAACTGTCTCTTTTCATTTGGAATGAGGCAACTCAGCTCAACCAAGAGAGAAAATCCTAGATTTCATCCAAAGGGATTTTCCCTAAAGCCTCTAACGTAGTAAGCTGGTGGTGGAAACATGATGGAAACTGCCAGTTCCTCTCACGTGGGCTTCTTCCCAGAGTCCTTTCCTTCAGCAACCTGAAATGGGAATGGCATCTTCCATCTTCTCTCCAAAGGCTGGAAGCCAGAAGTTTCCTAACTCTAAACAGAACTGACGAGAACCAAAGAGCTCTCCTCTGTCTTACTCTCATCAGCCCCACCCTGTCCACCCCACAGGAATGGGGCTTTGCTCTCTACCAGTAAGGAGATGGTCCCATACCAATGGGGATTGGGACTGGGGTGACACAAACATTTAAAAAGGTTACTGGTTTTGATTTCTGACATGGTAGATATCAGCAGGTATGTCATAAACAAAAGCTCTTTGGGGTCCTCAACAATGTTTAAGAGTGTAAAGGAGTCATGAGATCAATAACTTTGAGAATCATTACCCTAAATGATTGTGTCATGAGGTCATAAACTTAAGAAGTGAGGCTGATTTAGTGAAAAGCAGAACATTTTTCTTTTACCAGTCAATCTCTACATTGTTCTTTTCTTTCAAAGATGGATTGTTGCTTATTCCTAGTGGAGGGGCAAATTAGAAATCTTAATTATTGGAAAGTCACACCCTGGAGCTGGAGAAGAAAGAGCTGGTCAAAGAATCTGAGTTGCCAACAAAATCCCAAAGTGGAGTCAAGGACTTCCTCTTCCTTTTATTTTCATTTTCTGCCTACAGTATCCTGTCAATTTTGCCAGATCGCACTGCCTCCTGGATACATGTACAAATGAGCAGCTTTCCTTAAACAACGTGAAACGTCTAAGCTGGTCTCCAGTGTTTTATGGCCTTTGAGGCTCATGGTGTTTTGAGTGCTTTCAGACACTCAGATATTATGCAACCATCACAGTTACTGACATTTTTCCTTGCCGTGACCAGTCCCTCTATATATGCATATGATCCCATGTTTTCTTGCATTCTTCAGCTGATTGCATCCTCAGTCATTCCCTCCCCTGTCCCCCAATGAATCTTCAGTTTTGCCCTGTCAACTGGTTTGTTCCCTACTGCCTTCAGACATTCCCAAATCTTCCTCCATCCTTAAAAAAAAAACCTTCATTAGACCTTATCATTCCTTCAAGCTGCTGTTCTGTACTGTCCCTAAGAACATTTAGAATGCTATCAGTTCAATGATGCAACACAAGTCCAGAAGACTGAAGATGGAACATAATACTCACCTTCTTCCTTTCTCAGCCAAACTCTCTCTATATACTATTTTATACTTCTTACTCACTTCTCAACCTTTTGCAATCTGGTTTCCAATCTCATTACTCAACTGAAATTGCCTTCTCCAAAGTTACCAATTATCTCTTAAAGGGTCAAATTGATGGTCAATTTCAATCCTAGTCCTCCTCACCTCTCTGCTGTTGAATGTCTCTTTCTGGTTTCTCTGTCCTCTGAGTTTTTGTGCCAGTTACTCTCTTCTAGTTTGCTTCTTACCTGTCTACCTTTTAATTTCCTTTGCATTCTCACCATCCATATCAGGTTCCCTAACTATGGGTGTTCCGCAAGATCCTGTCCTGGACCTTCTCTTTTCTCTCTTTGTAACCTAATTAATTTCCATGGATTTAGTTATCATTTCTATACAAATGACTTCCAGATCTACACATATAGTTTCAGTCTTTCCCCTGAGCTTTAGTCCTGTATCAGCAATTACCCATTGTACATTTCAAACTAGATATCCCATAGGTATCTTAAAGTCAGCATGTCTAAAACTGAACTCATTATTTATCTCTCTAAACCTTTCCTCTTCCAAACTTCTCCATTTTTTTGTTGGAGGCACTACCATCTTTCCAGTGTCTCAAATAGGTAATATCAGTATTATCCTGTACTTCTCATTTTTGATCACCCTAGACATCCAATCAGCTATCAACTTTTGTTGTTTCTACCTTCCAAACATTTCTCTCATGTATCTCATTCCCTTAACTCTAACAGCTATTATACTTAGTTTAGGTCTTCCTCTCCTCTAGGCTAGATTATTGCAAAAATCTTCTAGTTGGTCTCTGAGCTTCAATTTTCTTCTCAGTTTATTCTCCATATAACTGCCAAAGGGATTTTCTTTAAGCTTTTATCTGACTATATCATTTTGCTACTTAACAGACTGTAATTGCTTTCTATTGTCTCTAGGATAAAATATAAGCTCCTCCGTTTAACTTTTAAAGACCTATACAAACTGTCCTCAAACTATTTTTCCAACTTTATTGGAAATAGTCAAACTGACCTACTTTCTGTTCCTCATCTCTCATCTCTGTGCCTTAGAAATGACTGTCCTGGAATAAAATCCCTTCTTATCTCCACTTAATACCGAATAGATTCTCCCTCTTCATGGAAGCTACAGCTCAGGCATTATCTTCTTCATGAAGCCTTGCCTGATTCCCCCAAATACTGGTACTTTCATTCCTTCCCAAACTACTTTGTGTTTAACTACTTTGTATATATTAGTATTTATTAACTTTATGTTTATACTGTATAAGTTTATATATGTTGTCTCTCCTGTTAGTTTAAACCCATTGTGGATAAGAATTCATGTTTAAACAAACAATAGGGAAGGGAGAAATCCAACCTATCAATAATCATATGAAAAAATTCTCTTTATCACTAATAATTACAGAAATGCAAACTAAATCAGTTTTGAGGTCTCCCCTCACACCTATCATACTAAAAAAAATGACAAAAGAAAAAAATGACAGATGTTGAAGGGATTGTTGGAAAACAGGCAAATTAGTGTACTGTTGGCAGAGTTATGAATTGGTCTAGTCATTCCAAGAATCCATTTGGAGATACACACAAAAAATTACTGAGCTGTTTCTATTTCTTGAACCAGGTATATCATTATGAGGTCTGTACACACAAAGAGATAAAAAAAAGAAGACAAGGTCCTAAATGTACAAAACATTTACAGAATCCCTTTTGATAGTACCTCCAAATTGGAAACTAAGGAGCTGTTTTCCTGTTGGCGAGTGGCTAGGCAATGTCATCGTGGTGGAGTATTATTGTGCCATAAGACACAACAAAACAGTTTCAGAAGCTGTAAAGACCTTTATGACCTGAACTTTATGAACTCTGCAGTGAAGGGAGCAGAACTAGGAGAAAAATTTTCACAGTCATAACAGTATTAGAGAGAAAACAACCTTGAAAGGCTTTAGAATTCTGTCAATTCAATGATACAATGCAAGTCCAGAAGCCTGAAGGTGGAAGGTAATATTCAACTTCTTCCAGAGAGATAATGAACTTAAAATGCAAAAAGAGACTTCAGGCAGCACCAGGTAAGGATCTGTTTTGTTGGTCTAGGAATGTTTATGATGAGTTTATTTTTATTCTTTTGTTTGTTTTTGATTTAAAAAGAGAGACAGATTATTAATGCATGTAAAAATAAATTAATAGAAAAAGAAATTAAGTTACCAAAACCAGTAAACAATACCCTAATAAAGCAGAAATTTGTTTTAAGAAGAATGTAAATTCATTGTAAACAGGGATTATATTATCCTTTGTACTTGCAGAGGAAGCTAGATGATACAGTGGATTGAATGCTGGCCCTGGAGTCAGGAGAGACCCAAATTCAAATTTGTCCTCTGTATGTAATCCTGGACAAGACACTTAATTTCTTTCTGCCTTAATTTTCACAACTATAAAATGGGGATATAAAATGGGGGCTGTTGAGATCACATAAGACTTAACGTGGTGACTGGCACGTAGTAGGTGCTTGATACATATTAGTTGATTGATTGACCCAATTTGATGACCAATCACAAAGCATCACAATCATGGTTTAAATGCCCTCACAGCCTTTGACTCTTGGAGAAAAGAGGTTGAGGGAGGTATGGGTGGGGGGTGGGCTGCTCGAGAGTGTAGTATACTTGTAAAAGTGCTGTTGTGGGCCATTCAAGTCAAGCAGAAACCTCTTTCTGTCACTTGTCCTCACTAACTTTAACTCAGTATTTGGGGTGAGAAAGCCATGATTTGAAAATCAATTTACTGAGGATATATTCTAGGAAGCTGAGACAGTGAAGGATGGGTCAGTAAGAGAGACATTGGACTTGCTGTGATGGCACAAGATGGATCATTCAGAGCTGGTCCCCGGTCTGTCTTGTCATTTAAATCTCTTGTCGCTCTATGTGTTTTGGTCGATGTGTCTATGCTGAGAATGGGAAATTTGTCTGTTCCAAGCAACCCCAGTGGGATAAGGAGCAGCTTCCAGGATTCCTGTCTTCCAGCAGCAGGTGATCACTGGAGACCTGTCAGTGACTTTCTGCTCTGGGGAAGGAACGGGGTCGAGCCAGATAAGAATGAATGAATGAAAAAATACTCATTGTATGCCAGTACTTTACTATATGCCAGACACAGAAAAAGCAACTCACATTTAAATAGTGTGTAAAATAGATAGATCTGATGGGCCTAATGATGGACCCCTAAAAGGCTCTAGACTTTCCCACAAGGCCTAGTCCCTGGCATTCACCTAAGGCATCTGACCCACCCCAGCCCACCTAGATTACTTAATTAGTTTACTTGACACTCCTTAATCCCATTCAGGCCCCTTTCTCTGTTACCTTGGGTCACTCCAGGTTACTTGCCATTCCTAGATCCCATTCAGATATTCCCACAGTCTTTCTGTATAAAAATATCCATCTTATCCTTATCAAATGTGGAGATTCCTTAAGAGTCTGGCCCACTTGTATTGGCATGACAAAGAATGCAGATTTACCAGGAATCTTGCCCACCCCAACAGGTGTCATAATAAACTCACTACTTGGACTGAGAGAAGGCTTGATTGATTGAATTCCTTCGAGGCAGACCTTGTATTTTGGGGTTCCTGGCACCTCCAAACTGCAGCAGACCCATATGAGTGGTCTAAATGTACAGATGTGGCTCACTGATGTTATGGATAGATGTAATCTGAGGCCTCTACAGTGGGGATGAGTGCCAAGGGCAATGACAGCTGCTTCTAGCACACTAGGTAAAGGGGGAAGATTGCTGTTGTTTGTTCTTCATTCTGGAAGAGGGCCATGACGTCAGGGAGGAAATGCCATGACATGCAAGTGAAATGGTTTTAAGTGAGGCAGGGTTGTGTAAAGTCACCGGCCTCACATTCTCCTCTGAAGCCATCTGAATCCAGTGGCCAGATATAGGTCAGGACAACTGGAGATGGCCCAGGATGCAGTGGGAGACCCCAGCCTTTAAAGACCTTTAATAGCTCTTGGTTTCAATGAGGCAATGCCCATTCGGTGATTAAGGTTAAGTAAGAAAGGAGGCAGATAATGACCTCTTTACAGGGTTAAAAAAATCAATTTGGGAGGGGAAGACCCTTAGGATTTCTGATCAAAACAGAAACAATTGCTACCTACATTCTCTCTGAGTTAGTCCAGCAGGCCACAAGTGTACTTCCAGACTGGATTAGAATGACACCTATTTGTCACATCTCACATATCTGTCTGGTAGAGGGGTGTGAGCTTGGGTTTAGAAAGAAATCCATTTTCCTGGTCACTCTTAAGTGGGGAGAGTGGCCCTCCACGGTTTAGAGTTTTCTAACCAAACACTAATTCTACCACATATCATCACAAATAGTAAGTATCAAGTAAATTCATTTATCTTAGTCGGATAACAAGCAGAAATCAAAGAAGTTATACAAATCACATCCCAAGGAACACACAAGAGTCAATGAACTCTTAAGCTGGGAAGGAGTAAGAACTCAGTTCAAACCAGGGGAGAAAAAGCAATCTCACTCAGGGGAGGTCCATTCAGACATCTCTAGCATTTCAAGGAAGTCCAGAGATGTGATGAGGCTGCTTGCATACCTGCCATCCCAGAGTCTTTTTCTTTCCTCCCTGGAGGGTCCTTCATCGGCATGTCTCTCTGTTGAAGCTCCTTTCAGTAAGTCCCTTCTACAGGTAAGCAGTAATGAGCTCAAGCATTCCCTCCACCGACCTGGAATCCTATCTTTTTCCATACTAATCATCAACTGCTCCCTCTTCTGCCTCACTTGGGTGGGAACTGAGGTACAAGATCTTTAATGTTTGCAAATCACTTTACATATATTATCTCACTGGATCCTCACAACTACTTTGTGAAGGAGATGCTATTGAATATCCCCATTTTACAGATGAGGAAACTTCACTGAGCAAAGTAAGTGACTTGCCCAGGGTTCCACAGCTAGTACATGTTTGAGGAGGGATTTGAGCTTATGTCTTCCTGAGTTGATCGATCCCAGCACTTTATCCACTATGCTATCCTAATGCTTAATAACTTTCTTACCTGATGACAGAGGGAACTCCTTTCAGTACTCACTCTAAGAGCAAAGGTGATGTGGATTAGTGATGGATTTCATGGTTAGAAGCTTCACTAGTGGAGGCAGAAATAAAATATAAGAAGCAGGAGATCTTATTCCAGAAATGAGTTCCCTCTGTGATTGTATCATAAGTGTCTGTCAGGTAGAGGATGAGAAGTACTGGGAATGTGCTGGGTTCTTGATCCCAGAGCAGAAGTACTAGCTGGGATAAGTGCCACCGTGGCTGGATTGACTTTGAATCAAGTCCTGGATTGTTTGCTTAGAGCAGCAATTCTTCCAGTGGTTCTCAAACTGTGGTCTGTAGGCTCTTGGGGGGTCCTTTCAGAGGATTCTCAAGGTCAAAACTACTTTCCTAATAACACTACATCATTATTTGCCTGTTAGAATACATTTCCAACTACATATCTCTGTGAGGCTGACTTTTCTTCACATCTTTTAGCCAAAATGACATTACAACCTATTGAATGCAGAGGTAGATACGAAAACCCAGCAACTCTATTAATCCAGACCTTAAAAGAGATTTGTAAAAAAAAAAAAAAAGCTAAAATAATGTTATGTTCTCATTATTTTTTTCTGTTTTAGAAAATATATTTTTCTTGAAATGTTATGTTAACATGTAATGGATATGTTATTGTTATTTTTAAATGAATAAATATTTTAAAAGTTTATTAATTTTTATTAGTAGTCATTTCATGATGTTGTTGCAAATGAAACCCCTGAGAGACAGTTTTCAGGTAATTAATAATCCATTAATTAGGCTGGCCAGATCTATATCTTGCCACTGGATCCAGTTGGCTCTGAAGGAGAAGGTGAAGCTGGTGATTTTGCACAGCCCTCTCTCACTTATCCAGTTCTCTTGTAAGTCCTGGCATCACCTTCTTGATGTCATGGTGCTCTATGAAAACAAAGGGCACATGACAATAGGGTAGATAACACCAGAGATATTCTGGTAAAAGTTTAACAACTAGCTCTTAAAAAGAAAAGTATGTGTGACAATTTTAAGTTTAATTTGCATTGTTAACGTTTCCTCCATCACTTTCTTAAATTTGGAAATTGATTTAAAAAGTAAGTCAAGCCCTGGGTTTGCTAATTTCCAAGGTGTAACTGCTCACATTGAAAATTTAACAGTCAATCTGGCTTCCACACAGCTTTGGATATAACCTACACAAACAAAAGCTCTTTGGAGTCCTCCATAATTTTTAAGATTGTAAAGGGGTCCTGAGACCAACAAGTTTGAGAACTATTGGCCTAGAGATTTCATTCAAGTCATAGCACACCCTGTCTCATATCTTGAATAGACATCAAGACTAATTTATAGCAAAACTTTTGACTCTGGTTGTCCCTTCCTCATGTTATAGAACTTACTGGATTGTGAATATGCTGGAAAGTATATAAAAGTGGCTGTGATAAAGTGAGGACATCTAGAGAACGCTAACTTTTATCTTCATGTATGCTTTAATAAAATCTTTTCCATATGCCCGCTAAGAATACACTATACCAGAGCCCAGGAATCCTTTGATATAAGTATTAATACACTCTCCCTGCTATGAACCCATTCCCTCATGCACATCCCTCCAAGGGAGGACAGTGTTAGTTCCTTTTCTTTGCCTTGCTGTCAGGTAATATCCTATGAGGATTTTTCTTACATGAAGCAAGAGGAACAAGGGGCAGACCCAGCACTTCTTTGAATCCATTATATCAGTGATTAGTACCCATTGTCCACTTATTAGGCTTGTCTGGCAAGAATGGGCAGAGAGTGGCCATGGAGAGAGTCTCTCATATTTTCCTTATGGCCAAGATGAAGAGAGGTGGGCTATGTGATAGCAGTTGGGTGTTTTAGGAACTGGTTGAATGAGTAAATCATTAATGGATCAATGTCAGCTTGGAGGGAAAGACATAGTGGAGGACTCCAGGGATCTGTCCTTGGCTCTGTGTAATTTAATATTTTAATCAATGACTTCGATAAAAACATAAAAACACGTTTATCAGGTGAGCATATAAAGCTGGGAGGAAGAGCTAATAGAGTTGATGACAAGCATCAGTATTGAAAAAGATCTCAATAATCTAAAATGGTGGCATGAGTGTAATAAGATGAAATTTAATATGGATAACCCGCATAATCTGAGTTGGAAGGGACCGCAGAGGTCATCTGGTCTAACTGATGGTTGAACTTGAATTCTCTCTAACAATATAACTGATGAATTTGTATCCAGCTTTTGGAGAGTATGCTGAGTGAAGAGAAGTGGAGGAGGAGAAGGAGTTGTGGAGATTTGAAGATGGTCAAGAATGGAAATCTGGGGACCTGAGACTGGGGAGGACTGGAGGAGAAGAATATTTACAAGCTGTATGGATACTTACAACTTGGAGAGAGAGAAAAGGAGAAGGGGAAAAGGTGAGGGAAAGAGGGTGAAGGAGATAGGAGAGAGAGGGAGAGGTCAAGAGGAGTGGAATAGAGGAAGAGAAGGAGGGAAAGAAGGAGGAAGGGAGGAGAGAGAGTAAAAAGAATATGAATATGAATTTGAAAAATGAAAATAAGATAGAGCACTGATCGTTGGGAGGGGGCTGACTCTCAAAAGAACCAAAAGATGAGTCAGGAAAGGAACAAGAGCCAAGTGAAGAAAAAGCCAGTTTTGCTCCATTTGCATTTCAATGAAGACCTGAGTTGGTCATTACTAACAGGCTTTTAAAAAAGAATTCCTATAACCTTGTGCCATCCTCCTGCTTGTTATTTTTATCTCTGGCCTGTTTCCCTGTATTTCCTGGCAGTAAAAAGCTAGAGAAAACTTGTAGAGGGGGATCAGTGCTCAGAAAAGGCCAAGGCACCATGGTGCATCGGAACAAACCTGGGCTTTGTAATCCTGGCTTTGCTCACTTCTTGTGCGACTCTAAGGGAATGTCTTTACCTCTCTGGGTCTCAATTTCCTCATCTATAAAATAGGAACATTAGACTAGATAGACAACTAAAGTCCTTTCCCAACTGTAAATCTATCCCTCAAGCTAAAGTCTTACTGACTGTGGCATCTTCACATTTGAGGTGCCAAGATACCAAGCCATGTGACCTAGGCAGCTAGATAGAACAATGGATAGAGTGCTTGACCTGTAGTCAGGAAAACCTGAGTTCAAATGTGACCTCAGATACTTACAGCTGTATGATCTTAGGTAAGTCATTCTTAACCTCAATTTCTTCCTCTGTAAAAAGCACCTACTTCCCAGGGTTGTTGTTTGTCCATTCATACACACATACACACACACGCACACACATACACACATACACACACACGCACACACACACACACAATAGGAAGCCCATGTATTTAGGGGGTCAGGGAATGAGAAGCACAAATAGAAGTGACTATTCAGTACAAATTAGACAGTAAAAACTTTGCTAAGCTATTTTCTAGCTAAGGTTCTGTCGCCAACCTCGAGCCTTATGCCTGGAGCTTAGGGCTGGGTGTTCCGCGTGAAGGGTGGAAATGTTTGTCTGCTATGTCTATTGCTAGTGTTCTATCCCTGACCAAGATGACTTTGTATTTGCTTTGTATCTGTGTGTATGTTGTTTCCTCCAATAGACTATATGCTCCTTGATGTCAGGGACTGTTGTTTTTGTCTTTGTGTTCCTGGAACCTAGGATAGAGCCTGATACGTTATAAATGTTGAACTGGCATTTGCTATGGGCTGAATTCTGTAAAGTAACTGAGAATTTTTCTTTTAAAAAGGCGGAGCATCTTTAGGTTTACTTTCCTATCTCTAAAAAAATTTGGAAGGCAGTATGGCACTGTGTGGAAATAGCAGTAAACCTGGTATCAAGGGAATGTCGATTCAAATTCACACTTGTCCCTTACTAGCTGTGTGACCTCCATTTCCTCAGCAGTAAAATGAGGGAGATAGACTTGATGACCTCAAAGTTGTCTTCGAATTCTAAAACTATGATCCAATTTGAATATTTGCATTTGTTTGTGAGCTTGAGTAGGTTATGACACCTGATCACAGATGACTTATGTGGAAGATAGAATCTAAGAACAAATATCCGCTTATATGATAGGAAAAGGAGGTGAGTACATCCTGGAGTGAGAGTAAAGAATGACAGATGGATAGCTCAAGTTATGCACTAGTCCTTCCAAAATAATAAAATGATAAGAAAGGCATCCAAAATATTGGGAGAATCCTCCATGGAAAGACATGGAAAGAATGACCCAGGATAAGAAGGATGAATTATAATCTGTGTGAGGGGATTCTTGCTCATCTCTTGGTGGAGGGAGGCGGAGTTAGTAAGACTTATTGTTTTGGTGCCATGATACCATGAGTCTGCTGTGCTCTAAAGCAGGATTTCTTAGCTTGGGGCCCCAAGGAGTCCATGAACTTGAGATGGGAAAAATCCACTTTATTTTCAGCATAATTGGCTTCTTTTGTAATTCTATTTATTTTATTTTGTGCATTTAAAAATATTATTCTGATGAGATAGCTATAGACTTTACAAGACTATGACAAAGGGATCTATAACATTAAGAAAAGGGCATTAAGAACTTTTCTCTAAGAAGACTTATGATAAGCTCTGAATAAACCTAGGAGTGAATGGACCAGTGATCTTGGTCCAGAGTACCTGTACAAATAAGTCTCACTTTCAGCATGAGCGAGTTCTGAAGAAAAGACATATTTGTTGGTTTGTGCCATGAGGCAAGCAGGTAACATGTCCAATTGTTCTTAACCCCGAGAAAATCAGGATAGGTAGGGTAGGCCCTAGCCTTGGGTTGTGGAGGAATCAGGAATAGAACAGCTTAGGATATCTGGTTTAGGACTAATGTTATGATTGTTGGTCTTGGGTTTTTTGTTTGATTGTTTGGTGAGTGTCTAATGTGAGTGTTTCCACCCATCTCTCAATTCAAGGTGTCATTCATTGGTGATATCCTGAATTTCTGCCTGTAGAATTAAAGTGATAACCCAAACCCCTGAATGGGATTGAATACTTTTATTGATTATTGAATTTTGAAATTGCCAGTACAATGCCCATTATGGGGAGTATTCCTTCCTCATTAAATGAAACACTTGTATTGTGTAATATGTCGTACTGATTTCTACTTGGAACTGGACATTATTAGTTTCCTTTGAAGTAAACCATAACCACTTTTAATCTCTTGCCCATCAAAGTTCAAGTTTATTTTCTCTCTTTTGTAGCTTCTGTGAGAAGCTTTACTGTGGAGCATTTGTCCTCTACTCTAAGATAATAATGGTTTCTTCAAGGACATTCTCAGACAGTTATGGGATCCTGAACTGAGGATTTGTGAAATCATAGCCTCCTTTCAAGATTGTTGAATGTGTGCCAATACTAAGCTGCCCAAAAGGCCAATCAAGAATTCAGAAAGGTTCTTTGTGAGTTCATCCATTTCTACCCTGGCCAAGCAGCACTCTCAAAACATTTAAGACCAGATTAACATGAGACTTTGCTGATAATCCTGCCTACTATAAGAAAGCACAATCTAGCCTCAAAGGACACCATTGCTGAAAATTCACGGCTGCCTGCTCTTCCAAAATATAGGAACTCAATGCTGTTGTAGAGAAACAAAGACTCCTCAGAGGCCTAAGTGAAACATTGGAGGCAGTAGCATTATGACACCTTTCTACATCATCTTGGAATCCAGACAGTGTACGATATTCCTCAGCAGCCTTCAATAAACCTCAGATGAAGATGTTAGTTGTGTATTAGTCTGTACTTTGACTTTTTACTGGTATGGTAAAAACATTTAGTACATGACTATCTATTTATAGAGCATTTATTACTAAATGTTGAGCAATGGTAGGGAGGCTGAACATCTTCCTGCCTTCTGAAATTAGTCCTTGAATCCAGGACAACTAAGTAGGCTTTTCTTTCAAAACTACTTCTGGCTATACTAATCTGTTTCATT
>CM053769.1:265555298-265747710 GCA_028658325.1 Potorous gilbertii | reverse complement strand
AACTCTTCATCTAAAGCTACTCACTTTGGATACCACTACTGCCTCTGGATCATTGAAGAAAGGAAAAAAGAAAATAAGCATTTATTGAGTGCTTACTATGTGCTAGACACTATGCTAAGCACTTTACATGTATTCTCTTATATGATACAACAACCTTATGAGGTAGGTATTATTTCTATCCTCATTTTTACAGTTGAGGAAACAGAGGCAGATAAGATTAAATCACTTGCCCAGGGTCACATAGCTAGTAAATAAATATTTGTTGCCAGATTTGAACGTGACCTTTTTTTTCTGACCAAAGACCCAGTGTATTGCAGTACCCAGTTTAGTTCTGAAATCAATAACCTTGGCTATTGACTTTGACATCTACTGTCAACACCATTTCTATAGGATCATAGATTTGGAGATTGAAAGGGGTCATCTAATTCAAAGTCCCATTTTACAGACAAGGAAGCTGAGGGATAGAGGGAGGAAATGATGTGCCCAAGGTCACATGGATGGTAATTAGAAGATCCAGGATTGGAACTCAGGTCCACTGATTCCAAATCTTTTGCCCACAGCACCACTGTTTCTATGTGAAGAGTCCTTTTGGATTTCAGCTGTAGATATCTCCCCCAGCTTTGGCCCTAAGAGGGAGAACAGTGTCAGTCTTCCCTGCTTTATACGTAGGACTATAACAGTGAGGTGGGACTCACATCTGAAGCAGTAACAAGGAAGAGTGGAAAAGGAAGGCAGGTAGAGGATTTTCTGGCAGAGTTGTATTTTGGCATGGAAATGTTGTTCATAAGGTAAATTTTTTTTTAACCAATAAAGCTTTCCATTATTAAATAAAGATTTTGTTACATTTCAGGAAAAAACAAACTAAAAAGGAGAGAGGGAAAGGTCTGTCTTGAGGGCAGTCTCAGAACATGTGGGCCTGGTGGGGAGAGGTGGAGTGAGGGATCTGAGGGATGGGACAAGGTCCTTCAGAGGACCAGTGAACACAATTGACCCCCTTTAACCAGGCCTTACCAGAAGACTCCCCAAACCTAATCTTGTCTGTTCTCCTTTCCCCAGGCTCATCACCTGAGGGTAGGAGGCTGGGCAATCTTCTGTCATCCACAGACTAGAGATGGAGCACATGGAGCAGGTCACCTGTGATAACCCTCATCCTGCTCTTCCTCCTCCCTTTCCATATCTGAGGAGGCAGAAAGTAAATGTTGTTAAACTAAGGGCTGCCTATACCATTGTGAACTTTGTTTCTAGGAATACCCATCTAGTTACCTTTCTAGGGGAGAATCACCAGGGAAAGGTACCTGGGGAAGAACTGTAGCCTGAACTGTGGCAAGAAATCCTAGAGACAGCTGATATCAGAAGAGATGAATGTGACTAGGGCCAGGACCAAAATGGAATTTGGACACAGACCTTGTTCTATTTGGTGGCCCTGGGTGGAGGCACCAGGAGTGATGGTTGAAAATTAAAGGGGCAGATTTGGGGAGGAGTCCAGGAGTCTTCCTAAAAAATAAAGAGCTATCCATGAATGGAATGGGTTGCCTCTGTCGGAGGTGTGTGTGTGGGGATTCCCCTTCCCTAGAAAGGGTTCAAAAGAGGCTGGATGGCCACTTCTCTGATATGTGATAGTGAAGATTGCTTCTCAAATATGAGCTAAACAAGTTGACTGTGCAGGTCTCTTGTTCTATGATTCTGTGACAATGAAGGGAAATGATGTTTGGAGTCTCAGTGGAGGATAATATCCCTAAGAAGAAGCTAGGTGGTGCAGTGGTTAGAGTGCTGGACCTGGAATCAAGAAGATATGAGTTAAAATCTGGCCTCAGACACTTAAAAGCTGTGTGACCCTGGGTAAGTCACTTGCCCTCTAACTCAGTTTCCTCATGTGTAAAATGGGATAACAACAGCACCTCCCTCCCAGGATCCCTGTGGGGACCCAATGAAATCATAATTGTAAAGCACTTAGCACAGTGCCCAGTGCGTAGTAAGTGTTATAAAATGTTAGCTATTGTTACTATCATCTTTAGGAGTTTAGCCAAGAGGAGAGGAAACCAAGACTACATTTCTCAGTTTCCATGAAGCCTAGCTCGGTCAGACCATGTGGTAGGAACACCCATAGAACTTACATAGTCTTTGGGTTCAGGAAGGCACTTCAGATGGTCTGGTGGAAAGAATCAGAAAAACCAGGTTTGGGTGATGTCAACCATGTCTCTGTCAGTGTCTAATGTGGTGATAGTAGTTAAATAATTTTCTGTCTTTGGGACTTAGTTTCATCACCTCTGAAGTGGGGAAAATAATTCTTATACAATCTCTGTAAAAGGGGTGGTTTGGGTGATGTCAACCATGTCTCTGTCAGTGTCTAATGTGGTGATAGTAGTTAAATAATTTTCTGTCTTTGGGACTTAGTTTCATCACCTCTAAAGTGGGGAAAATAATTCTTATACAATCTCTGTAAAAGGGGTGGGACTGGACCTAGGATTTCATTGGTTCAGGGAACTACCAATGGGGAAACTCCCTTTACTAGGGCCAATCATCTCCTCTGTAACCTACATAGGATATTAAAGGGTTAAATGACTTCCTGAGAGGTTCATAACTATTGTATGTTAGAGATAGGATTCAGACCAAGATCTTCTGGTTTCAAAGCTGACTCTCCAGCCTTTATCTCACATTGTCTCTTCAATGTATATAACAGTGTATGTCCAAGAGTTTACCATGATAAAGGGATAGGGTTACAGAAGGAAATTGTAGCTGTGATTTTAGCGGTAGAGGGAACTCCCAAGGGAGGAAATTCCTCCTGTTGATACAGCGCATCATCTCTTCAGTTTAGAGTCTTGGGGGTTGCCTAGAGCACTGAGATGTTGCTTTAAGTTACTGTTAGAAATACCACAGAAATAAAAGTCGTTATTGTTCTGATCCTGACTGGACCATGAAGCAACAAGGGGGCCAAGCCATATTCCTTTGATGTAAAGTCAGCGTGCTGCAGTGAATTGAGGCTGGGAGCTGGAGTTAGGAAGGCCTAGGTCCTAATCCTGACCCAGATACTTATCAGCTGTGAGACCTTAGGCAAGTCACTTAACTGCCTCATGTTAATTCTCTATAAAATATAAAATAAAATTCTCTATAATAATAGTGCCTACCTCCCAGGGCTGTTGTGAGGATAAGATGAAATAGTATTTGTAAAGTGCTCTGCAAACTCTAAAGCCATATGTAAACACTAGTTACTATTATTGTTTTCTTAAAAGGAAAAAATGCTGTTGGATAGAAAAGAAGAGAGTAAGGATGGAGCAGCTCGGCTTTGGACTTTGGTAGGGCATTAGAGGGTTCCTTAGCAAAACATTAACTCTACATTTCCCTTAGACACTGCCCCTAAAGCAGGGCATCAGAGTGCTTCAGCGCAAGAAGAGGTCCTTGTTGGGTGGCAGTGTACTCACCTTCCACACCACCCCCCCTTGCCAATTTGTGACCAATTTATGATGTGGAGGGGGAGAGAGGATAGCTGGCATTCAGATGTGTGTTGTCTACGTTTGGGGACAGTTGACAGGGAGATGGAACAGGGTCGTAATGTCATGGGTTGTAAGAGGCCCAGAAACACTGCCAGAAGAGCTGACCTGGTTTGAACTTGAAAGATTGTCATCTGGAAGAATATTTAGACTTAGGTCTATTTATTCTCTTTATGTTTATTCTTTATATACACACTGTTCCCCCGATAGAATGTCAATTCCTTGAGAGTATGGGTGTTTCTTTTCTTTTTATTTGTATCTCACAGGAGGCACTTAATAACTGTTTGCTGATTGATTGACTCCAGAAGGCAGAACCAGGATGATGGGGGTGGAAGTTACATGGAGGCAGACCAGCTTGGTGTAATTAGGAAATGTCTAAGTAGTAAGATCTGTCAAAATATGGAAGGGGCCTCTTTGGGAAGTAGTGAATTACTCATTGCCAGAAGCATTCAGGCTGAGGCTGGCTGACCACCTGCCAGGAATATGTAGAAAGGATGAGATAACAGGTCAGATGACCTCTGAGGTCCTTTCTAACTTGGAAATTCAATGATTCTAGTTGGGAGGCAGTGTGGTATGGTGGAAAGATTTGCCTTGGGTTCGAATCTCACCTCTGATGCTTACTGCCTGTAAACCTTAGGCAAGTTCCGTAAGCCTCAGTTTCCCCATCTGTTAAGATGAGGGAACTTATACTGGTTGACCTCTAAGATCCCTTTCATTTCTAAGTCCATGATTCAAGTTCCCTGGCCCTGGTCACTGTCTTCTCTCCCTGTCTCCATCTCTGTTAGTGGGGAGGTAAATTGGATGGTTGTCACTCCTGACACCTTTATAAGGAATATAACAGAAAGAGTCTGTTGTCCTTGCTCTTAGAAGGCCTGAAGTTGTGCAGTATCCTTTATGACCTGTATGATTTTAGGCATGTTAATTAACTTCTCTGAGCTTTGTGGGGATCCTGATCTATTTGGGGAAGTACTTGTGAACTAAAGGTACTTATAGAAATGTGAAAGGTGCTAACTGTACTCTGAGAGTTTCTTCTTGAGAGCAAAGCTGTTCCAGAGGGCATCAAGAAACCTATCTAGCCAAAGCCTCCCTGGAGGTAGTAAGACCATCATGGCGGAGGGGTGCCTGGAACTCACTATAGTCCTACACTTGGAGTAGTTACCTAATTGGGTGTGAATGGAGGAGCAGGTTGAAGAATATAAGAACCGTCTAATGACTTTGAAAGACTTGAGAACTTTGATGAATATCATCACCATCCATAATTCCAGATGACTAATGATGAAACAAGATATTTGCCTCTTGACAGAGCTACATGATGCAGAATGAGATATACATTTTTGGACATGGCCATTGCAGGAATGTATTCTGTTTGATTATGCACATTTATGACAAGAGTTCCCTTCTCCCCCACCGTGGGGAGACAGAGGGAGATAAAATAAATACTTATTAACTGAAACTTAAATTAAATACTAAAAAAGTTACAAACAGCCCTAGAGTTTAGGAGTTGCCAGTGAGACACTCAACAGCTTAGTCTAGAGTGCCTCATCCTGGCACAAGAGCAAATGGGGACAGCTGAGGAAACATGCCATGTTCCCACTCTCTCCTCTATAGAAGACCTTCCTTGTTTCCTTGGTCACTCTGCTATGATTTTTTTAAATGAGGTTGGTTGCTAGGCAGCTCATCTCTGCCTTGGGAGTCCAGACAAGTGAGAAGAGGGGAAGATCCCAGATGGCAGAGACCATGTCAGGTAAGCTACCCTGTTCACCATGCAGGGAAGGATGCTCAGTTAGGAGCATGCCAGTGGATGAAACATACCATGAGAAAACCTAGGGATCTTGAGTCCTCAAAACAGGCAGGTTGTCTTCTTGTGTTGGGTTAGATTTGCCCTCTCTGGTCCAATCCATTACTTTTGTCAGTGGGCCCAAGATAGCCAGCAAGAGAACACTGGGACATGGAATGAGAGTAGGGTGATTCTATTCCCTCTGCCAAACCTGAATGGAGGTCTAGCTTCCAGGATAATGGTGATAGAAGTAGCCGGAGGCTTTTCCTGGTCTGAATGTACAGAATTTATTAGTTGTCATTTTTAGTGTGAAGAGGAACAGGTAGGGAGAGTTGAGGGGATGCCTCTGTGAGTCTCCAGCACTCTCCAGGACAGTGATTTCAGAGGCTGGGGGAGGGGGCTGGAGGTGAGGGTGGGGGGGATTTTCCCACATGTATTGCATATTTAATTGGCAGTGTGCCTAGGGATAAGGCATCAGGGAAGCAGAGAGGCTACCTGCAAAAAGAGAGCAGTTTGAGGAGGGGGAGGTAGAGGGAGCAGGGGGATAGGAGAGAGACATGTCTTTTTCATTCCTAGTTGAAGACCCTTGGCATTCTGCAGTCACTCCCCTTCCCATCTTTTTTCTTTTCCCCATCATTTCCCTGAATTTGGTGGTCCTATGTATATGATTCTCCCTGGTAGAAAAGCAGGGTGCTCCCCATGTCTGCTGTGCTGCCCGGGAAATGTTCAAGGACTTGTGGAACAGGTATCTCACAGGATGGGCCTGTGGATTATGCTCAGGATGAACACAGTTAACCCTACAGATTTACAGATGAGACAAAGGGAGAGGCAGGGGTATGTGGGAAGGAAGGGCATTTCCCTATGTAGCCCTCAGACACCCAGTGCTTTCCTCACCATGTTATTGCTTCTACTGCAGGCATGTGGATTTCCAGCCTAGTAACAGTCAGTACGCATACGGAGACTGACCCTCTGCTCTGTGGGATGGGACAAAAGCATTATTTTTCCCCTGAGCAGGGACCAGAGGGGCTTATGTAGATCACCTTCAGCTTCCTGACTAATACTTTCCTCCTGCTTCCCTGCATGCCTGGAGGCACCTGTTGGTACTAGATTGTCTGGGTTGAGACAGAGGGTTATGACTTCACTTTTGCCTCTTTTCCTTTCCCTGGGGCTCTGAGGCAGGCTATGGTACAAGCAGACCAGTAGCCTCTTCTGACATATATAGTCAAAAACTTGACAAAAATAATTCCTCAGCCTCTGATGGCTGTCCCTCCTGGATGGGCAGCCTGGGGCAAATCCCACCTAACATTTCCATAGAGGTGAATGCTGTTGACAGTGCACACCCAGCCTGGAGGCCATGGTCCCTGGAGCCAAAAGCTTCCCCCTTAGGCGAGGTGGTAGAGAGAGAGGCAATCTCTTAACCAAAAGGGAGGAGAAGATGTAGAAGGGGAGCACGCAACAGAAGAAAGGCAGGAACAAAGCCTCACTGCCAGGCAGGCAGCGCCTGATTTATCGTGACTGCCCTGGGGAGCGGGGGAAGGTCAGCAGCCCGCCTGTGGTTACCTGCTGCTTGGATGTGAGTGCCTTGGGGCATTGTTGGCACCGGCACACTGCTCCATCTCTGTCTCCTCCTCTCTGCTGGTGCCCTGAGTCACCGACAGCGCTGTTGTCATTCGCTGAGATTTGTCCTATTCTAAGGGTAAGGTACTGATTGGGACAACTCTGACTGAAAAAGCCTGCAGTACTTGGAGGCAGCAGAGAAGCCAGCCATTCTGGGGAGGGCCGCACCCCCTCCCTGTTTAGCAGCTTTTCTCTCTGTTTGGAGCTTGAACAATTTTCCCTCCCCTGTCACTGGACAGATGGGCATCTATTCTGTACCTAAAGGGAGCAGATGTGCCCACCTAGGCAAAGGCAGAGCCAAACTTTGCCTGCCAGACAAAGGTTACATCAACAGAATGATGAATCTGCCTCCTTTTCAGGTTTCTGCTGTTCTCCCTCCTCTAGCCCCAGATCTCTGATTCCCTGAACCATGAACTCTCCTGGCTTGGTACCATGTTCCTGCTCAAAAGCTGCCATAGCCTTCTTGACTACGTTGATTGGATCAGGATTTGGGGTGGGAAGTAGTCAGGAAAGGGTAAAGGACCCAGTCCCAGGAAAGAGGGCCAAGATGGACTCCACTCTCATTTTTCTATTGTTTTTTCCTTGATGGCATGTTTGGAGATCTTTCAGAAGTTCTGCCTCAAGAAAGCTGGAAGACACTAAGGTCCCCTCATTGAGGGCTCTCCCATTCACAGGCAGCTTCAGATGTGGAGGTGGAGGTTCCAAGGATCCCATGCCTACAGAGGTGCTGTTCTGGCCTGGGGAGGGGCTTCAGGATGACTTGCTGACTGGCCAGTAGCTTCCTGCCCTTTGAAGGGTAGCAGTGGTCAGGTCCCAGGGCCCTGGAGTTGGATGACATCTTTGGGGTTTGGCTCCAAAATTGCCTTGGTGACATGGGGATGTAGGAGGTACATGTTTGGGGCAGGAGAGCAGGTAAGGCTTCAGGAGAAATGGTCAGCTGAATCAGCAAGGGACAGGCAGGGTATGGGGGTTGAGAAGGTATTGAAATGGGGGTTGCTACTGATCCCCACTTCCAAGGAAACACACGAAGCCCTTCCACCATGAGAAATGGGACTGAGTTTTTTCACTCAAAAACCCCAGCTTCATTCTCAAACATAAGCACTGGAAGACATTCCCTTTGCTTACTCTCTTTTCTGCCTCTTCTCTGCTGTACATTCCCTCTTTGCAAAGCCATGCAAAAACAATATAAAACAAGGCCTAGGGTGGGGAGATTGTAAGGTGTAACTCAGAACAGGAGACCACTGATGGGGGAGCTGAGCAAACTGGGGAGTGGGGGCCAATAAAAAGTCACTGGCCCCAGACAAGGAGGGAAGGAAGGACTTCACAGTCAGGACAACTGTAGGACACCAGTGCTGAGAGGTATAAATAGAGATGCAAACAAACACTTAACATAGAGAAGTCCCATTCCAGGGGGGCTGTGGTGAGGGAGGGGTGGGTGGATAGGCCTCTGAGAACAGCTGAGACTCAAGGGCCAGGCTCACAGCTCCTCAAATTTCCAAAGTTATCAAAGGTTTCCCCTTTGAACCCTTTCTGGTCCCATCCCCCACCAAGTTTCACATTTCTTGGAATTTTTCAGAGCATGGAGAGAGTATAGAAAGGTCTTGGATGCAAGAAGGCTCTAGGCATAGGCCCTAGACCCAGGGCAGGCTGGTAGGGCAGGCACAGTTGGAGGTCTTCGGAGCAGCCTAGGAGCTTCTACTCCTACACCAAGCAATGGTGGGTGAGCAAACCCCTAGGCTGATTCCTGCAGATCCACCCAGACTGTGGGTATGTAGGTACTACCACTGCTCTACCCACACAGAGACATGGAGCTTATTTCTTTAATAGATGATTGGAAGCCAACCTTTGTGGGTCCTTCTTTTCCTACCATTCCCTTGCCCTCCCTCCCTCCCTTCCTAGGCCTGTGTGAGTGGGTTGGCTTCTTAGCCTGACCCACAATCCGCCCCCAGTCACACTGAGCTGCGGCGTTTCATGAGGCCACGGAAAGTGGACAGGCTGTGAAGACCAGTGGAGACAGAACTGATGGCCGAGCGCTGGGCTGTGCAGAGGCAGCGGTGAGAAGGAGTGTCGACATAGCGGCCACCCCCGGGGGATGACTGGCTCTGCTCCACACAGGTGTCAGAGGTGGACAGGTCCCGGGGGATGATCATGGGGATGGAATATTGTAGCTTCTCCCGACTTTTGTACCACAGGCAGGAGCACATAGATTGGAAATGAAGCACCTCAGCATAGACATTGCGGAAGCCCCCACTTCCAGCGATGGTGGAAGATGCGGTGTCTGTGGTGTGGATGCTGCCCCCTGCCTGCCCATTGCGGGTCAGTAGGGCCCGGTGCTCGGCATCCCGCTTCTCATCCTCTGCATTCATCGTCATGAAGCGTAAGACCACAAGGTTGAGGAAGGCGCCAATGACTGTGAGCCCCGTGAGGATGTATACGAAACTGAAGGCCACATACTGGGGCTGAGTCTGCAGAGCCTGGTCCTTCTGCAGGGCCACATAGTCCCCAAAGCCAATGGTAGTCAGGGTGATGAAGCAGTAGTAATAGGCCTGGAAGAAAGTCCAGTGCTCATAGTAGGAGAAGGCAGCTGCTCCAATACACAGAGTGCTGATGCAGGAGAAGAAGCCGATAATGACCATATTGGCCATGGAGACATCCGACCGCCGCATTCCCAGCCCCTTCTTGGCTCTGTGCAGCAAATACTTCACAAAGGTGTTGATGCGTTCACCAAGGCTCTGGAACATAACCAGGGTGAGGGGTATGCCCAGCAGGGCGTAGAACATACAGAACACCTTCCCACCATCTGTGCTTGGAGCTGCATGACCATAGCCTGGAAGAAAACAGAGGACAGACTGTGATTCCTTCCTTTCTCTCCCGAGTCCTCCACTTTGCCCACCTTGAGCTGCCTGCTCCCTACCAGCACAAGGAAGGGAGAAGGCGTGTGGATGGATGGAAGGAATAGCGAGAGGAAGGGGCCAGTTTTATTTTATCTAGTGCTTTTTATTGACATGGTCTGTTGAAATAAAAAGAGGGAAACTGAGGCACAGAGAAGCTCCTGGAGGATTTTTCTTATTAGGATCCCCAGTCTAAAAGAGACCTCAGAGGCTACTTAATCCAGTCCCTTCATTTTACAGGTGGGGAAGCTGCCTGGGAGCTTCATAGTGTGATAGATTTGAATCTGGAAGAGACATTTGAAGACATTTAATCCAACTACTTCCTTCTATACATCAGGAAACTGAAGCCCTAGAGAAGAGAAATGACCTTCCCCAGGTCATATAGAAGCAGGGTCAAAATCTGAGCTCAGTTCCTAACAACTACACTTGGAAGGAAGGTCCATTTGGGGAGTCCCTAAAAATCTAATAAATGATACATTAGGCAAGGGTTCAGTGAGACTAGACAGGGACCTCAGATTTTCCAAGAAATGAGGAGAGGGAACTCATGCCATCAGAGAGCTATTGGAACTGTTTTCCCATAGTCCAGGAAGCTCCCAACTCTTGCCCTGTCCTTCAGTCCTCCCTACTGATTAATATTCTCCTCCCCATACTTTGAGTGCCCATCCCAGTTTCTGTTCCCAGGTGAGAGGTGACCACTTCAGTGCTGGGGCAGAATCCTAAACTCTCACATGACATTCTAAGTTCTACAGGAAGCAGCTGAGCCCCTGGTGCCTCTCCATCCCTAGCATTAAAGGCAGAGACCTCAGGAGTCTTGGCCTGGGCAACCATACCTGGGACTCCAGTCAATCACCAATAGTTGTAATCAAGAATTCTGCCTGACTCGTAGGATGTTTCAAGACTTTTGGAATATCCTGTATAAATGCTCACCACCACCACCACTACCACCACCAGCACTACTACTACTACTACTATTATACTTATCTACCCTGCTGGAACTTGGGCTCCTCAAGATCAGCATGATTCCCTCTTCCTCCTCTTGCCTCTTCCCATCCTAGGCCAGAGAGCTGATGGGCCTTGTTCAATCAGCAAGTTAAGCAAGAGGAGGAGGTAAAGGCCTTGTCCATTGGCCTTCCCCCAAAGGCATCTGCATCACAGTTAACATTTCCCCCCCTCCCCCCACCCCCAGTGCTGACACAACACCTCACACATGGTAGGTACTTAATGAATATTTCAATCATTCAACCAACAAACATTTATCAGGTGCTTAATGTGTCCCAGTACTGGGAATACAAAGGCAACAGTGAAACCTGCCCTGCCTTCAAGGAGTGTATATAGATTTTAAATACATGAATGGATGCCTCTCAGTCCCCGAACGTTACTCATAGAATCTCTGAGTTGGAAAGTGATGCAGGGGCTACTCATTCTATCTTTGGATAGTCCTGCTCCGGAAGAAGGCTTTCCCCCACCCCACCCCTTCTAAGGGACTTAAATTTGCCTCTTTAAAGCATCCCTTCTTTGTTTCTAGTTCAGCCCTCTGGCCCTAAGTAAAACTGTTCCACGTGAAAGCCTTGGAGGCAGCTATCACACTAACCCTAAGAGAAAGAGCATGTGCCAGAGTTCATAGATCTAGAACTGGCATGTTAGAGACCATCTAAGCCTATCCCCTCATTTTGCAGATGAGGAAACTGAGGCACAAAGACCAACTTGTGGTTTGATTGAGGTCATATAAAGGAAGGATTTGAACCCATTTTCCCTCATTTCACAGTCAGTGTTTTTTTCCATCAGTGTACTACACCGGTAGGCAACCTTCTTTTCTTATAGGTAACCTTCTGCAAACCCTCCTTTGGCATGACCTCTAGTCCTCTTACCTCTCTCTATCTCTTCCTTCAAACTTACTCCCATGAATCTATGGTCTACCTAAAGGGAGGCCCCTAACCATGACAGACTCTTGACTTGTGGCCAGCCTGACTTCCCTGGATCTAGCATCCTTGGGTAGCCTCGTGAATCTTAAACACCAAAGGTAGTGCAACAGCAGTCACACCTGTGTGTGGGAGGCCCAGGGTAGTTGTGCTGAGGAGCCTGCCTTAGTCATCCTGAACACCCTGTGAAACGAGTGGCTGCTGTAGCCTCTGTTCCCTAGATCTAGCCAAGCCCAGGAAAAGTTCAGCATCTTGGCTGTCCTTGTCTGGCTCACCTACATCAGGAAAGTGAGAACATATTGTGCCTACCAGCTCTGGGCCCTGACAGCCAAATTACAATTCACCTTGACAGCTGGGCTGAGCAAGACAGAAGTTAAATGGCTTCTTGCCCTTGGCCCTGGCCTTCCCCTTTGTTCTGGGCACTGGCACTGGGAGGGTTACACATGTTCTGAGCACTGGCAGCACTGGTGTCTGAGTAGAATTCAGCTGGAGGGAGAAAGGAGACCCCAGACCCCAAGACACAAGGCCCCAATGGGGGAAAGACTCTGGGCTACCACTCCATGATGGAAAGGCAGAGAACAACATACCCAGGAGGTAGGCACTATTACTATCACCCCCATTTTATAGTTGAGGAAACTGAGCAAAATTAAGTGACTTGCCCAAGCTCCTACAGTTCGAAAGTATCTGAGACCACATTTGAACTCACGTTTTCCTGACTCTCACTCTATCCACTGAACTACCTAACTGCCTCTAGATAGAAAGAATATCTTCACCAGGAGTTCCTAAATCAATGAAATTGAAGATCTAAGAAATTCTTGCTAAGGACAAAGCTCACTTGCTTCTGGCTGCTAAAGGATTATAAGTGTCATTTCCTTCTAATTTCATAACTGATTTTATGGAACAAAATCCCAGCTATCCCTCCATAGTTCCTGCTCTGCATTCTCATCGTGATGTGAAGAACCTATCTTCTTTCTATTTAAAAACCTGCATTCTATCTAAATGTGTTTTAAAAAGTTAAATTCTGGTATTGGCTGAACTCCTATGGACTCTTATGAGTTCTAGCTGATGCTACTTTGTATTGTTAGTCATCTGCTTATGTGTGTCTGGGCTCCCCAACTAGATGATTCCTGGGCAATCAATCCCACACTGCCTTGAGGCTTACAGGCCAAAGAGAGCTGGACAGCATCCAGACCCAGTAGTTATGAATGCTAGCTAGCTTACAATAGATCACATACACTTGATTTGCATAACACCCTCCTGAGGTAGGTAGTGCAAATATTATTATTCTTGTTTTAGACATGAGACTGAAGCTAAACAATCAAAGGAATAGTCCAAAGTTAATTAGTGGCAGACTGAACAGGAATTCAGATCTATGCTCTTCCTACTATAGCAAACTGTTCCTCAATATTTTTTTGTGATGTAGGAAGTTCTAGACCCACCAAACATTTTCCTGCTAGAGGCAAGCACAGTGAGAAGCAAAGAGAAAGGGATGCAATGGTCATCTTTAGGCTCCCTTGAGAAATTCAACTCTAACACTGAGACCAAGAGATGGGTGAACTAAAATAAAACCTGTACGGAGTGGGTCAGGTTTGGAACCAAATTGTGTTCTGGGAGTCTGCTGAGACGTAGTGAGAGGAGACCCATCCAGAGCAAGGTCCAGGCACTGGCTGACCTACCACACCTGATGAGTCTGGTAGAGATGTGATAGCTACTGGGACTTGTTGGCCTCTACAATTTACATGGGCTTTAGTATGCCACAGTTCATGATGTGTTAGGCTGGTTTCCTCTAGAAAAGGGATTGAGGAATTCTCCCCTTGGTCAATAAGTTTGCAACCATCTAACAGAGGTTGGCAGGAGTGAGAGTAAGCAGCATAGGGGAAGAGGTGCCTATAGAGGAAGAATTTCTGAAGGACTAAGTCTAGATTATCTCTCTCTTGTTTAATTTTAGCTGTTTTATTCAGAAGGTCCCTCTGGCTTACCACTTAACTGGACGTATGGTAGTTTTTTTTCTTTCTCTCTCTCTCTCTCTTTGTTTCTTAATATAATATTCTAGATTCTCTTTTGAGAAACCAGAAGAGAATCCATTAGTGGGGAAAAGAGGTGCCTCCACAAGAAGCAAGTAAACTTTTCTGTTACCCCTTGGATTTTAACTCAAGTCTTTGCCCCTTGTATAGGGAGTGTCAGTGGGCAATGTAGGCCTCTTCTGGAAGATCCTGGTCATTCATTCAGCAGTATTGTTTCAACAAACATTCATTAAGCTCCTACTGTGTATGGAGTATTTTCCAGGTTTTAGGAGAGATTCAAAGTTTTGAGAAAACAGTATTTGTCCTTTCATGAGGCTTATAGTCCTGTGCGGGGGAGGGGAGGGGGAGAAGTTAGACACACATATAATATTCCAAGAGAAGTGCATTAGAAAATTGCAACTCAGAGCACCTGGGATGCTGTGTGTCTTCATGGGGTTTTAACATGTGCCACTACCACACAGCTTTTCTCTTCATTTCAGGTTGGTCACAAGAAGAGAGCAGGGCTCTTGAAAGGGCAAAGTATCCTACCCACAAAATGAGTTAGTATGAACCACTAAGTAAAGTTGTCTCATGTACGGAGAAATCAAAGACCAGATACAACATGCTTGTAAGAGTTCTTTGATGGAAATCTGTTCTGAAGCATATAAGAGCCCCAACTAAGGCTGAAGAGGATTCATTTCTGAGTAAGGAGAGTAAAGAAGAGTTAGAGTGACTCAAGTCCGTGGAAAATCAGTGGTTGCTGCTAACTGATTATTCAAGAGAAAGATACTTAATTGTACTTAGCTCATTTGTTTTTCTTTAAATATTTAAAATTGTCAATCCTATTTTAAAAATAGCCTTATTTAATATCTCTACTGTGGTTCTTTGCAAAGTCTCCTAGAAGAGATCTATAACTACTGAAAAGAATTTGGCTGAAACATCTATGGGGGTGGAGAGGTGGGGGTAGGGAGAAAGGAAAGGTAACGAACATGTATTAAGTATCTACTATATACCAGGACCCCGTGCTAAGCATTTTCCAAATAATATCTCATTTGAGACTCTGAGAGACAGATACTGTTATTACCTCCATCTTATAGTCAGGAAACTAAGGCAGAGATTAAGAGACCCGCTAGCTCAGAGTCACACAGTAAGTGTCTGAGCCTGGATTTGAACTAAGGTCTTCCTGACTCCAAGCCAGTGCTCTATCCATTGCATTATCATACAAATTTTGCCGTGAAGAGAGAAGGATAATCTATAGTTGTCCATCTATCTAAGACAGACAATGCAAATAGATGGTGAATTGGCCCCAGAATGAGAAAGGAGGAAGGGAATGGTTCAATTTGCCTTCAGGAAATGGCACAACTCCTTTCACTCTCCCAAACTTCTTCCATAAATAAAGGTCCATGTTTTTAATACCAGTATTATTCTGGCATTCTTCTATGGTTGAAAATCAAAAATTCTCTAAAGAATTAACAAAATGTATCATCCTGGACAATGAAAGGTGAGTGGTGGGATGGATGTGATCAGTCTACAAAATATAATTAACAAGGACCTTCAGAAAGGACCAGAAGTTAGAGGATATCACCACAGAAACAGATGATAGGAAAAGAAGATGGAATTGAGGGATAACAGGTAAGCAGCCCATGATACTCTTTAAGCTATCAGGAGAAGTCAAGGAATGCCTCCCAACACATTGGATGAGCCTCCTGCATCTAACTTATGGGACACATGGACAAGGGTCCAACAAGATGGGCAGGCATGGATGGGTTGCAATCTGCATCACTGAAGCAAATACCCAATCAAGGAGATCACAGCTCTATTAGAGCCCTTTGAGTACTGGTGTCTTTTAATAGTTATGCTATGTTGATTCAGTATTTTCTATCTGAAAAGAGCATCATCATGCCCAAGACATTGTTTCAGTCTCAGTTAATCACATCTTTGATGTTTGGACCTATTGTCATTCAGTTGTTTTTCAGTTGTGTCTGCCTCTTTGTGACCCCATTTAGGGTTTTCTTGGCAAAGATATTGCACTGGTTTGCAATTTCCTTCTTCAGCTCATTTTACAGATGAAGAAACTGAGGCCAATGGGGTTACACAGCTAGTAAGTGTCTGAGGCCAGATTTGAATTTAGGAAGATGAGTCTTCCTGACTCCAAGCCCAGCAGTCTATCCACTGTGCAACCTGGTTATCCCCCTACTATTTAGAAACTAGTTTCCCAATGGTAGCAGCTTATCCAAATTTCAGATGTAGTACTTAAGTTTCAATAAATTCCTGTGACTACCAGCCTTGCAAAGCCCAGTTTTGAAAAGTGATAGTAAAGTTCTACCTGTAAGACCTTTCCATCTTTTCCAGGGCTAACTCAGCTCTAGGAAGCTGATTCTGTATCTCATGAACTTTGTCTCTCCAGCTACCTCCTCCCATGGATATATATTACTTCCTTGCTCTTGGACTGAATGAACTTTAAGGATCTTTTCAGATTCAGATATCCCAGTTTGTAGAATATAGAGTTGAGTAGGACCTTAATGAGACTTCTTCATTTCAGAGAGAACACTGCGGCATGGAGAGGATATGAGATATGTGCCTGAGACTGACAGGTATGATGGAAGAGCGCTGGGATCTGAGCCTAGGGCCTCTCGTGCCAAATCCAGTATTTCCTACTATATCACAGTATGACCCTGCAGTTGGCTCTAGTTCCTATGGCCCCTAACTCCAGCATCAGTCAACTAGAAGGGCAGTGTTCCCTTTCCTATGGAAAGGTTTATTAACTAATGTCCATTTAGATTATCAACTTGTCTATTTTTCAGCATCTTGTGTCAGGCTGGTCAAAAATTGGCAAGATGGATGAAATAAACAGGAAGGATTCACGAATAAGGCTACATAGCCTATTAGCAGAGGAAGGAGGTTTTTTTGCCCTTGTCCTTGGATGTCAGCTAATCAAAGAATGTCCTTAAACATCCAGTGCTGGCACCCAAGGACAACCAGAAGACATATTTTCCTTTCTGTTTACTTACCCTGGCTCAATTGTCCTTCCTTTTACAACAATTATCTTTCCTCTTTTAACCCAGTACAATTTTCTGCTCCCTTTATCCCTGGCTCCCCTTCTCCTTCTGCTGCTTATTTCCTTATATGCCACATTAATCCTGTTATCGATATTCTCAGTACTATTTCCCTTTGCCACCACCACCGTCGTGCCATTCAATTCAACAACAGTTATTAAGGACTTCCTATGTACCAGACACTGTGCTAAGTGCTTCTAATAGATACACAAATAATAATAGTCTCTGGAGAGATGCAAGATGTACACAGATTAGCTAATGCACAGTCATTTGAAGGAAAAAATATTAACAAATGGGTAGGATCAGGGAAGCCTTTGTGTAGGAGGAGGCACCTGTGTTGAGGATTTTCAACTTCAAAGGAAATTCTAAGAGGAGGAGGTGAGAAAGGAGCAGATTTCAGGCCATAGAGGTGGGAGATGAAATACAAAATCCAGGGAACAGCTAGATGCCAATCTGTCTGAAATGTAGTGTGTGAAGGGGAGTAATGTTTAAGAAGTCTGAAAAGGTAGATCAGAGCCATATCGGGAAAGGTTTTAAATGCAAGGTTGAGGATTTTGTATCTTATCTTAGTGGCAAGTGGGAGCCTCTAAAGACTTTTGAGCTAAGGAGTGACAAGACATCTTATTAAGATTATCTTGTCAGTCATGTGGAGTATGGATTAGAGAGGAGGGGGAAAGGAAATATGGAAAATCATCAGGAGACCATTACATTAATCCAGGTGAGAGGCCATGAAGGCTGACACTAGGGAAGTAGCTATGAAAGTGGAGAAAAGGGTGTAAAAAATGCAAGAGATTCTGTGAAGGCAGATGCTACAACTGATGGGATACAGGATGGGAGAGAGAAGGGAAGAGTCAGGGATGACTCTGAGTTTGCAAATCCTGGTGATTTAAAGAATGATAGCACTCCCTCATTCTATAAGGAAATTTGCAGGAGGGGCAGGTTTAGGGACAGAAGATAGTTAGAACTTTTTTGGACATGTGGAATTTGAGATGACTAAAGATATTTGGGGGAACCTACCCATCAGGATGATGATGACAGTTTAACAGGACTGGAATTCAGGAGATAGAAATGTCTATATTTTTATATAGTTAGATAAGTTTGTCATCTATATAGAGTCATTCACATAGAGATGATAATTAAACCCATGGGAGCTAATGAGATCACCTAGAAAGCATGGAGACACCTAGGACAGAGCCCAAGACAGAGCCCAGGATAGGACCTTGGGGGACATTGCTGTGTAGGGGAAAGGAAATGAATGATGATTTCACAAAGAGTGAATAAAGAAAGATCAGAGAGGTAGGAGGAGAACTGGGAGAGGGCAGTGCCATGGAAATTGAGAAAGATAAAATATTTCTGAAGAGGAGGTGGTCCTCAGAATCAAAAGCTGAAGAAATGTCACAAGGATAAAGAATGTGAAAAGACCATTGGGTTTATCAGCTAAGAGGTCACTGGTAATCTTTTAGAGAGTGGTTTCAGGAGAGGAAGGGCATCAGAAACCAGTTCGAAAAGAATAGAGAAATGAGAAAATAGTAGGTACTGAGGGTAGATGGTTTTCAGAATTTGGCAGTGAAAGGAAGGAGAAATACTGGATTGTAGCTGGAGCAGATGATAGAAGGGCAGAGACATATGTATTTTTCAATTAACAAGCATTTATTTTTTTCTCCCTCTTCCCTCCCTCCAACTCCCACCTTACAAATGACCAGGTATGTTTGTAAGCGGCAGGAAGGAACCAATAGAAAAAGGGAGATTGAAGATAAGAATGGATAAGATAAACTCTCAAAAGCTAGACAGGATCACGGGCATAGGTAGAGAGGCTAGCCTTGGCAAAGAAATTGGAGCGAAGAAGGAGAAAATAGGATAGGGTATTATAGAGTCTTCTCCAATAGGATCCAAGTTCCTTGAAATGAACGATGAGTTTCATTTTTGTTTTTTGGCCTTCAGCTCCTAGCGTACTACCTGGCTTATAGTAAGTGCTTAATAAATGCTTACTGAGTTGAAGTATGTGTTGGAATCCCTGAGTATGAGGCCAGGAGTTATGATGGAGAAGAAAACCACAAACCAGGTGTTGTGGAGAACCAGGCTCTTGCTCTTTGAGCCTGGAGGAAAAGCAACCTGGGGACCAGTAGGAAACTGCATCACATTTTGATCTCGGTTGATACCAAGAGCTGAAGGGCAGAGCCAAGACCTCCTTTCAGAGCCTTCATTTAAAGAAGCTTCCCACACCAGCTATTTCTTTATTTCCCACTCACATATACTCCTTTGGACTAGACGCCATCATAGTGACAGGAAGGCCTTCCTCCTCTTCTTAGTATTCTTATGTGTGTGATCTTGCTCATTAAAGTGTAAGCTCCTTAAGGACAGATAGTTTTCCTTCCTTCCTTCTTTCCTTCTTTCTTTCCTCTTTCTTTCCTTCCTTCTTTCTCTCTTCTTTCCTTCCTTCCTTTCTTTTTTTTTGTATGTACATCCCCAGCACTTAGCATAGTGCCTAGAACATAGTAGGCACTTAATAAATGTTTATTGACTAACATCATCATAGCTTTCTACTTTTTATTATGATCTAGAGGGATGACCTACAGGGTTGAAGTTAATCTCAAAGAGAAGACATTGCTAAGTGATGCTATCAGAGGATGGGTCTGGCAATGGTGTGAGGAATAGGAAGCATGTTTCCTTCTTTTCCTTCAGTGTACTGTATGAGAGAAGTACCTGGTATGATACTCTTGGTACAGTATAGTGTGACCGGGGATGCAATGTCATCCAGAGGGAGCCAGATTTGCATGAATATGGCAAGATGGAAAGAAACTGAGAAGAGGCGATTGAGGATGAGGGAAATTTCTTAATAATAATAGAGGTATTTCAGAGGATACATTGGAAAGAGATAAGGACAGAGAGTGTAGACACAGTTAAAGTGGGGGGATGTGAGAAATTAGAGAGAAGATAGTTTTTGTTTTGACAGAAACCATTATGCTTCCAATTATTTATCAGTGTAGGGTGACAAAACATCAATTTAATCCTCACTACAGCCTGTGAGGGCAGCTCAGTGGCACAGTAGGTAGAGCACTGGTCTTGGAGTCAGGAAGACTCATCTCCTTGAGTTCAAATTCAGCCTCAGACACTGACTTGTGACCCTGGGCAAGTCACTTAACCCTGTTTGCCTCAATTTCCTCATCTGTAAAATAATCAGGAGAAGGGAATGGCAAACCATTTTAGCATCTTTGCCAAGAAAACTCCAAATGGAGTCACAGAGTTAGACATGACTGAAAAATGACTCAGCAACAAGAGTCTTGTGAGGTAGTCAGTGTAACCTCACTTTACAGATGGGTAAACTGAGGCTCAGCAAGATAAAATGAATGATTGAAGGTCACACATTGATAAATGGAGGTGCTGGACCTCAAACCTATGTCTTTAGACTCCATGTCCTATGCGCTGTTCTCCTTCATCATGCTGCCTCCAAAGCTTTTCTGTCTGCTCCTCTTACTTCTACCCGTGATGCCCCCCACGCCTGTCCCTCACTTTGAGAGTCCATTGTGTGACTATCTCACCTTCAGTCCTACGCTTGTCCTTGCTCCCTTTACCCATCCTTCCCTCCTCTTGGCAGGGCCTCTCTGTGGGTGTTAAGCACAGACCTTGGCCCTGAGCCACTCTCCGGAGAAAATAAAAGCTCTGCTGTCACTGCCTCTGGGATGACAAAGGGGAGAGAACAAAAACATCTGCCAACTCCAGGGTACCTAATCCCTCAGGAGTGAACAGATGTAGGGTGTGAGGGGATGGCCCAAGTAGATACCCTCGTAGATGTGGAGTTCAGCCTTGTTAGCTAGCACTGCTGGAAACTCCCCAGGTTTTTGCAGAGGAGTCCTTAGCAAAAGCCTCCGTTTTCCTCCAAGGGTAATTGGGAGGTGGTACCAACTTTGCTGACAGTATTCATAGGGCAAGAAAAATAGGCAGCATTAATGACTAATAACCATCCTTGATGTTTGCACATCTCTTTATCATTCAGAAAGCACTTTCACAAACTATTCTTCCTACTGATCATCACAAGAGCCTTGTAAGCTAGGAAAGTACTTTTTATGCCAGCTTTATAACTGAGGAAACAAGTTCAGAGGTTAATTGATTTACCCAAAGTCACACAGCTGGCCAATGACAGTGAGCTAGGACCTAGGTCTTCTTCTGATCTCTTATTCCAGTGTTCTTTCCATTGCATCATACTTCATGTCCCAAGAAGTCACTCTGATTCACTCCTAGAGCTTTAATCAAATGCCATGACACTTGGTTGCTAAAAATTCCAAAAAACACATTTTCAAATGTGAGCATCTCCAGACAAGAAACTGAGTCCTCCAAGTGGGACATTCTTTTTTTACTCAGGACCACAAATTGGAGTATAAATCACAGAATCTTTCCCTTCAGCTACCTAACCATGTCGATTTCCAGCCCTGGGTCTCCTTCACTTAGAGATTACTATCTTCCTCCTCCTTTAGGCAGGATAGAAAGAAGCAGTGATGGCTGGATACAAAGCCCCCCCACTCCCATCCCCCTGGGACATTCCACCAGCTGCTAGACCTGGGATCTGGGTCAGGATCAGCCTTCTATATTCCCCCCTTCTGGGCCCCTGCTTGTCACTTGGGGAGTATCTGAGGGAGGGCCACGAAGAGTTGATGACGTCCTTTAGCAAATGGAATGACTGTAGCCAGAGCTGAGTGACTCCCGTGGGGACTCAGGAACTTCTGGGAAGTCACTGGGAATGCGACAAATCCCACTCCACTGCCAGCAGGCCAGACGCCTCCCTGGTCTCCTGACACAGAGAACTGGGATTTATGAGCTCAAGTCAAGTGAAGGGTGTCCATGGTCTTTGCTTGAGGAGCAGCTCCCAGGACATTCCACCAGATGCTAGGGTCAAAGATCACTCAAGGATCAGAGACCTTTCCCCACCCCCTAGTCTTTCCTCCCTTCCTGCCTGCTCCAACATTCCACTGGGTGAAGAGCCCAAGGGAAATCTAACAAATCTACCACAAGAGCTGATCTCTGGAGGAGCTTCTCTACAGAATTTATGATCCTGAGTCTACATCTTTCACTCCAAGCTCCAGGAAATGAGTCCCTGCTTCGTGCTGTGTCTAGCCTCCTGCTCCTTGACCTTGAGCCTCATTCTTGCTTCTTATGGATGGCTTACATAGTTACAGTGGTTTTCGTAGGTAGCACAAATATTTTTGTCCCCAATTTACAAAGAAACTGAGGCTCAGAAAATATAATGTGAATTATTCATGTTCACACATTAAGCGGTGGATTTGGGACTTGACTCCATATCTCTTGACTTCAGGTCCAGTGCTTTTTCTTCTCTTCCACTCTGGACCTATTAGTGATACACTTATTTCTGCAGTGATTTACTTACAACCTTGTGAGGCCAGTCATATTAGCCTCTTTTTACAAAAGAGAAAGTGGAGGTTCAAAAGAAGTTGTGATTTTTTTTTTTCCCCTAGCTCAGTTGGGAGAGCTGGTCATCTGAGTGCAAAGTTTTTTCCAACTGTTTCACTGTAAGTCACAGATCTAGAGCTGGGAGAGACCTCGGAGGATAGCTAGTCCAAACTCCTCCTTTTACAAATGACTTGCTCAAGGTCACATAGGAAGGAAGTATTTGGAGTTGGATTTGAACCCACAGTATCATACTGCAACTCTGTCTATAACTGGATCTCTGAATTACTTTTCACAAACATCACCCATGATGTTACTGGTCTTTGAAAATATCTCCTTTGAAAGGACCACCAATCAATACTACCACCACCACCACCCCCTCCCTCGCCTTCCCCCACTACTACTACTACTACTACTACTACTACTACTAATTCTAGGATTTGTTTAAAGATCTGGTTATCTGGGCCTGACTACCATTTACTACCTTGCATAAATCATTTCAATCCTTCTGGGGTTCAGTTTCTTCACACATAAGTAAATAGTTGTCTACCTCCAGGGATTTGTGAGAATAAATGTGAACTTTAAGTGCTATCAAAACATAAGGAATTGATATTAGGCAATAAAAATAGGTGGGCTATCACTGAGTGCCATTTTCTTCATTTGCATAACAAAGACAATATTAAAGTGAAGAGGCAACATGGTATATTGGAAAGAGCTCTATATTTGAGGTCCAAAGTCCTGGATTCAAATCCCTGGCTTTGTCACTTACTACCTGTGTGACCTTGGGTAAGATACTCAACTTCTCTGGCCCAAAGTGTCCCAATCTTTTAAAAATGGAAGGAATTGGTAATCTATAATGTCCCTTTTTTCTCCAAGTATATGATCCTAAGCTGACTGTAGCCCCATCTTGTCACAAGATCAGAGAAAACTACTGCTATTCCTATCTGCTATTGAGTGAAAATATATATGGGGGAGTCTTAGAAGATGGGCTGAAGATGGGGAAGAGTCACCTTGGAGAAAAAATAGAACTAGGCTGAGTTTGAGAGAAGTCTGGTTCCTAGAGGGCAGAACTCAGAAATTGGAGAGAGGCAAACTTCATAAGACACCTGTCCAAAATTGGAATAGGATGCCTTAGGAAGGTTAAGATTGTAAGCTCCTTGAAGGCAGGGACTATATTTCACCTCTTCTTGTATCCCTGATCTTTAGCACAGGGTCTGACACTTAGTAGGTACTTAATAGATGTTGATTGATTGATTGACAGTGGGTCCCACCCTACCCCCTTCACTGAAGGTCAAGCATCCTGGTTGACACAAGTAACTCCAGGATAATCATAGTTGACATCTACCTACCATTTTAAGGTTGTCACCCTTCAGAGGATGACCACATGATGAAGGGATTTCTCTTTAAGTGAGGGTTCAATTGATAGTCTCTGAAACCCTTTCGACTCCGAAATTCTTTAATCTTGACTTCAATTCCAGTCAACCGTGAACGAACTGGGTGACCCCAGAGATATAACTTTTCCTTTCTTGGCTATCTCTGTCTCTCTGTCTCTACATAATGAAGAGGCTGAACTGAGAGCTCTAAGATTTCTTTCAGCTCTTAATTTGGTGATTCTGTTTCGCTAACCCTCTCTTGTTTTCTGAGATCAGGACTGGGCAGTTAGGTGGTGCCCTGATGAACGTTGGACCTGAAGTCAGAAAGATCTGAGTTCAAATTCCACTGCCCCCCTGCCCCCACATCCTTCCTTTGACTAGACAGGTTACTTAATCTCTCTTAGCCTCAGTTTCCACATCTGTAAAATAAGGATAGTACTAGCACACACCTCCTCGGGTTGTTGTGAAGATAAAATGGTATATTTGTAAAATGCTTTGCAAAGCTAAAAGTACCATATAAGCACTAGCTATTATTATTTAATATTGTGTATTGTAACCCCTTAACTTGTAAGATAAATTGGTAAGATGTAAATATGAACTTTAGATATGCTGATGTTTGTGTTCAAATCAGTTTAAAAAAAATTGTTAAGGAGTGGAGAGGGATTAGCAGTTACCTGAAAGGCCAGAAGCAAGCTGGCTCTTGTGGACTGGAGTGCAGACTATGAGACACGATTGAGGGAAAATGGAACCTGATTAGAGTTAAGTGAGGCAGGGGTGGGAGAAGTGGGAAAAGGAACAAGGCTGAATTGTTCTAGCGTTTGAGTTTGCAGGGACAGCTGAAAAGAGGGTGACCGAAGGTGAGAAAAGACTTGTCACTGAGGGAAATGTGTGATGAGTAATAACTAGCAATTATGTAGTGTCTTAAGGTTTGCTGTGGTTGTATCATGTTTTAGTTGTGTCTGACTCTTCAAGACTTCCTTTGGGGTTTTCTTGGCAAAGATACTGGAGTGGTTTGCCAGTTCCTTCTCCAGCTCATTTTACAGAAGAGGAAACTGAGGCAAATAGGTTTTGTCTAGTAAGTGTTTGAGCCCAGATCTAAATATATGAGGATGAGTCTTCCTGACTCCAGGCCCTGTGTTTTATCCACTACACCACCTAAATGCCTACCTTAAGACATTTTTGGGCAGATAGGTGTTGATAATTTTGAGAGGTAGCCACCATTATTATTGCCATTTTACAGAGGAAGAAACTGAGACCAGATGGAGAATAAGTAACTCATCTAGGATCACACAGTTCCAGTGGTTTATCTACCATGCCACCTACCTGCCTAATTTCAAAATAAAATCTGAAATTTATCCCAGGTGATAAGAAGTTCTCAGGAAAGAAAGAAGCTGGTTGTGGGAAATGATAGTTAGCCAGAGAAAAAATAGATTTGAAATCAGAAGACCCGGTTCTGAATCCTTTTTCTGTCACTAACTGTGAGTCATGCAATTCCCTGAGTCTCAGTTCTTATCTGTAAGATGAGGATAACTGTATTTGCTATTGGGAGAACTACATGAAAATGTTAGGATAATTTCCATTTATACAGGTGTGGAAGCGAGGAACGAAGCTTGAGGTGATTATAAATGCCCCATCAGGGCATGAAGCCAGGACTGAGGTCACTGGTGTGCCCCTTCCCTGACCGATCCACATAAGGCAACAAAAGAGCTCTGTGCTCTAGGTGATTGACTGGAAGTGTGGTGTAGGGCATAGACTACTTAACTTGGCATCAATGTTGTCATTGCTCAGTCATGTGACCTCATTTGATGTCTTCCTGGCAAAGATACAGAAGTGTCATTTCCTTCTCCAGCTCATTTTACAGATGAGCAAACTGAGGCAAACAGGGTGAAGTGACTTGCCCAGGGTCACCTAGCTAGTAAGTGTCTGAGGCTGGATTTGAACTCATGAAGAGGAGTCTTCCTGACTCCAGTTCTGGTGCTCTAGTTACTGTGCCACCCAGTTACCTGTGTTCTAATGCCATTTCTGATCTTTAATAGCTGCGTAGCCAAGCAAAGGCAAGTCACTGACCTGAGTCACCTTTGTAAAATTAGAGTGATGATACGTACTGTACCTACTCGAAGAGTTGTGAGATTCAGATGGGATTTCAAGCCTCCAAGCACTGTAAAACCACCAGTTATAAAATATATATAAAATATATTATATATCTATTTAATATATTATATATATTTATAAATATATTTATATAATAATTTAATATATTTAATATAAATATATTTTATATATAAAATATATAAAACCACAAGCAGAGGCAGCTGTGACTAGAAGACCTGCTTTGTTATCTTACTTGTGACATGTATTAGAGGTGAGATCCTTAACAAGTTCCCCTTCTCTCCCTCACTCTGGCTCTCTTAAGATCGTAAATCACAAAGGAATGGCCATCTCTACTTTTGAAGGGAATCCCCACACTGGAAGTTTATTCACAAATGAAATAATTGATCTGAGTTAAAAAAAAAAAAACAAACCCAAAATCATTTATATGACAATAGGGCCCTTCTGAGAAGTAAAGGAGGAAGGACTTCCAGGAAGTTCTTTCAAGAACTTCCAAGGATACAGTTTTTGGAGGAGAATTCCTTGAATCCTGTGTGTGCTGTTGGCTACAGATTTCCCTCTACGTGAATCAGTCATCAATCAGCAAATAGCCTTAAGTGCCCATTATATGCCAGGCACTGGGATATGATATAAAGACAAAATGGAAGCTGAGCAGCTTTTTGTTTGAGAGCTGCTGGGGGACCATTCTGTCATTCTCTATGCCTCTTGAGCTAAGCCCCTAAACCATGTGCTTAGCTCAACTCCCCCAAGTTATACCACTGCCTACATTTTTCCCTGTAGTCCCACCCCTTTCTCTTCTGACTCCTTCCCTCCCATGCCCTGGGAAACCTTGGGCTAGTGATTGCTCTGGCTAGAAGAAGGACCCAAGAGAACCAAAGCCTGATATTTCTTCCCCTCCCCAGCCTCTGGGATCCACTGCTCAAAACTAGAGACCTCCCCCTCCCCCCCGCCCCGGCCTGCTCCCTTTTCCACTTAACCCATTACCCCTTTCTATGGCCCCTTCTTTCCTCTTTACAATCTCATCTTTTATCGTTCTCAGCTCCACTCCTGTCAGGTTGCGTGCTTCCCTCTCCTTTCTTCCTTGCCCCCTTTCATTATCTGCTCTCTCCTGTGTCTACAGGTGTCCTGAGTCCCAGGCTTACAGGGCCTTAGGGGTAGGCTAGCCCTTCCCCCCATCAGCCACCCTCCCTGAGCCTATGTGGGGCTGCAGAGGGAGGGTGAGGGGGGTGCTGCTGTCATGGAAAATCCCTCCAGCAGCCAAGGTCAGTGTTTGCAGACATAGCCTGGCCCTGGGCCAGGCCCAGCCTCTCTCCACCCAGCTCCTTCCAAACCCTTTCTTTCCGCTGAGCTCAGAAAACCTCCCACTGCTCTGGGATTCACAACTTGCACTTGAGTCCTCAGGGCAATTCACAAGGCCAGCCTGCTTTGCCCAGGGAATGGTGGGAAGGGATCTGAGAGTATGAAAGGCAAACTCCAAACCTTGAGGAGACCATAGAAACAGGTTTTATCCGCTTCATTTTACAGAGGTGGAAACTGAGGCCCAGAAAGATGTTGCTCGAGGTTGGCCAGGCCAAGAACTCAGCCCAGCTTTCTTTCCAATAGACCAGTCCTGCTGTCTGCCTTTCCTGATTTCAAATAAGATTCCAGCCTCTTAACTGGTTTCTCTGGAAGATCATTCAGACCTGAATTCAAATCTCACCTCAGACACTTGACACTCACTAGCTGTGTGACCTTGGACAAGTCACTAAACCCCAGTTGCCTCATCCTGATAAATATGTGGTTACTGGATTCACATGGCTCTAGAGGAGAAGTGAAGCTGGTGACCTGCACAGCTCTCCCTCACTCAAAACAAAGTCAAGTGCAAGTCATGTCATTATTCCTCTGATGGCATAGTCTTCTTTGGCAATGAAGGATGAATACACAAACATATCTGTATAGTATATATAGAGTGTTTACATAGTATACATAGAGTATTTATATATATATATATATATATATATATATATAGTTTGTGTATATATGTGTTTGTATATAGATAGATTAATAAATAGATATAGATATATAGATCCCTTTATAAATGCTAGTTTATAGAGAGGGCTAAGGCTGAACTGCAAGCTAGGAGCAAGGAGACAACTAAAATTAGGGGAAAAAGAGCCCAGAGAATATGGGGGGAAGAGAGAGGAGGTAAGAAAGGCCCAGAGAGAGGTGGTAAGGAATTCTGACGTGCTAGAGGGGGACCTGGGATGGTGCGGGAGCCCAGAAAAGCTATGGGGAAGGACTGGAATGGCAGGGTCTCAGAGAAAGAAAGTGAACAGGGATGGATGGAGGTAATGGAGAGAGGCCTGGGGTCCAAAGAGGATAGAGTCGGATCCCAGAGGACTGAAAAGGGATTCAAAGGATTGGGAAGGAGATACTGACAGATGGGAAGAGGAGAGTTGGGAGGGAATGAAGAGAACTAGGGGGAGGGAGTGGGGGAAACTGAGGCCCTAAGAGAGGTAAAGGGTAGATTTGGGAGGAGGGGGTGCAATGACCATATGAGATTTGCTCCTCTCCAGCTACCAGGTATTTGTTTTTATTAACACTGGTATTAAGTAGGTCTGTGGGTTTCATGGTAAAAAGATTCTGTAAATGCCCTCATGTCTGAGTAAGCTTTCTCCCTGCACATAGCACAGATGAAGTGGGACAGGCAGCTCCAGCTCATAAGGGTTCCTTCCCTTCCAACATCTCCATCTCCAGGACTGCTTGTTCTGGGCACAGAAAACTCCAATTAGGCCTGGATTTCAATAAAAAAACATTGGGGCAGGATGAATTCTGCTCTCTGGGGAGCTCTGCTTGGTCACCCAGTGGGAACTCATAGTCCCAGTTGGCTAGGAGGATGACGGTCTGCTACAGCTGTCAGAGAATGAAATCTCCCTCCTCTGGACAGAAGGTGGGGCTGGGCATCCTGAAGGCAGTAGCTCCATTCTCCAGGGGAGTCCATGAGACTCCCTCAGAATCAGCTTCTTTGAGAGATCACAATCCAGAACGAGGGTTAGAGGGGGGAGGGAGAGGAGAGTCTGACAGCAGCCCTTCTATCCAGACAGGAGAAGACCCGGGGCTGAGGTCAGCACTCTCTTTCATATTCTTGCACATGATAGGGAAGTCAGCAGCATGCTAGCAAACACTTCAGAGAGTGCTAAATACTATCTTCTGTTGAAAATACATAATGAGACCAAAGAGGGAGTTGTCTTTCTGACGGAAAAATGTGAGGTTAATGCAGTGCTTAGAGTAGCACCTGGCACACAGTAAGTGCTTAATAAATGCTTTTTGATTGATTAAGATAGGTCTCTGAAGATGCCCATGTGGCTGGGCTCCAGGGTTAGTAGTCCGGTTTGTGGTGGATTTCTTGGGTCCATCCAGGAATCACCACATAGAAGACCCAACCCCTGGCCCAGCATGACTTCCCCAAATGCTTTGGTCTGGAGCTAACCCTTCTATCTTTTCCCATTGGTTTTCATTCTCCCCAAATAGGGAGTGGTCAGGCCAGGTCCTTCCTCAGTTTCTTCCTCTATAAAATAAAGAGGTTGGATTAGAGCTTTGAATTTTGAGTCAATGGAACTAGTTGAGGTCCAGACTCTATCTGAGTAACTTTTGATAAATCTCTTAATCTCCCTAGCCCTTGGTTTCCTCATCTGTAAAATGAAGGAGACCTGGATTTAGATGGAGATTGAGGCTCTTTGGATCCCTAAATCTATAATCATGTGAACCCCTACACTCTGTCTTTTTAGGCCAACTTTTAAAATAGCTCCTGAGTAGTCTTTTGAGTTTTAAATTGTTGATTTCAAATTCACCCACCCCTCTCCATTCCATCTCTTACCCTATTAAACCTTAGCCTGTGACAAAAACAGTTCAGCAAAATCAACAAACGCAGCAGCCCTGCTTGTTCTGCTATAGAACATTGAATAAGGTCCTTCTAATTTCTGTGAGCCTGAAGATCTCACACTCATTCTCTCTCCTTGCACTCCTTCCCCCAATTGGACTTGGGGAGCTTGGATGGATTGGTACCAAGTAGGGCCCAGGATGGGAGAGAGATCTTCTCCAAGTAGCAGATGCCCAATGAGGAGGAAGGAGAGTTTCCAAGCTACTCCTCTTCCTGCTGAATTTTCATTCCACTCTTGGCTAGAGGTCACAGTCTCTTTTCTCCTTAGTCTTTTACCCTTCACGATGTTCTATTTCAATAGTGGTTGGCCCTGAACTAGTGCTAGCTGTCTTCTTGGCCCTGAACATAGTTATATGGGTACATAATAGCTCTTTTGGTAGAGTATGAGCTCCTTGAGATCAAGAGCTCGGTTCATTTTTTGTGTTTGTATCTTCAGTTTCTAGCACAAAGCCTGGCACAAGGATGCACTTAATAAATGCTAATTGATTGAATGGGAAGAGCATAGAAAACCTGCCTTCTATGCCCCTACCTGCCACTCAATTCTTTTAACTCTGGTGGTCTATGTCACGTGGTGCAAAGAAAATTATGCTGAACTGGAGTCAGAGGACCTGAGCTGGATTCCTGCCTCTGTTAGCTGTGTGACTATGGACACATAGTCTCTCTAAGCCTCAGTTCCTTATCTGTAAAATGGGTTTAACCTTTCAGCTCCAAGTTTATGACATCATGATCTAGTCTTAGCACTTATTAAGTGCTTCCTATGTGCTGGGCACTGTGCCAAGGAGATACAAAGAGAGGCAAAAGATAGCCCCTGCCCTCAAGGAGCTCACATCCCAATGGAGGAGACAATATGCAAGAAACTAATATCTATCCATCCATCCATCTATATCCATCTATCCATCTATCTGTCCATCTATTTATCTATCAAGCATATAGATATATGTGGAATATACAGAGGTAAAAATAAATACATTACATATGCAATAAAATAATATAAATATATTGTATATATAATAAAAAATAATATACATGCATATACACATACATACATATACATATATATTTATATACATATATGTAATTGTATCATTATCTGTCTTGCAATGTATAGTAATAGATACTTTCATGAATAAAACTCTTTTTTTAATCAGGTTAGTATAGGAGAGGTTTTTTTTGCGGCAGGGGAAGCAGTCAAGTTCCAGCCTTCTCAACACTCAATATGCTCCACAGTCCAGTGGAGGTTGACAGTAACTCTCTGGAGGAGGGCAGTGGTTACAGATACAGGCCTCTTGTGGAGGCTGAGGCCAAGGCTTTTCTGTAGGGAGGCCTGTATTTTTGGGGACTCACAGGTTGGTCAGTCAGGGAGTAGGTTGTTCTCTGGGGGAGTCCAAGTCTTTTTCCTGGAAATAGGGAATGAGGGACAAACTGTGGGGAAAGAGAGATGTATAGAGCCCCACCTATGGAGGGAAGGTAGAGAGATGGGGCAGGCTTGAGGCTGGAATCACCTCTCTATACCAGAGAAGACTTAGCCCCCCAAAAGAGCACTATGTGGGAGGAAGGTACCTCAAATACGAAAAGGGATCTTTTCCTTTCTCTAGCTCAGTTTCGTTCCCAGCTCCTCCTCTCCTTCCTTTCTTTGCTCTCTCATCCCCTCTACTGTCTCACCTCCCTGCATTACTTTATGCCCTAATCCTTTGCTCTTTCTCCCCATCCCTTTCCCTCGTCACTGTTGCCTCATCTTCTTTATTTCCTTACTAATAGATGCAAAGCTACATCTCATTCCCTTACCTCTTATCGTCTTTGCCTCTTATCCCCCCTTCTTGGGTGCCCTCATTCCTGCCTGCTTTCTATCCCCCTCTCCTTTACCTTAACCTCCCCGCCCCCCAACTCTCTTTTCCCCTCTCTCCCCAGCTCGTTAACAACATCAAACTGGGCAAGTTCCTTTGCTTGTTAGTCTCTTCTGTCTCTCCCTTTTGGTCATGGGCAGTGGCCCAGACAGTCCTGTCTTGGCAGGGATTTGTGGAGCAGATGCCAGGAGATGTGAATGGATGCTTTTCTTGTGATCAGTGCCCACCCCAGGTCCCAGGAGCTCAGATAGTGTTGGCTGGCATTGTGCCTAGAATGAAAGGGACTCCAGGCAACAGGGATTCAAGCCTAGAGGCATCTGCCAGGACCTTCTCTCCCTCTGTGCCAGTACTAAAGGCTCCTAACATATTACATTTGAGTGCGTGTGCGCGCGCGCGCACACACACACGGCACAGCTACTTCTAAGTTCTAGGACAGGGAGTACATAGAGACCAGATGGATGAGGGATCCTCTTTAGGTTAAACTGCTGTTTTTTGGGCATCTCAAACTACACATCCAGTAGGTATTTCAACCTCAACATATACTAAATAGCTCACTCTCTTTTCCCAAAACCCTTCCCTCTTCTATTACTGTCAAGGGTACCACCATCATTCTGGTCATCTAGGCTTGAGACCTAAATCATCCTCAACTCCACACTGTCACTCAATCCGCACATCCAATTTGTTGCCAAATTTTGTTGTTTCTGCCTTGACTTAATCCTTCACCTACCTGCCTTCCTTTCTGTTTATACAGCTACCATCCTACTTCAGGTCTTAAAAATCTCTTAATGTGTGTTGTTGTATCAGACTTCTAAATGGTCTCCCTGCCTCAACTCTCTACCCACTCCAATCAATCCTCCACTTAGTTGCCAAATTGACTTGTCTAAATCAAATGTCTGAACATGTTACACTGCCTCTCTCCTCCCTCAAGCAACTCCAGTGGCTCCCTGTTACCTCTGGGATCAAATATAAAATCCTCTGTCATTCAGATGTCTTCACAACCTGGTCCCTTCCTCCCTTTCCAGGATTTTGACACTACTCTCCTCATATACTCTGATCCAGTTCCATTGCCTACTGTCTGTTACTGTAACACAATACCTCAGTACTCAGTACCTTCATTCCTTTGCACTACCTGTCCCCCATTCCTGGAATTCTCTGTCCACTCACCTAATTCCTCATTCCCTTTGCAGATTTCTTCAAGATTCAGTTTAAATTCTCCTGCAGCAGGTCTTTCCATGTCCTTACATGTTACAAATGACTTTTCTTTTGAAATTACTTTCCCTTTACCCTGTATAGATCTTGCAGGGAGAGAGTTCTTTACACATCTTTCCCCATTAGAATGTGAGTTCCTCTATGCCCAAAGGGCAAACTATGCATACCCTTTGACCGAGCAATAACACCTCTAGGGCTGTATCTCAAAGAGGGCCTACAAAAGGGAAAAGGACCCACATGAACAAAAATGTTTATAGCAGCTCTTTTTGTGCTGGCAAGGAATTGGAAACTGAGGGGCTGCCCATCAGTTGGGGAATGGCTCAACAAATTATAGTATGATGAGCAGGTGGACTTAAGAAAAACCTGGAAAGACTTATATGAATTGATTCTAAGTAAAATGAGCAGAACCAGGAGAACATTGTACACAGTAATAGCCACATTGTGCAATGACTGACTTTGGTAGACTTAGCTCTTCTTAGCAATGAAAGCATCTAAGACAATTCCAAAACACTCCTGATAGATAATGCCATCCACATTTAGAGAAAGAACTATGGAGTCTGAATGCAGATAGAAGCTTACTATTTGCTCTCTTTTTTCTTTTGTTGTTTTTGTTTCTTCTTTCTCGTGGTTCCTCCCATTAGTTCTAATTCTTTACATCATGACTAATGTGAAAATATTTTTAATATGAATGGTATAAGTACAGCCTATGTCAGAATGCATGCCATCTTGGGGAAGGGGGAGGGAAAGGGGGAAAAGTTTAAAATTTTATTAAAGTGAATGTTGAAAACTAAAAATAAATAAACAAATAAATAGATAAACAAATAAGAATGTGAGTTCCTTGGAGATAAGAACAGGTTTTTGTTTGTTTATACCTTTCTTTGTGTCTCCAGCACTTAGCACGGTAACTAGTATATAATAAGTATTAGATAAATGCTTTTTGACTGATTAATACATCAAAGAATCCAGAAAACCCCTTCCTACTCCCTGCGAGCTCTCCCAAGAGGCAGTGCCCTTTACATGGCCCAAAGTCTAGGAACTATGGACTCACTGAGTTAACCCAAGGCCATGGTATTCTGGAATCCAAGTCACAGAAACAGAGGTAACATTAAATGGGACCTTGAGGAGTCATCTGATAATATCACCACCAGCTGCCTAGGATGTGAGACCATGTCTCAACTATAGCAGTAAGAAAAGAATTTTGATTTTGAAGAATTTGTAGTGTATGGTGAAAAGAGAACTGAATTTGGTAGTTGGGACTGGGTGACCTTGGGTAAATTGCTAAATTCTTTGACTTTAGCTTCTCCATGATCTTCATTTGTGAAATGAGTTGGATTGGGTGACCTCCCAGGTTCCTTTCAGCTCTAACTCTACAATCTTGTGATAAGAACTCTTATGGATCAAAGATGTTCCATAACTTGTCTTGGCACATAGTAGGTACTTAGTATTTGTTTGTTGACTGACTAACTGGATCTCACTATTAGGAAACTTCCTCTTATATAAATTAAAATCTTTTTGGCTTAAATCCTTTCTGTTCTGTCCTCATTTGAACTGGAAATTGGCTTGTCAGCAACCTCTGTAGAACAACTCAACCTTTTGTAAATGGAAAGACCAACACTTTTGCCTTTTGTCAGATCTCATAGTATAATGAAAAAGAGTCAGGTGATGTGGTATCCAAATCTTTCAGGCACTTGTTATCTGTGGGATCTTGGACAAACTTTGAGCCTCAGGTTCTCCATTTGTAATATAAAGATGTAATATTGCACTACTTGTCTGACAGAACAGTTGTGAAGTAAGTTCTCAGAATCAAAGGACCTCTGTGGTTTGCTACTGACATGACTTAAGCAAATTCCTTGAACTCTAGGCCTCAGTTTGCTCATTTGTAATAAAGACATTAGACTAGATGTTTTCCCTTTCAGCCTTATATCTGGTTCATGAAAAAATAAACTGCCATTATATAAGCTTAGACCTTAATTTCCAGACTTTTAATTACCTCTGTGACCCTGAACTATCCATCCAAATTCTTTGTACCACTATTTGGAGCTCAGAATTGGACCCTGGATTCATCTACCACTGAATATATTGGGAGCATGACTTCATGATTCCTATTTTATTCCATACAGCACTCATGAACTTTGTACTGTGCTTTTTATATAATCAAACAACTGTGGTAACACCACTGCCAACTCTTGGACTGATTTCAATCAAGCATTTATTGATTTGTTCAGCACCTAGGACATTTCCTGGCACATAGTAGGTACTTTAACATAGATATTCCTTGATTGCCTGATTACATGTCTTCCACCTCTGAGGACCTGTGAGGAATACTGGACATAAAAAGAAACATAGACTTTGCCCTCAAAGACCTTACATACTTTTTGAGGGGAAACATTATGTATACATAAGTAAATATAAAATATTTTAAAATACCTACAATTAATGGGAGGCACTGGCAACTGAGGGGATTAGGAAAGTTTTGTTGCAGTATTTAGAGAGTATTTGAACTGAGCTTTAAGGAAAATGAGGGATTCTAAGAGGCAGAGGAGAGGAAAGGGTGCATTCTAGGCCAAAGACACAGAGATTGAAGATAGAATGTCACTAACAAGGAAGAGCCAAGAGGATAGTTTGTCTGGGGCTTAGAAGGTGTAAATGGGAGTAATGTGTAAGAAACCTGGATAGGTAGACTGGGGCCAAATTGCGAAGGGCTTGTTTTAAAATGTCAAACCCAGGAGTTACTATTAGATCCTGGAGGTAATAAGCCACTGGAGATTTTGAGCAGGAGAGTGTCCAGTCAGAACTGTGCTTTTAGGAATATCCCTTTGGAAGCTGTGTAGAAGATGAACTGGATAAGAGGGAGACTGAAGGCAGAGAAAGAAATTAGAAAGAGATTACAAGAGTTCAGGCAAGAGTTGACGAGGGCCTGATGATGCTGGTGTCTGGCCAACAATGGGACTGATGCTGTGGAGGTAAAACTGATAAGACCTGGAAACTGATTGGATAAGAAGGAGAGGAAAGAGTCAAGGATGACACACACTTGAAATATGGTGAGTTCTTGTTCTAGTTCCTAGGGTGAAAGAGACTGACCCTCTGACTGATACAGCTAAAGTCCACATCAGCTGGAAGAAGCAAATTGTATTTGCTTTTAAATCCTAGTTTACCAGCTCTGTTTTCCCTGGACTCCAAGTCCAACCCATGAACCAGAGAGAGGGAGGTGAAAAATCATTGTTCTGCACCTCAGTTATGGTCCATGACTGGTCAAGTAGGGATGAACTGAAGGGGCAGAGGGGTATACACCAAAAGAGTTTAGCCCATCTGGAAGCCTTAGTAGGATGACCTACTCAGGACAGGGCACAGCGGAGATGGGAAGAAGAAATGGGGATAGTGGGTTGTGTGTGTGGTTTGTTCTTCGTTCCAGAAGAGGACCATGACATCAGGGAGATGATGACATGACTTGCAATTGATTTTGATTTGAGAGAAGGAGGACTGTGCAAGGTTACCAGCGTCACTTTATCCTCCTGAGCCTTCTGGGTCCAGTGGCCAGATATGGATCAGGATGACTGGAGATGGCCCAGGATGCAGTGGGAGACCTTGGCCCTTTTAAGCTAAAGTCTTTTCAAGTTCTCATTTTGAGTAAGGCAACACCCATTCAGTGAATAGGCCTTTTAAAAAAGTGAGTCAATGGATGGTCACTCCACGATGATGATGATAGCTAGTATATAATACTTTAAGATTTATAAAGCTCTTTACATTTATCATCTCATTTAGACCTCAGAACAATTCTGTGAAGTAGTTGCTATTATTAATCCCATTTTACAGATGATGAAAATGAGGTTGAGGGAGATTATGTGACTTGCTAGGGGAGGGGAGCAGATCACATGCCTGAGTCAGAGGCAAGGGCCTGATGGGGTGAATTATCAACCCAAACAAAATATATTTTGTCCTCATACTACATGAAACATATGGAAAGGAACTATTTCATTCATCAATGAGAAACAGTGGGATACTTAAATTATATTTTCCCCATGCATGGAGAGGGACAATTTAACTTGTCACCAATGAGAAATGATAGGATACTTAAATTATATATTTTCTCTCTATAGTCTATTGCATAGATTTTTAATAATGGAAAAGACATCTAGGATGGGTCATAACTGAAGAATTTCTACTCTTATCTCAATATTAAATATCTTTAAAAATGCAAATTACGTTACTAATTTTTTTAAATCAACATAATTAGTTTCCACAAAGAAATATCAGTTTTTTGGGAAGGAATCCTGTGATTTCATTTCTGAAGGGAAGGATTGCTAATGAAATTCCTTCTGCTAATGCAGAACAGTCCGTGCCCTGCAACCTTCAGCCTTAGAGAGTGGATCTAAGTACTAAGAGACTGAGTGATCCAGGCAGGGCTAGTTCCTATTCCTGAGTGACCTGGCCAGATTCACCCTACCAGTATTTGTCTCAAATTCACATTTTCCAGTCTCCAAGACTCTCTTAAAAATCACATTGCCTCTTTTATAGTTAGCTAAAGCCAATAAAAGTTAAATAAAGGGTTGTTAAGTCAGGTATTGTATCTTGTTCCAAGCTAAGAATTTCCATTAATAACAAATGAACTTTTATTAAACACATGCTAGCCTTTGAAGGTACAAAAACAAACAAGCCTACCAACCTTCAATGTGCTTCCATTCTACAGGAGCCTTTACAGAACAGTAAATGTAAAGTAATTTGAAGAATTGAAAAGCATTAGCAGCTTTGGGGGACTTAGGGAAGGTTTCATTAAAGGAGGAGACATCTGATCTAAGGTTCAGGGAAAACAAGAAGGAGGCCTACAAATGAATGCTTACTAGATCAGACTCGTTCCTATTCTGGGCCTCTGTTTCTGACTCTCTGGACCCTACCACTGTGTCTCTGATGCTTTCTTTTAATTTTCCTTGAACTTCCCTCCAACCCTGCAGCACCCTTCTCTCTTTGGTAAGTTCCTCCAAGGGTCTCCCTTTTTAGGAGGGATCCAGGTCAGGTTTCTTTCATTCTTTCATTCTTTTCTCACTCCACTTCTGACTCTGGATTTTGACACCTTGTGCTTTCTCTTTTTTCCGCTCCTTCCTCATCCCCTCCATGTCCTCTTCATGTCTCCCAGGAATGTAGAAATTCCCTCTCATCTTCAGTCAATCCTGTCTATGAACTCCTTCACTGATGTCTAAATATGTGCTGAGATCTATTTCATCTTTTTAAAAAGTTCAACCATTCCTTAAACTACTATAGCCCCATCTTTCCCTTTGCTTTTACTTCTAAACTCCTAGAAAGATGCTTCCATTTCCTAAGCACATATTTGCTTCTCAAACCCTTCTAACGTGGCTTCTCACTCCATCACCAGATTGAAACTCTTTTCAAGTTTGCCATCCACCATAACCCTTAAACCATTTTTTAAAAGATATAAGTATAAATTTCCAGTGTATCCCATATTTTGCATTTGGGAAATTTGGTTTTGTGGCATTGGACCTTCTTAAATATACTGGATGTCTCTCTAGCCATATATTTTTTTCTTGGCAGTTAGAAATTTCTCTTTATCTTTGCCCCAATTCCTTTTCAAAATTAACCTTTTTTCTCCCATCTTATTCCTTTTCTATGTCTTCTGGTCCATCTTCATCTCTTGAATATTCCTTCTCTCTCCCTCTGCTAGATCCATTCACTCTGTTTATATCCTGCTGCCCCTTGGGTTGCCAATTCTAATTTTTTCCCTTCTCCAGATGTATGGTTTCAGCATCTGATACAATGGATCACTCATAGCCCAAGGCTTCAAATAGACCTTTTACTAAAAATATATCCCAATGCCCTCAGATAGAAGCATTTCCCAAGATAGTTAAAAAGAAGTCCAGGATGAGAAATAAATAAACAAATAAAAGTCATTGGCAAGGAGATAAAAAGCAGTAGGCCATTAGGTTCCCTGAGATATCTGACGTTTCCTGACCAAATTTCTAAAAACTGCCTTTATAACCCTTCTTGCCCAAAGGATTCATAGTTGAATTCTACATCAATGCACCTGGGGACAAGGGTAATCCAAATTGCTGCAAGTTTTCAACACAATTTCTTTGTGTTAGACAGTCTTGGCCAGTGTTGTGGAAGTATGTACGTTGGGCATTTGGGAGTGGTTTGATTCATAACTGCTCTGTTCTGCCAATATCCTCACCCACAATACCTTTCTTTCCCTGCTAAGCTTCTGTCCCCTAAACTTGATCTCTCATTCCCCATCACATTTTTTTAACTTTGTATTTATGCTGTATATGTTTTTATGTGTATTTTTTCTCATTATGGGGGAAGGGAATAAGAATTTATATAGTGCCTACAATGTGCAAGGCAGTCGGTAAGCACTTTTTATAAATATTATCTCATAGCAACCATAGGAAAAAGGTGAAATTAATATCTCTACTTGAACAACTAAAGAAACTGAGGCAAACAAGTAAATGAATTGCTGTCACACAGTAATCAATCAACAAACATTAAAGGGCCTACTATGTGCCTGGTAATGTGCTAAGCTCTGGGCAATACAAAAAGAAACAAAAGAACAGTCCCAATCCTTAAGGAGCTTACAATCAAATAGAGGAGTTTACAATCTAACTGTCTGAGGATGAATTGCAACTTAGGACTTTCTGAGTTCAGAAACTTGGGACCTCAGGACTCCTGGCCCAGCACTCCAGCCAGTGTGCCACCAGCATGCCATTCGTTGGAATGTAAGCTCATTGGGACAGGTAAGGATTGTTTTATTTGTTATACTCATATCCCTACCTAGCACAGTGCCTGGTACATAGTAGGAGCTTGAAAAATGCTTGCTGATGATAAATTGATCACTCCCCTCATGTTTTTGCCCTTTGCAATCTGACTTCCATTTTCACCACTTTACTAAATCTGACCTCTTTATCCCTGAATCCATTGCTATTTTTTTAAAAAAATCTTTTCATCTCTCTTGATCTTTCTGTAACATTTAAAACTATTGACCCATTCTTCCCTTTTGAAAGCACTCCTCTCTTGGTTTCTGTGTTCAGTCTCCTGGCTCACCTGTCTTTAGCCACTGACTTTTTCCTTTACTTCTCCTTCCTCTCAATGTGGGCATACTCCATGGAACATTTCTTGGCTCTCTTCTCTTCTTGACTGACACTTTCTCCTTGGAAATCTCATTCATTTTCACAGCTTCTTCATATTGCCTCTATGCAGATGACATCCAAATCTACACCTCCAACCTAAATGCTTCCTGAGCTATAGTCTACATCTCCAGCTGCCTGCTAGACATCTCCACTTGGGTATCCCACCATCTCTTAGCATGCAGCATGCTTAAAAACTGAATTAGTTATTTCTCCTTTGTAAAGGGGGCATTGGTGGGACCATAAGAGCAGTGCCCTTGATTACTTCCACTATAGCCTCAGAATCAACCCTCTTGTCCATTTCCCAGGCTCACTGGCTGGAATGGGCAAGCTTATATCACTACCACTTCCCTCAGTTGACCCCCATGAGACCTCAAGGAGATTCATGAAGGTCATTGCAGTTCAAAAAAATTTAAAGTTGATGGGGGCTTGGAAGCCTAGGACCAGCTGGTTCTCAGCTAGGTTTAAAAATCACATGTATCCCTCAGGTCTTCAAATTTGACAAATTAAACCCTTGCCTATTATCGTGTTCAACATTTCATCTTTCTTCTGGAAAAAAACTCATAAACACTGAAATATGTACCTTGACCCTTGTTAGACTCCTTCCTAGACCTTGTGTTAAATTTCTAGTTTTGACCTTGCTTTCATTTTTAGCATCACCTCCCACCTCTGGCTTTTTCCAGTTTGTTTCTTGTTTGCTTGGCTCCTAGTATAAGTTTATGTTTATTTTTTAAAGTTGCTTTTATTGATGTACTTTGTTTTTATATCTCAATCACTCCTGGATATGGCCCTCTCTTCTCATCCTTTGTTCCTCCCCTTATAACAAAGAAAAAAATTAAGCAAAACCAACCCAATGACTGTGATCACAACCAGGCCTGGAAACATATTCAATATTCTACATGAATAGTCCCCTACCTCTCTATTAAGAAAAGGAGACTGTAGATGCACTCTGATATCACTTCTCTAGGGCCAGGATTGATCGTTAAAATTCTGTCATTGGCTTCTTGCACCACACTAATGACTTCATCTGCGTTGGAATATTCTTTAATAGCCTTCCTGCCCTATTCCTGGAGGGGAGGATATAATCAACAACTCATATTTCTATGGTACTTCCTAACTTCTCGTAACTGGCGTTATTGTCCAAGTGGTATGTGCTGCCTCTGAAGGGGATGGGTTCCTCACTGTCTTCAAGCAAGGACTGAATAGGTACTTGTTGGGTGAATTATTGAGGGGGAGGAAATCCTTGCATAGCCACAGGTTGGATAAAATGCTTCTGAGGTCCTTTCCAGGCCTAGAGCTATGATTGTATAATTTTATTATCTCTCACTGTCTTTTCCCTTCCACTCTCACTGCCACCACCCCATCACTAGAGTGATACCACCCAGAGGACAGCAGTTCTCTTCTAAATGATCTCCCTGCTTCTAATCACTCTACTCTAATTTAGCTTTCAATCATTTTACACAAAGCAACCTCAGTAACCCCAATAAGTACAAACTCAACTAATAAAGGTTTCCCCAAATTCCTTCGTTTGGTATTCAAAGGCCTCCAGAGTCTTACTCCATAGGCTTATTATACTTGATAGGCAGGAAGGTTTCAGCAGAGGGAGCCAGGATGGGGAGAGAAGACCATTATAGGAAACCTAAGATCACCTAGGCCCATGATAGAATATTTGTTTACCTGCTGTCCCCATACCCTATATGTAAGAATCCATTCAGTAATTCCTGCTCCTCAACCCTCATAGCCTGGCACTCAGCCTTCCCTTGAACAGGTCTAGGATAAGGACCTCACTACACTACATAGAAGCCACTGTTGTTATCGTTCCATTGTTTCAGTCATGTCTAACTCCTCAGGACCTTATTTGGGGGTCTTCTTGGCAAAGACATTGGGTGGCTTTAATTGTTAGAATGGTCTTACCTTAAACTGACACAAAATTTGTCTCTCTGTAACTCCCACCCGTTGGTCCTAATTTTGGCTCTAGAAAAAGTCTAATCCTTCTTCCCCATGACAACCCTTCACATATTTAAAGACACCCACAATATCACCCCTAAACATTCTCTTCTTCAGGCTAATCTCTAGTTCTTTCAACTAGTCGTCCTTTGATATGCTTTCCAGACTCATCACCATCCCAGGTGCAGTCTTCTGGATACATTCCACCTTTTTAATGTCCTTAAAATTGAAGTGTTCAGGACTAGACAATACTCAGGATATAATCGGACCAGCATAGAATCCCCTGGGATGATTCTTTTCCTTGTTTTCCATTCTGTGCTTCTATTAATGTATTCCAGGTCTGCATTAACTCCCAGGCAGGCAGGATGGTGGAATGAACAGAGTCAGAGGCCTGGTTTTGAATCATGACTTGGTTACTATTCCCATAATTTTGGGCATGATCACTTAGCCTCTCTCATCTTCAAAGTGAAAGAGTTAGAATAAGCCATGTTTAAGGCCCCTTTCTGTGCTAAATCTACTATCCAATGAATCTGAGAGTTCTATTGTTTCAAATCAGATTAAACTTCCATAAGATAGTCCTAGCTCTACCATTAACTCAGCATGTAATCTTTGAGCACCGGACTTAAAGTCAAGAAAATTGAGTTCTGGCTCTAGTTCTGAAACATCCTGATTAATGTGACCATGGGCATGTTACTTAATCCCTATAAACCATTTGTGAAAAGGAAAGTGGGATGGGAGATGGGATGTATTAATAATCCACATACCTCACTGGATCATCGTGGGGAAAAAACTATTTTATAAACTTAAAGTATTATGTACATGTAAGTTATTATTTGAGGAAAACCATTTTCTTTTTTTGGACCTTAGTTTCCAAGTCTGTAAAATGAGGGTGATTGGAACAAAATGGCTAATCTCTAACTCTTCTAACTCTAAAATTGGATCCTGTTACTAGAATGTTTGGAGGGAGGTAGGTTGGAGTGAAGACCATAAACTAATTCTAGGGGTAGGTATAGGAATGGAGTAGCATTTCATATTGAGAAAATGAAAATGTGGCAAAAAGGAAAGCATGGTGGGGAAGCATTTGGTTGAAATTTAATAGAGGCAGAAATGAAGCATATTATTCTTATATACTACAGACCACCTAAGCAGAAAGAAGAAAGAGAGGAAGAATTTAGAAAACATACCGTCACCAACCTGACACTGAGATGTGATAGAGATGGAAAAAAACTCCAGTGATCTGGACATCTTCTGAACCTGATTCTAAATGATAATAAGAAACTGATTCTTGATTTTAAAATGATAGGAATTTGGGTCAAGGAAAGAAAGAGATCATTTCACTTTATAGAAAGAGAAAAACCAATCATTGTCTGACATACAGTCTATTTATCATTGGATTGCAACAAAAGGAGGGTAGCCAGGGAGGTGAAGGTCCTTGAGATCATGCCATATGAGGAAAAGTGAAAGAACTAGGGATGTTTAGCTTGGAGAACAGAAGCGGGGCAGGGAGATGATATTTGTCCTCAAATATTTGAAAGGCTGTCAGTCAAAAAAGGGATTATGTTTGTTTTCCTTGGCCCCAAAGGGCAGATCTAGGGAATGATGGATGGTGGATACTGCAAAAAGGTATTAAGCCTGATGAATGGAAAACTTCCTAACAATGAGAACTATCCCAAAGTGGAAGAGGCTACTTCAGAGGGAAGTGATGTTTTCCCTTGCTAAAGGTCATCAGACCAAGGTGAGATGGTTACTTATCAGAGATGTTGCATGGGAGGATTCTTGTCCTGGTATGGACTGGACAAGGGACCGTGAGGTCACTTCCAATTCTGAGATTGTGTCATTGACACCTCTCTTCTCCAGAAACAACCGAAAGGGGGCAATATGATGCAATGGAAAGAGCACTGACTTGAGATTCAGAGGACCTGGGTTCAGAAGATTTTGCCTCTGTTAACTATGTGGCCATGGAATCAGAGGACCTGGGTTCGAATCTCAGCTCTGCCATTCATTCACTACCTGTACAAACTCAGGCAGCTCACAAACTCTGTGGGCCATAGTTCCTCATCTGTAAAATGTGTGGGGTGGTGGTAGTGATTAGCCTTCTAAGCTCCCTTTCAGTTCTAAATCTAGGATCCTATCATCTTTAACTTAAAGCAGAGGACCTCCATGGATGCCGAGTCTGGTGATATGTGTATGTGGGTTTTATGAGCTTAGTAAGAAGGTGTCAGATGTGTGTGTCCCTCACTGGTCCCTAATTTCTTCCCTAATCTTCTATAGGCTAGCCCCAAGATGTTGGGGGCAAGAGCATGGGAAAATGGAACAGTAGACCCTAGAAAAGGAAATTCCTTGAACTTACCCTTTTTTTTTTTATTAGTCCAAATTGGATCTGGCACCTGTAAAGGGCAACCACGTGGCACTTTCACTTTAAAAATAAACCAGAGGAATAGGAAGCAGCTTAAAAATAAAGCAGCGGCTGAAGGGTTTGGGGGTGGGTATGTGTGAGGAGTTAATTACTATTGCAAACCCTTTGTCAGCATCCTAGGGGCAGGGGAAGGTTAGGCTCTCTCAAGTTTCCCAGAGATACGGCGCTCCTCTCATTCAGCTACCAGGTGACCCAGGTAACAAGGGGGAGAGCAGTAAAGCTACTCTTTCAAGCCTGGGGAAAAGGAGAGGTAGAGATGACATTCAGTATGTAGGCCGGAGAGGAAGTCCCAGGTTAAAGGTCACCTCCAAATGACACAGGACCTGTGAAGGGTTGGGCCAAGGAAGGACTGGTTGGTGCAATAAACCTGAACACTAATCAAATGAACTGAGCTGGATGGACATTGCTCATCCTTGTGGATAGTCTTTGTTTATTGATTTCTCTTTCCGTTGTAGTAAAACTTAGCCTGGCGCCACTGTGTGTTTTGGGTTGTGTGCACAAAGGTTGGTGTGTGTGTGTGTGTGTGTGTGTGTGTGTGTTGTTAGGTAGAAAGTGGAAATGGGTGTCAGCCAGATTAACCATGCAGGAGGAAGGTTGAGAAGTCAGTATCTCAAGAATACAACCCCAGAAAGGTAAAAATCTTTCTTTGTAATAACTCCCATGGAGTTACCTTACTACCTTAAGGTTTCAAAGCACTTTCTTTAAAGCAGCCTTGATGAGGTAGGTAGTGTATGTGTTATTGTCCCCATTGCACAGATGAAGAAACTGAAACCCCTAGAAGTTAAATATGTGACTTGTTCAAAATTACTCAAGTAGTAAGTAGCAGACTGAGGATTTGAACTCAGGCCCCAGCTGCAAATTCAGCGGTTTTTATCGCACTGTACTGTGTTGAGTTAAACTTAATTCACAATTATTGAGATTAAAGTTACCTAGTCTGAGCCAGGGAGGGGGGTAGAGAGTGCTAAACTTAGAGTCAGGAAGACTCGAGTTTAGATCCTGTCTTGGATATTTGCTAGCTATGTGACCCTGGGCAAGTCATTTAATCTTTCTAGCCTCAGCTTCCTCATCTGCAAAATAGGGATAATTTTGTTATTGTGAGGATCAAATGAAATAAAATTTGTAAAGCATTTTGCAAACCATGTAAATTCTAGATAGTTATCCAATCAGGCATCAGGCAACTACTTGGGGGTGGGGGGGGCTGAGTAATGCTTATAGCTATATGACAGATATATCTATCCTTCTTTTAACCTTTCCAAAGCTCCTGTTAGGTAGAAAGACAGTTAAAAGGGAAAAGTTTCAAGAAGGAGAGGAGGAAAGAAGGAAGGAATGGAGGAAGGAAGGAAGAAGGAAAGGAAGGAAGGAAAGGGAAGAAAAAAGGAAGGAAAGGAAAGAAAGAAGAGAGGTAAGAGGGAAAAATAAAGGAAGGGAAGGAGGGAAAGAAGGAAAGGAAAGAGGAAGAGAAGTAGGGAAGGAAGGAAGGATACAAGCATTTTTCAAGCTTCTACTCTGAACCCTCCACTGTGCTAAGAATTTTTACAAAGGAAGATGTGGACAGTAGAGCCACAGGCATCTACATAATGGTGTGGATTAGTGGTAGGGGAAGCTAGAAATTAAGGCATGGCAGGTCATCAAACATAGACTAGTCTAGGCTTTCAGTCAGGAAGAGTGGGAGTAGCTGGGACCCTGTGCCTCTTTGGAATGGATCAGGCTGCGGAGTCCAGCATTCATCACAAGGAGAATCATAGGGTCACAGAATTTCAAGGGTGGGAAGGCCATTTAGTTCAATCTGTACTTGAACAAGAATCCCATCTATAACATGCACAAGTGGCCATCCAACCCTTATTTGAAGGCAGCGAGGTGTTACAATGAAGAGAGGGTCAGAAGTACATAAGTTCCAATCCCGCCTTGGACACTCACTAGCTGTGTGACCCTGGACAAGTCATTTAACTGCTGTCTGTCTCAGTCTCCTCAGCCATAAATGGGGGTAATAACAACCACCCCCACAGCTGTGAGGGTCAAATAGGATGGTACTTGTAAGCACTTAGCACAGAAATCCTAATTTCCTTCCTTCCTTTCTAATTTCACCTCCTTCAGCTTTTACCCATTGCTTCTTACCCTTCTCTCTGGGGCCAAGGAGAACATAGGCAGTGCTTCTGAGACAACAGAGGCCTGGGCCTGGGCTCAAATCTGCTTCAACACTTGCTAATTATGTTACTTCAAGGCAAGATACTCCACCTTTCTGGGTCTCAATTTCCCCCTCTATAAAATGGGGGGTGGAGGTTGGACTTTAGGACCTCTAGGATCCCATTTAAGATCCCCTAAGTCTCATGACTCTTCTAAATGACAGCTTTTCAAATACTTGAAGCCAATGGAACAGGTTGGGCATGGCACTGAGATGGGGCTAGAGATGGAGTTGCCCAAAGCCATTAGAGATCTCTTCTTTTCTTGGTAAATCTTTGGCAAGTGCCCTTCATTGACATTACAAAAGGGCCCTAGACCAGGTTGAGGAGAGGGTTAAAGACTGAAAAGTTGTCGGGGAGGGTGGAGGGGGAAGAGATCAGGGCTACTGGTAAAAGATAAAAGATCAAAAGACCATTGACTGGAACCTGAGGGCAGGGGAGGTGTGGGGAAAGTGGAAGAAGAGAATGAAAGGGAAAAAAGGGAGAGTAGAAAGGAGAACACAAGGAAAAGAGGAAAAAGGGAGAAGAGAGGAAGTACCAAAGATTTAGAGTTGGAAAGGACATTAAAAGTTATGGAACTCTCTCCTCTCATTTTGCAGATATGTGAGCCACACAATTAATAAATGTCTGGGGCAGGAATTGACCTCAGATCCTCCTAACTCCAGTGCCATAAGACAATGAGAAAAGAATGGGGAAAGGGGAAAAGGAGAAGGAGAAAGAGGACAGTATGGATAGAAAAGAAAAGGGGAAGGGGGAGATGGAATAGAGGAAGGAGAAAGGGATAAAGGAGGAGAAGGGAAGGAGAGAAAGGAAAGGGGAGACAGTGAGAGGGGAAAGAGGACAAATGAAATGGGAAATGGAGGCAGAGGAACAGAGGTAGGAAGTAGAGATTTTTGAAAATAGAATCTTGAAAGAGTTACTCAGAGAGTGATTCATGGAACCCTATAAGAAGGAGCTTCTACTTCTTGTCCCTAGTTGGCACTGAAAATCTCCATCTAATTGACACAGCTAGGCAGGCATGCGGGAAGTCCTCACGACCAACAGGCCAGCTGGGATGCAGGGCTCCTGGTTATCATTCTCTTGAGTGTCCTGGACTCTGGCCTCTAGATTCTCCTGGCTCTTGCAAGGTTCAGGCCCAGTGACTGAGCAGGAATGAAGATTCCCATTCTTCTTTCCCTGCTGTTTTGCTAAATGAGGGTGTCGACAGAACACTGAATTCTCATCATTTCAGTGGCACAGTGGGGTTGAGAGACCTCTGGGCTAGGAATTGTGAGGCTTTGGGTTTTGGGTCCTGAATCTGCCGTTGTATGACTGTGGGTGGCTCACTTCATTTTCTTGGCCCTTAGTTTCCTCCAACTGAGGGGCTTGGATGAGACGATTCCTAAGGATCTTATTGATTTCTACATTTGATGATCTTTTTGATTCAGCTTTTCAAATCCCAGGTCCAGAAAGCAATAGTCTGTGAAATCCTAGAGACAGAAGGCCAAGATGGATTCAGGATTCCTGGGTCTGTTTTTGATACGCTGTGTCCTGTCCTGAATCAGTCAACTGGGAAAAAGAGCTTGGCCTCAAGCCTGTTTCCGGGGTAGTTAGACAGTTAACAGATGGCCCAGGGGTCACTTGGCTCTTATTACCCTCCCCCCAACCCCACTTCTGCTTTCCCTTTCTGAAATTACCATAGGAGCCCCTCTTGGGGAGATCAACCTTTCTTGTAGGAAATCTGCAGGGTGGGAGACTATAGAACCCCAGCTGTCCTGGGAGCGCGAGGCAGGGAGGAGAGGGACCTTGGTCATGGTTAGAAACATTTTTTTTTTTTAATAGAAGGATGACTTCTTCTAGAAGGAGGCCCTGGGGAAGAGGACCTGAGAGGGTGCTTGGGTGGTGGTAGGGAGATGGGGACAGAGGGGAAGTATCATAAATTTAGAGCTGGGAGGGATTAATACTCAAGTTCTACCACTATATGAGGAAGATAGCATTTATATAGGACTTTAAGGTTTGCAAAGCACTTTATAGGTGCATTTATAAGTCACTTAACCTCTCTTGGCCTCAGTTTCCTCTTTTATAAAGTGAGACTAAGACTGGATAGCTCTAAATTTCCTTCAAACATTAAATCTATGATCATATGACTTATGACCTAGTCCAACCCCTTTCTTTTAAGGAAACCGAGGTGTTAAGATTTGTCTAAGGTCACAGAGACAGTAATTTGAATTCTGTTCTCTGATGCTAACTAAATCCAGCACTTTTCCACTTGTAGGGTTAGTGGTGGTAGGTAGGAATGTTTTCTACCCTGGTAGAACCTACAAGGAGAGTGTAGGGACCTGGCCTGAGACTGCCTTCTGTTGCGATGGGGGTGGGGAGGGTAATGGAATTAAGGATAAATCAGAGAATGGTGTAGTTCTCCCCAAACTTGCAAATGTCTGGAGGCCAAATCTTGTTTCTGTATTCCCTTGCGTGAGTCCTCTTGTTTCTACTCACACAGCCACTTATCCACATTCAGGATGTCATCACCTCTTCCCTAAACTATTGAAACAGCCTTCTGATTTGTTTCCCTGTTTCAACTCTCTCCTCAGTCTTCCTAGTCCCTAATTGGGGCAGCTAGATGGTGACTGGAGGGCCAGGCCTGGAGTCAGGAAGACTCATCTTTCTGAATTGAAATCTGATCTTAGACACTTACTAGCCTTATGACCCCTGGCAAGTCGTTTATCCCTGTTTGCCTCAGTTTTCTCATCTGTAAAATGAGCTGGAGATGGTAATGGCAGACCAGTCCTGTATCTTTGCTAAGAAAACCCCAAATGGGGTCACAGTCAGATACAACTGAAAAACAAGTACACAAGAAACTCCATCTTTAGTTGTCTAAGCAATTCTCTTAAAGTGCAGGTCTGACCCTATCATCTCTCCTTCCTCTTGCAATAAACTCCAATGGTTCCCTATTACTCCAGGATCAAATCTAAAATATGCTGCTTTATATTTAAAGCTTTTTATAACTTGGCCCCCTCCTACTTTTATATTCTCATGTTTTACTCCCTTCCGTGCACTCTAATCCAGCTACAGTGGGCAATAGCTTACTTGTAATTCCTTGAACACAGTACTTACTTCAGTGTCCATTTCTTTGCACTTCTGACTGTCTTCCATCTGTGAAATGCTTCACTTCCTCACTTTCTGGTTTCCTTCCAAGACTCAGCTCAAATACTACCTTCTCAAGGAGACCATTCCCTATCTCCTCATTCCATTCCCATCTGCTAGTGCCTTCCCTTTTGAGATTTCCTTCCATTTATTCTGTATATATCTTGTATTTACATCTCTCTCTCTCTCTCTCTCTCTCTCTCTCTCTCTCTCTCTCTCTCTCTCTCTCTCTTTTTCTCTCTCTCTGTATATGAGTGTGTGTGTGTGTGTGTGTGTGTGTGTGTGTGTGTGTTGGTTATTTCCATGTCAGTTTCCTCCTTTAGAATATGAGCTAGTTGAGGGCTAGGGTTATTTTTTATTTTCTTTGTATCCCCAGAACTTACCATAACAACTGGCATATAGAAATCAATTAAAAAAAAAAATTTGTTGCCTGACTAGCTGGAGGGAGTCATCTAATTCAGCTCAGACTTGTGTAGCCCAGTTCAGACCTGCCCCACTCCACCCAGCTCAGCCCAGCCCAGCCCAGCCCAACGCAGCCCAACCATAGGACCTGGCCTTGGTAAATTTGATAGAAGAAGGAGATGCACACAGCGCACCCAATAAAATGTGCTCAATTTTTGTAATGGAAATTTGGACATAGACCTTGATACGTATGAGAGAGAGAAGGTGAGAGGACACAGAAGCAGGGGTAGGTGCCCAAGAGATTCTTGGCAATCTTTTTTGGGCCCTCTCAGGAGCACTCAGACCCTAGGAGGGAGCAGGTGATCCCAGCAGACTCCAAAGACCAAGCCTGAGAGCTGAGGGTAACGGGATGGCTAAATTCTGTTGGAGGTGGCCATATAAAGAGTCTAGACATGCTTCACCCAAGCCTAGATTCTCCCTGGCCTTTCTTAGGGTAAAAGTGAGAGTAGGAGGTAGAAGAATGTTGATCAGGGCCCAGTTCTTGCTTTATTACAGTCTTTGGAAGATCTGCTCAGGACCCTTCTTGTTTGCCCTTTATAATGGAAAATCTATGAATCAGAGCCATGGGGTGAGTGGGTCACATCAAACACTGCTTTGCCAAGTTTCTTTCCATTTGTTATGCTCTGAGGGAACAAGTCTTATGTCTTACATTAGGGGCCAAACAGAACTTCACCCTGCCTCTCTCCTGCCTCCCTTCCTCCCTTTTCCAAGCTGAAGATATAAAAGGGAGACAGGCAATATGTGTAGAACTAACAAAATAGGCATTAAGGCAGGGGTGAAAGTCACTAATAGACCGCTGGGAGGCTGGGTGGGATGTGCCCCTTACTTTGAACACTGCCAGGTTCCAGAATAACAAGAACCCAAGAAGTATGTAAGTTTCCCATGGACATCCAAACAGGGTCTCATCAGTTTTAGGACCTTCAGGGGCATTGTGTCAAGGCACTAGAAAGTTTTTCGGAGGCTTCCAATGTGGGAAGGGCAGCCTCTTTCCCCTGGGAGAGCTTAGGAGATCATATTTACATAGCTCTTCATAATTTACAAAGTCCTTTCCTTGGTAGCAACCCAGTGAGATCGTTGTGAGGAAGTGAACACACAAGGAAACTGAAAACCCTGTGTGCTGTGCTTGGGCTGGGAATGGGAGTGGGGGAGGAGGGAGAGGGGAACTGCATCCTATTCAGATCACCCTGTTGGCAAGAGCTAATGCAGAGATCTGATCACATCACTGTCCATGCTCAAGAAACTCCAGCGGCTCCTTAGTGCCCGTAGGATCCCCTGCAAACCTCTTTGTTTGTCATTTATAGCCCTTCACAGCCTGGCTGCAGGCTATCTCTAAACAACCTTCCATTTCCTGTCTCTGTGACTTTGCCCAGCAAGGGAGACAGCTCCTCTCCTCACCTCCTCTCCTCTCCACCTTTCAGAAACTATAGCTTTCTTCGAGGATCATCTCAAAGAGCTGCTTCCTATAAGAAACCTTCCTGGATTCCTGCAGTTGTTAGGTTCCTCCCCTCCTCACATTATTCCATGTATATATTTTCTATAGATTTTATATTAATCTGTGAATGTGTTTTTATTTTCTTCCCCTCAAGGGCAAGGGCTATCTTTGTATATCCAAAAACTTAGCACACAGCACTTGGCATATTGGTCACTGCTGTTCAGTTGTTTTTCTGGCTCTTTGTGATTCCATTTGGGATTTTCTTGGCAAAGATACTAGAGTGTTGGCCCTTTTCTTCTCCAACTCATTTTACAGATGAGGAAACTGAGGCAAAAAGGGTTAAGTGACTTCCCTAAAGTCACACAGCTAGCCAGATTTGATTCCAAGCTCAGTGCTGAGACCTGGGAAAGATCTTAACTTAAAAAGCCAAGTTCTCCCACTGCATCAGGGGCCATCTCTAGTCATCCTGATCTGTATCTTGCCACTGGGCCCAGAGAGTGAGGGTGGTGATTTTGCACAGCTCTGCCTCACTCAAATCCAATTCACTTGCAAGTCATGACATCACCTTCCTAATGCCATGGTCCTTTTCCAAAACAAAGGATGAACCTTTCTGAAGCCAAGACCAGTGCTTCATCTGCTTCATCACCTAGCTACCATACTTGGAACATAGTAGGTGCTTAATAAATGCTTATTGAATTCAAGGATACCAGTTTTGATACCTAAAACCAATGAATTCAAAAGTACTTGGATCACTTTAGTAACTTTGTGTTACTAAACAGATATTTTGGTATGGTGGAAAGAACACTAGCTCTGGAGTTAGAGAATATGGGTTCAAACCCTGCCTGTGACCTCCACCTGAGTGACTGCAAGTAAATAACTTAACTTCCATGGACCACAGTTTCCTTACCTGTGAAATGAGGGGGTCAGACTAGCTGGCCTCTGAGATCCTACAGGTTCTAGGTCTATGATTCTACAGTTTATCCTCCTAGTTTGGGGGTATGGAGGGATTAGTAGTGCCCAGCAGCACTCCTCTACTTAATTCCATCTCTGGTGTTCTTAACTTTTTTCCCTATGAAGTAGATGTTAACTGTGCTTCCCTTAATAAACAGCTGTGGGCTTGAATTTGGTATTTGTGTCTGTCTGTGAGCAGCCCAACTCTCCTGCTCCACAGACAAGACAGGATCAGTGCTTTCCTTCAAGCTGAAGCCTGTCCTGTCTTCAGAAGATGGGAGAATTCTGTTGAGAAGGCCTACAACCCTGGTCCCGGAAGGGAAGGATCTTTCCCTCTTTTTCTGTAGTTGGGCATCTGTCTCTGAACCTCTCCCATCTTCTGAGGGCAAGTGGGGCCTAGAAGTCAAAGCCAGGGCATGGGGGTGGGGGAACCCCAGAGGCACAGCAGGTTGCAGCTAGAATGATTTTTCCTCAGCATATCTAATCTGATTCTTTCTGAATAAGAGTTATGATCAGGTAACCAGCACATTCCTGGCAGGGATATTGTGTCTACAGACAAGCAAGAGGGTTTAGAGCAAAGGTGCTCATGAGATACTTGAGTACTCAAAATAGAGATTGGGGGACAGATGGGCCTGAGGGCAGGGGAAGAGGTGTGTCCTTGAAAAAAATACATATAAATAACACTCAGAGTCACAGTACATCTTCTGGGTCTAGTTCTATATTGTGCCTGAGTAAGGCATGGCACACACTTACTATTTAGATACATTTTCTTTGGTTTCTTGTTTTGATTATACATGGTGACCTTCAATCCATTAGAAGAAATGCCAAGAAGCAGGGGTGGGTCAGCAAGGGGAGAAGAGAGGTTGAGGAGGGGGGTAGTCAGGAGTGGAGTAGGTCTTTGCTCTTGCTTCAATTCTGCTCCGCATCTGTAGGATGACCAGAAGCATCAGATGAAGACCATGCATACGAGTAGCATAGTGAATAGAGGACTAGGGCTGGAATCTGGAAGACCTAAGTTCAAACCCTGCCTCAGCTATTTCCTTAGCTCTGTGACTTTGGGCATGTCATTAAACTTCTGTCTACCTTAGTTTTTCCATCTGTAAAATGGGGATAAATACAGGGTGCTTCAAAAATCAGTGCATTTTTACACTAATAAAGCTTAAAATTGCACTAAGACTTTTGGAACGCCCTGCAATCATTTCTACCCCACAGGATGATTATAAGGATTAAATGAGATAACACGAGAAAGCACTTTGCAAACCTAAAAATGACATACAAATGCTGGCTGCCATTTCTATTGACATTATAGAGTTAGAGGTGGAAGGGACCTTAGGGCCCAATGGATCTAGTCCAACTCCCTCAGTTTAATGATGGGAGAAACTGATTTGAAAAGGTAGGTGATGTGTCACCCAATTAGTATGTATCAGAGCTGGCAGTATTTGAAGCCAGGTCTTATTCCAAATACAGCACTTTAACCACTTAGACACACCCCATGCTACCTCTCCAAGCACTGGTTTTTGGTTTGTTTTTTTTAATTCATCTGAGGCTAGACTGTGTCTGGTTTCATTCCAGAGGGAAAGTATGGCCTGATTCCAGGCGGCAGTGTTCCTGGGGGCAGTTTAGACAAGACCCTGATCCCCCTTAGGGCTGAGGAACAAAACAGACCCTGGAACCAAACTCAGAACCAGCCTCTTGTCCCTGAGACTCCTTGGATAGGGGGGCTCCATGGAGCTTCTGAAGATTAGGAGAGACAGCCCGGGGTTTTCTCTCAGGGCTAGGTTGGACTGTGGTTCTGGGTATCTAGTGGTTCTCAAGCTTCTTAGGATCAAGACTCCAAAGAGCCTTTGTTAATGTAGGTTGTAATTATTGATATTTACCATAAAATTAGAATGTCTTAGTATTATTACAAAAATAGTTTTGACCTCTTATATCACCTGAAAGGGTCTTAGGGACCCCCTCCAAGGCATCCCAACCACATTTTAAAAAACATTGTTTTAAAGAGAAAAAACATGGGATGTTTCCTTTAGAGTGGTATAATAGAGAGAGTACTGACTTTTTAGTAAATATATGTTACTGGATCATAAACTTACTTCTGCAAGAGACCTTGGAGTCCACCTAGGCAAACCCCCTTTATAGATTAGGGACAGAGATACAGAGAAGTTAAGGACCACTAAGGTTACACAGGCAGTAAGTAGCAGATTTGAGATATGAACCCATGTCCTCTGACTCTAAATCCAACCAGGGTTCTGGTCCTGGTTCTGTTACATTTCTGTGAAATGGGGATAACATTTGTGCTACCTACATCTCACAAGATAACTGTAAAGACAATGGTAAATAAACCTTAAAGGAATGTGTAAATGTGATAGGATATCCTGTGGATTCTTGCCAAATTCCAATGCTATAAACTTCTCTCCAGTCTCCTTCTAATAATAATTGACAGTAGTAATATTATTCAAAGAGTAAACCAGGGAAGACCTTGACCAGCCTATCCTTTCTTTTCTTCTTCCCCATCTCTACTGCAAACATGGTCTATGGTCCTTTCCCCATCCTGAGAACATTTCTAAAGCCACACTCTGTGCCAAGAGACAGTGAGATAAAATGTAAAGAATGATGGATTTGGAGTTAGAGAATGTGAGTTCAAATCCTGCTTCTACTATTTACTTACCTGAGACCTTGGACAAATCACTTATCTCCTGTATCTTGGTAAAATGAAGGGTTGGACTCGATGACTGATGAAGTTTCTTTCAACTCTAAATCTATGATCCTGTGACCAAACTTGGGGACTAAGAGTTCATGAAGCTTCTCTCCCCTTAGTCAAAAAGTTAAGGAAATCCTAAACCCATGAGTCTAGGCAGGAAGTCTAGAGGACAGGCATCCCATAGTATCTTATGCTTATTTCACAGGGAAGTGACATCAATAAACACTCAGTGATGTGGGGGCAAGATTACTGGCCTGAGAGACAGAAACCCTGGATTCCAGCTCTGCCTCTACCCTTCACTCACTCTGTGACCTTGTCCTTGGGCAAGTTCTTTCAGTGCCCTTGTACTCAGTATCCTCATGTATAAAGTAGAGCTATTCAATGTTCTGGAAGCTTCTTTTCATCTAAAATATTCTTTGACTCTATAGATATTTTCTCCTTCTTTCCAGTCTGGGTAACAGTTAAATAAAAAATATTTGCTCTTAGCATAGTGTTTTGTATACAATAGGTGTTTAATAAATGCTTGCTGATTGATTGTTCCTGAGAAAGTGAAGAACTGGGTGACCATATTGATGAAGGGGAGAGAATAGGGAGAGACAGGGATGTGGGGAGAGAGAGAGAGGGGGAGAGAGAGAGAGAGAGAGAGAGAGAGAGAGAGAGAGAGAGAGAGAGAGAGAGATAAAGAGAAAGAAAGGGAAGGAGAGAGGGGGGAGAGGAAATAACAGAGAAATAGACACAGACATAGAATAAGAGGCAGAAACAGAGGAGAGACAGGGACAAAGAGATGCACAGAAAGAAAGACTAGGGAGAAGGAGAGGAGAAAGAAAGGAAGAAGAGAAAAGAAGAGAGAGCATCCTTTTTTCCTCCTCCTTCTCCTCCTCCTCTTTCTATCCTATGAGCAGCAGGTAGCAGTGTACTCCCACAGGACTAAGCAGGTCAGGGAGTCCACAAACTAGGGTTCATTTGGGATAAGGTCCCTTCCAGCTTACATCTGTCATCCTATGAATGATAATTTTATCTCCTTCCTTTTAATAAAAATTTTGACTTTGATACTGTGAACATTGAAAGAATATGAACTCCTTGAGAGCAAGGACTGTTTCATTTTTGTCATTGTATAACTAGAGCCTAATACAGTTCTTGGCACATAGTGTCACTTAATTAATCAATGCTTAATTGGTTTTTGTTCACTAGTGGGGAGTTTGTCCCACTATTCTGGGGGTACCTTCATTCACTGTCTGAGATTTCCTAGGTGGGAGCCACGAGCCAAAAGAATGAGAAAATTTCCCAGAGTGTACCATGGTCTCCTTATGTCATGAGACTGACACAAGGATTACATTTCTGTGCTCCCTTAGCAAATGCATACACTTACTTACTGGATACCCTCCTTTTCCTTTTTCCTTCTTCCCTCCTCTCTCTCCTCCTGTGGGGTGGCTAAGCCTTCTACATTTGCTTGAGTGATTGGGCAAAGACCCTGCAATCTGGCTGGCTCCCCTCTTCTCCCAGTCCCACCGTTCCACTCCAGTTCTGGCTCTGGTCTCATTCTGGTTAGAGCAGCACATCTCTTGCCAGGACACTCTGGCTTAAGTATCAACCGGGAACCTGGCGTTTCCTCATTCCTTCACTCCTGGCGTTTTAGAACTCCCACTGTTACACCCCATCCTCAGAACAACTGCAGCAGCCTTGTGAAACCAGAGTTGGCATCATAGATAGACTATCAGCCACCCTGTCTGGTTCAGCTCTCAGAGGGTGTGAGGGGGTGCCAGAGTTGGGTGGAGGCAGCAGAATGTAATGAAAAAGTAACACTGGATTTGGAATCTGTAGGCATTGGTTTGAATCTTGATTTGGCTACCTGTGTGACTATGGGAAATTCACTTTATTTCTCTGGTTAATCTATTTCCTCCTTCAGTTAGCCTGTTTCCTCAGCTGTAAGAAGAGGGGGTTGGACTTGTATGATTTCTAAGGTTCTCTCTAGCACTGCCTAAGGATCATATGGTGGCTGGTCAGGGGTAGGTGCAGAATGGAGCCCTGGGAACAAGAACAGCTGTGGTGAGGATGACCATGAAACACAAACCAGATGTCTCTGGGATCAGGACTACTGGTGACAATTAGGGCTAATGCCTACTCTGGCTTACCCTATTTCCTAGTAACTCAGAGCCAGATCATTTCTCTTGCTTTTAATTTCTTAGAAGTTCACACAATTCTCACTAAGGGTGCATTTTGAGTTAGACTGAGGACCTAGATTCCCTTTTTTATGTGTCTCCTCCCCCGTACTGGAAGAGAGCAAGGGGCCAGCTGCCTTGTGCCCCTAAATGGGAAACGGAAGGGAGAGGCCTGAGCTCAGCCAAAAGGACCTTAGTAAAACAGGAGCAGCACCAGGTGGAGAAGGGGGTTTGGCAGAGCTCAGACTGTATCTTCTGGGCATCAGAGACAGATGCTGCATCTGGAAACAGTGAAGGATGTAGTCAGGTGGGTCCCTCCATGGGGGGATTGTGATATTGGCTAGAACACCTAGAACAATCTCTGGGAGAGGTTGGTATCAGGTACCAGTAAGACCAATTCCAAATCAGGGCCTGGCCTTCATGGTTTAGAGATCACAGACAGAATGATAGACAATGGCATCAAGGAATGCCAGAAGGGGCTAGGCATGGAAATCAGCCCAGAAAAATAGCTATTTCTGGTGTCTTCCTTCTCTAAAGGCAGTGCAGTAGAGTGGAACTTGAAGCCAGGAGAGCTGGATTCATACATATCTCAGGTCTACCTCTAATGCTTTGTAAGACCTTGGACACGTGGACTCAGGTCTATTCTATCTGTCAAATTCTGACTGCTCTATTTCAGGGCTCTTATTCCATAGATGTCATTGAAGTCAGGAGCCCAGAAGACAGAAGCCACAACTGACCCTGGGGATTGAGGGTAGGGTGTAGTGCCTTGTTCACTGTGGCAATCACAACAACCCAGAAGTTCCTGCTGGTCCCTGCTTGGGATTGACCTGGGAGTTGGTCAGGGAAGGGTTTTGGAGTTGGGGAAACATTTTTTTTTGCTTTAAAATAAATCAACACCCAGATCTGCCACTTGAGCCGCCAGCTGAACACCATTTTTAGTGGCAATTTACTCTATATTCATCTGTTCTTGTTTGTTTCCCTTGTGAGCATTTTAATGTGTCAGTCTGATGTTTTGCCTGTCTCCCTTTTGGGCTGGGGCTGTCTTTCCTCTGACCATGTAGTTCCTTTTTGAGTAGCAGCCTGGTATGATAGATAGAACTCTGGATTTGGAATCAAAGTACCTGGATTCAAATCCCAGTACTGCCACTGTCTCTCCTGGTGACTGTGGTCATGTTTTCACCTCTGTAGGCCTCAGTTCCTTCATATGTAAAATGAAGGGATCACATCTGTTGTTGAGTCGTTTCAGACTCTTGGTGACTCCATTTGAGATTTTCTTGACAAAGATACTGAAGTAGTTTGCCATTTCCTTCTCTAGCTTATTTTACAAATGAGGAAACTGAGGTAAACAGGGTTAAGTGACTTGCCCAGGGTCACACAGTTAGTAAGTGTCTGAGGCCAGATTTGCATTCAGGTCGTTCTGATTTTAGGCCCAGTACTCTATCCACTGTGCTACCCAGCTACCCATTGCCACCATAGCAGCTTATAGAGATTGTGTTACAAGACCACTAAGAGTCCTTCCATCTTGCAATCTATTAGCCTTTTAATTGGCTTCCCTGTCAAAGTTCCTTTCTCTTCAATCCATCTTCTACACAGCTATTAAAGTGAATTTCCTAAAGCACATATCCTACTATGTTATTCTCCCACTCTAAACACCAGAGACTACTTGTTACCTGTGGGACCAAATATAAACTCTATTTAGAAAATCTCTCATGATCTGGCCCTAACTTATTTTCCCAGCCTTATTACACATTACTACCACTTGTGCCCTCGCCATCAAATTGCCTTGTGTCTACTTTATATTTTTATACACATATATGTGTATGTGTTTTTATATAGCTATACATATATATATATGTATATATATATATATATATATATATATATTATATATATATTGCATGAGAGGGAATGTGACATTCTTGAGGGTAGGATCTGTTTCATTTTTGTCTCTGTCTCTCTAGTACAAAATGCCATACTGAGTACAGAGTGAGTGCTTAGTAAATGCTTGTTAATTGGTTGATTGATCCTGTAACACTCATACTATTATATATGTGGATAGACTGGTTTATTTTTCTAAAGTGACAAGCGGTGATATTTCATGTGTCTATCTAGAAGAAGGTTCGAACAAGAGACAACGTGATAGTGGTCACAGACTTATAGTTAGGGGTCCTGGGTTCAAATCCACAGTTTGCCATTTAATTCACTTCATCCAGACCTTTCCCCATCTTCCAGTTTCTTGAGTTTTCAGTTTCTAAGCTGGTGTGTGGCTAACACAGGTCTTGCTGTCCACCAATCACAAGACAGACCATAAAACTTTCCAGCCTGTGAAATGGGGATGATCATAGGATAGGGCACCTTGTAGGAGCCATCTCACAGGACTGGGGATGGTGAGGCTCCATTGGAATAATGGAGCACTTTGTAAAACCTACAAGTACGCCAGCTATATTATGCTTCTGATTCCTAAAGTCCTTGCTAGCTCTAAATCCTATGATCTCATCCATGATCCATTATCCACCAGGGTGCTTGCAGTTTGATATTGTTCCATGGTTTGGAAGGAGAAAAAATGTAGGGACAGAACCTGCACCCTAGTATCATCAATCTAGAGCCAGAAGGAAAGTTCAGAGGTCATTTAATCGTATACCTTCAACAACTGAGGCCCAGAGAAATCCAATGACTTGCTCAAAGTGATTCAGGTCTTAAAAGCAGTCCTTGGACTGAGACACAGGTCTCCTAACCCATTGAGCAGTACTCTGGCTGTGTGGTCACATTGCTTTAGCTGCTGACCATTGCAGTGTGGTTTTGAGATAAGAATTTGTTAGACCTTCACATATTAGAGAAATAGAAGGCTGTCTGTTGGATAATGAGATCAGACTGGAGGATCTTTAAGATTCCTCCTTTATCTAAAACTGCTATGACTCTCTCTGGGTGACAGGTTAGCCAAATGCCCTCCTTCCCTCAGAAAAAACTCATACAAAACGGAAAGTTTTCCCTAGAGCCTGTCAGCCCCAAGGGGGATTGGCCCCATGTATATACCAGAAATTGCGGTCTCTTATCTTTCCTAAAGCACACATCTCACCCGTGTTACTCTCCTCTCCCCCTAAAAGTCAGTGGCTCCCTATTGCCTTTAGGATAAAAAATGATAACAGCTAACATTTCTATATCACTCTATAGAAGGTTTGTCAAGCTCTTTACATATATGATTTCATTCAATTCTCACAAAAACCCCATGATGCAGGTGCTGTTATTATTTTCATTTTACAAATGAGGAAAGTGAGACTGAGAAAGGTTAAATGACTTGCCCAGCATTACATAGTACATTACATCCTGGGCTATCTCCAATTGTCCTGATGAACATCTGGCCACTGGACCCAGATGGCTCTGGAAGAGAAAGTGAGACTAGGGACCTTGCACAGCCCTCCTTCACTCAAATCAAAGTCAATTGCAAGTCATGTCATCATCTTGAGGTCATGGTCCTCTTCGAGAACGAAGGACAAACACAAGAAAGTAAGCTGTCTGAAGTGGAATTTGAACTCAGGTCTTCCTGTCTCCTGTTCAGGTATTTGATCCACTAGATTACCTCCTTTTGATATTTAACTAGACTAGCTTTCCAAGTCGGGAAGCTTGGTGTAATGGAAAGACATTGGAATCCTGGTTTTAGCCCCAGCTCTGCCAGGCTAAGCTCTGTAACTTTGGTTAATCAATTTACAAGCATTTATTAAGTGCCTATTATATGCCAGAGGATACAGAGACAAAATTGCAGTAGTTTTTGCCTTCAGACTAGCAGCTTCCTCTAGGGGCCTCAGTTTCTTCATGTACAAAATTAGGGGGTTGGGCGAAAGGTTTTTTGTTTTTGTTTTTGTTAGTTTATTTTTTTGTAAATCATGAGTTTTGACCCAGTGATTTCTATGCTTTAGCTGTTGATACATAGATACTACCTTCGGGGAGATTAGTAACTAAAAAAAATACAGTTAAGGTTCTCTTCAATGAACATAGGTTAAGGTCAAAGGAAAAATCTTTCCTTGGAGGTTTCTTTCTAGACTCAGACACCATGAACAACTGAAAGAATAGCTAACGGATCTTACTATCTGCTACCAGAGACAAGGCAGTCCATAAAGTTTCATCTCACAATGGGCCCAGGCTCTATCTGGGTGTGGTAGCATATGGAAAAGGCTGCTGAGGCCATCCAAGGGACACTCAGAAGGGAAAAAAGAAAGATCATTTTACATAGATCTGACTCCTGCTGTTTTGGAAGGTGGCCCACCCAGGCTGTCAAAGGGCCCTGAAGCAGAAGCAGCTGCAGCCTCTGAGTTTTCTATCAGTCAAAAATTGAGCTCTTGGATCAAAATGCCCAATAGTGGTATCTTTGTCCCACTTCCAACCCTCCCCTCCCTAACCCTACTACCCCCATGCCAACCACTTGCGGGTACTCTGTGAGAGTCTGGTACAACACAGAAGCTGCCAATGAGACCCACGGTGGCAGGTGCAGTGGACCTTGGGGATCAGAAAGGGAAAGGGGAGGAATAATTATGGGGCTAAAGCTGAGAACTAAAGACTCTGAGAGGGGCAGTGAGGGACAAACCATGGTGCTGGCACACTGTCCTAATGATGTTTCTCCTCTTACCAAAAGCATCATAAAAGAATAATCACCAGAACCACATACCGTCTGTCTCCCTCTGGCTGCTTTCAGTCTTTTACTTCCTAGAGTATTCGGTTCATTTTGGAAAATAGTAAAGGGGTCTGGTTTCAGGGTATGTGTGAATGCCCACTGTTGTCCTTCTTCTTCCTTCTCATTATTATCACGTTGAAATTACTTTTTATTTTTTAATATATGTTTTGTATTTTTCTGAGTATATCTCTCCCCTCCCTCCACCATATCATGTGAGCTTCTTGAGGTCAGGTACTGTTTTTATTAAAACTTTTCTATTGTTATTGTTTAACATAGTACTTGGTACTTAGTAGGGTTAGGGTTATAGATTCAGAGCTAGAAGGGACTTTTGTGGTCATCTAATTCAACCCTCTCATTTACTTTTATTTTTTTAAGTTTCCTTGCTACCTTTTTTTTTTATCATAGTTTTTCCAAATATACTCTCTCCTCTCGTATTCAGTGAACTTTCCCTTGGAACAACAGTTTTTCAACAAGACTGCCATGTTCACCTTGGCCATCAGCATCTACAATATACCATATTCATGGTCACCCACCTCTCCAATGACAGAAAGTAGGCACATTTTCTTATCCTGGGACCACAGATTAACCTCTTTATTTCTACAAATGGAGAAACAGTGGGTTGTAGAAGTAAAGCCACTTGCCCAAGATGACATAGGGAACAAACTGCAGAACCCAATTCAAGCTCAGATCTTCTGCCTTTAGTATTCTTCCCACCGTACCACATAGGTGACTAGGATTTGGGTGTGCAAAACAGAATCTGTTTCCAAGGAACTTATGATATGGCTAGATGAACATAACATATAAATAATAGTGCTTAGTAGCATAAGCCAAGAGTCAAATGTCAATATGCCATTCTTTTGGTCGATCAGATTTCCTACCTCGGAGTCATCCTTGACAATTTCCCTTAAGTCGCCGTTCCCATCAATTTTCTCTTTACAAAATATACCATATCCATCCAATTTTCTCCATTCAAAGAGTCTCTACTCTAGTTCAGGCTCTCATAATCTTATTATTGCTTTCCTACCTTTATTCCCTTTCCTTTCCAATCTTATCCACAACCAGATAAATGGTCGTTCCTAAAATGCAGACCTGAACATGTCGATCTTCAAGGATCCTCTACTGTTTCAAGGACAAAATGCAAGATTCTCAGCCCTCCCCAATATGTCTTCCACCTAGCTTTCCATTATTGTTACATATGATTTCCCTCCATACACTCTCCATTTCAGTCAAGCTAATCTAAGGTGTTACTTGTTTATCACATTCTATCTCCTGTCTACATGCCTTTGCCAAGTAGTCTCCAATCTCTGCCATGTATTCTTGCTTCAAATCCCTAGCTTCCTTCAAAGCACAGCCCTGAATCCAAACTCCTACACTTCCTGAACCCTCCCATTTAACATGCACTTTCTCTTTCTTCAAGGTAGTTGGGCCAGGACTTGTGATTTCATTGATTTCAGGAACTCCCAGGAAATACTTCCTATACCAAAACTAAGTATTTTCTCTGAACCTTGTAGTAATAGTTTCCTAGGATACTAAGAGATTACATGATTTGTCTAGGATCATGTAGCTAGCTTGTGCCAAAGGCAGGACTTGAAGTAAGATCTTCTTGAGTAAGAGGCTAGTTGTAGCTATAATAACACACTGCCTTTCCTTCCTCTTGAAATTGTTTTATACATGACTTCTCAAAAGTCTTAGTGACAATTTAAGCTATCAAAGCACCAACACTTTTGGAACACCCTATGTATACTTGGTATTGACTTGTGTGCATGTTAAATTTCCCTAGTAAAATATAAGTTACTTGAGGCCAGGGTGTGTGTGTGTGTGTGTGTGTATGTGTGTGTTTGCCTTTCTATCTCCAGCACACTATCTTGTATATGGTAATTACTTAATAAATATTTATTAAATTAGAATGAAACAATATAGTTTGTCTGGTACAGGCTGCAGTCTAGAAGAGGAGGTGATCCCAGTGAGTTGGAGAGGAGGGTAAGAAGACTTCCTGGAGGAAGATTTTGAGATTTGATCTGGACCTCCAAAGTAGAATAAGGTTTAGATGTGCTCAGAGGAAAGAAGAGGCCATATCAGGCATAAGAATCAACATGAACTGGGGACAGTAGGCTGGAAATTTGCATGGCTACTTGGAAAAGCATTAAGTAGACTAGAGTACAGGATTTCTGAAGCAGAGTAGGAGAAAACAACTTCACAGGATTGACCTAGGTCAGATAGCAGAAGATCTTGAGTGCCAGGATAAAGAGTTAAAACTTTATCTTCAGTAGACAGTGGGAAGCCACTGAAGGATTCTGAACAGGGGAGTGGTGCTTTAGACAGATTAATCTGGCAGCCATATGCAGGATGGATTGGAAGGCAGAGGGAGGGATATTGGAGCCAGGGAGATCTGCTAAGAAACTATTGCTGCAGTATAGATATGATGGAATTGAAGGCTAGACTAGATTGGGAACAGTGGTAATAAAAAAAAATAGTAGGGGACTGAGGGGAGTATAAGAGACATTTCAAAAAGAAGAATGGATAGTATGTCATAACTGATTATATCTGCAGGTGATTCAAAGACCTTTATCTGGATCCCTAGAACCAACTGACCAGGTGGTATCCAATATAGGTGGGGGTAGGAAGAAGGAAAAGAATAAAAAGATGAGTGCCTAGTCCAATCTGGTCACATCAATTCTGATGGAGGTGGCCTTCTCTCCAAATAATCCCTGGCTCTATCATCCTAATCTATCCCACAGTATCCAGCTGGAATTGTGGAATGAGATTTATTTCCCTTTTGACTATATTGGCTCCTGATAATATACCCCTAGTCTTCAGAAAGGAGCAAAATAAGCAACTTCCCCCCATAAATCAGGACTACTGGCCCCCATTATGCAGGGGTAAATACTGGGGCACCAGGACTTGTGTATGGTTCCTCAGCCGGCTAGGAGTTTAGCTGAGAACAGAAAAATGACCAGTGATCAGTCACTGAGTCCTACTAATTACCCATCATATTATACTACACCTTCTCTTTGATTCCAGGGAAAATACCTGAACACCCCTACCAAACTTGGAAAATGGGACATGGGAGTTGGTGGGAGATTAACATCTGTCAAGGGAAAGGATCTGTAAGAAAAGATGAGAATGAGGGTGATGAAGGGAGAATCAGCTTCACCAGAGGTTCCTAGCTCCTGGGAAGGAACTGGAGGATTTATGAGAAAGAGGAGGGGCAGGGGTTATTCTCTTTTGCCTGGATCACCCTGGATGTTACATTCCAGCATAAACTCTTCCTCTAAGATGTGAAGAAGGGAGTTGAAAGACTAGTAAAAGGCTGGGCATGCAGTAGGAAGGTATGTGTTCCTTAGAGAGCCTCCCTGCCACAGAAAAAACTCCCTTCTTTCTCTCCACAGTTCCCTGCACTATCCTGCAGGCTTGGCCCTGTTGAAGAACATTTTCCTGGAACCACCCTCCCTGGAGGATTAACTGTGGGTGTGGGTCTGTCAGTCTGCACTAGCTAAGATGGGGAGAATTCTATTCCTACAAGGTGATTCTCTTCTGGGACAGCAGGAAGGAAAGGAGAGTAGAGCTTGGTTGGGAATTCCAGCTCCAGGCTGTCAGTCCCAAGAGAGATTAAAAAAAATACACACCCATTTCCCCTTCACATACATGCACACCCTAATACATATACACACCCTTTAGCATATACAGAGTCCCACGTAGTCCCTTATTCTTCCAGATGCACTGGGTGCCATGTCTAAGATTTCAAAAGCCTCACGAAAAAACCTGTCACTTTGCTTTTTTAATTACGGCTCCGACATTCACACACCTTCCGTAGCAATAAATAAGAGAAACCCACGTTCACCCCTAGCCCCCAACACACACACACACACACACACACACACACACACACACACAGAGTAACACATAGAGAAACAACCGTACTGTCACACTCTGACACGCTCACTTTCACTCACACCCCCTAACGTTGCTACATACACTGGGATAGTGTCTTTCCCAAACACAGGGACAGTTTTTCTCTTCTCTGCAACCCCAGTTCTGGGCCTCATGAACTCCCTTGGCTGGGTCTGAGTCAAGTTCAGGGAGGTCGAAAAGTGAGACTCGTGAAATCCTCCACAGAGCTCAGAGCCCAAGAGCAGGAGGATAGCGTCTTGCCCTGCTCCCTGCAGACGAGAAAGAGTCGTGCCCGTTTTGCTTTTTGCTCGCCCAGCAGGCAAGGCTCCCTGAGAGCAGACTGGTAAACTACGAGTGCGCTAAAGGGGAAGGGTCTTAGACTATGCAGAGGCTGTTGAGGGAGGGACTCTCAGCTCCCCTACCTGGAACTAGAGGCTCCCTGTGTCAAGAAAGAACTGAACTACCATAGCGGCCCCGCTTTTCTGCCTCCTCTTACCTCGGCACTCAGTGCCTACATATCCTCTTGTCCTCGGCGCCACCTTTCCCCGTTCCTCGTTCCCTCTGTTCCTTACTACCCCATGACCCCAAGGTCCTCAGCCTAGCTCACCCTTTCCTGTCTCCAGGGCCTCTCCTTTCTTCTCTCCACTCCCCAGAGGCTAGCTCTCCGGTCCCTACTCCCTCCACTCGGTGTCGGTGGCTGACCGCTCCCCTGGGGCCCCGTTCCACTCTACCCCGTCCCCTCCCGGCGGGGTTACCGATGGTGGTGATGACGGTGATGGCGAAGTAGAAGGAGCCCGCAAAGCGCCACTGCACGCCGGCCTTGTGTGGCTTGAGCAGCAGGACCACGCGTTCCAGCTCCTCGTAGCCGCCCTGACTGAGGTTGTAGCGCGCCCGAAGCTCCAGCTGCTTTCGCTCCAGCCGCTGCCGGTCGGTGGTTTCGGGCTCCGACTCGAGCGCGTCGAACACAGCGGCGCCCACCAGCAGGTAGGTGAAGGTGCAGACGATCAGCGCCAGCGTGCGCACGTTCTGCCGCTTCATCGTCCCGCCCGAGCAGAGGACCTAGAGCCCTGGCCTCGCCGGGCTTCCCTGGCTCCTGCCACCGCCGCCGCCGCCACCACTGCTGCCGCCGCCGCCGCCGCTGCTGCTGCCGCTGCCCCGTAGGCGGCCTGGGGCATGGCTGCGCTAGGCTCCTCCAGCGCCGAGGGGACCAGTGGCTCCTCCGCTGCTGGGCTCGGCGATCTGTGGCTGCCGCCGCGGCCGCGTCGGAGCTGTCCCTTCAGCACCACCCACCCTCCCTTCTCGGCCCTGCCCCCCTAGCTCCCGGGCGGCCTGGCTCCCGCCAGCCCTCCCGTCCAGCCAAATAAGGACTGGGGAGACGCACAGAGGTAGGCGAGGGGGGTGGGGGAGGAAGAGGGGAGAGAGAGAGAGAGAGAGAGAGAGAGAGAGAGAGAGAGAGAGAGAGAGATCGACTCCCCTTCACACACACATGCATTTAAGAAAACACACACAATACACACACACACACACACACACACACACACACACACACACACACACACATTGGCATACATGGTCCTGTGCACACAGAAGCCAGCACCCAAGGAAAACCTTGTTCCTGTAAAATTATGCTTCTCCCAGAGTCAGTAAATAACCTGAGACCCATTAGTCTGACAAACAACCCCTATAAAAGAACAAGCCTTTAGACACATTCCCAGCAAATCATGCTTCTTTTTCTACTCCGGGTCTCTTGTGCCTTTCTTGATGGGAAGAGTACATGTCCTGGTTACCAGGAGGGCTGGTACAGAAGAATCTGTGGAAGACAGGACTGGTCTGGCTTCTGGGCAGAGTCAGGTTTGAAACTGGGATAGGTTCCAAGTTAACTTTGAACAGCAGGCTTGGCAACAGGCAAGAGAAACTCATGGCCACGACTGTTCATCCTGAAAATGCCCCTGAAGAGTTTCTTGCCCTTCTCCTTCTCCTCAATCTCAGTTTCTTCATCTGTCAGAGGATGAGAGTGGCAAAATATATGTTCATAATGGAGGGGGGAATGAAGTGTGGGGAGGAGAAGGGTTCATAACACTATGGACTCCCCTTTTTCTTTTCCCGTGGCTGTGTGTTATAAGAATTACTGAGATACACTATGATGTAATGAAAAGACTCAATTGGACTTGGAGTCAGAGATTTTAACTACTGGATGTGCCAGTTTTTAACTTACCATCTGACCTTTAGCAAGCTACTCTTTGAACTCCAATTTCCTCATCTGTAAAATGGGAATATTTTGCAGATATGAAAGGGAGGCATCCTGGTATAGCTGATAGAGAACTAGCCTGAAAGTCAGGAAGATCTGTGTTTGAGGTATCCCTAGAATGGATTCTACCTGCTAAGTACTTTTAGAGGCAATGCTTTATGGTGGAAAGGACATATGCTTTGAAGTCAGAAGGCCTAAGTTTGATTCAGACCTCTACTACTTGTGTGATATTGGGCAACTTACCATGTCTTCTTGTGCCTCAGTTTCCTCATTTGTAAAATGAGGGATTTGGATGAGGTGATACCTAAGGGTGTTTTCCACCCTAAACTATTACTACTTAGCAAGGGGAGGAATTTACCTACTAGCTCCAGTCACTGGGGGTATGATGAAATGTCTTCCTTGGTCAGCAATACATCCTATTCATGACTGTGTTCCTCCACTGAAATTCCCAACATTTCCTTTAATATAACAAAGGGAACTTCTGTTTATAGCTATTTTCTGGGAAGAATACAAAAAAATTCTAGCATTAATAACTTAATGTAGATTAATTTATCAGAGTAATCTCACCTTGGAGGACCCTGAACCCATAGTGGACCAACGGGAGTAAAGAGCCATGGAAACAAAACCTTATTATCTTCCCAATATCCCTAACGTCAGCCTTGAATCTGGAAGTTTGGGGAAAACTCTTGGAAAGTTGATAGAGTAAATGTACAAAGGAGAAGTCACCAGTAACTAATTCCAAGTGGCTATGAAAGGGAAGGAAGTATTGAGGGGAAGGGAGAGAAAGGAATGAGCATTTACTTTTTAATCCTTTGAGTTAGATACTCTACCTTCATTTTGCAGTTGAGAAAACTGAAGAACACAGAGGTTAAGTGACTTGCCCAAGGTCATTCAGCTAGTGTCTGAGGTTGGATTTAAACTCAGGGCTTCTTGACTCCAGGGGCAGAACTCTATCCACTAGACCATTTAGCTGCCTCAAAGCACTAGAAAGTCAAAGTGGAGGCAAGAATATCAACTCTTACCTTCATCTCAGGTAACCTCATGTCCCACCAATAGCACTGAATGAAGAGATATACTTCATTCATAGAGCAGGGCAGACAGAGGTTACAGGGATCCTCATAAATTTCATAATATAGGAAAGAGTACTAGATTTGGAGTTAGATGGTCTATATCCAAATCTAAGTTTTGCCTTTATGATCATAGGATATCATATCAGTTATGAATCATAGACTCTTAGGCTTGGTAGTTTTAGAGGTCATCTTGTTCTCTTAGTGGATAGAGCCTTAGACTTGGAAGCGGGTAGATCTGAGTTCAAATTCAGCTTCAGACACTTATGAGGTCATCAGGCACAACCCTCACATTTTATAGGTGAGCAAAATAAGGACTAAGAGATGAGGTGATTTGCCCCAAGCCACATAAGTGCCAGAGCTGGGACTAGAACTTAGACCTGACTCACAGGACATGTTCTCTAGTATTCTTGTTTCTAGCCCTGAACTAGCCCTACCTAGTTCTAGAGAATATCAAAGTTCTAGCTCCCATGATCATGACTTGGTGAAATAAAGGTGAGGTGAGTTTGATATCCCTTGCACATATCTCATTACCAGGGGACATAGAAGGGAACTGGACTAGATGGAGGATTGAGAATTGAGATTGTGTGGCATAGGACAAGATTGGGAATCAGAAGGTTCAGGTTTGTATTCCAAGTTCCGTTATTATCAAGGTGATCTAGGGTAAGTTATTTATGTCTGGAACTTGGGTTCCTCACCTGTAAAAATAAGGGGATCCAACTAGATGAGATGATCTTTAAGGTGCCATCTAGATCTGATTGATACACAATGTTTCTAAAGTCTCTACTACTCAGGGACATTCCCACAAATGTAGGAATAGCGCAGACTTTGATTTATCTCAGCAATCCTATTTGGCTTCCCCCTTTTGTCAGTGACTGAACCAGAGGACATTTTCCAACCCTCTAACATGGAGGCAATGCTTATCATGTCCCAGTTTATCAAGGCCTTTGCCCATTTCCTTCCAGGATATGAAAAGACATGATCCAATCCATGGGATACAGAGGAGTCCAAGGTGTGTGCCAAACTGCACATGGAATTTTTTTGCATTTTTTTAATAAAATTGGTTTCTTTACTGCAAGCACTCTCCAGAGGTTAGGCTTACCTGAAACTTGCAAAGGATAAGAAATTGGTTTATAAGAAATAGTGCAGCATGAAAAGGCCATGAACTCATGGTTTCCATGTCATTTATGATTCAAAGGGTTACTGGGAGAATAAAATGAGACATTATATGTGAAAGCACTTTGGCAGAGGAAAAAGCACCGTGTAAGTGAAAATGTATTATTTAACTTTTATGATGATCACATGAAGTATTAGGATACTGGCCAGGGATGACGGCTTCAAATGCACTTGAAGTTCTACTAGTGATCCACTACCTTCATAGTATGGGCAGGAATGGTGCCCTCACTAGATACTTAGTATTCTCCAGGTTCATCCTGGAAATAGAGTCTGAATCTAGACTTGGGAAATTTCTTTCAGTCAACACCAATTTCTTCTCTTTAGCTTTGCTACACAGGGCTCAATGTGGAACAGACATCTTTAGGTTCTCCCTTCCCACACCCACCCCCCATTCAATTCCCTCCTCTCGGGTACTTTTCCTCTGAAGATAATATAGTAGAAAAGGAAAAAATACTCCATTGGGAGTCAGTAGAGTTGGATTATGTACTTGGCCCTGCTATCAATTAGCTATGTGACCTAGGTCAAGTAATTTCATCTGGGGTTTAATTTATTTGACTGTAAAGTGAGGGAATTAGACCAGATGATCTATAACATTTCTTCCAGCTGCAAATATTGAGAAATTCTTCTTTTTAGTTGTGACTTTTGTCATAGGAACTGAGATGCATTCTACTATGGACTGAACTATATGACTTTTGAGATCCTTTGCAATTCCAAGATTCAGCTAGCTGATGCAGTGGATAGAGCACCGGGGCAAGAGTAAGGAGGACCTGAGTTCAAATCTCACCTCAGACACTTGACACTCACTAGCTGTGTGGCCTTGGGCAAGTCATTTAACCCCAGTTGCCTCATCCTGGGTCATCTTCAGTCATCCTGATGAATATCTAGTCACTGGATTCAGGTGGCTCTGGAGGGAAGTGAGGCTAGTAATCTGCACAGCCCTCCCTCACTCAGAACAAAATCAAGTGCAAGTCATGTCATTATTCTCTGATAGCATGGTCTTCTTTGGCAATGAATGATGAACACACACAATTCCAAGATTCTGGGATTCTGAGGTCCTTACCTCATCTTCTTTGCACCTCCAATGTGAACCTGAGTTATAGGGAAGAGGACTGGATCTTCAAACCCACTCCCTATACAGTGAAATAGACTCATCATCTCTTCCCTTCAGTGATTATCACCTCAGGTCTGCCCTCCCCATGATGCAGGGCTCTCTTTTTCCCATCCTATTACAATCCAAAGCTAACTCTCTCCTTCTCTTCTAGGTAGTGTAGCACTAAGAAAGACTTGGACTTGGATTCAGAAAGACCTGAGTTCAAATCCTACCTCAGTCACTAGCTGTGAGACCCTTGGCAAATTACTTAACCTCTCTCTACCTCAGGTTCCTCATTCAATAAAATAAAGATAAAACCATCTACCTCTTAGGGCTATTGTGAAGATAAAATAAGATAATATTTGCAAAGTACTTTGCAAACCTTAAAGCACTATATAAATGTTAGTTATTGTTACATTCTCCTCTTCCTCCTTCTCCTCTTCTTCCTCCTCAGCCTGCCCTGCCTCATCTTCCTCCTCATCATACATAGAAGCTTCTTTAATTTCTTAAGGTCCCAGAGTATAAGGGTCTTTGTACCACAGAGAGAAGACATTCATTTTAACCACTTCCAGACAATACTCTGACCTCTGTTGTTTCAAAGTAATCCATGACTAAAACTGTAATAGTAGGAATTTCAAGATAGTGGGAAAAAGATTTTGGGAGAGGCAGGACTTTTCAGACCTCTCATGTGTTACCATTGTTAAGTCTCTAGTCTCTAGGTTCTGTTAATGAGTATGAATGAATGAATTAAAAAACATTGAGTACTTCCTTTGCAGGAGACATTATGGTAAAGACCAAAGATATAAAAGACAAGACATAGCCTGCCCTCAAGGAGCCTATATTTTGTCATAGGGAGACAACACATGTAGCAGAATGGTGGCTTGGAAGAGGTTGCTTCATCAGGGAAGTCAAAGGGATGATGAATGGAATCATAGAACAACTGATTGTCATGTTATTTCTGGAAATGGTAGTATTGATTTAATTATAGTTCTAAGAGTTAGAAGTGAAAAGTGTGTGTGTGTGTGTGTGTGTGTGTGTGTGTGAGAGAGAGAGAGAGAGAGAGAGAGAGAGAGAGAGACAGAGAGACAGAGAGAGACAGAGACAGAAAGACAGAGAGAGACAGAGAGAGGTATACACAGAGAGACACGGAGACAGAGAGATAGAAATAGACAAAGACAGACAGACAGACAGACACACACACAGAAGGAGAAGGGGGCAGGGAGCCTGTTCCTTTGAGAGTATGTCCGAAAGCCCATGTCCAGTATAGAGCACCAACAAGATTCTCTCATATTACTCACTCCATAGAGACAGGAGAATTTTGATAGGAAAGCCAACCAACTTTTTATGTTTTCTAGACAGACAGAGGTCATTTTGTGGAGGTCACTGTCTCAGCTCTGTTCACCCTCCTCACCTTCTACTCCTAAGTCTGAGGATTAACTCTAATTCCCTCAAAGCAAAGAAAGAAAGATTTTAAAAATTTGAAGATTTGGCATCTTAGGAAGAAAGGAGCAAGAGAAATGATTAAGATTAATATGATAAAAGTGACCAACCTTATATTATGCCCATTGCTTGTAGAGAGTCAGGCTGAGTCGGTGGATGGAAAGTGAACCTTGAAGACTAGAACACTAGAAGACCTGGATTCAAGCTGCCCTTTGACACATCTGAGAAACATATGACTCTAGTAAGGCATTTAATATTGCGGTGCTTCTAGGCAATTCTCTAAGATTGTTAGTTGCATAAGAATTGTCTATCTGAGTTCTCAGTGGGAATTTTCTCACCAGGAATTCTCTACACCAATTAAATCATAGTTTCCCTCAAAAAAAGGTCAACTTCAAAATATCCAGGATTTCATTAGTGAATGCTGCTGATCAAAAGCTCTCTGTGTCTTCATAGATGAATGTTCTTTGTGAGTTGCAATGACCCAAGTCATTTATCTCTTGATGGCTGACTTCCTGGTAAGGAGCCTCTCCAGTCTTAGCAAGGTTGCTCCTTAGGCCACAAATACACAACACATTACTGAGATTGTACTTGAAACCTTTCCATCTTTGTAGTATCTGCCATGCTTGATCCCTGCTAGAAATAACAACAACAGTAGATAACCTTTATAGAGTACTTCCAGGTTTGCAAAGCACTTTATATGTTACCTCATTTGTTCCTCACAATGACTCTGGCAAGTACTTGCTGTCATTGCCCCTATTTACAGAAGAAGATATTGGGGCAGAGAAAGGTAAGCAACTTACTAGTCATGAAGCTAGTAAATGTTTGAGGCAGGATTAGAACATAGGTTTTCCTGACACATTGGACAGTTAGGTGTTGCAGTGGATGGAGCACTGGGCTTGAAGCCAGAAAGACTCACCTTTCTGAGTTCAAATCTGACCTGAGACACTTACTAGCTGTGTGACCCTGGACAAGTGATTTAACCCTGTTTGCCTCAGTTTCCTTATCTGGAAAATGAGCTGGAGGAGGGAATGGCAAATTGCTCCAGTAACTTTGCCAAGAAAACTCCAAACGGTGTCACAAAGGGTAGGACACAACTGAACAGCTTCCTGACTACAAGTTCAATATTCTATACACTTTGCTACTTAACTATCTCAGGAACCCAGAATCACCATTTCTTTCTTGAAATGGCATTGGAGAGTAGGACTTTGTGTAGCTCTATTATAATTAATTATTAATCAACATTAATTATTATTAAGCTAGCATAAATATTCTTTAAGGATATCATTAGCATCATGAAGACTATAATCAATAATAATTAACAGTAATTATTGTTATCACCAATAATAGTAGGTATAGCATTTTAAATCTGCAAAGTACTTTCCATACATTGGCTCATCTGATCCTCATAGCAGCCCTTCGATGTAGGTAACAAGGACTATAAAATCTCCCTTTTCCTTAGCATAGATACCTATCCTGGGAAGAGCTGGCTTTACCTCTTTTTCTTTCCTTTTAGAGATCTTGTGGGATGGAATCCAGAAGAATTTGCATAGCCTCACCCAGCTTCCCTGGAGGAAGATGAGGGATAGAAAAAGCAAGTGAAGGTGTAGGAGTGCCTTTCAAACTTCAAGACTCCTTTGGGAGATCATCTGGAAGTAATTAAGGTGCTACAGGAGGGAAAAGGGAAATGACTAGGGAATCACTGCAATATGAATGAACCCTTTGAATAAGACAAAAAAAGAAGTGTTCTTGCTGACATCCAAGGAAACCATTCATGTAAAGGGTGGGACCATGTGATAGTAACATAAAAGTAGCTTTAAATAGGCTGTAGGCAATTTATTCCCAGAAATGGGAAAGAATAGTTGAGGAGCCACTATAATCTCTCCATGGTCTAGTTGCTTGAGAACTGGCACATTTTGCTAGAGGACCACCAAACATTGGGGAGCAATGATCAGAGGGGAAGGACTGGATAAAGAAAACATACATATTGGTCATGCACCTTCCACCTCACTGTAGCCCCATTCATAGTAGTAACTGATTCTACGGGTTGGGGAAGGTGGTCCACCTAAACGAGGTGTCTCTTGACTCTCTATGGATTTTAAGTGTAGTAGTGTAGTTTATGTTAGAAAGGCTCCTCTGAAACAAGTTTCATATCATTTTTGTTATTGTTATACCCTGGCAGTGGTGTCAACTCCAAATGGAAAGGGGGGAAACAACCAAGCCATACATAGCAATACCTTTAGGCCACATACTGACTTAGAAAAGACTACCTAGGTTTTATTGTATTTTTATTTATTTTGTTAAATATTTCCCCACTGCATTTGAATTGGTTCAGTCTGTACTTGGGAGTATTGTGATTCATATGCAGCTTGTGGTTGGGTGTTTAAAATCTCTAGTCTAAGTGATCTCAAGGCATTGAGAGTAAATTGAGATGGCGTCCTAAGGTAATATGGACCTACTGTCCTAAGAGAATAGGAGAACTGCCTTTGTGAAGAGGTAGAACAACTCTTGGAATCATCTGGTGGATATAGGCAACCTATAGAAGGGGACCAGATGCCACTTTGGTTCTGTTTGCAGTAGGATCATATTTCTAAAGACCTAAGTTATGGTTGGTTGAGAGAAGACAGGCACAATGTAGTTCATCATAGTCCAGAGAAATTGAATTTCTAAGTAGCCCCAGTTGATAATAGAGGTCAAAATAGGTCAGAGGCACTTTCTCGTCCTGGGTTGGTCTGGCTCATTTGGTAATGCTGGAATAGAATCTGACCTAGGATTTCATAGGAACCAGTCATAGCATTTAGGCCAGGGATCATTTACCTTTTTGTGTCATGGTCTTCTTTGGCAGTCTGGTGAAGCCTATGGATGACTTTTCAGAATAATATTTTTAATTACATAAAACAAACTACATTGCATTACAAGAGAAACCAATTATTTTAAAAAACAGTTATCAAAACATTTTTTAAAAACCAAGTTCCTGGACCCTAGGTTAAGAATCCTTAATCAAGGCCTACTCCCTTCGTTATTTGTTATTCTTGAGTTGTTTGTCAGTTGGATCCAACTCTTTGTGACCCTATGTGAGGTTTTGTGGGCAAACATACTGAGGTGGTTTGTCATTTCCTGTTCCAGCTCATTTTATAGATGAGGAAACTGAGGCAAACAGGGTTCAATGACTTGCCCAGGATCACATAGCTAATAGGTATCTAAGTCTGGATTTGAACTCACAAGAAGGAATCTTCCTAACTTCAGCCCTGGCACTCTAGCTACTTTGTTCCCTAGCTACCTTCCATTGATTATAGATCAGAATTACAGAGATGAAATTACTTTTCCCAGTACCAGACGGGTAGTGAGTGGCAATATTGAGGTTCAAAACTAAATCGTCTTACTCTGAATTGAGTGCTCCTTCTAGTACACTATCTGTGGACTAGACTGTACAGTCCTTGAGAGAAGAGACTGTGCTTCTACATCTTTGTATCTATTGTAGATTCTTGCAGAATGCCATTTATTATTTCATTTGTCTGTAACTAGTCTCCCTAAGACTCTGGAGTCATGTAATCTGATTCTGGTTACAGATCCCAAAGGATCAATTTCTCTCTTTTGGCTTATAATACAAATTAGGTATTAATTTTCAGCTTAGGTATTGCTCTAGTTCCCCAAATGTGAATAACATGGGCCTCAGCTCCTAAAGGATCACTCCACAGAGAATGTACAAAATGAAAAAAGATAAATAAAATCGCATAAACAAATACAGAAAACATATCAATCAAAAGAGTCATAGGCCCCCATAAACTGATATGAAAAACACATTAAAATAAACTTATAATAGTGTCCGTTGGGAGTAATTGAATTTGAGGTTGCTATCAGGGCAACCCTTTGATATTTTGTTAAATCTCTTTCTGCTGCAGAGTTCTATATGATTTCTAGAAAACTCACCATGTCACTCTCTGGTTTAGATCCTTCTCAGGAGGCAGACACACTTTGGGACTGCTGGGATAGTCAATCCCCTTCCCATAAGGTCTTCACTGTCCAGATACCTCAGTAGCATAACAAAAGACAAGTTTTAAGTGCTTTACTTCCCGAAGTTATGAGTCTTCTTTACAACTGCTCCCTCCAGTAGTGGTGGGGTCATCCTCTTCTAACAAGAAGCTTCCTATTCAGAAAATTTCCTACTTTCTCAAGAACAGGTCTTTGAATCCTTGATTTGAGAATTACTTTGAAGCAATCTCTCTGTCTGATGCTATCCTAAAGAATCCCCCTTCTGTCTCTGCAATGCTGAATTCTGGAAACATGCTGCCTAAGAAATTGAAATCCTTTCCTCCTTCCTGCAGGAGATTGGGGTTCAGAAATATTTTTCAGGAATTCTATTCTTGATCCAACTGGATGAGCACACATCTACTTTTGCCATATTTGTCTGCAAGAATTCCATCACTGACTGCTCTTGTTGCTGCTGTCTCTGGGGCTAGGAGAGCCCACTCTCAGGGACAACTCTCTTATGCCAAGCATGTGTGCTTATATACACATGCTTACCTTCACTGTATGCTTCTTCTGCTGTACTGAAGGAATGGGAGATGATCAAGGGGTGGGCATGAATGTTTGGGAGCTCAGTAGTGGCTGGAGTGAGAAGCACCTCTAAGTGGATAAGAAATACTTTTGACACGTAGGTATGGCTCAGGAGGAGAAAGCAAGGCTGGAGACTATGCATAGCCCTCCTTCACTTAAATCCAATTCACTTGCTTGTCATGGCATCACCTTCTTGATGTCATGGTCCTTTTGAGAAACAACAACCAGAATAGAGCATGTCCTTTTACCCCATGACTGTCCGGTTGTCCAAGGACAACAGAGACTTGAGTCAGAGCAGCCTGGGAAGAACTGCAGACATACTGTGGGTGATTGAGGTTTTACTTGGCAAATCTCTTTAGGTATATAATTAATGGATTAGTCTGGGTTAACAAAAAATAACAGGTTTCCATGCTGCCTTGGAGAATAGACATCATTTAACATTAAATAAATCAAACAGAAAAGGTACAGATTATAAGAAAGGAGAATCTTGGCACTAGAGTTCCCAACACTATGCTGGAAACTAGGAGACCTAGCATCCCTTCTGGCACCTAATATTGAGAAAAAGGAATCATGAGGGCTTGTGGGCTTCCTTGTGGCTGAGGTTGACAGCCTGGCTTCAGCCACACATTTTGGCCACAAACTATATGGCTCAGACACACAGTGTAGCAGATGTTTAGAGCTGGAGACAGGGCCCCTAAGGGCTAGGAATCACTATCACTGTAGCCCCACACTCTCAGGTTGGGGAGGCCTAGACAAAGTGAAGCAAGACTTTCTGCTGCTGCTGAAACCTCTGTTGCCTGCCCTCCACTTTCTTCCCATCCCCCTCTAGATTTCTATTGGTTCATCCCTCTCCTTTTTCTCTCAGTTGGAGAAGTTTCTATGCTGGTGGTGAGGTAGAGTAGCTTAGTTACTGTGAAAGCTTTTTGGTGATGACCCTGGGTAACTAGAGAAGCAGGATAGAAAGTATTTATACATAGGAAGGGCCACGTTGGCCAGCTAACCAGAGCCCCATATTCTATCTCTTCATCTCCTCCCCTTTACCACATGTACCTCCCAGATCTTCTCCTAAATGTTATGTAATAAAAGAGCACTGGCATTACTGGATTTGGAGTTAAAAGATCTCAAGTTCTTGAGTTCAAGTCCTGACTGATAGAATGTGATCTCCTTGAGAGTAAGGACTGTTTCATTCTTTGTGTTCTTATTCCCAGCACCCATCACAGTGCCTAATGCTTTATAAATTCTTATTGATTGATACTCACTGGCTTTATTATTGGGGGTAAGTTCCTCATCCCTTCTAAACCCATGTTTTCACTTTAATAAGAGGGATAATATTGACACTGCTTCCTTGAAAAGTTATTCTAAAGAAAGTACTTTGTAAAACTTCAGTTTTTATTAGTATGATATCCTTCTCCTGGTTCATCTTCAAATCCTGCCCACTCCTTGCAAGGGATGATATAGCTATCATTTCAATAGCGAGGAAGTATATGATTTGGCAGGAGAGAATACTGGAAAGGTGAAGAAAGCGCTATGCTGGGAACTAGGCGATCTAGGCTCCAGATCTAGCCATGTCACAAAATAGCTGTGCGGAGTTGGGAATCATTGCTGACTTTTCTTTTTCTAATGGATAGTTATTATATCTTGTTTTTCACATAACCAAGATTTTCTCCTATATCCCTCCCCCTGTCGGGAAATGAATCCCTTATAATAAATATAATAAATAAAAATATAAAAATAAATAAAAAATAAAATTAAGAAGAAAAAAATTCAGCAAGATCAATCATTACATCGAAAAATGTGGTATAATTTGCCCTGTTCCACATCCATGGGCCTTCTTTCCCCACTTCCTCCCATTTCTGCAAAGGAGAAGGGGAAAGCATCTTCTCACGTGTCTTGTTTGAGGCCACACTTACTCTTCATAATTTTGCAACATTGATTTTCAGTTGTGTGATTGTTATTCTTTCCATGCATGTTGTTGCGGTCATTGCGTATCTTGTTTTCTTGGCTCTGCTTACTTCAGTCTGAATCAGTTCATGTAAGTCTTTCCATGCTCTTCTGCATTCACCGTGCTGTTCATCCCCTACAGCATAGCACTGTTTTGTTATATTTATGTACCACCATTTGTTTGGCCATTTGCCTATAGGTGGGCATTCACCCTGATTCCCATTCTTTGCTACCATAAAAAGCATTTCTATAAATATTTTAGTGTATATGGAATCTTCCTTTTCTTTAATGACATCCTTGGACTATATGGCTAGCCATTAAATGTCTTGATCAAAGGATGTGGACATTTGAGTCACTTTATTTTCATAATTTCAAGATGCTTTCCAGAATGGTTGTACTAATTCACAGCTCCATCCACAATGTATCAATGTTATCTATCTTCCCACAACCCTTTCTAACACTGACTGCCCATTTTTTGTTATCTTTGTCAACTTTGTCGATATGAGTTTTTTGATTTTTCATTTCTCTTATCATTAGTGATTTGGACCATTGTTTCATATGGTCATTAGTAGTTGCTATTCTTCTTTTTAGAACTGTTCATATTCTTTAGTTCTCTCTTAAGGAACTATTTTTTCTGACCTTTATTTAGCATGGAAGTTTGCAACGTGCTTAAAAGACATTATGAGAGTTGAGCCCCACAACAGCTCTAGAAGGTAGATACCAAAGGAATTATAATTTCCATTTTACAGATGAGGAATATGAGATTCCTTAAGACTAATTGACTTACCTAGGGCCACACAGCTAGTAAAAGGAAAAGATAAGATTTGAACTCAGATTTCCTAGTGCCAAGTCAAGCACGGTAACAGTTTTGCCATCTTGGCACTTAGGTTTCTATTCCTTTCACCACTCCAAACTTTATTTCCTCATTTGTAAAGTAAAGCTGAAGATTGGAGCATAGGATTTGGAGTTAGAAGGGACATGATCTCTAATGTCTTTCCAGCTCTAATGCTATATGATATAAAATAAAAATGGATGAAATTTATATCATGCTTTAAGGCTGGCAAAATATTTTATGTATTTTGTCTTATCTGAGTCTCAAAACAGCTTTGCAAAGGAGGTACTACAGGTATTATCACCCCCATTTTACAGATGAGAAAATAGGCTCAGAGAGGTTAAATGACTTATCCATGGCCACACAGCTAGCATGTGACTAACATGAGGTTTGAGTTCAAGTCTTTCCAGATTCTGAGGTGAATATTCCTTCCATGAAAGCACACCTTCTCACTTCAAGTTTTCTGAGTTCTTTTGTACTTTAAAGAAAAAAATAACTGGGAGGTGATTTCTTTGATGTAAGAAACTCCCAAGGAGGAGAATACTTTTTAACTAATGAAGATTGACATCTGCTCTACTGTTTACATAGTCTTAGAGAAAGCACTGACAATTCAAGTCATGAGCCCCCACTCATTCAGCCCATATATAAGACTTGAACCTGGGTCTCCTGACTCAGAGGCTAACTATTATCAAACTGTTAAATAAACCATGCTGCTTCTCAAGTTTTCTGAGCTCTCTACCAGTTAGTGAAGTTGTTTCCTACACACAGAGGAAACGCTGTATGTTGCTCATCAGTACTTTGGGACCCAGTAAACATTTTTTAAGCTAGGCACTGTGCTATTCAATAAGGATACAAAAAAACCAACAAACAACGACAACAAAAAAAAAAACAACAGGCAAATTTTCTCAAGAGCTCAGAGTCTGATGGAGCTAACAACTATATACTAACCAGATAAATACAGGATAAATTGGGGTTGTTGCTTGCCTTTCTGTCTCGAAGAGGACCATGACACCAGGAAGGTGATGCCATGAGTTGTGTGTGAATTGGATATTTGGGCTAATCTTGGAGAGACAGGTAGGTGTGTTCCGGGAAATGTTGAAAACAGGGCTCTCCAGGGGCAAAAAAAAGGATATGCAGAACACACATGCTTTCTTAAGTCTAGACAATCAACAGAACAATAGATCAAGCCTTGATCTGCAGGAATTTCTGATTTCTAAAGAGTAAAGTCTTTCATTCTGAAAAGAGGCTTCAGCAGGCCAGAGCCTGAAACCTACTCACCCACTTGGGTTTCTACCTCAGTGCCCACTTGGGCACCCACTCCTGCATGTTTCTCCATACATAACCATGCAGAGACCCAGGCACACCCATCCAAGGAAGCAGGGCTGGACCCTGCCTCACCATAGGAAACCAGATCCATCTTAGGCTAATTACTGAGCACTGGTTCCATTAAGCAGGTAGCTCACTCCAGACAAAGCAATTATGTCTATCAGCTCTGCAGTAGTCAGAAGGGACAGACAATGCAATGTGATATATGAGGCATCTAACCATATGGGATCCTCAATGAGCTCCATTGAAAGTAAGTACTCTACCCCTAAGGTTTGGAGGAGTGGAGGGAAAGTGTTTATTTTGACCTTTATTTCTGCTTTTTTAGTGGTCCCATCATTCTAGATCAAAGCAGAGAGCTGAGAGACAACAAGTTTGGATACTTTCCCTAGAATAAAAGTGTGTGTGTGTGGGGAAGGGCAGGAATTTGCTTCTCTGATACCAGCTCACTTTCCCCATCTCTCTTCCCTCACCATCTATCCGTATGGAAAAAAATACATCAGAGGCAAGACAGGAGTTGTCTGATTTTTTTAAACCTTGGAGTAAGATGTGTTTGTTATGCTGATGCTTCACTTGTATCTATTTCTTTTATTCTCTTTTTTAAAAGCTTGTAAAACATGCTTTAAAAAGCAACCATTAACATTTCTGGTCATGTTTGTTCTTAACCTCAGTGTCTCTTGGGAAAGGGTAGGCTTCAGACCAGATCACTAGCCCAATACCAACAGGGAACAAAGAACTAGACTGAGTATCAGAGCTGAATGCAATATTGCTTCTACTATGAGCTCACCATTACGGAGTGCTTCAAGGCTCGCAAAGCACAAATACAACAATCTTGCCAGATAGTTGCTATTATTATGCCCATTTTACAGATTAGGAAACTGAACTGATAAGTAACTAGGGAAGATCTGAATTCCCAAATCTCTCACTCTTTGCACTATGCCTTAGTAAACTATGACCAGGTATCATGTTTTTGTACTATACAAGACTAAATAATAGTTTTTACAATTTAAAATATAACACAATTTTATTTTAAAATGCAAAAACCTTTTAAAACTTGCTGGCTGAACAGAAAATAGACAATTTCACCTGCCAACCCTTACCCTAGAGCAAAAGTTCTTTTTAAAATTTATTTATTTTTAGTTTTCAGCATTCATTTCCATAAGACTTTGAGTTCCAAATGTTCTCCCCATCTCTCCCCTCTCCCCACTCCAAGATGGCATGCCTTCTGATTACCCCTTCCTCCCATCTGCACTCCCTTTTATCATCTCCCCCTCTTATTCTTTTCCCCTTTACTTTCTTGAAGGGCAAGATAGATTTCTATACTCCATTACCTGTATATCTTATTTCCCAGTTGCATGTAAAAACAATTTTTTTTTAACATTTGTTTTTAAAACTTTGAGTTCCAAATTCTTCCCTTCTTTCCTCCCCACCCACCCTCATTGAGAAGGAAAGCACTTCAATATATAGGTTATACATGTATAGTTATGCAAACACTTCCATAATAGCCATATTGTGAAAGACTAACTATATTTCCTTCCATCCTATCACACTCCCCCAATTATTCTGTTTTTTCCTTTGGCCCTGTCCCTTTTCTAAAGTGTTTGCTTTTGACTACTCCTTCCCTAAACTGTCCTCCCTTCTATTGTATCCCCTTTACTTTCCTGTATAATAAAATACCAATTGAGTGTGTATGTTATTCTCTCCTTAAGCCAAATCTGATGAGAGTAAGGTTCACTCATTCCTCCTCACTTCCCCTCTTCTCCTCCATTGTGAAACCTTTTTCTTGCCTCTTTTATGTGAAATAATTTACCCTATTCTCTCCCTTTCTCTTTCTGTCAATACATTCCTCTCTCACCTGTTATTTTATTTTCTAGATATCATCCCTTCATATTCAACTCACACTGTGCCAGTCATCCATCTATCTATCTATCGATCATCTATTTCCTCCAACTACCCTAATACTAAGAAAGGTCTCATGTGTTACAAATATCATCTTTCCATGCAGGAATGTACACAGTTCAGTTTTAATGAGTGATTATTTTATGATTTCTTTTTCCTGTTTATCTATTCATGCTTCTCTTGATTCTTGTATTTGAAAATCAATTTTTTTTTTGTTCAACTCTGGTCTTTTCATCAAGAATGCCTGAAAGTCCTCTACTTCATTGAATATCCATTTTTCTCCCTGAAATATTATACTCAATTTTGCTGGGTAAGTGATTCTTGTTTTAATCTTAGCTCCTTTGAACTCTGGAATATCATATTCTAAAACCTTTGATTCCTTAATGTAGAAGTTGCTAGATCTTGTGTTATCCTGATTGTATTTCCACAATACTTGAATTGTTTCTTTCTGACTGTTTGCAATATTTTCTCCATGACCTGGAAACTCTGGAATCTGGCTACAATGTTCTTAGGAGTTTTCCTTTTAAGATCTCTTTCCAGAGGAGATCAATGGCTTCTTTCAATTTCTATTTTATCTTCTGGTTCTAGAATATCAGGGCAGTTTTCCTTGATAATTTCTTGAAAGATGGTATCTAGGCTCTTTTTTTGATCATGGCTTTCAGATAGAGTAATAATTTGTAAATTATCTCTCCTGGATCTATTTTCCAGGTAAGTAGTTTTTCCAATGAGATATTTCACATTGTCTTCTATTTTTTCATTCTTTTGGTTTTGTTTTATAATTTCTTGATTTCTCATAAAGTCATCGCCTTTCCTTTGCTCCATTCTAATTTTGAAGAAATTATTTTCTTCAGTGAGTTTTTGGACCTCCTTTTCCACTTGGTCAATTCTACTTTTTAAGACATTCTTGTCCTCATTGGTTTTTTGGACTTCTTTTACCATTTGGGTTAGTCTATTTTTAAGGTGCTATTTTCTTCAGTATTTTTGGGGTCTCCTTTAGCAAGATATTAACTTGATTTTCATGATTTTCTTGCATCTCTCTCACTTCTATTCCCAATTTTTCTTCTCCTTCTCTTCCTTGATTTTAAAAATCCTTTTTGAGTTCTTCCATGGCCTGTGACCAACTCATATTTTTCTTAGAAGTTTTTGATATGAGTTTTGACTTTGTTGTCTTCTGATTGTATAGTTTGATTTTCTTTGTCACCAAAGTAAGATTCTACAGTCTGAGTTCTTTTGCGATGTTTACTCATCTTCCCAGTCAAATACTTGACTTTCTAACTCTTTGTTAGAGTAGGACTTTGCTTCCAATGGAGGTGAGAGTAGAGGTGGGTGTACAATCCCAGGCTTCAGAGATTTTTGTATCAGCTGCTCAATCCCCCACTGTCTGTGAGTCCAGAGTTCTGGAAGCAACCTCTGCTGCTGCTGTCTCCACCATTCTCCCCACTGTCCTGGGGCTGGGACCACCTGGCCAGACCCCATGCTCCTCTTTCACTCAGATACCACAGAGTTTTCCCACTGACCTTTTTGGATTTGTGGGTTGAGAAGTTTGGAAACTGCCACAGTTGTCAATGATTCAGTGCTCTGCTCCCAGCCCACCTATACTGGTGAGGCCCCAACTGAACTGTGCTCAGCTCCCTGCCCTGTATGATAGACCTTTCCTGTTGACTTTCCAGGTTGTCTTGATCTAGGGATTTGTTTCACTTTGTCATTTTATGGATTCTGTAGCTCTAGAATTTGTTTAGATTCATTTTTTTTTACAGGTATTTGGAGGGCTTTGGGGGAGAGTTCAGGGAAATCACTGCTTTTATTCTGCTGTCTCAGTTCTGCCACCCACCCCCCAAGCAAAGGTTCTTATACTAGGGTCCTTGGACCCCCTAACAGGTTCTTAGATAAATTTCAGGAGTCTACAAACTCTTAATGCTAGTGTCTTCCCTCTATTGATTATCTACAATTTATTATATACACACATATATCTAAATATATATTGTTTGTGTGGGCACCTAGGTGGCACAGAGGGATAGAGCATTGGAGTTGGACTCATCTTTATGAGTTCAGATCTGGCCTCAGACAGTCACTAGTTATGTGAGCCTGGACAAATCACTTAACCCTGTTTGCCTCAGTTTCCTCATCTATAAAATGAGTTGCAGAAGGAAATGGCAAACCACTCAAAACCCAAAATGGGATCATGAAGACTTGGACACCACTAAAATAACTCAGCAGCAATATTGTTTGCACATAGTTGTTTTCATGTTATCTTCCCATTAGACTGTGAGAAAAGATCTGTCTTTTGTCTTCCTTTGTTTCCCAGGTGCTTAGTACATAATAAGCACTTACTGAATGCTTATTGACTGAATGATTGACTGGATGGGAAAATTTCATCTCCATTTTCACAAATGTTTGGTTTCCTTTGTAATCCAATGTTGTTTATTTTATGTATTTAAAAACATGATTTAGAGAAGGGGTTCATAGAAAAGCCTTCACCAGATGATCACAGGGTTCCATGATACAAATAAGATTAAGAACCCTTGTCTTTGGGTCCAACAACTTCGTTTTAGAGAAGAAGAGACTGAATTTCAGAGAAATTTGTGATTTATTCAGGGTCATTCAACTAGTAAGTACTAATGGCCAGATTTAAACCCCAAACTTCAGGACTCTCAAGTCTATCATTCTATTTACTATGCCATAGTAACCATCCAGTCCAATGCCCTCATTTTAGAGATGAAGAAACTGAGGCCAAGAAAGATGAATTGATTAGCTCATGGTCACATAGGTAGGAATAGAGCTAAAACAAATGCTAATTTTCTCTCACTCAGATGCCATCTCCATGATTCCACAATTGGTTCTGTACCCAGAACTGCCACTAATGACCTTTGTGACTGTGGGCAAGTCTCTCTCCTTTTCAACCTCCGATTTTCTATTGGTAAAAGGAAGGGGTTGGATTGCTTCTTCAAGACCCTTTTCTGTTAAGAATCTAAGATTCTAAATATCCTGCCTAATACAGACAAAGGGGAAGCTGTGTGGGTGGTTGTTTGTCTTTCGTTCTTAAATAGGACCATGGCATCCAGGTGGTGATGCTGTCACAACTCTCGAAAGGAAGATCTCCTTGATCATAACATACTGTCAGATAGATATGATTAGAGACCACAGACTCTCTCATGAAAGTGGGGATATGGAGAGTAAGTGAAAGAATAATTTTTCCTGCTTCAAATTTTTATTGTTTGAAAATTAATCAGCAAAGATCTAGTTTAACTTCTGTGCCACTGTTTATAGCTCATGTCCATGTCTCAGTCCCAGAAAACATTGTAGAAGTCCTCAAACCCTTGCATCTCCCCTTTTTAAAAAAAAATTTCTGTTAACAAGATGAAATTATCTTCCATAGAACAGACCATCCTTCCCTTTATTCTCTCCCTATAATTTAGGAATTATACTCCAAATCATCCCTGAGCAAGGTTTCCCTTTACATCACGCCTATCAAACAGTTACCCAGCTGGACCAGCTCCGGTGAGGGGGAACCTCTCCTCTCTACAAGTAGCCCATTACATGCTTTAATTGTTAGAAAACTTTTCTTAACCTTAAACTTAAATTTGCTTTTTTCAACCATCATTAATTTCTCTTCATTTCTTTGGGGCCAAGTTGAAGAAGTCTAATCTGTTTTCTGCAGGACAACTCTTCAAAAAAGTGCATATTCTTGCAGTGGCAGTTTATAAGACCCAGGTTTGGGAAGATGGGGTGGGGGGAGAAAATATCCAGAGTTCACCAGTTGACCATTGAGGGACCCACCAGAGTTAGAGTTGGGCCACCACAGACACCAAAGGAGTGGAGCCATCCTTCCTCCTTTATCTGTGCCTGCGGCAAAAAAGGAATGATAGCTCCCCTTTGCTCGGCTTTTGGGAATCTTTTTTCATTTGGTGGTCCATACCTCTCTTAGTTCCTTTAGTGGTGCACACCTCCCTTGGTTCCTTTAGGAAGATGATATATGAACTCAACCATTAACACTATAGCTGCAAGCTAAAGTCCCAGAGGGACTGATCCTTTTACTCTAGCAATATAAGTAATTTGAGAGTCTCAATATTATGTTCTGTTTCTTTTCTATTTGGACAATAAATGCACCTAAACTATCATCATCAGTGTCTTTTATCCTTTTAGTCACTCAAGGCTGGCATAGAGATGAAAATCTTAATGGGGAAATGAGTTTGACAATGTACATTTGTACATTTCCCATGATTTCTAGGGTGGGGACAAGGTATGAGTCAAAATTACGATAGATTTATGAAATATTATATGCAAATGAAATGGTGGGTTGAGCCTAAATGAACCAAAGCCGCAGTAAAGGAGGATAGGAGCAGAGGCAGTTTGGAAAATCTTACTAGATGGGTGGGGCAAGACATCATTCTTTGCCTACATACTTTTAATGATGGGAAGAGATCCTTCATCTCCTTAGGATCTATCCCTATCTCTCTATGTGGGATGGTTCTTGTTATTACTTCCAGTAGTAAAATGGTCAATAAGAACACCCATCTTGTATTTTTTTTTTGTTTGAATAAATGCTCTACTTGTGACTGGTAGTCTACCTTGTAGTCACCTAAGATGAATGTGTCTAGCTCTGTGGTTCTCTGAATGCCCTGAATGGGAATGGTTTAAGAACATAACATTATAATGGAGGTATAACAGTATGACTCGGTAAGAGGATCCTTGGATGTAGAGTCAAATGAACCTGCATTCTAATTCCATCTCTGCTACTTTTACAACCTAGTTTTTGGCAAATCAGTTTTCCTCTATGAACTTCAATTTCCTCATCTGGTAGGGAGGGGAAAACATTTATTAAGCACCTACTATGTGCCAGGTGTTATATTAAATTATTCTCACTACAACTCTGGGAGGTAGGTGCTAGTATTATCTCCATTTTATAAATGAGGAAACTGAGACAGACCAAGTTTAAATGACTTATCTAGGAGCAAAAAAAAGAGGTGCTGAGGTCTCTAATATAGAGACTTTTGCAAATTGTAAAATAATAAAAAATAGCTAGCATTTATATAGTGATTCAAGACTTGTGAAGCACTTTATAATCTCATTGTATCTTCATAACAACTCTTGGGAAGTAAGTGTTGTTACAATTTTCATTTTACAAATAAGGAAACTGAGGCAGAAGTTAAATGACTTCTTTGGGGTCACACAGTTAATAAATGTCTGAGGTTGGATTTGAACTCAGGTCTATCCTGATTCTAGGTCCACATTCTATCCATCATACCACATACAATGAAAAGGTTAAGGAAAAGGAAGAGGAGGTAGATTGGAGCAGAAGAAAACAAGAAGGCTTGGCAATTGATGGGAGGTGGGTGATGGAGGTGAGGGATGAACTTAAGATCATTCCATATAAGTCACTAAACAACAGCATATCATGGGAAGGAAAAGTGAAAAACAAATGCTGCTTGGATTTTCACAACCTCCGCTTCTTATTTCATTCTGCCCTGTGGCTACAGTGCTGTGTAGACTCAGCTTGTGTCAGGGGCTTGGAACTCTAAGGTCTAGGGGAAAAGAATGACTGGGGGCAAGTTGCAAACTGCAGAGAATGGAAAAGTGAGCTGATCACACTCGAGGCAATTAACGCAAAAAAAAAGGAAAGTAACCATGACAAAGATGGGAAAAGTGATGTCACAGAGCAACCATGTGGGACAATGGAATGTGCTTGTAACATGAGGAGTCTGAGAGAACAAATGGAAAATTAACTGTCAGGCCCTGAGGGATATCTCCTGCCTCCCTACTTTGATAGGGTGCTTCATTAGGCACCTGGTTGGACCCTTTCTATGGAGCGGGAATGGGCAGCAAATTATAGTATAGGCAGAATCACCTGGCTTGGGCAGGTCACTTGATATCCACTTTCTTCTCTCCAAAATAAGATTGATTAGACTTGGGAAAGTTTTTTCCAACTCTGATATTCTGTAGTTGAACAATTATGCCCTTAAAATTTCCACAGTCTTGCCTTCTACCTCTCCTCTTCCCTCATATGCATACAATTCCTTATGTTTTTATTGGATAGAGCACTAGACTTGGAGTCAACGAGACTTGGGTTGAAATCCCTATGAGCTTTGTGACTGATCCTGGGTAAGTCTCTGTACCTCACTGTTTTTATCTATAAAATGAGGATGATAACCTCACAGGAGTAACATGAGGAGAAAATGAGATAAAGTCCTTTACACATTTTAAATAGACAGATAAAGTGTTAGCTATAACAAGATACTTGTTGAATTGAACTGAGTCTACAGACAGCTCTGTTGGAATGGAATAGAACACTAAATTTGGCATCAGGAGACCTACTTACCGGATTTAAAATTTCAGCTTGCGATGCCATTTTTGGCAAATGATCTAGACTATTAATTTCTAATTAATATTTACCTGACCAACCTCACAAGGAAACTGAGGTAAGCAGAGTTAAGTGACTTGCCCAGGGTCATACAGCTAGTAAGTATCTGAGGCTGAATTTGAACTCAGGTCTTCCTGATTCCAGGTCCAGTGCTTTATCTGCTGTACCACCTAGGTGCCCTGTAATAATAATAGCTAGCATTTATATATTGTTTTAAGGTTTGCAAAGTGCTTTAAAAATATCATCTCATTTTATCCTTACAACAACCTGGGGAGGTAAGTGCTATTATGAGCTTCATTTTACAGATGAGGAAATGGAGACTATGAGAGATTAAGTGACAAGGTCAAATAGTTAGAAAGTGTCTGAGGCTGGATTTGAACTCAAGTCTTCCTAACTCAAGGTCCAGTGCTCTCTATGTACTGTGCCACTTACATGCCTATAATTTACCAAGTAAATTGTAAATGTCAATTCTTATTATCAACTATTATCTTGAGTTCAAATCAGGACTCAAATACTTACTAGCTGTGTGACCCTGAACAAGTCACTTAACTCTGCCTCAGTTTCCTCATCTATAAAGTGAACCGGAGAAGGAAATGGCAAATCACTCCAGTATTTTTGCCAAGAAAACTCCTAATGGGGTCACAAAGAGTCAGACTCAATTGATATGACTGAACCATAATAACAATAATGTTGACCTTAAGGAAAGACATGGATAACTTGGAGCATGTCCAGAGCCTGGCCACCATGACGGTGAAAGGTCTTGAGCCCCTCCCAAATGAGGATCAGTTGAAAGAACAGGACGTGTTTAACCTGGAGAGGAAAGAACTTCGGAGCTTTTTTCAGTTACATGAAGGGCTGCATATAGAGGTGAGATTAGGCCTGTTCTGCTTGGCCCTAGACAACAGAACCAGGAGCATTTGGTAGAAGCTGCAAAGAGAGAAATTTAGGCTTGAGAGAAAGGGAAGGGGGTGGGGTGGAGTGGGGAGAGGAGAACAAGTATTTATTAAGCCCCTACTCTGTGCTAAGTTCTTTATAAAGTTCCCATTTGATTCTAACAATGATCCTGAGAGGTCAAGTTCTGTTTTGGGTGGGCTTTTTCCTTTTTTGAGTCCAGACTGATTTAACTGATACTAGAAACTCCTAGTGAGGAAATCCCTTCCTCCAGTGTAGAAGAGCAACGGCCCTGCATCTCAGAATTTTAGAACGTTGTCCAGCTTGGAAGATTAAATGACTTACCCAGAGTAACACAGCCAGTGCACAACAGATATTGAGATTGAACCCAGGTCTTCTTGACTCAGACACTGACCTTCTTTCTACTACACCATACTATCCCTTGAGGTAAACACTAGCTACTTTTATTTCCATTTAACAGGTGGGGAAAATAGAGGCTCAGAGAGGTTAGAAATGACTTGCTTGATGTTACACAGCTAATAAATGTCTGAGGCAGGAGTCAAACCTAGTTCTATCTGATTTTTAGTGGACGCTACGAGTTAGTGGTACCTTTTGTTTGAAATAAAATCCTATCATTTCAAACCATTTTTATTATGAACAAAAATCTCTGCTTCACAACCTCTACCTCTCTTTGTCCTCTGGCTTATTTCTAGTAGTGTGAGTTATAAGAAAAGTAACTGGGCAGTTTTGCGGAATTGGTTGTAACCTACGAAGGGCTGGCCAAATCCTGCAAAATGGATATATCCATTCATCAGTCAATCTTGGACTGTTCCTGTGAAATCTTATAAACTGAGGGGAACCCAACAATTCCATTTGCAGCTGAACTCTAATTGCCAGATCCTGGAGCAGAGATGACCCTCCAAAGCAAAGGGCAAGAGGCAGCTCGATGCCACAGCAGATAGGCAACTGCTCTTGACTTCAGAGGAGCCTCAGCCTGAACCTTGCTGAAGATAATCTAACCCCCTCAGAGCTCGTGTTTCTCATCAGTAAAATGAAGATAATGAGACATGCGAAGTGCTTGGCAAACCTCAACATGCTCTATACATTCTTGCTGTTTGGTTATTATTAAAAGGTCTCCCTCACTCACAGCTCCTCTGGTTGTCATCCTCATAATCATCCTTCTGAGGACAGCTCTCATTGTCCTGTTCAACCTTCTCTTCTCCAGCAAAATCATTTCAGTTCCTTAAATTGCAAATTGCATTTTTAAATCTTCCATTATTTTGATATGTCGCTAAGCCTATGCTTCGCACCTGGGCCAACAACCTCACCACCATCCAAAGTAGGGAATAGGGAGAAGGAGAGAGGTTATCAGGGAAGTCTAGAAAACAGTCTAGAAATATCAATGCCCAGAAGGAGAAACTGAGGCATGAAGCCAGCCAGTGGTGGGGCAGAGGCCAGTCTCTAGATATCTCATCTTTGAATTCCATGTAAGGGACTGAGAAGGGCCTGGGACTATAGGGGTAGACAACAGGGTGGGAGAATAGTCTATTTTCTCAGATTCTCAACTGGGATTGAGAATGCCAAATCCTCTTTGAATGAAACAGAAAAGGGATTAAAAAGAGAGAGATGGAGAGATCAAGATATTAACCTGCTAAAACAGGACACTTCCACATAGAGATTAAATTCTTTTCCTAAGCATTTTTTATTCATTTTCATCAACATCTTAAAAACCTATCCTTGCATCATAGGCTTCCTGGATTATGAATGGATGGATGGGTGGCCTTATTTCAGAGACATGTGTGCACGTGCACATACACACATACTCATGCACACACAGAGACTTGAGAAAAGGAAGGCAGGTCTCTTGGGTAGAGGGGCTACTGCTGGTTAAAGACAGAGAGGCCTAGAAAATCACTGGTGTTTTTAGAGCTGAAGGAAACCTTTGGGATCACCTTCATTTCTTCCACCCCCTCTCCTTTTATTTACAGGAAATCAGGTTGTATGACTATTTGCTGGATATGTTATAATAACTAATTCTTTTATATGCAAACTTGACTAAAGAGAAGCTGAGGTCTCTTCCAACTCTGAGATTCTGTGAAATTGAAAATGGATCGGACTTGCTTGAAATCAAACAGATATTGGCAGAACTCAGATTAGAACCCAGGGCTCCTGACCCGAGATCCAATGCTCTTTTAATCATGCTCCAACCTTCCCTCATTCATTTAGTCATTCCAATCATCACTTAAAAGCACTTACAGTGTACAGAATACCATGAGAGGTGCCAGGAGAGATGAAAAGACAAGTCAATACTTGGTCACAGCTCTTAGAAAGATCACAATCTAGCTGGAAGGAATGCAACATATATATATATATATAAATATTAAAAACTATAAAGTCAATTAGGTAATTGGAGGACAAGTTTATGAATTGATTATTGCCTCTAATCTTTCTTGTCTGGTCTGACTTTTCTGCTAAGGAGTCCCAGCTCTATCATTGTCCCAGACACCTGCCTTACTCCTATCCTACCACAGGCTTGGGTTCCTCAGCCTCTATTCCTGGTTTGTCTCATCAAATGTTGGTCCAGCCCCATCTCTAGCATTAGCTTTCTGAGCTCCATCACTCCTAGGCCTCAGTCTGATGGGAAAAGTCCCTGGACTTGACTCAGGACTTCACTGGCTGTACTGGGGTCTGACCAAGTACCTAGACCTATTTCCTTTAACCTGAGTCATAATTTAGAATCTGAAGCCAATTCATTTGAATTTGGAAGGAAGTATGGGGTGTCTTAAAGTTGGGTGTGATTGAAGTAAATTGCAGAAAGAGGTCATGGAAGTTGAAAGGTTGAGGAACTAGGAGGCTAGGGTGTTAAAAAATGACAAGGGCTGAGAAGACTATGAGCATCACTGAACTTATTGGGGGAAGAGGGAGAATGACCTTGGCTATCAGAGATGATAAATCAGGATCCCTCTATTTGGAGGGGCTGGGGTGACCTTGAAAGGAGGGGAGGAGGTTGTGGAGTGATGTAGCAGAAAGACAATCTGGAAGGAGTGAGGAGCAAGGAGTATGCCAGCCCCCGTCTCCTCTTCTGGGTGTCCTGGATGTGAGAAGAGCAGCCAGACTTGGAGAGAGAACGCTAAGTGATGTGGTGTCTTCAGGAAAAAGCTCAGCTTTAGTGAGTACTAAAGAATGAAAGAAATGTGAGAGGAAGTGCTCTAGTATCATAGGATGAAAGCTGGGGAGGAAAGCTTGGAGATTAGATAATTCCATCTCATTTTGCAAATAACTGAGGAGCAGACAAGTGAAGTGACTTGCCCAAGGTCATACAAGTAATTAGTGGCAGAGGGGGTTTAAACTCAGGTCCTCTAGACTCCAGTTTCAGCAACCTTACCAAAGGACTAATAATAAAGGTTTATAGGGTATAATAGAAGGGAAAGGCAGAGGAAAGAGTGATCAGGGGAGGGCTAGGACTGAGTCTACTGTGAGAGAGGGGGGATGGAGAAAGGTAGGCAGTTACAGAGGTCAGCATTGAGCTACCTTTGCATCCTCCCAGCTGATCCTTGACTCATCGTGTGATATGGGTTCCCAGACCAGGGTTGGAGTAGAGATACATATTTACATCCCCAGAGGGTTTTAATGGTCATAGGAACCTGGAGTCAGTGAGAAAGTGGCCTAATGGGGTGATGGTGGTGGTGGTGACTATACTGTTGACTATACCTTCCAACTGGTACTGGTTGGGGGGAGGACAAAGGAAGGAAGGAGAGTTGGAGGAGGAGAGGAAGGGGCATAGGATGTCCCAATCTGGTACTTTGTCCCAGTAACCCATACTGGTTCTGGCTATGTTCTTATCTCTCTCAATTACTGTATAAGAAAAATTTCTTTGCAACTTTGTGTTAAGGTAGAAGACCTTAGTTCCATACCATCATGGAACCCAGACCTTGGAAAGGCAACGATGTAGTGGAGACAATGCTGGTTTTGTAGTCACAGGATGATTGTAATGGTCTTGGGGGACTCAGAGTCAGAAAGGGTATGGGCTAATGGGAAAGTTGAGGTGAATTACCTGGTACTAGAGTGGAGGGGGGTAGGGACAGGGAGGAAAAGAGAAGGGGAAGAGGACAGTAGTTGGCCATAGTCACAGGAACTGGGTTCAAATCCCAACTCTTTTTCTTCTTGTGCAAGTTTGGGCAAACCACTTTATTCTCTCTGAGTCTCAATTTCCTCATCTATAAAATGACAGAGTAGAACTAGGTGACCTTTTCAGTTTCCCTCTTGCTCCAAATCTATGATGCTTATGGTTTGGGATGCAGATAGATTCTGACAAATTATCAGTTAGCACATAGTTAGCATTTCAGGTACACTGAAAAAAGACAAGCTTACTGAGATTCCAGCTTGGACAATACACCTCACCCCCACCGCCCCAGTTTCCTCACAGAGAGTAAATAAGGTTTAGACAGTGTTCTGGCCAGCAAGGAAAGCACTGTCTAAACACACAGTGGGGCCTGCTGGTCTGGTTTCTGGTTTTCTGGTTGTCACTACTTGGCCAGGTGAACCCACTGACACAGAACAGGAATTTTCCATTTGCGTAGACCCCGGAGGCTTCACACTTCACTCTCTCTGATTCAGATCCAAGGCATTTTCGGTGCTTCTTGTAAATTCTAGTTGCCAGTCTCCTCCTCGCGCCATCCCCCCCCCCAACCACATCACCACTCCCCTACTGCTCAACTTTGCTTCAAACCAGCAAGTACTCTTCAGTTCCAGCTATGTGCAGGACACTGTCCTAGGCACAGAAGGGAGCTAAGAGGTTAAATGAGATTTAGTCTCCCCAGCTACATCCAATGGATATTCTCAAAAAAAAATAAAAAGCCTCTGTATGAATCTTAGCACTGGTCCTTTATCCCCATCCCTGCAGAAGAAGGAAGGGCCCACAAAGGACTAATTCATTACCAAGTGGGAGTGGACAGCCTCTCCTTGCTTAGCTCAGGTACTTCTAAATAAACAGATACAATGTATTACTGGGACTATACAAGAAACCTTTCCAGCTTGGTAGGACCTGCCATAGTTTTGTGCCATGCTGGCATAACCCTTGAGAATGGTGGTATAGTGGATAGGGTGCTGGACTTGTAATCAAGAAGACCTGTGTTCAAATCCCACCTCAGACATACACTAGCTATGTGACCCTAGGCAAGTCCCTTAACCTCTCTGTCTCTTGTCTCCTCATTTGTAAATGAAGGAGTTGGATTCATAGCTTCTAAGGTCCCTGTCAACTTTAAATATGTCATCTTATGAATCCGGAGTCACTCCTGTTCCATGATATCAGCTTGGATAACCAACAGATAGCCTACATATTCCATTGGTATCTTTGCTATGTCAAGAAAAACCAGGGAAATTCCCCCAGTATGCTGGGTAGACCCTTGGTGGTGTATTTACTGGAGCCCCCATGTGAAAAGGGCCCAGAAGGGATGGTCCCAGATGGGCTGCCATCTGCATCACTGGAAATATCTGCATTGAGCTCCTAGGTGCATTGGAGTATTTGAGCCTAGACTCAGAGAAAGAGTTTATGTACAGTAGGAAGGAAGAACTTACGATCTAAGGTCTTAGGTCAGCTGCTTCACAGCTTCTAGGTGTTGTTTGTCCTTCATTTTCTTTTTCGTTTATTAAGTTTATTTTTTGACATATTGAATTAGAATTTTTAAAAAAAATTTATATTTAAAGTTTTTAGTCCCAAATTCTATCCCTCCCTCCCTCCCTTTCCCTCTCACTGAGATGGTACAAAAATTGTTATTTTGTACAAGAAAATTTGAATAAAAAAAAAACCAAAGAAATTAAAAATAGTATTCTTTAGTCCATATTCAGTCAATATCAGTTCTTTCTCTGGAGTCAGATAGCATGCTTCATCATCAGTCCTTTGAGATTGTCTTGGATCATTGTATTGCTGAGAATGGCTCAGTCATTCACAGTTCTTCATTGAATAATATTGCTGTTAGTTCCTGAGCACAATGTCATCCTGGTTCTGTTCACTTCACTTTGCATCAGTTCATGTCTTTTCAGGTTTTTCTGAAATCATCCTGCTTGTCATTTCTTACAGCACAATAATATTCATTATAATCATATACCACAGCTTCTTTAGTCATTCCTCAATTGATGGGCATCCCTTTGACTTCCAATTCTTTGCCACTACAAAAAAGAACTGCTATAAATATTTTTGTACAAATAGATCATTTTCCCTTTTTTTGATCTCTTTGGGATATAGACCTAGCAGTGGTGTTGCTGGATCAATAGGTATGCACGGTTTTTTAGTCCTTTGGGCACAGTTCCAAATTGCTTTCCAGAATATCCTTCATTTTGAAAGAGGACCAATGACATCATAGGGTGATGTCTAGCCTTGCACGTGAATTGGACTTAACTGAGACAGAGCTACACAAATTTGTCAGCCTCATTTTCTCTTCCACAGCCATCAAAATCCAGTGGCATGACAAAAGTCAGAATGACTGGTGATGACCTGGGATATAGCAGATGACCTTGGCATCTTTGATGTCTGACCACGCTTTAAGGGCTGTACTGGGTCTGCTTCAGATACCTTTGCAGCCTTTGAAACAAATTGTTCTCATCTGCCCATGCCCATTCTGCTGGGGAAAAATCTTCACATACTTGGAGTGGACATGCCTCTAACTCACTAACAGGTTTGAGGCTGTCAGTTTTCTTCAACCTGGCTTAGCCTATCTTCCCAGATTGTTTGACCAGTGGGTAACCAGTGCACATGCTACAGCTTCTTTGAGCCACAGGTGAGAGTTGAGTGACAGGTGGACACTAAAGTTGGATGATCAACCCTTACACCAGAGGTCCTAGTCCTCCTTGCCCATACCACATAACCCCAGCTTTCAGGTAGATCTCCAGGGATTCTCTCAGACCCTTTTCCCCAGATATTTGTCCTATCAGGTCTTCTTTACCCTAGCTCTCATTCTTTTTTCCAGGAAGTCCTGGTCAACAGTGGGGAGAATAGGTTTCTCCAACAATTTAATCCTATGTGTTGGCCCATCTCCTTTCATTTGGAGTGCAACAATCCACATTGGCTTTGTACTACATGAATGAATACATCAGCTAAGAGGGAAAAAATCCTTTAACTTAAGGAAAAATGTTTGCTACCTGGCACATTTACTTTAATACTTTCCATAATCATTTATGGTTCAGGTCTAAGTCCTTGGGATGCATCTAGCTCACCTATAAGCACTTAGAACTTCCCACAACAGGGAGCCAAGATGGCAGAATAAAAAGATGCATATACTCTAGCACTTTCCCTGCAGCCCACAAAATACCTGAAAAAAATTACTCTTAATGAATTCTAGAACATCAGAAACCACAGAACAACAGAGTGAAAGAGGTTTGCAGCTAAGGGTAACCTGGAAGGTTGACAGAAAAGGTCTATCCCATGGGATGCTGAGTGGAGTGGAGCCCAGCCTTGGCTGTGTGGCACTGGGAGGAACAGAAGCTGAACTGACTTCCGGGGCAGAATTTCCAGCAGGGAGGGTCCTAGATCCCTCAACCCGCAAGCGACAAAGAAAGCTTCAAAGGTCAGTGTGGGAGGGCTTTCTCAGCTGGGCAATAGGGGAACAGGGTTCCCCCAGCACTAGCCCGAGGTGATGGCAGCAGTGGGAGGTGGACAGCTATGGTGGCTGAGAAAGCAGCCTGGATTCATTATCCAGGCAGCTCAGCTTAAAGCCTCTGATGGAATCAAGAAGTTGATCTGAACCTCAGCCCTCAGTGGTGGCCCCACCCCCACCCAAAGCCCCTGGGGAATTGAGCAGTTGATTTGAATCTCAACCTTGTACTGGGGAGAAGAGAAGAACTAGGACCCTTCTCTTGACAAAGGATTCAGAAGTGAAGTTACTGACTGGGAAAATGCCCCAAAAAATAAGACCATAGAAGGTTACTTTCTTACTGAACAGGTGTCTCCTTCCATCCTTTCAGATGAGGAAGAATAAGGCATGCTGTCAGAGGAAGTCAAGGCCTCTGCCTCCAGTACCCCAAAAATGAATATGAAACGGGCTCAGGCCAAAGAACAGCTTGAAAAGCATGTCAGCAGCCTGCCAAAGGAGAACCAAAAAATGCTGAGAAAAATAACACCTTTAAAAAGAGGCTAACTCAATTGGGAAAAGAGGTTCAAAAAGCCAATGAGGAGAAGGAGGCTTTGAAAAGCAGAATTAACCAAATGGAAAACAAGATTCAAAAACTCACTGAACAAAATAGTTCTTTAAAAGAGAAAATCAAGTTCAGGGGGAAGCTAATGACTATGAGATAAACCAAGTAGTTAGAAAACAAAACCAAAAGTTTGAGAAAATAGAAGATAACGTGAAACATCTAATAGGAAAAACAACTGACCTGGAAAATAGATCCAGGAGAGACAATTTAAAAATTATGGGACTACCTGAAAGCCATGATAAGAAAAAGAGCCTAGACATTATCTTCCATGAAATTATCAAGGAAAACTGTCCTGATATTCTGAAATCAAAGGGCAAAATAAATATTGAAAGAATCCACTGATCACCTTCTGAAAGAGACTCGAAAAGAGAAATTCCTAAGAATACTGTGGCCAGACTTCAGAGTTCCCAGGTCAGGAAGAAAATACTGCAAGCAGCTAGAAAGAAACAATTTGAGTTATTGGGGAAATACCATCAGGACAACACAGGATCTGGCAGCCTCTACATTAAGGGATCAAAGGGCTTGGAATAGGATATTCCAGAAGTCAAAGGAACTGGGATTAAAAGCAAGAACCACCTACCCAGCAAAACTGATTATAAAACTTCAAGGGAAAAAATGGTCATTCAATGATATAGAGGACCTTCAAGCATTCATGATGAAAAAACCAGAACTGAATAGAAAACTTGACTTTCAAACACAAGAATCAAGAGAAGCATTAAAAGGTAAACAGGAAAGAGAAATCATAAAAGACTTTCTAAAGCTGAACTGTTTCCATTCCTACATGGAAAGATAATATTTGTAACTCTTGAGACTTTTCTCAGTATTTGGGTAGGTGGAGGGATTATACAAACACACACATACATATAGACAGAGAGTACAGTTTGAGTTGAATCAGAAGAGATGATATCCATAAAAAAATAAAATTAAATTAAGGGGTGAGAGACGAAAATATTGGGAGGAGAAAGGGAGAAATGGAATGGGGCAGGTTATAACTCATAAAAGAGACAAGAAAAATCCTGTTCAATGGATAAGAAAAGGGAGAAGAGAGGGGAGAAAAGTGAAGCTTACTTTCTTCACATATGGCTCAAGAAGGGAATAACAGGCTCACTAAATTTGGTATGAAAATCTATCTTATACTACAGGAAAGTAGGGGAGGAAGGGACAAGTGGGATGAGGGAGATGATAGAAGGGAGGGCGAATGGGAGAAGGGAGTAACTAGAAGTAAACACTTTCGGGAAGGGACAAGGTCAAATGAGAGAATAAGAAGAAAAGGAGAGGGGAGGACAGGGTAGGATGGAGAGCAGTATAGCTAGTCTTACATAGCATGACTATTATGAAAGTCTTTTGCAAAATTACATATATATAGCCTGTATTGAATTGCTTGCTTTCTCAGTAGGAATGGATAGGGAGGGAAGGAAAGAAGCTGGAATTCAAAGTATTAGAAATGAATGTTGAGAATTATTGTTGCATATAACTGGGAAACAAGAAACACAGGTAATGGGGTATAGAAATATATCTTTCCCCACAAGAAAAGAGAGAAGATGGGGATAAGGGAAGGGTGAGGGGTGATAGAAGGGAGGGTATTTTGAGGGAAGGGGTATTCAGAATGCAAGTTATTTTGGGGAGTGGGAGGGGAGAGATGGAGAGAAAAATTGGAGCTCAAAATTTTGTGGAAATGAATGTTGAAATCTAAAAATAAATAATTAATTTTAAAAAAAAGGAACTTCCCACAACAATGTTGCAGGCATTGGAAACCCACAAAACAGTCTCATTTACCAGACTACAAACTTTATCAGGAGACACACCAAGACTGACTATTTCAGATGCCCTCATTTCCTCTAGCATAATGCCAAAGAACACAGTAGACATTCTATAACTAATTGTTGAATGAGAACCAGCTGATGATTATAAAGTGCTTTAAAGTTTATAAAGCACCTGACATACATGAACTCACCTGAGTCTCACAAAGGAGGAAGAAACCATACGTAATATTATCCCATTTTACCAATTAGGAAATTGAGGCTTAGGGAAGTTAAGTGAGTTGTTCACATTCACACAACCAGTAAATATCTGCATCAGATTTTGGACCCAGACCTTCCTGACTTTAAAGTTAATACTCTAACCACTGTTACACTGTCCCCTTTTCAATTCAATACGCCCAAAGTGGAACTAGAATATTTTTCTCTAGACTTGCTCAGTCATTTTCCAATTGTGTCTGACTCTTTGTGACCTCATTGAGGATTTTCTTGGCAAAGGTATTGGAGTGGTTTGCCATTTCCTTCTCCAGTTAATTTTTACAGATGAGGAAAACAATCCTCAGCAAACAGGATTACATGGCTTGCCCAGGTCACACACCTAACAAGTACCTGAAGGAGGATTTGAACTCAAGAACATGTGTTTTCTTGATTCCTGGCCCAATGCTTTTTCCACTGCTCCACCTGGCTGCTCTTTTCTATCACTTCCCTTCCTCCAAATTTCCCCAATTCTATTGAGGGTCCCATCATCCTCCCAGTCTCCTAGGTTTATAGCCTCAGAATCCTCTTTAGCTCTTGTCTTTCCTCCTTATTCAGAGAGCTGGGCCTGGAATAAGGATGACCTGAGTTCAGATCTGACCTCAGATTTGCTAGCTGTGTGACCGTGGGCAAGTCGCTTAATCTCTGATTCCCTAAAATGTGAATAGTAATAACATCTACTTCTCAGGATTGTCATAGAAGATCCAATGAGATAATATTTGTAACGTATTTAACACAGTGCCTGGTACAAAGTAAGCACTATATAAATGCTAGTTTTTATTATTATTTGATTGAAAAATTCTATTGCTTCTATCTTGTCAGCATCCCTCTCTTTTTCCTTACTCATATGGCCGCTATCCTAGAACATTTCCTTTTACCCTAATTATTCCAATAACCTTCTGCCTGGTCTCCCTGCCTCAAGTCTCTCCCTACTCCAGTTCATCTCCATGCAGCCTCCAAAATAATCTTCTTCAGGTATAGGCCTGTCCATGCCTTCTTCCTACTTAAAACCTCTCCTTTGTAGTGGTTCTCTCTTATCTCTAGAATAAACTTCAAACTTTTCAGTCTGTTCTAAGGACTTCCACAATATGACTCCTATCTACCTATCTAGCCTTATTCCCCATTATTCATTCCCCTTCATGTATCCTATGATCCAACCAAACTGGACAGACTACTTTCTATTCCCTGAACATGCTGCCTCTTGTCTCCAGACATTCGCACACACCTAAATGGCTCTCATTCCTCATGTCTACTTTTCAGAATGATCATGTCATTTCATACTCAGCACAGGTGTCACCCATTCATGGAAAACTTCTCTGATCTTCTCCCCACCTTCTTCTTTGTATCTTCTTCTCCTAAAATATTCCCAGGGCACTTGGACTGATTTTTCCTTTGTCTCCATCACTCCCCAGTCTTGGACGATTTATCTCCATTCAGACTGTATCAGCTCTGTGGAATATAAGTTCCATGAGGGTAAGGATTGTTTGTTTTTGCTCTGTATCCCCAATGTCTTGGGGATACATCAGGGAAGCTGGAAATAGTAGTGCACATAATTTGTTTTTCATTTTTATTGAATATGAGTCTCATTTCATATTGCTTCCTCCTGAAGACAATTCCAGTCATTCTAGTTTGTTAGCTAGTCCCAGGATGTGCCATTCTAGCTGTGTACCTTTTTTTGCCTTTCACAAGTGATGTGTCTCTTCTTCTTACAATCACACAGTTTCTTAGATGCCAATGTTTGCTGCAAGGGTGCATCCATGAAATTGTATTGCATTTAGGTAAATCAAAAACAGTGTTGGTGATGAGGTCATGCATGACCACTGTTGTTTCTGTTGCCAAGTCTGATAGTCTGGGTCTACTCTAGCATTAAAGTCACCCAGAATTTTAAGCTTGTCCTCTTTTGGCACATTGTTGATAAAGGTCTCTAGATTTTCATAAAATTTTTCTTTGTTCCAATGGCCATGAAGGGAGCTGAAGCAGGTTATGTGGAGCACTTAGAGCTTGGCTAGACACTGAAGATGCCAAGGTCACCGACTGCATCCATTGCCAGACATCTTGACTCTGTCCTGCCACCGGACTATGATGACTCTGGAGAAGTCCTTTGCCCCTACCTCTGCTTAGAGACTCTTTAACTTCCTTTCCATAGGAGCTCAGGTACCAATCCTACAGGGACCTTTCCTGGTTTTCCTAGTTATCAGTGCTCTCTGCCTCTTGATCTCATCAGGGTTCATCATGGTGGGAGCATAGGCACTGATGATGATAGCATGACATTTTCCTGCAAGTGGCAATCGCATTGTCATAAGCCTGTCATTTACTCCTTTTGGCAGGCATACTAGCTTGCTGACTAGATTAGTTTTGATTGTAAAACCAATGCCGCTTCATGGCATTTCTTTTCACTGTAGTCATTCCAGAAAAATGTGTATCCAGCTTCAACTTCAGTAAGTTGGCTTTCATTTGCCAGCCTTGTTTCACTCAGGGCTGCTATTTGTATGCAATACCTGTTGAGTTCTCTTGCAACAAGAGCAGTTCTTCTTTCAGGTCTATTAGATTTCATGTTGTCTATAAATGTGTACACATTCCATATGATGATGTTGAGTAGAATCATCTTTGTAGATTTTTTGTACATTTTTTTTGTGTTTTGACTGCAGAGTGAGATTCCCTGCCTGCTGTGGTAATCAGCCCAGGGTTGGGTAGGCAGATAATTTTTAGGGCATCTTTTCTAGCCCCCTTCCTCACACCAAGAAGTAAGCAGTATGATCCTTAAAAGGCTGCGCAGATACCCAGGGGTCTGCCGAGTCCCACGGCTCCTTCTAGTGAGAAACGACCCTATGACCTGAGCCACCTATGTGCAGGGTTGTGACTACAACTCCCCATGTATCCGCACCTGCTACTTCATCACTTGCCTGTCACCACAGAACTTTGAGGCATAATAGTAAAATGGTATGGGTAATGTCTTTTGATTCATGCTTAATTGGATTTAAGTGAGGCAGAGTTATATGAAGTTGTCAGCCTCATTCTCTCCTCCAGAGTCATCATAGCCCAGTGGCAGGACAGAGTCAAGATGTCTGACGATGGCTCAGAATGCAGTGGATGACCTTGGCATCTTCAGTGTCTAACCAAGCTCTAATTGTTCCATATTATCTGCTTCAGCTGCCTTCATGGCTGTTGGAACAAAGAAAAATTTTATGAAGACCTAGAGACTCTTATCACCAATGTCCCAAAAGAGGACAAGCTTATAATTTTGGGTGACTTTAATACTACAGCAGGTTCAGACTACCAAACTTGGCAGGAAGTCCTAGGGAGGAATGGAGTTGGAAACACCAACAGCAGTGGTCATTTACTGCTGAAGACTTGTGCATCTCATGACCTTCTCATCACCAATACTGTTTCCCATTTACCTAAATGTAATAAAACTTCATGGAGCACCCTCTCAGCAAACATTGGCATCTAATAGACTATGTGATTATAAGGAGAACAGACAAGATGTGAGAGTGACAAAGGCAATGTGAGGTGCAGCGTGCTGGACTTATCATAAACTTATCCTTTCCAAGCTAAATATTCACATTCATCAAAAGTGCTGCCCTCAGGGCAAAATGACTACCAGAAGACTTAATGTCAACAAATTAATGTCAACAAATGTCTCTGAGTAGGAACATTTGGTTGCTAATTTGGAGGGAAAGTTGGGCCAACACACAGTTGGCAACAGTGGAACAGAAAAGAAGGGGGCGGCTTTCAGAGATTTGGTGTACAGCATTGCATTTGCTCATCTGGGTCAGAGCACTCACAAACACCAAGACTGATTTGATGAAAATGAAGGGGAAATCCAGAAGCTGCTAAATGAAAAACAAGAACTCCACAGGATTTACTAGTAGGATAGTTCATCCATCTCCAAGAAAGCAGCATTTGATTCCATCAAAAGTAAAGTACAAGCAAAATTTAGAAAGATACAGGATTCTTGACTCCATAAGAAGGCAGATGAAATTCAGTTTTATGCTGATAGTAACAATCCAAAGCACTTTTATAATTCCCTGAAAGCTATTTATGGACCAAAAACCTATAGTGCATCACAACTACTACTCAGTGCTGATGGGGCCACATTGATAAGTGATAAGGACATGATCCTAGAGAGATGGGCTGAATACTTCCATAGCATTCTCAACAGACGATCATCAATCAATGCTGAGGCCATTGATCATTTACCTCAGGTTGAACTCAATCCCTCCTTAGCTAAACTTACAACTGAAGAAGAGATTTTGAGTGCCATTAGACTCCTTTCATGTGCAAGACACCTGGTGCAGATTCTATTCCAGCTAAGACTTACAAGGTAGGGAGACCATTGCTCATACAAAAGCTGACTGAAATATTCCAGGTTATATGGCAAGACAAGGTTATCCCCCAAGAGTTCAAGGATGCCTCCATTGTCTATCTCTATAAAGGTAAAGAGAATAGATTATCTTGCCGCAATCATAGAGGGGTCTCTGTCATAGTAATTGCTGGCAAGATTATTGAGAGTCCTCCTTAATAGGCTGATCTTTCATTTGGAAGATGGTCTTATACCTGAGAGCAAGTGTGGCTTCAGAAAGGGCTGAGGAACAGTTGGTATGATGTTTGCTGCCCAACAACTCCAGGAAAAATGCCAGGAGCAGAACAGAGGTATGTACACAACATTTATAGATCTGACCAAGGCTTTTGACACTGTTAGTTGTGAGGGCTTATGGAAAATTATGTCAAAATTTGGTTTCCCAGAGAAGTACATCAGCATTGTATGTCAATTTCATGATGACATGTTTGCCTGGGTTCTGGATAATGGACATGGCTCTTGTGCCTTTCCAGTAACCAATGGAGTGAATGTGATTTCTCCTGTGCTTTTTAGCATGATGTTTTCAGCCATGTTATCAAATCCTTTCAAGAAGGATGAACACAGCATCAAGGTCAACTGCTGTACCAATGGTAAGTTCTTCAGTTTGGAAAGGCTACAAGCCAAGATCAAAGTGGAGGGAGTGTTGGTGCATGATTTTCTGTTTGTAGATGATTGTACACTCAGTGCAGCCTCTGAAACTGAGATGCAAGTAAGTATGAATCAATTTTCTGCTGCCTGTGCTAATTTTGGCCTAATAATCAACACCAAGAAAACACAGGTGCTCCATCAGCCATCACCACATCATCCATACGTGGAACCATCGGTTACAACAAATGGAGAAGTTTTGAATGTTGTGGATAAGTTCACTTACCTTGGTATTGTGCTTTCCAGGGATGTACACATTGACAATGAGGTTGATGCATGCATTGCCAGAGCTAGTTCAGTGTTTGGAAGAAAAGTTTGGGAGAGAAGAGGTTTTAGACTGACTACCAAACTGAAGGTCTACAGAGCTGTTATGTTGACTTCATTATTGTATGCCTGTGAAACATGGACAGTCTACCAGTGCCATGCCAGGAAACTGAATTGCTTCCATTTGACCTGTCTTAGGAAGATTCTGAAGATCACTTGGCAAGATAAGGTATCAGACACTGAGATCCTTGCTTGAACTAAACTGCCAAGCATTCAAACTATGATTCAGAGAGCACAATTCTGATGAACTGGCCACGTTGCTCACATGCAAAATGTGGTCAAAAAGACTGTTTTATGGAGCATGGGGAAGGAGATCACATGGTGGTCAGAAGAAGCGATACAAGGACACTCTCAAGATCCCTCTCAAGAACTTTGGATTTGATTGTGGGACATGAGAGACACTGGCACAGGACCATTCAGCATGGTGTGCCCACATCAGAAAGTGTGCTGTGCTCCATGAGCAAAGCAGAATTGAGACAGCACAAAGGAAATGTAGGATGTGTAAATTTGGTGTAAACATCCCAAATGTTCACGTGGGCTATCTGTGCCCAATCTATGGTAGAGTATTCCAAACTTGTATTGGTTTGATCAGTCACAGTTGGACACACTGAAACTTCACTTTGTCATAATAACATCATTTTGGTCCTCTTGAGGTCAAAGGACAACAACCAACCAACTCACCTCTTGATAAACTTTAAAGTTCTGTATAAACGTTAGCTATTGTTAACCTCATCACTATTATAACTTACTATGTATTTTGTATTTACTTGTCTACTTCCCTATGCCCCCTTTAGAATATAAGCTCACTGAGTTCAGGGACTGTTTTACCTTTGTCTTTAATATCTTTAGCCTAGTGTTTAACTCCTACTGGTATAGTGTCTAAGGCGGTGGAATTAAAGTCAGGAAGACCTGAATTAACTTCTGCTTCTGATATTAACTTAGCTATGTGTCATTTAAAGTTAAATCATTTAGCCTTTCTGGGCCTCAGTTTCCTCATCTGCAAAATGATCATGTAGGATTAAATGACCTCTGCAACCAATTCCTATCAGTTCTTCCTATGATTGTCTTTCCCCCTCCCCTAAAAAGAAAAAAACAATCTTATGATCTCATTGCCTGAGAGAAAGGATTATTAATAATCAATGATTTGAGGATATCCAGAATAGTCCTGATTTTAAAAAGTTCATTCTCTTGAAGGACATTGCTGATAATGATATTGGACTAACTTTCTTGTTCACATCCCTCTCAAGTGGGGTAATCACTGTGTTCTGTTCAGGCTTGGGTGGGTCATGCATTTTTTTAATAGCTTGCTCAGAGGAGGATGGTGGCAGATTGGGAAAGGAGGTCAGTCTGGGTAAAGAGATAAATCTCTCTGTCCAAGGGTGACATGATGTCACTTTCAGGCCCTCATTGAACACCTAGTCTTTGAAGGTTATATAAACTGTGAGCCACCACCATGATTGGCTTTGATCTAAAAGAGAGACAGTCAAATGATCATCCTTTTAGTCATAACGTGCTGGCTTTACTAATAAAATGATTAAATTACTGAGAAACCATGTCTCTGGAGTCTTTTTAACTGTCACATTGACCCTTCCTTTAGTAAAGGCTCAGAAAGGTGTCTTCCCTCATGCACCATCACTTCTTTGCTAGCTCTAGTTCCCTTCAAAGGTCAGCTCAAGCACTGAGAGCCCTACCTTGATGCATCCAGTTGGTAACTCCTCCTCAGTGGGATTACTTTTGATTTTGAATTAAACCTATAATTTCATTTGCATGGGGAACTCCTGATGAGGAAAATCCCTACATATCCATACATAATGTTTTAGATCTGTATCACTTCCTTGGCAGTTTATAGTCTTTAGAGTTGTCTGGGCCCTGAAAATTGACTAAACTGAGCAGCTACCCAGGCAATGTTCTTCGGAGGTAGAACTTGAACTGAGGTCTTCCTGAATCTGAGGATAGCTTTCTGATCAGCATGCATCAGGGACTCTCACTTTGTATTTACTTTGCGTTTATTTTGCATTGACTTCTTCATGTCCATATTGAATTTCCCCATAAGTAAGTTTCTTGGGGGCGAGGGGAAGGGAGCTCTTCCATTTTTTCTTTTGTATCCCTAGCACCTAGAATGATGTCTTAGGTACACTAGGCACTTTGGATCGTAGGCTCATAGATTTAAAGCTGAAAAGAAACTTAGGGAACATCCGGAGTAGATCAATCGTTTTATGGATAGGGAAACTGAGGCTCAGAAAAGTTAAGTAGCTCATAGGAGGGTAAATGTAAGGTGTGTGAGGAGAAATACCTGCCTTATTCTTCCCTCCTGGCAGCCTTTTTATCACAGTGAAGAAAATAATCTTATCCTTAATCTCTCAGTGAAGAAACCTAAGAATACATTCAACTTCATCGCTCTGAGACCTTTTCCCCACTGGGAAAATGAGGCGTTTGGATTAAATCACAGATCCTAGGTTGAGATCAGGAAGGCATCTCATGATCACCAAGGTCCCTCATTTTCCTATTGGAGGAAATGGCAGCCAGGAAAAAGGTAGCAATTTGCCCAAGATTTCACGGGGCCGACCCCAAGATCCCCGCAGTGATCTCTGAGGTCCCTTCCAGTCTTGGCATTTTATCTGATTCTCTAATTCTCTCGCAGGGTGACTAGACCACGTGACAGCTTGCTATCACCATCAGCAGAACTGTTACTGGAGGGCTCTAACACAAACCCTGATTTCTGAACAGAAATAAAATTTGGCTTGTTTCTATTTATGCCCCATCGTTAGTACTGCACCTGCAGCTGGTTACCAAATCCTGCTGCTTCGTGGATGCCTTCTCACTCTAAATTTCTGATCCCTTGGTCTTCTGATGTCTGCCCCTTCCTCCTTGTCCTTAAGGCATTTTTCACCTACACTCGGGGCTGCATCTCCTCACTACTCCTTCTTCTCATCCCATTTTTATTAAAACGATCTCTCCTTTGGTCTGCTCTCCATATGTTGCATCAAAAACCTTTTTTTTTTTTTTTTACCATCTCCCATCCTTGGCTAGCTTTTATTAGCTCCCAGTTTTTTTTTTTCCTATCACGTGGTTTATTCACCCTGCTTAGAATGATAGAATCAGAGAAATTCTCGGACTGGAAGGGTTCTTTGGGATCATCTCATCTAATCCCATTAGTTTCCTGGTGAGGAAACTGAGGTGGAGAAAGGTGAAATGATTTATGCATGCAGAGTCACACAGATTAGAGGCATAGCTTGGACTAACAGGAAGGAAGAAAGGAAAGAAAAGAAAGAAAGGAAAAGAAAGGAAGGAAGGAAAGAAAAAAGGAAAAGTAGAATAGGAGGAAGGAGGTGGCATAGGGCTAAGTACTTTACAAATATTACCTGATTTTATCCTCACAACAACCCTAGGAGGTAGATGCTATGGTTATCCCCATTTTACAGCTGAGGAAACTGAGGATGATATAGGTTAAGTCACTTGCCCACGGGGCACGCAGCTACTAGGTGGCTGAGGCTGGATGTGAACTCAGGTCTCCTGACTGTAATGCCTATACCCTTTCATTGTTTTGAATAGTGATCCGCATAGGCCTCTAAATAGTTTGATGAATGATATTCCTGAAACGTGACACTTCATCTCTTCTCACCGTATCTTTGCAGAGGTTGTGTCTCATGCCTGGGATATACTATCTCCTCTTATAAGTCTCTATCTTCTTTCAAAGTACAACTCAGACACCATTTCCTATATTGGACTTTACTAGTCCTTCTGTCCTTAAATGCCCACATATTTACTTCTGTATGGACATATCTGTGTACATTTTGCTTCTCCAAATAGAATGTAAGCTCCTTGAGGGTAGAAGTTGTTTTTTTTTCTCCCTAGTACCTACCACAGTGCCTAGCACATAGTAGGTGCTGAATAAACTGAAGAACAGATAGTGGTTGATAGAATTAATGAAGCAGTATATAGTGGAGAGTGTTAGATTTGGGTTTGAACATTACCTCTGTGTAAGCTTAAGTAAATCACATTGCCTCAGGTCCCTCACCTGCGCAATGGGAGGATAGAACTAGTTAGCCTGAAAGGTCCCAACATCTATATGCCTATGATTCTTTGAAAATAATGGTGTGGTAGCTGGTTAATAATAACAACCATGAATTTTCATAGGCAAAAAATTCATGACTTTAGGTGATCACTCAGGGTAACCTTCATGTCATGATAAGGAATCAAAGTAGGCTTGTGGTCCAGGGAAAGGACTCTAGCTTTCTAGAAACCAATTATGGGTATTTTAATATCCATAATAATGAGGGCAGCTAGGTGTAATGGATGGAGTATTGGACTTGTGCAATGGCAGATAAAATTAGGATTTTTTTCTGTTTTAGTTTTAGTATAGTCAAGTGTCTGACTGAATCTTGCCTTTATCAATCAAGAGTTTTTACTAGGAGGAAATTACAGAAACAAGAGTTTCTTTAACTAGAAACAGTATATGTATTTGTATTGTTCGTGTGATTAAAGATCTTCTCCACCCATTAATGGGCCTGCTCAAGTTTGATTAGGGAAGATTTGGAGGAACACCCATAGCTTTTGTTAATGAGACCTTGGTTCTCAAGGGTTGGGATGCCCTCTGGCTCCAAAAAAGGTATAAATACTCTGAGTTGAGGTTTTACTTTGGGGCTTAGTTTTTGGTAAGAAGGTCTGAGTGCCAGATGAGGACTCTGGGAAGCAGCTAAGGAGCCCCTGGCTTTGAGAACCCAGATTTTATGCTTCCCTCTCTGGTTACTATGGTCAGACAGTTGGGGTCCAATTGACCATTGAATTCAGGCAGAGGAAGCCATGTCTGTTGATCTTTTGATTTCTCTGCATTTTCTTTGAAATTCCGAATTTCTGAACTAACTGAATGATATATGTACTTGGTTAAAGGAATGATAAATGTGCTTGATTAAAAGTGATTGTTAACCCCTCAAAAGCTGCCTTTCCAGATCTAAGAACCTGTGGTAGCAGACCCTCCTGTATATGTTGGGGTTCTTACTGATACCACTTAGAGTTAGGAAGGCTCTTCTTCTTGAGTTCAAATCTGACCTCACATATTTTCCAACTGTGTGATCTTAAGCAAGTCACTTAACACCGTCTGCCTCATCTGTAATTTGGAGAAGGAATTAGCAAACCACTCTAGTAGCTTTGCCCAAAAAACCCCAAATAGGGTCATGAAGAGCCAGACACAACTATAAAAACACGGAATAAAAGTAGTAAGCACAATGAAGATGTTAAAGATCTCAGAAACCAATGAAAGTTTGACAGTAAACTTTTGATCTCCTTGTCAGATGGAAAGAATTATCAGACAACGGAAATGATGATTTAGAAAAAAACTCATTTGTAAAACACTCTGGAAAATGATGGCAGAGGACCACTGCGAAAAGCAGTAAAAGTAAAAATAAGCCTAGAGAAATCTTGGCATGAGACATGCTCATATCCCCATCACATAGTTCCAAGAGTTGTCAAAGATGAACCTGGCAGGAGGACAATAGAGAGATGAGAAATCAAACTGCTGTGTCAGCGTTTCTATAATGCTCTATTTTCATCATCAGTGACAAAAAAAGCACTAGCTTTAGATCTTAACACCTTGGTCCTCAATACACAAGGAAATCACAGCAATATTTAAGACGATGAAGTCAGGAAGAACAACTAGACTACAGCAAACATCCCCTGAGAAAATCCATGTAAAAGATGATGTAATCTTGAAAACATTGAAGACTTGTTTTCCAAGATATTTTATGGGGGAGGAGGAAGTGATACCAAAATAATGGAAAAATCCTAGATTACAGTAACCAAAAACAGTGATTGAGAATCAAAAATTGCTGACTCTGATGCCTGCTTTTTCATCTTTATAAAATATGAGAATGGTCTATGGGCAAATGGAGGGTGTCCTTGATGAAGATAGGAGAAGGGAGCAGGTAAGCTTTTGCAAGCCATCTCCTTTAGTAGACTACATGTTTATATTCATATAATTGTCAGAAAGATTTATAGAATGCAAGATTCCACTGCATTTATTTTTTATTGATCACACAAAAAAGTGCATGTGAGAGAGGGGCAAATAATAATGCGGAAAAATAAGCATTCTAGGGGACAAGCAATTCACAGGACAGAGGATTCAAGGAGAGAACTGAAAATAAAATTGGTGGCCTAAGATGTCTATATATAAATACACAAATTATGGGTAATACGCAAAAAATTCTAATGCCTGGAAGCAAATTTAACCACATAATTATTGCTAAGACTCATTCTGACTAACAGAAAGCTATGAAAGGGATGTCTCCCTAGCAGGGAGTGTAGTTAAGTTCTACTTCTATTGCCCTCTACCTTACCTGCCTAGGCAGTGGCTGAATGTCTCAGGTTGGCCTTACCCGCAAAACTTAGGCTCAAAGAGCCAAAGATGTGTGGGTGGCTGGGGAGTAGGTCGGGGGAGGGAAGAGGGATGACCAAGAGGGCCTTTTGAAAAGTAAAAAAAAACAGGCAAAGAAAGAAAAGGTAAGAGAATTCTGGGCACAAGAAGAGTCTTTTTTCATGCTATTATACCCTTGAACCCAGCCTATATCACTACTAGTGATAAGCAAGCATCATGGAATGACTAGTGTCCCAAACAGACTGACTAAAACAAGATATATCAGAAAGCAGTTAGAAAGTAAATTGTTTCCAGTGATATAATTCTGAGTAATAAAAAGTAGATGGAATATAGCTTGAGTCCTGAGTTCCCCAAACTGACTGGACATTGACCTCAACTGATATTTGGCTGAGAGTAGAAGAGTAGCTTTGAGGGAACCCTGCTTGACATCAATTTCCAGCAAAATTTCATTACTGAAGAACCTGTGAGCATTTAGATAGGAAAACAAATTATTAAGACCCAGCATGACTTTCTCAAGTACTGGTCATGCCAGATCAATTTTTGGCATGGTAACTAGACTATTAAGTCACTAGAATGTTATAGAAATAGCATGCCTGGACTTCAGAGAATCTCACAGTTTTTCATGTTATTTTTGTGGACAGGATAAATAGAGGTAGGTTAGGTGATAGCATAGTTAGGTGGCTTTAGAAATGGTTACATGACTGGACCCAAAGGGTAGTTGTCATTCGTTGACCAATGTCAAATTGGAGGGAGGTTCTGGTAGGGTGCCACAGGGATCTGTCCTTCACTCTATGCTGTTTGGTAATCTTATCAGTGTTGGAATAAAAGCTTGTATGGCATTCTTATCAAATATGCGGAAGAGAAAGCATTGAAGGAAAGCTAATACAAACAAATCCCAAAAGGATAAAATAGTGGGTCAAATCTAATAAAACAAAGTGTAATGGGGATAAACATAAATGCTTCACTTGGATTCAAAAGTCAACTTCACAAGTATGACATAGAGAAGTAGACTAGGCTAGACAAAAATACATGTGAAAAAGATCTAAGGGAGCTTGGGGGGACTAAAGGTTCAATATGAGTCAACTATGCAACATGGAAGCCCTGAAGAAGAGTACAGGCTAATCTGAGGCATAGGATCTATAACATGGGAGCTGTACTTTTTTCTGGTCAGACCACATGTGCAGTATGATGTTTAGTTCTTGGGGCGATGGACAATTAGAAGGATATGAAAAAAAGCATACTGATAAGATGCAACATGTCAAGAGTTAAATTACCTGGGCAGTGAGGGAAATGGAATCTGAGTCATGTGATACCTAGTAATGAGAAATGGTGAGCTGGAGAATAGAAGAATTAAGGGGCAAATGATTACTGTCTTCAAGTATCTGAAGGGCTGGCATGTGTACAAGAGTTCCTAGCCTATGTAGCTCCAGAGGGCAGAACTAGGGTTAGTGGATGGAAGTTGTAGAGAGGTGAGAAGAAGAGAAAAGGAAAAGAGAGGGAAGGAAAAGCCATCCTAACAATTTGTTCAATCATTTTTCAGTCTTGTCCAATTCTTCATGGCCCTATTTTGGAGGTTTCTTGGCAAAGGTACTAGAATGGTTTGCCATTTCTATCTCCAACTCATTTTGCAGATGAAGAAACTGAGGCAGAGTTAAATGATTTGTCCAGGGTCACACAGTTAGTAGGCGTCTGAGTCTGGATTTGAACTCAGGTCCTCCTGATTCCAGGGCTGGCACTCTATTCATTGTGTACCCTAGATGACCCATTCTAACAATTAGAGCTATCCTAAAGTGGAATGAGCTGCTTCAAGAGGAGGTGAGTTCTCTTTCATGAAGCTTTTCTTTTATTTATATATGTATGTATATATTCATTTGCTCATTTATTTATGTGTACATATATGTATCTATTTTCACAGGGTTTTTCAAATAAAGATTGGACAGTATTGCAATAGGAATTCATGTTCTAGTAAGGGTTAGATCAGATAATCTCTGAGGTCCCTTTCAATTCTGAGATTCTGTGGATTTTTGTTCTTGCTCAAGTCCCTTTTTGACTTAGGGGAAAAGATTTTGTCTTTCTTGCTATTAACATTTCTTTATTCAAAATTTCTCCTAATTTCTCTTTTCACAGGGCTGATGTCTTCAAAGGAGAGAAAACTTTGCATAAAAAGCTTGCAAAGAAGCTTCTGGGATTGCCCTAACACTGTAGGCCTGTGATATGGAGGACATCACAATGTGGTACTTAACAGTTTGGTTGGAATGGCCTATGGACCCATAAGAGAAGGATGTCATAACCAGTGTAATATCTGTGGATTAAGTTCAATAGGAAGCCAGAGAAAGCAGAGATCAACGTGGACCAGAGATGTTAGGCAAGTCCCTCTGAAGGAGATGAGACCTGAACAGTGAATCCGGGCATTGTTTGTTTGACTCTTCTTGGGGCCATAGATTCATGTTCTCATGGAATCTGAGTTGGAAGGGATATCATCTTGATCTAAACTCACCACCACTGTAATAATCCCCCCCGCAACAGCATCAAACTTCTGTTCTGTTAAGCCTTTTATGTCTGCTTCAGGAAGGGGCCTCCTGGGCTTCAGTCTCCTGGAAGGGGCACTGGACTTGAAGTGAGAGAACCTGAGTTCTTGTCCTGCCTCCTCTCTACGTAGCTGGATGACTTTGGGCTCTGGGCCTTGGCTCACCCGTTTGTACAATGAAGCAATTAGATGGTCTCTAGTTGGCCTTACATAGACATGAACTGATTCCAGAAGATCTTCAGTAAGAAAACCTCAAGATGATTTCAGATAAATTGGAAAAATTCATACCAACTGATGCAGAGTGAAATGAGCAGAATCAGGAGAAAAATATCTTCAATAACCACACGGTAAAGAAAAACAACTTTGAAAGATGTAAGAATTCTGATCAGTGCCATAACCAACCATGATGACAGAAGATAAGTATAAGAAAGGTGACCTACCTTTTGACTAAAAGGTGAAGGATTCAGGGCATAGAATGGGATGTACATTTTTGGACAAGGCCAATGTGGGAATTTGTTTGCTCACCTGTTACTAGGGAGAGAGAGGGACAGAGATAGAGAGAAAGAGATAGAGACAGGAGAAACAGAGACACAGAGAGAGACAGAGACAGAAAGGACACATTAAAAAATAAAATACAATAAAAGTAATTTTAGAAATTTAGAACTAGAGGGAGCTAGGACTAGTGAGAAGTTCCTGGGAGTTCTATTTCACTTCAAAAATAAGGAGGAACTTCATAACAAATACAACTGTCCAAAAACAGAGCAAGCTGCTTCACAGCATAATGAGCTCCCTATCACTGAAAGTGTTCCTACAGAGTCAGGATCACTAATCATCCAGGATGTTGTAGAAGGTATTCATGCTCTGGGTGGGAGGTTGAACTTGACAGCCACTAATTAAGCTCCCTTCTAACACTAAGATTGTGTCCTATCCTCATTCCTTCTTGTTCTTGAACTTCTGATATTTTATCCGACAGAGGGGAAAGCTGGTGATTGGAAGAGCTCAGAGGGATAGACAGTTTCAGGATCTCTCCATACCTTTCTGTGTGGTACCTTTGCCTCTCCCACTAGACCAGGGACCAGGGTCACATATTTCTCTGGATATTCTCTCTGGCTGTGTTATACACTTGACATGCTATGTATCCCCCTTTAAAGGGCGTTTGATGAGGGAAGGACTTACAAACATTTTCTCATCAGTTAATATCCAAAAAAGGATGTCTCATTTTGTGTCTTGAGTCTCAGTATGCTTCATCATGGTCCCCTGAAATCATGATTGGTCATTGAGCTGATCAGCATTCTTAAGTCTTTCCCAACTCGGAATGTCTCTGAATTTCCTTGTCTAGTCTTATTCTGATCAATAGGTAGCCTGTTCCCCAGTCACATTCCTTTCCACTGCCAGGTTCTCCTCTATTTCTGACCTGTTCCCTTTCTGTAATCTTCTATGACTGAATCTCTTCTGCTGCCTGGAAGCTTCCAGGCAACAAGTTTTTCATTTCCTGCTGATTGGTGCCTCCCTGCCTGTGACGTGAGGTTGGGGAAACCAGTCATATCTGTTTGAGAAGGATCATTATCCTCCCTCGTCTGAGCAGCCATGATCCTATTCAGTCTTCTTACACCTCACTGCTGGGCTCGTACTCTTTGATCCAGTGACACCCACTTCCTTCCTGTTCCACTAACAAGACATGCCATTTCTCAGCTCTAGGCATTCTCTCTGGCTGTCCCCATGCCTCGAATGATCTCCCTCTTCTGCTTTGACCACTGACCTCCTTGGCTTCCTTTAAGTCCCCACTAAAATTTCACCTTTTACAGGGAAGCCTTCCTCAATCCCTCTTAATATCTGTGCATTCTCTATATTAATTTTCTCCTATTTATCCTGTATTTGGCTTGCTTTATATATTTGTTTGCATGTTGTCTCCCCTGTTAGATTGTAAACTCCTTCAGGGCAGGGACTGGTTTTTTGGGGGGGTTTTTTGCCTCTTTTTGTATCCTCACTTCTTAGCATAGTGCATGGCATATATAGTAGGTGCTTCACAAATGTGTTTTGATTGTTGATAATCTCCAAGATGAGATAGTCATAACCCTGGAACTGTTTGACCTGCCCAGAACCTTGGACCCAGGAGCCTCCAGGAGGAGAGATTATCATATTTGAGACTCTCTGGTGACATTCTTGGTTATGTGGCTTCTCTGGCCTTTCCCAGATCCACTGAGGGGTTAGTCTCCATGGCAGGGTAGGTCCTGCACCCAATGTGAGGGGGACTGTCATGGAGCTGTCCCAACAGCACCTTTTGCTTATTGTCCCTGCCTCCCATTCTCTTGGTTGTCTCTAATTAAGCCATGTGCCCTTCCCTTTCATGCTTTTCCTTAGACTCCAAATAAAAGGACCTATTGCTTTCAACCTTGACTGGCTTATCTGATTCTTCTGCAATGCCCTTTTTTATCCCTAGCAACGGATTCTCATATCAGGGGACCTTAAGAAAGCCCTGTTAGCTCCAAGAATTTAAACTAGTATAAAGACCAAAGAAGGCTGTCCCTCCCATTTGAATAGAACTCATATAGCCTTAACTAACCTTACTTTGTCATTGGCGAAGGAAGGGGACATGAAAAGACAGAGAGACATAGAGAGATAGTGAGAGACAGAGAGAAAAATAGAGATAGAGAGACATGCAGAAACAGAGAGATGTGAAAGACAGGGACAGAAATAGAGACAGAAAGAGAGAGAAGGAGAGAGAGAAGGAAGGAGAGAGGAGAAAGAGAGGGAAGGAAAGAGACAGATATAATCTGAGAGATAGAGAGAGATAGAAAAAAAGACACAATTAGTAATAATAGCTAACATTTATAAAGCACTTACTATGTTCTAGGTACTCTACAAATAGTATATAATTTGATTCTCACAGCCATCCTGGGAAGTAAGTGCTTATATCAACTTCCTAATTTTACTGATGAGAAAATCAAAGCAAAAGAGGATGGAACTTGCCAAGGGTCCTACTGGTAAATATCTGAAGCCAGTTCAAGCCAGACTTGAACTCAGTCTTCCTGACTCCATTCCCACTGTACCACCTAGTCTCTCCCAGAAGAAAAAGGAAATGAGGATGGAACACAATCTTAGAGTTAGCAAGGAGCTAATTAGAGGCTGTCAAACTCAACCTCCCACCCAGTACATGAATATCGTCTACAATATCCTTGATGATTAGTGATCCTGCTTCTGTTGGAACTCTTTTAGAGATGGGGAGCTCATTATGCTGTGAGGCAGCTTGCTCCATTTTTGGACAGTTGTATTTGTTATAAAGTTCCTCCTTATTTTTGAGGTGAAATAGAACTCCTAGTAATAGAGATAGCAAGACAGAGACAAACAAGAATATAAAGGTGGAGAAGGGCAGCGGCAGAAAGCAAAAGACAGGGATATTGGCAGACAGAAAGAGGGATGGGAACAGAGAAAGACAAAGACATAGAGAGACAGAGACATATAGACAGGGACAAGGAAGGAAGGAGGGAGGGGAAGATAGAGGGAGAGTAGGGAGGGGGAGAGAGAGAGAGAACACACAATATTTTCACTTAGTGCTGGAGGCATCCCAGGGCTGCCCTGGAATATAAATGAAACCACTCCATCATCTTAACCTGCCTCTAATGACTTCATCTATAATTAAAGAGGGACTTTGTGGATGGCCAGCAGGAGGGAAAGAAGGAAATGCTTTGATTAGATGGGTCCTCTTCATTGAGAAGAAACAGTACAGAGGAAAGAGAACTAGTTCTGGAATCGGGGAAATCTTGTTTCCAAGCCAAGCTCCAACACTTCCTAACTGGATGACCTTGGTCAGTCAACCTCCTTAAGCCTCAGTTTCCTAATCTGTAAAATGAGAGCAAAAATATTGGCATCACTTACCTTCTAGGGTTGCGGTTGTGAAATGGAGAAAAAGAGAGAGCTAGCAAAAGAAAGAAGGAGAGAGAGAGAAGAGAAGGGATGAACTGCCCATCATTCTTCCCTTTTACCACAGGAATGGGACCAGGCATCCTACTTTAGGTCCATCTGTCTTGGGTTTTACACTTCCTGTTTCTTCTGACAGTGGTTCTCCCCAAACATCCCACTGTGACACATTTCTTGCCTCACTATTGCCTTCTTTCCTCCTTTGCTCCCTCCTTCTCCTTCCCTCTCTTTTCTTGCTCAATGAGAGCAATATTTATAGGTTAAATCTTAAAGCCTTTATGCTACTTGCATTTCCATTTTCTAGAATAATTTCCCAGCTGTCTCGTCTACCTACTTTACACAGGCCCACCTTCTTTTTTCAGGTGTCACTTCATCTCCAGAGATGTATTTAACAACTTGGGGACCATAAATTTGGGAGACACGGCCTGAAACTGTCCTGGCTCTGGCAGAGCTTGGTGTCTGACCCCAGGAGGAGGGACAATCTACCAAGGCACTACCCTAATGGAGCATTCAGTTGACAAGGCCCCTTTAATGTGGGGAGAGACTTCAGGGATGACACTGCATGGAAATCCCTGAGATTGTTCTATAAAGGGAATTATATTTATCTACAATATTCCCTTTACAAAGGGCACAACTTACCCTCCTGGAAGAGATCTCAGTTGTTGCTTTCAGCCTCACTCCTGCCCCCTCCCCCACACCTCCACTTCCTTTTGGCTAGTCTTACCTTGACCTAGATTGTTGACTAAATTTATGCCAATTTCTCTTGTCAGCCAGCCTTAGTTTCCACCTTTGAATTGTCCTTGCTTGGTTTGCCCAATTTCATGAGGAGTCTCTGCCCCTCCTTTCCCTGTCTCAGTCTTGCCTTTGGCATTGACTCCTAGGTCTCCTGAGAAAACATCTGTCCAAGCCCTGTACTTGCCTAAAATATCTGAACCCAGTCCTGCAACTAGATCGTGCATCTGCATGATCAATAATTCAGCCCAATCCAATGATCAATCAGCAAGTATTTAATGAGAGCCTACTATGCATAAGGCACTTTTAGGTGCCTTAGACACCTGACAAAACATAACTGGGTAACATACCAAAAACTATAGGCAAACATTAAAGATAAACAGATCATAAAGGTAAACACATAAATATTCACATGATAATTTGAGGAGAGAATAAGTTCTAAAAAGTAGGAGAGATCAATAAAGTCTTCCTGTAAGAGGTGGTCCAGATGTTAAACCTTAAAGAAAGCGAAGAATCCAAAGTCAGAGAGAGAAAGGATATTTCAAAGCCACCGGACCAGGAGGTAACATGCTGAATTTAGGGAATTGCACATGGGCTGGAATGGTTAGAATGTAGAATGTATGAAGGGGAAAGAAGGATGCAAAGATAGAGTGGAGTCAGAGTAAAAAGTGCTAGAAATGCAGAAATGAGGAGTTTCTATCTTATCTTCAAGACAATAGGGAGTTGCTGCAGAGCCTTGAGCAAGGAAGCGACATGATCAGACCTGCTTTCATAAGATTCTTTTGGCAGCTGTTTGGAGGAAGGATAGGAAAGGGAAAAACCTTGAAACCAAGACTCTAAATATCCGCAGCTTCTGATAGGACCATGCCTATCATCAGTCAAGCCCTGGCTCCCTGTTGCACCTTGCCCTAGCAAATCTAGCCTCTTAAATTAGCTATTCCACCAATAAGATAAGTACCATATTTTGCTAATTCTCCAGGCAGATACCAGAAATGTGATGCCTAGAATTTTATCTTCTCTTTCTGGGGCTGCCACAGATTCTATCCTTGAACTCCTACTAATGTGGCTTACTGAAAATGGCAATGAATTTGATGCCCAAGGACCTGGGTTTAAATTCTGATTCTGCTTCTACCTGCGTGACCTTGGTCATGTCACTTCCCCCTCTCTCATTAGAAGCATAAGTTTCTTTATTTGTCAAATGAAGGAATTGAACTGAATTGTCTCTAAGATCCCTTCTAGCTCAAAATCCTGTGGATATCTGATTATCACCTCTCACTGTTCAGAACCCCCTCATCTACCCATCCCTCCTACCTCCAGTTTCAAGGGGTTTCTTCCTCTTCAAATTACCAGGCATTATGGAGATTAGTATATTTATTAGTTACATATTATTGCACATTATATATTTATAATTTATATAGTTCTTATATTTATCTGTGCCCGTGTCATATACCCTTCAATACAATGAAAGCTTTTAGAGAGCTATTACAATTACATTTTGTCTTCTTTGGCATATCCGTACAACCTTACACAAAGCCTTGTATGTGTGTAGTTGTCAGTTTAGAGAACTTCTGGTGTGGGAACTCACTCCCACCAAAACATTGCAATCTGTCTCTGACTTAGTAAGTCAGTCCAAGGGAGTTGCTTGAGGCACATAAAGGTAAAATAACTTGCCACAGATAGTCATCCAGGTAGTAAGCATAGAGGTGGGATTTTATTTTTTCCATTTTAAAAGATAGTTTTATTTAGAGTTTGGAGTTTCAAATTCTATCTCTTCCTCCCTCTCTCCTTCCCTCTCCTCGAAATGATAAGCAATCAGATATAGGCTATACATATGCAATTATATATACATACGTGTACAATCTCCATATAAGAAGACTCAAAAAAAAAAAAAAGAAAGCAAAGAAACACAGCATGCTTTAGGCTGTATTCAATCAATAGCCATTCTTTCTCTGGAAGTGGAGAGTATGCTTCATCGTTAATCCTTTGGGATTGTCTTTGATCATTGTATTGCTGAGAAGAGCTAAGTCATTCACAATTCTTCACTGAATAATATTGTTATTGTGTGCAACATTCTCCTGGTTCTGTTCACTTTACTATGCACCAGTTCATGTAAGTCTGCCCTAGTTTTTCTGAAACTATCCGCTTGTCACTTCTTATAGCACAATAATATTCCATTACAATCATATAACACGGCTTGTTTAGCTACTCCTCTATTAATTGGCATCCCTTTGATTTCCAATTCCTAGCCACCACAAAAAGAGCTGCTATAACTATTTTTGTACAAATAAGTCCTTTGCCTTTTTTTAGATGTCTTTGGAATATAGACCTAATAGTAGTATTATTGGAATAAAGGGTATGTACAGTTTTATAGCTCTTTTTGCATAGTTCCAAATTGCTCTCCAGAATGGTTGGATAAGTTCACAACTCCACAAACAGTGTATTAGTGTCCCAGTCTTCCCACATCCCCTCCTACATCCAATGTTTTCCTTTTTTGTCATATTAGCCACTCTGATAGTTTTGAAGTGATATAGAGGTAGGATTTTAAAATCAGTTCTTTTTTGCTTTTAGGCCATCATTTTATCATCTATGCCAGATTACCTCTACTGCCAGTATTTGGTAGGCATTTAATGTTTATTGAAGTAAATTATAATTTCTGCTAAATGTTACATATCTCATATCTTTCCCCCTACACTTTATATTCCTCAAAGACAGGGATGTTCATCTTATTCATTCTAGCTGGCCCATCTACGTGGGCTTTGAACTGTGGAGTGCTAAAATGGAGTCATGGGATCTAGAGCGATAAGGGTCTGGGTTTGGGAAAATTATCAGACCATTTAGATTTGTACCAAATACACCCTGGCAACTATGTGAGAAGGTAATATAGTATACAAAAGCCTGTGACTTTTGTTTTCAATTTTAAAGAAAAAAAAAGGTAGACGTGCCTAGTGGTATGCTCTGCACCTTGTAGAAGCTTGAGAAATGAATGAATATACTACTTTGGGACTTTTCCAGAAGGCAAAGGGACACTGGGGCACAAAAATGGGTTTAAATTCTATCTACTGAGATACATTCCAGGAAAGATAATGTGGAGGAATTGATATGGCTTACCAAGAACAGATATGTTGATAATAACCATTTGGTTGAAATGGATTGGGTTCAGTTCAGCCTGGAGGTAGGAAGATGTATTAGGTGACCCCTGGAAAGTCCTTTTTCAAACAGCTGGTTCCGTTCAGGATTTGGGGAAAGCCCACCAGCACCAAAGCTGCTGTGCTCAAGGATCTGATAAACTTGGGGACCAAAATATTCTGGCCCTCTTCACTCTTGGCCCTTTATTCTTCATCCTAGATGGAATAGGCAGGAAGTGGAATGGAGTGTCACCATGGTAACCAGGCCAATCAGTGACCATACACTGGAGAGAGACGGTTCCCACTAGGACACAGGCTGCTACAGTACTGACTTCAGGCTAAGAGATAGCATGGGCCAGTGTATAAGGCACTCCATGACATGGGAGGAATTAGAAGAATATCAGGTGGGTAGGGTTAGTAATGCTATCCCTTGGAACCCCTCCACTGCATATGCCCAAAGTTCTGAAGAAATGCTAGTGAAGGAAAGACAAACCTTGCCCATGCTTCTGATGCCACAGGATGGTTTTAGATAATTGGTTCTCAAAGTATAGTCTGGGGACCTCCAGGCATACTTAAGATCCTTTCAAGGTGATCCATTTTTATAATAATATTAAGTTTTAGTTTCTAATACAGTAAATACCATGAGATGTATCTCACATAAACAAAAGCTCTTTGGAGGATCCTCAGTAATTTTTAAAAGTATAAAGGTATCCAAGACCAAAATGTTTTAGAATCACTCATCTAGAATAGATCAATCCCTTCAGTCCTGTCCTTCCCCTTTCCTATTCTCTTCACCTAGTGCTTAAGGCTCTCACAGTCTTGGCCTGATCCTGCATCTAGTCCTTGGTTCTGTCCATACCATAGTTCAGTCCTTAGAGCTCTCTTCAAACAGTATCCTGTCCCATTTCCAAGAGACTCCTAAAAGCTTATGTGAGAAAACAAGCTGATGACTGCAACGCTGCTTCCTGCCCAGGACATTATGTGACTCAAGCCCATTTGATGTTTCTGTTCTCCCTTGTATAAAATGGGAACCTGGTCCTTCCCTCAATGATTCCTGGGACCCCATGACTCTGAGGTTAATGGCTCTCTGGTTAATTGCAGGCACTGACTTTTCTGACCAGGAATGAGATCTTACGGTAAGTGGATTCCCCATTCATTCTCTGAACAGATGTTTAGTTTGGGAGGATGTTCACAGCCCTTAGCCCTGGTTCATTTGTCCTTATCTCCACATTTTCTCTACTCAGATTATTGACCAAGGTTAGAGTAAGAGAGTCAATAAACATTTATTACACACTGACTAAGTATCAGGCACTGATAAGTGCTAGGGATACAAAGGAACACAAAAGACAGTCCCTGCCCTCCAGAAGTTCACAATCTAGCAGGGGAAAGATGACACATTGAAAGGTGATAAGGAAGGGAATAGTAACCTGGCAAAGGGACATGATGGAGATCTGCATCCCAGATGGGAAATAATTTGAGGAGGTTTGAGTATACTGTTGATTTCATCTTATAGAACAGAGTTTCTGGAGAACATGAAGCACAGGAGAGTCTGCCTAGTCTCCCAAGTAATGCCCTCTTAGGTTTCTTGCCTGGGTGCAGATCCTCTGCCAACCTGATTTCTGCAGCTTTCCTGCCTTTGATCACTTATGTGATTTGCCTATTGCCAGATACTTTACCCTGTTACCTGCTGGTGCCCTGACTTTAGGCTACTCACCCAGTTCTAGATTCCCAAGGTTCACCTTGATCCCCAGCTACTTTTCTGAATCTGATACAAGTCTTCCTCCTCCAATGTACTCTCAGATTGGTTGTAGTCTTGATTCTGTAACTGGCACCCCATATACTAACTGCTACTCAATTTCCCTGAGTTGAACCAGACTGCCCAGCTGTCCTGTGACTTTCATCAAGATCTATACCAGGGTTATCAAACTCAAGCAGAAACAGAACCACTCAGTCATACACCAAGATTCATGCTAGATGCATATTGACTTAGAAAACAACATACTAGTATTATCTATGTTGTATTGAATTTTTTTGTTTTGTTTTGTTAAATATTTCCCAATTGCTTTTTAATCTGGTTCTGCTATCTTTTCTACCTGGCATATGTTTGATACCTTTGGTCTACACAATCTCTAGGTTGCTGGTCTGGGTTAAGAGATGCCAAGACAACATCCATGGTGACAATAGGTTGCGTTAATGAACAGCTAGGTAGATGAGAAAGAATGATAAATAATATTTAGTTTTATGTTATGATATTTCATAGAGTGTTGGGTCTGGAGTCAGGAAGATCTGAATTCAAATCTGCCCTTAGACACTTACTATCTGTATGACTCTGAGCAAGTCAGTGTTTGCCTCAGTTTCCTCATCTGTAAAATGAGCTGGAGAAGGAAATGGCCAATCACTCTAGTATCTTTGCCAAGAAAACCCCAAATGGGGTCACAGAGAGTTGGACCCAACAGCAATTACAGATAAAAGGAACCTTGAAAGAAACTTTGTTCAACCATCTCACAAATGAAAACTGAGGGCCAGATAAGATAAGTGACTTGTCTAAGGTCATAGAGCAAGTGAGTATCTAACTGGGCTCCAATCCAGGTCTCCCAACTCCCTGTTCCTGTATTCTTTCATGAATCATGAGATTGTTGTGTTTGTCCTTCGTTCTCAAAGAGGACCGTGACATCAAGACGATGACATGACTTGCAACTGACTGATTTGAGGGAGGGAGGGCTGTGCAAGGTCACCAACCTCACTTTCTCCTCCAGGGTCATCTGGATCCAGGGGCTTGATATTCAACAGGATGACTGGAGATGGCTCAGGATATGCAATGGGAGACCCTGGCCCTTTCAGGCTAAAGTCTTATCAGAGTCTCACTTTGAATGAGATATACCCATTCAATGAATAGGCCTCTTTAAGTAGTTACTCAGGGGATGAACCCTTTTAATAATTAAAAAAATCAAACTGGGAGGTGAAGACCCTCAGGGTTCCTGGGTAAAAGAGAAGCAGCTACTATTTAGTATTTACATTCACTTTTTGCTAGGTGAGCGGGGGTCCTGTTGTCCAATCTACGAGCTCTATAGTGAATTGGGTTTAAGGTTTGGTCTTTGAGCAAGAAATCTAGCCAATAAACCCAAAGGAAAAAAGGCAACTTTTTGCTGTGAAAGTGTATCTTCCCCTAGGTAGAACACCCTCCCGCAAGGACAGAGAGGATAAGGGAGGGAAGAGTTGAGATGGGGAGGGGAGGGTTGAGGTGGGGAGGGAAGGGAAGAGTATCTGATGTTTGCCTGTAGTTCTATGGCCTGGGGTCAGAGTAATCCATTCAGCAAAGCCCCTGAGAATAGACATGGCTGAAGTGGCCTTGACTGTGGGGCATCTGCCGCCCTCCAAACTAAAGCATCTTAGGCTTTCCTGATTGGCCAATTTCTAGGGATTTATAGGGCTCTTACGGTACATGTGCTTTGGAAAAGACATCTCCAAGTAGGAAGGTTAGAGGAACACCCTGGAGTCTTGGGACGGGGGCCACCATATTCCTCTTCATCACTACCATTACCATCTAAAGCATGGCCTTACAGTGCAGTAGAGAGTGCTAGACTGAGAATCAGAAAAACCTGGGTTCCAAACCACCCCTGCTACTTACCAGCTGTGAGAGCCTAGGATGTCATTTGTCCTCTCTGAGCTTTAGCTTCCTCAACTGTAAAAGGAGTGAGTTGGATTAGGTAGTCTCCAAGGTTCCTTTCAGTTTTAAATCCATGTTTCTATGGTCAGAGAAATGCCTGGGTCCCTCAGCCTTGTTGGATTCAATGCAAATGAATTCAATTCAATACAAGTATCTCTTAAACATACTATGAACTAGGTGCTATGCTAAAGCTCAGAATATAAGAAAATAAAGAAGTCCTTGCCTTCAGGGACTTTACAAGTTCTTTTTTTTGGATGCTGCTTCTGTTTCCCCAGCCCAGAAAATGATTTTTCATTTTATCTCCATGCATTTGTCCAGGAGGAGTCTTTTTCCATTTTAGAATCCTTTTCTCCCTGCAAAGCCCTCTTCAGGTATTTCCTGGTCTATGGAGGCTTCCTTGAGCTCCTCAGTGGAAAGCTTTCTTTTCCTCGGCAAATTTTTCTAGAGTACTTCACATCTTTTCGTTTCCATTTTTCTTTTCCTTGTGGGCAACACATCTATATACAAATCATATCTTACCCCTCTCCTTCCATCCCCCCACCTCTGTCCTGTTCTGGTAGATAATAGCTAAGGTGTATAAAGCACTTTGGCTATATGAGGCTATTTTCTCCTGCAGTTAACACTATGCCAGAGTATCTAATACCTGGCATGCCACTAGTTACACTTAGCAGGTACTTAATAGAAAAGAAATTCAGGAAAATGTCCTGTCCCTGTTCTTAACGGTATTTCAGTGATTTGCCCATGGTATGTGTCAGTCAGGATTTGAATCTAGCCTCTCAATCCATTTTACTATATTTGTTTCTGTAATTATATTTATTAACAGAGCAAAAAAGATCTAAGAATACTTATGCAGTGGTGAAAGGGTTCTTTGTTGCAGGGAATTGATCCTGAATTGGGATCTGGAAGCTACTGACACACTTAGGGCTTGAGCATATCTGAGGAGATGGTGGGTAGGAAGGCTGCTGGGAGAAGCTTAGGAATTCTTGGTTGTGGCCTGTTGCCCCTTGTCTGAGAGCAAGAAGCGGAGGAAAGCTGCCATCTGTGGCTGCTTGATTGATCATCAGTCTGGCTGGGTGAACTTTCAAATTGTTGGGACTTTGGAGTCCATTAGCAATGACTACAGCCCTCCATTTAGAATTCATTCATCTGTATTTGGATACACAGAAGGATGTCCTGTGGCAGGAGACATGTGTGCATTGTGTCCAACAGGCATTTCACTATCAATCCTCAAACATAAGGGCCTTCTCAGTCATCTGAAAAACCACATTGTGTCAGGGTCCCATGACATAATAGGACTCAGGAGGCCTTGTCAAAAATGCAATGTAGTGCTATGGAAAGGGCCCTGGATTTGGACTGAAAGGACATGTATTCTTATTTGGACTCTGATATTTACTTAGCTGCATAACTTTAGAGGAGTCACTTAACCCCTCTCAGACTTGAGTTTTTTTATCTGTAAAATGAGGAGGTTGGGTAAGATGAGCTACTAAGGTACTTAGAAGATGTATTTTCTTTCCTTCATCATTTGTTTATTTTTAACATTCATTTAAAAATTTTTTTGAGTTCCAAATTCTTTCCCTCACCCACCCATTGAGAAGGCAAGCAATATGATATCCATTATACATGTGATGTTATGCAAAACATATTTCTGTATTAGCCATGTTGCAAAAAAAAAGCATGAAAATCTTCACTCAGAGTTATCTGTTCTCTCTTTGGAGGTGGATAGCATTTTTCATCATGAGTCCTTTGGAATTGTCTTGGATCATTGTATTGAAGAGAGTAGCTAAGTCTTTCATAATACAATTAACAGTATTAGTAACAATACTGTTACTAAGTACAATGGTTTCCTGGTTCTACTTACTTCACTTTGCACCAGTTCATGTAAGTTTTTCCAGGTTTTTCTGAAACCACCTCTAATTTGTCATTTATGATAGCACAATAGCATTCCATCACAAACATATAACGCAACATGTTCAGCCAACTGATGGACATTCCCTTGATTTCCAATGCTTTGCCATACTTGGCAAATTTAAAATGATGATCCCTAAGAACCAAGGATCCCTTCTGAGGCTATGACAGTTATCATCACCCAAACCCTTTGGTGTACTCTGGGCCCAAGACCTCAGACAATTTTCAGAATAGGTGAGTGCATGAGACATCTCCAGGGACTAACATGGGAACACAAATGCAGATGTGCAAAGAAGCATCCCAGGAACCTCAGACTCTATGGAGCTAGTAACTCAATCTGCACAAGGAAGTGACAAACATGGCTCTTCTGCTCTCTCCTTTTAATGCCATTACTTATGAAGTCATAGAATAGAGCTGAATTTCAGGCTAAAGATTTGAGGTCTCCCTGATTCCAGCCTCAGAGAGGCAGAGAGGCCTTGTGGCTGCCTATCAGCAGCAAGGCTCTCTTCTTGCTCCTGCAGTTCAACTTTGCCGCCTTCCTGATTGTATGGCTGCTTCAGTCCTGGTGGAGGCTTCAGGGTCAGCTTTAAGAGGCCCAATACCCATGAACCTGGCTCCAAGTTAGGAGGAGAGGAAACTGACATAAAGAGTCTTTGCTGATGTTTTATATCCCTTTCCTTAATTGACCTGCACAAGAACCCAGGGCTACTAAGCAGAAAAGCTGGGATTCAAATCCGAGTTTCTTAATGCCTAGGCCATTGTCCTGCTATACACCCTGCAAGGAGATGAATTGGTTTTAGGTTTGTTGAGGAGAGGTGCCAGTAGGGTAGTCAGTTTGGAGATGTTCTGTGGGGATGGTGGTGGCAGAGAACAAGCATTTATTAAGCAGCTACCATGTGGTAGACATTGTACTAAGCCCTTTGGAAATATAATTTCATTTGGTCTTCACCCTGGGAGGCACATAATATTATTATTCCTATTTAACAGTTGAGGGAATTGAGGCAGAGAGTAATTAAGCAACTTACTTTAGGGTCACACAGTTAGTAAATGCTTGAGGCTGGATTTATGACTTCAGGACCAGCCTTCTATCCATTTCATCACCTAGCTGCCTTCCAGTTCCAGGAAGCTAGATATATAGAATTGCACTTTGGGAGAAAAATATGTGATAAAGTAGAAAAAGTATGGAACAGGGAGTTTAGGGACTTGGTTTCCAGTCCAGCTCTTTTTGTTATTAACTTTGGACTTATCCCTTAGCTTCAATGAATTTATTTGTTTTCAAAATGAGAAAACTATTTCATAGAGTTTTTGCAAGGAAAATCATGTTATGAATTAGATAAATTGTATTTAAATTGTTATCGTTTCTTGTTAGGCATCTCTTTCTTTTCATTCTTCTTCAATCGCACTCAGATAGAAAAAGTCCTGGGGCAAAATTCTTTTCTGTATTATGCCTTTATATGCAAAGTCTGGTAGACTACTAGTGATAGCCAATGTTTAGCGAGAGCAAGTTTCTGAAGGTCTTCTCAGGTTCTGATTGGTTGATTATATACCAATAAATTCATAACTTGCCCCTGAACTAAAACTATTTGCTTTCACTCTGGAAACCACTGGTGTTCATGGTCACATGAAGTCCAACACAACAAAGATTTTAAGGTGGAACAAAAAGGCAACAGATATTAACATGCCATTAACATAGTAAATGATAAAACAGTTATGTCAAGGGAGTTGACAGAAAATCTAACTTCTCTATGAAACTAGAAAGGAGAAGCAGATAAGATCTATAATTATTGGCTCATTAGATATTGGCTTCCTAGTACCACACAAATTACTAGCAAAGTATTTTATCAGCTTCTGTGAAATAAGACTGACTCAACTTTTCATAATAGAAGACCTGACATATTTGCAACTAAAAGATGCCAGTGATCTAACTCTGGGCCAATTATTTGTTCATATACTTTATATAAAGCATTCACAGCTCATGTCACTAAAAAAAATGCATAAATACTTAGAAGAAGACAATATATTGGCAAGAAGGATATGTCAGAAAATTCTAGAGTTTCAAAAAGCAACTTAACAATTTGGCAAATTGAATAAGCCTCAATGCACTGTCACATTTATATAATCTTTGTTAATTATTGCAAAGCCTTTGGTTCAGTTCAGTGCTCGTGGCTTATCTGTGTACTGCGGTTTGTTAATAGCTTTGATGGGTCTCAGTTTCCTCATCTGTAAAATGGAGATAATTCCTGTCTACCTCATGGGATGAGTATGAGGTTTCAAGTGAGATCTGAAAGCATTTTGTAAATCGAATAAATGTAAGGGAAGTTAGGTGGCACAGTGAATAGAGCACAGGGTCAGGAGTCAGGACAACCTAATTTCAAATCTGGCCTCAGACACCAGCTGTATAACCCAAGGCAAGTCACTTAACCCTGTTTGCCTCAGTTTCCTCATCTGTAAAATGAGTTGGAGAAGAAAATGACAAACCACTCCAGTATCCTTGCCAAGAAAACCCCAAATTGAGATCATGAAGTGTTGGACACGACTGAAAAATGACTGAACAATGAAAAAGAATTGTTGTTTACAAAGCTTTCTTTCTTAGAATTCTTCCCTCTTCCTAAGCTGGTGATGAATATACAGGAGGCATTCAGAAAACAACCTGCTGATCAATTAACTGATCTTAGTTTGTGGGGCATAAATCTTCCTCCAGAAGTCCCTCAATTACACTGAAGGTAATTTTTCCATTCAACAGCCTTTAGGGATGTTTCATTGCCTACAAGATACAATCATATTCCTTAGTCTCAAACTTAAGACCCTGAACAAGTCTCCTACCTGTTTTTCCATATTGATTTCATATTCATCTCTTTCTTGAACTCTGTGGTCCAGGCAAACAGTCTACTATTCCCCAAACTCAACACCCCATCATCTTTCTCTATAGATTGCACACCAATAGGTCCCTGCCCAAACTCCACTTAATGACTGTTTTCAGAATCCTCCAGCCTTCAAATTGCTTGTCAATAGAAACCGTTGCTCTTTCCCTCCCAGCTTTACTTACTTATTTTTTTTCTTTTGCACATTAAAGGGGCCATTCCCTAACTACTTCTTGTAGAGCCTTATTCCATGAAGGGCTTTATCTCATCTTAAGTGAGTGCTTGAATAGGGCAAGGTCTCCTATTGCATCCTGGGCCTTCTGCAGTCATCCTGATGACTATCTGGTTACTGGATCCAGATGGCTCAGGAGGGGAAAGTGAGGCTGATGACCTTTCACAGCCCTCCTTCTCTCAGAACAAAGTCAAGTCATGCCAGATGGCATGGTCTTCTTTGAAAATGAAGGACAAACGCAGACAGACAGACAGCACCGGCTGTTCCCCAGGCCTGGAAAGCCTTTCCTCATTGCCACCCCTTAGAATTCTTGCCTTCCTTCATGACTCAAATGAGGTACCACATCTTCTACGAAGGCTTCCCTGATACCCTAAGACATTAGTGTTGCCTCCTGCCTCAGTTTTTCTTATACTACAGTTATCCATTTTCTTTGCCCCAGTCCTACAGTAGAATGGGGCAGGATCTGGTTCATTTCTCCTCTCTATCTTTGTCTCCCTCTGTCTCTTAAAAGCTAGGTTCAGAGCCTTGTGCATAGAAGGTATTTATTAAGGGTTTGTTGAATTGAATTTGTTGATGGTTTTTGGACAGAAATAAGCTTCTAAGGGCCTGGGAACATGAGAGAAATCCTTCTGTATTCCTCAATGGAACATAGGCTGATTTTGCAGCTGAGTGATGAAGAGATAGGAAATTTCTCGTTCTTGGCTTAAGATTCCAGATACTGAACTTACAGTGATGCCTTTGGTAACTCCCCCTTTCATTTTTTCTTCAGTATTCATGACACCTTCTGCAAGCTCTGTCCCAGGGGCAAGTACTACAAGGAGGCCACCCTGACCATGGATCAAATCAGCTCCTTGCCAGCCTTGCGAGTGAGTTCGGGGACCTTGGGTCAGGTCTTTCTGACCTGCTTGGAGAAGGGCAGAATCCCAGAGAGCTCTGGAGATGACGAAACTCTCAGGGCAGATAAGCATATGCATTTACAGGGTCAGACTCTGCACAGTTAAAAGAACAAAGTCCTCTATGCTGTTTTTCATATTCTGCTCCTGAAATCAGGGGGAATTTGTTCTTTTGATAAACATTTACTGAGTGCTTATGATGTACAGAGCATTGTCCTAAAAGCTGGGGATACAAATTATAAGTTCAACCCAGACCCTGCTCTCAAAAAGTTTAATGTGTTTAGTTTTGGTTCAGAGAGACCAAAGGTTTGGGGAACTTCTGGTGTACAAACTTCTTTGACAATGCAGATTGACAACTCATTTGAAATTTACAGTTTTAGAGTTCTCTATAGGCATTGAAAGGTTAAGTATCTTGCCCTTGGGTGACACAGTTTGTATATATTAAGGGCAGGATTTGAATCCCAGATTGCATTTCTAAATGACTAAGATACCATTTGTGGAACAGTGTTGTACAATGGAAGGAACATTTAGTTGGGAGTTGTAGGGCTTGAATTTGAATTGACTTGTGTAGCCTTGGGCAAGTCATTTTCCCTCTCTGAGCCTCAGTTTCCCTATCTATAAAATGAAAGGATTGGACTAGATGAATCCCAAATTTCCTTCCCACTCTAGGTCTACAATCCTAAATCCAAATGATAAACTAAACTTCTTGGGGACAGGGGCTGTTTTGTTTTTGACTTTGTTTCCCAAGTATCTGAGCAGTGAGGTAAAGCAGTGGAGAGAGTACCAGCCCTGGAGTCAGGAAGATATGAATTCAAACCTTTTCTCAGATACTAGCTGTGTAACTCTAGACAAGTCACTTTACCCTGTTTGCTTCCATTTCCTCTTTTACAAAATGAGCTGGAGAAGGAAATGGCAAACTATTCCACTATCATGGAGTCATGAAGAGTTGAACACCACTGAAAACAGCTGAACAATAACAAATCCCAAGCACATACCATAGGGTCTGGCACTGCCCTCCCTCCTTCTGCCCCACTCCCCACTCTAAACCTGTGATTTCATTTATGTAAGGGACTTCCAGAAAGGAAACTGCATCTACTAATGCAAATCAGCAGTTATACTGAATTGGTCCTTTTTATAAATGAAGGACAAACCACAACAGTCTAAGAGAGTTGCTCTGGGTCACAGAGAGGTTTAAGTGACTCATTCAGTGATACGGTCAATCTAGGTAAGAAATAGGGGCTTTACTTGAGTTCTTCCTGACTACAAGGTTAGCTCTCTATCTACCACAGTGTCCCTCTTGTACACAATAAATAATGATGTTTGATGAAAACTAGAATTTGTATAGCACTTTAAGGTTTGCAAAGAGTTTTTAAAACATTTGATCTTCTTGAGAGGTGTTCTAATGATCACCATGTTACAGATCAGGAAACTGAGGCAAACAAAGATTAATTAACTTACCTAGGGTCACACAGCTAGTAAACATCTGAAACTGTAATTGAATCCAACTCCAGGTCCAGTGCCCTATTGACTAGACTATCTAGCGGCCTCTTAATAAACGTTAGCGTAGCATGGAGTATGTCATGTGTGGCTCTTAGGTGAGACAGATGTCTAACATCTTCTTTCTCCACCCTTGTCCAAGAGAGGCAGAGAGGGGAAGCAGAAGTTTAGGGCCAACAACTCTTCTCTCCTCAAAGAGAGGGGGTACCAGCCTAGAATTATATCTGCTTCCTTAAATTTCATGACTCTAGGGTATATGATTTTTAGGTTCAAGGTAAACTCCTGATCACTATTTCTCAAAAGGGAAATGAGGTACACAGACTTTATATCCAAGACTTAACTTCCTTCTCACCAAATACCAGTTTCACAATGAAGACTCATAGTAGATAACAAAGAAACACATTTATCCAAGTTGATAGCAAAACAGAAATCAGAGAAAGCACACATGTGAGACTATATAGTGGCTAGTAGAGTGAGGGAGTTCTCCTATTAGGATCAAGGTAACTCAGCTCAACCAAGAAAGAGAATATCAGATCTCACCCTAGGGGACATGCTCAGAAGTCTCTAGCATAGTAATCTGGGAACAGGGCCATGATGGAGATTACCAACAACTCTCAGGTCAGCTTCTTCCTAAAGTCTTTTTCTCCCTTTAGTAACCTGAAGAAGGTGTGGCATTGAACATATTTTCTCTCAAAGCTGGAAGCCAAACATGGCTGAAGCAACTCAAGAGCCCAAAGAGACTGAAATGACCCAGATCTCTTTTCCCAATCTCTTGCTGACTCTATCCCCGCCCTCATGCAGGCATAGGATGTTAAACTTCACCAGTGAGGATAAAGTCTCATACCAATGGGGTTTGAGATTCAGGTTACATTCAGATATTACCTCTAGATAGAGAGCTGATGGAGTCAGAGTGCAGATTAAAGTATTTTCTTTTCTGTCTTTCTCTTTTAAGCATGACTAACACAGGAATTTTTTTTTTGCTTGATTATTCATTATTTGTAATAGGTTTTGTTTTTCTTACCTTCTCAGTGGGTGGGGAAGGAAGAAGAGATAGGAAAGAGAGAATTCTAAACTGAAAATAAAATTAAGTTGAATTGTAAAAAGAAATATTAGGTTTTTTATTATATAAGAGGGTTTTCCCCAAACCCTTAACCCTAATTTATACTGTTATAACTAACAATCTTCTTTGTACCCTGATAGTTTTATCAAGTGGGAACATCTTTCTGATGCATTTCATACTAAACAAATCAAAGGAATAAATTAAATTTAGGCAAATCCTTAATCAATTTGAGACTGGTGTGTTTTTGAAATATTGGATGAAATAAGACCATCATAAAGGAATTTTGTTGCAATTGGTTAAAAGAATTAGGACCTGCATATACTAAAGAAAGGATTCAAGTTTAGTCCATTTTTGGGAGACCTTTGAGATGACAGCCTCTGCCAGAGGGAAAGATTTGGACTTCCCATCAGAGCTAGCTAGTAGCTCCCAGGAAAGCAGTGACCCCAAGGACAAACTAGACACATCAAAGAAAGACAGTTTTAGGGAATGTGACCTCTTTCAGTGTAACTAGAAACTCTATAAAGGCACCAACCCCTAGAGTCTATCAGAGAAAGCGATCACAGAGAAAGTTCTGTGTACTCTCGAGTAACTTCATGAGGACTTCATATAGAGAGATAGGTAGATAAAAAACATTTGTTAAGTTCCAAGGACTGTGCTAAGCACTGGAGACAAAAATGCAAGCAAATAAAACATTCCATTCCCTCAAAGAACTTCCATTCTAATTTGTGTGGTTATTTTTATAATGTGGATAGGAGTGCTGGAATTGGGAGGGGGTAGGTATCGTATGGTGTAGTCATGGCCTGGAAGTGGTCTGTAGGCCTGGTTAAAGGTGAGATAAGGCAAAAAGAAAAAAAATTCTTGCCTATTATAGCTGAGTTTAAGGTTGCAGCAGGGAGAGGAAATGAAGATGATGACTGAATTGGAGCCAGCATAGTGAGATGTCTGAGAAATCAAGAGAGGAATTAAAGGATCCAATCAGGAGCTGGGAGTATCTGCTTTGCCACCAAGCTTAGGTTCTCCTGGACGCTACATATTTTGGGGAGAGCGTATTCTAGACCTTTAGGGTAAGATTTTTTGCAACTGTTCTTACTATACCATGTTATTAAAGATCCTTTTCTCAGTGTTAATTTGTTGGCTGACTGACTGATCGTCAATGGAGAGCACGATAGATAACTCAGTACCAGAAAACCACATCTAATCTGTCAGAATCTCCTAGAACCCTGAGGGGAGAAATAATGAGTCATTCTTTGAGGACTCACCTACTAGTAATAGCGAGAGTTGGGGAAATAATGTGGAGTGCTCTAAAATAGACACTATTCTCTAGAATCTTCTTGAGTAGTTGTGGTTATAGCACCTGTGGGAAGCAGTGTGTATGTGTTCGTTCTTCGTTGCCAAAGAAGATCATGCCATCAGAGAAATAATGACATGACTTGCACTTGATTCTTGTTTTTTTTTGAGTGAGGGAGGGCTGAGCAGGTCACCAGCCTCACTTCTCCTCCAGAGCCATCTGAAATCAGTGACTAGATATTCATCAGGATGACTGGAGATGACCCAGGATGAGGCAATTGGGGTTAAGTGACTTGCCCAAGGTCACACAGTTAGTGAGTGTCAAGTGTCTGAGGTGAGATTTGAACTCAGGTCCTCCTGACTCCTGCCCTGGTGCTCTATCCACTGCACCATCTAGCTGCTTGGGAAGCAGGAAGGGGAAGGAACACAGCACAGTTCTGGATGTGACAAGTCCTTCAGGTGTGTACTGTAGCCCATCTCCCAAGGTGAACATTTCTGGATCTTCTCACGCCTGGAAAGTTTTAATGGACTTGCTGGCTCCCACTATGAGTCAGTACTGCGATGTGGGCAGCCAAGAAAGCTTCAATAATGGAAATATAATACCCAGAATGAGGGAGGCAATAATCTTGCTGGATTTTGCCCTGGTTAGACCACATTTAAGATGTTGTATTCCTTTTGAGGACATTGTTAAACTATAGTGTATTTAGCAGGAGGTATATTGTATTGGGGGGAGGGGGTTCTTAAAAAACATGTCATACAAAGTTTCATTGAAGAATTAGGGAGTTTTAGCTTGAAGAAGATACCAGAGGAAGGGCAGAGCTTGAATCATCAGAGCCCTAATGTCAACCATGGCAGAGAAGTATAGTAAGTACAAAAATTCATTTCCTGCATTCTTTTAGCAGCTGGAAATTCCTATTGCAGGGGTCAGTAAAGTTTTTCTGCAAAGGATCTGATAGTAAATATTTTGGCCTTTGTAAGCCAAAGAAGCAAAATCAAAATTATTATGTAGGTACATATATAACAGGAGAAAAAACAAATTTCCACAAAATTTTTATTGATGAAATTCAAAATATAGTAACAATCCTATTAATTATAACTGAGTATACTTTTATAAAAATTTTTTGTTTTGGAATAACATTTTCTTAAGTGGGGTTCAAAGTTAATGTTTTCTGGTAGCAAAATTGATTAAAATTGTTCAGCTGTTAATGCTGATATATAATAAGACTTCATGTATTCCATCTTTGAAATTGTCTTTTTCCATAGATGGGTACTATCAGATACTAATATCAACATATAAGCATATGATTTTAACTAAGTATATTTATCACTTGAAAGGCATGTATATATTTTCATAATTCTATAATTCTTCTTGAATTGGAGGTTAGGTGGAATCTCTTTAATTGCAGTTAACTGGATTTTGAAATATGGACATTTCTCTTGAACTTTTTTGCACTGTTTATTGAGAGCTGAAAAAAACTGCTAGAACTGTAGTTTGAGCTTGGAAAATACATCCACTGCAAATTTGTATGGGAATGGATATCTGGCTTCTTTTTTTGACTTTTGACAGCATGAGAAGTGTATAAAGCAGTTTGACATAACTTGTAACTGACACAGTGGTTATGCACTAGTAGTGAAAAGAAATAAAATGCTGCAGTTCAGGATTAGGTGTACTGCTCCATATGCTGCTGAGTTATAATTGCATCACTGTGATTCATAATGCACTGAGCAGCACCACATATGGTCTCTTTTGCAAATCCTCTGCTCTGTCATTGCAAGATGAAAGCAACCATAGATAATACACAAATGAATGCATGTGGCTGCATTCCAGTAAAACTTTATTTATAGACACAAACTAGAATTTCATATAATTTTCACTTGTTGTGAAATAATACTCTTCATTTGATTTTTTTTCAGCCATTAAAAAATGTAAAAACAATTCTTAGCTTGAAGGTTATACAAAAATAGGCAGTGGGCCAGATTCGATCCAGGGGATAGCTTGCCAACCTTTGCTCTACAGTGACTAGCCTTCCTCCTAAGCAACTGAATTTTTATTAATTACTTATTATATTGAGAGGTAGGCATGGTGGACAGCCTGATACTCCTTGAAGTCAGGAAGACCTAGATTCAAGTATTATCTCTGAGGCATACTGGATATGATCTCAGGGAAGTCATAATGTTTCAGTGCTCTCAGTGACTCTCTATAACTATAACTTGGAGAGAAGGTCCTGGCCTACATTAGTAGAAGAAGTTCCCTCACCAAGGATTTCTCTATACCAAGGAAATAATAGGTCCATTTCCTATTCCTGTTCCCACTTATGAACTACAACATTGATCTGATAGTCTGTATTTATGCATCTTGACCCCAGGCATATTTTGTGATACTTGCCTTGGGTATCAGATTTGCTAGTTATCATTCAAAGCATGATTACCATCTTCAAATATTTGAAGGTCTGTCATTCAGAAAAGGAATCTGACTTGTTTTGCTGAAGCCTGAATAGGTGGTTGGGAGAGGGGTAGAGGCAGCAAAGGTGTAAATGTTACAAAGAGGAGGGTTTAGGCTCAACATAAGGAAAACTCTCCTAATAGTGAGAGCTGTCCAAAAATGGAATAGAATACTGCAGCCAGTGATCGGTTCCTCAACATTGGATAGCTGTAGGCAGAGACTGAATGAGCAACTGGGAATATTATTTGATGAGATTCATCTCTTCCAGCACTGTCTATGATTCTGACTTCTACTGACAGCAAACTCAGCTTCACAAGCAGCCAGTTTCATTTGTTGAACTTTTCTTCTATCCATCCTTTAATAGCTCCTCTGTCATACCCATCCTCTGACTAATCTTCATTTTTCTCTCTTTCTACTAGTGATTTCTCCATTGCCTAAAACAAGTCCATGTATCCTCCATCCTCAAAAACCCTCATGTGATCCATCCATTTCTGTTACTGGCGTTCCTGTAGCTCTTTTCCTTTTTATGGCTAAATTGCTCGAGAAAGCCATCTACAATGGATGTCTCTCCTTCCTTTCCTCTCACTCTCATCTTAATCTCTACAGTCTGACTTCTGACTTGATCATTCAATTTTAATTGCTTTCCCCAAAGTTCCTCACAATCTCTTAATTCCCAAATCTGATGGCCTTTTCTCAGTCCCTATCCTTCTTGACTTCTCTGTGGGCTTTAACACTATTTATAGATCACTGCCTTGTCCTGGATTTGCTCTTCTTTCTAGGTTTTCATCACACTAAGTTCTTCTGGTTCTCTTTCTACCTGTCTGACCACTCCTACTCAGTCTACATTGCTGGATCTTTAAGTCAGACTAACTAATTGTGGGCATCCCCCAAGGTTCTGTGCTTAGCTCTCTCAAACAAATACTTCGTTTGCGTGCAAAGTCCTTTATAACCTGGTTCCTCCTATTTCTTTTTCAGTCTTCTTTTTCCTTACACCTCCTACATACTCTGCAATCAAATGACACTGGCCTCCTGGCTTGATGTCTGACATCATCTCCCAATTCTGGGCATTTTCACAGGCTGTCCCCTATGCCTGGTATTCTGTTCCTCCTCATATACTTTTCTTGACCTCCTTGGTTTCCTTCATGTCCCAGCTAAAATTCTGCTTTCCACACAGAAGACTTTCCTTGTCTCCTTAACACCAGCACTTTTCCTCACTTGATTATCTCCAATTTATCCACTATCTAGCTTTTTTGTTTGTTTGCACAGTCTCTCTCACTGTACTGTATTTTCGGTAGAAAGTGTTCAGACACAAGGTCTAACACAAAGCAGGCATTTAATAAAAAGTTCCCTACCCAAGCTCTATTTAATGCCTGTATTTTGGGCCCTCCTGGCTCAGAGTGAATATCAATAGTACCTGTTTCTCTTTGGAATAGCAACTCAGAGGATCTTCCCCTCCCAGCTTGCTTTTTTTTTCTTTTCCTAATTAAAGGGACCATCCCTTGACTCCTTTCCTAAAGAGGCCTATTCACTTGAATGGGTGTTACCTCACTCCAAGTGAGTACCTGAAAAGGCTTTAGACTAAAAGGGCCAGGGTCTCCTATTGCACCAGGGCCATCTCCAATTATCCTGATGAATATCTGGTCACTGGATCCAGGTGGTTCAGGAGAAGAAAGTGGGGCTGATGACCTTGCACAACCCTCCTTCACTTAAATCAAAGTCAACAGCAAGTCATGTCATCATTCCCTGATGTCATGGTCCTCTTCAAAAACAAAGGATAAATACAACAACCTGTTGACTGACATTCTTCATAAAGCCTTCCTGGATTCTCCCAAGCTGAAGTGACAGTTCTTTTCTCAGAACTCTTATTGCCCTTTTTTTGCTCTCTTAAGCATTTATTTTATTTACTTTTACACTACAATTAGGTATGGGTCCTGGACTGCAACAAATATGTCATTTAGCTTTGCATCTCTCAAACCACCTAGCACAATGCTTAAGAGCTCAATAAACATTTGTTAAACTGCATTAGGAAAGTTGAATTGAAATCTGCCCTCCTGTATCTGTCATCCATTTGTCCTCCTTGAACCCTCTGCAGCCACATAGAATAAGTCCAATCTCTCTTACATTTGACAGACTTCAAATATTAGATTTAACCCATTCTTCCATCCTGTTGAAATCTTCCTGGACCCTGATTTTATCAAAAAATATATTCACTATCCTTCCCAGCTTGGTGAGAGATGAAAATTTGATAGGCACACCATCTACATTTTAATTCAAGTCACTAGAGAAAATGTTGATGAAATAGGCCTGAGGACAGAAGCATAAGACTAAAGACCTCCTTGCAACTCAAAAATGGAAAGGAGCAATGCTTTGGTCAGCATAGGAACTCCCTTCATCAACTGAGAGCCAGATAAAGAAGTCTCTGCCTTAGGCAATAAATTCCAGGGAGTTTCCTGAAGAAAAATCTTGAAGTCACAGGAAGGTAGAACTGGTAACGAATAGCAGGCTAGGAATTGCACTTATCTCTTCTAACTCTGAACGTAGCATGCCTGCTGCATCACTATCTTGTTCATTCAGTAAACTGAAATTCATCTGCTGCATTGTCACCTAGCCCACATTTGTCCGTCTTGTCCACAAGGGTACGACGGAAGGCCAAAGATACCCAGATCTACCAGTCAATCACTATCAATAAAGGAAACAACTGTCACTACTCGTTTAGAGTGAATCCATGCTGGTTCCAAGTGGTCCCCGCTTTATTTTCCTTTAAATTACCCATTTAATAGAAGCAGGAATGACACTATGGAAAGAGTACTGGATTTGGACTCAGATGACATAGATCAAAACCTAGTCCTGCCATTTACTGATTATTGACCTTCTATGGGTCATGTAGTTTCTCTGAACCTTGAGTTCCTCATCTGTAAACAAGGACGTTGGTTCAAACGATCTTTAAAGTCCTTGATAGCTCTAACATTCTCTAATTGTATAATTCACCTCAGCTAGACTCTTGACTATCACAAGGTGAAATCTATCTTCTTGTTTTTCTTAGGTTTAAATCCTTTTTACTGATGTTTTTACTATTTAAATCAGTCCAAACTTCATTGTCCATAATAGAAGAGGAGCCAATTAACAGTCAAATAGTTTAGTTTTCTCTCCTCTGCTTTTCTGTTGGCACAATGCTGTATTAACTTGACATTGTATCTATAACTATATATTTCCTCAATTTAAATTAGGATCTTAGGGGCAATCTTGAAGTCACTTAAAAATTAGTCATGTAGACTTTTTTATCTAGGGTTATCCCATCTTTTCCTTTTTTTTCGTGTTATATTAATAGTGATACCTTATATTTCACAGCATTCCCTTGTGGGTTCCAGATGCCAGACAGATGTGTCCTTCATTTCTACACCTGACAGATGAGATATAATTTTAAATTCCATGTGATTTAAAACCTGGAGAAAATGCACAGGGTTCAAGAGGTTATATATTTTCAAGGATCTTCACATCAGAGACTCTCCAGTGCCATTAAGGGAATGGATAAGCTTTGGAGAATTTTTCCTTTTTTCATCTTATTACCCTGACTCAGACAATCAGGATAACTCCATTATCTGACACAACCAAATATATTTTGTCATCAACTCTCCTTGGAAGTACATGGCCCCACACACTCAGAGAATGAATAGTTTTATTTACAGGTCAAAGAAAACAAATATAGCTCCCACCGAGCTTGACAAAGAATATCTGACCATGAGTAGCCCTCCCAGAAGCCTGTAGAACTGGTTACTCCTCAATATTACCTTGAGTTGGGCTAAAGTCTTCCTCTAGTAATCTAATTGCCTTCAGTTCTCAATCTGAGACTCCTATGGAGCCCCATTCATCACCAGTGTTCCCCTTCACTGTTCTGTTGGTCTTTCTGCAGATAGCTCATCATTCTGCCTGCAGTTCCCTCTGTAGCTCCCAACAGACTGAGGAAGATGTTGTTCTTCATATCACTGCCTCCTTCATTCCCTCCTTCTACATAGCATCCCTTTGTCAGCAGATCTACAACAAATGTAGTCAGTAATTCATTGCTCCCCCATTGCTGCCTCTTGTGACAGTCTCTTTAATCACCTCAGAAGTGAACTCTCTTCTCAGAGTCTTGTCTGGTTGTTGCAGAGGAGGGGCTCCGGAGTGCCGTTGTTTCTTCCTGAGACTTTTGTCATCCTTGCATCCATTTCTAACATAGTGCCAACAAAGGACTCTGGGTGTCTCACTTGTGCTACAGTTTTGCAGATTTCTTGCCTCATGGAAGTTTGCCCAGCAAACAAGAACACATGGCTTCTCTCATCTTCCAAATGGGACTCCATCTCCAAGGTCAGGGTGAATATCACAGTCCCATGCCCTCTTTCTCCTAGCACCTAGCCAGTGTACCTCCCACCTATGCCAGTAGTATTAGGGAACTTAAGAGCCCCCTAATAGCTTCTCCTATCTTCCCTCCTACCCCAACCGCCCCTCGGAGGCTAGCTGAAAAGGGTTATTCAAATTGCTTGGAGCTGCTTCTAGAGACATCCAGGTAGGGGAAAAGTTAAGTACTCCCTTCCCTTTCCCCACCCCCTCCCCCGGGGATGAGAAAAATGTAGTCCCCATATGGCCATTCTGGCTCTGCTCACTGAAATGAGTTTTGTGGGAGTGAATATTTACATGGACTGAGAAATAAAAAACATTTATGGCCAGGAGCCATGCCTATATAAAGTGGATAGATGTCTGGTTTAACAGAAAAGTCTTAGATGTTAACTTCCTCTCTGAAGATCATGGGATTTTAGAGCTGGGAGGGGATTCTGGGGTCACTGAATCCAACTCCTCCTTTTGTAGGGGAGGAAAATGAGGAATGAAGAAGTCTAGTGAGTTTGCCCTGGTTTGCTAGAGAAATCTGTGGCAGAGAAATGATCAGAACCCCTGTCTTATAACTCCAGTAGCACTATTCTTGATACCATACTGAATTGCTTTCCCTTTGACGCATCTCCTTCAATTTCCTTTTAGTCCTCCTTTGGTCCTTACCCCTTCTGTTTTCTCTTTCTCTCTCTCCCCCTCTCTTCTTCATGGAGAGCCATATTTATTCATCAAATCACAGTCTTCGTATTTCCCTATGCCGGAGACTTTTTAGGGTTAATGTCCTGAGCAATTCTCTTGATTAGAATCGTCTATGGCTATGTCCACTTCCTCTCTGACTTCGTTCTCTTTTCCTAGGCTGAATTTTATAATCCAAACATGTCTGATACTAAGGATGAGTACCTGGTGCAACCTCCTACCTCTTCTCCTTTTTACAGTTGGTTCCACAGTTTTGCCTGCTCTGGTCTGCACAGGCATTTCTGAAGTCTGGTCACTTCTAGGTTAAGCCCTGGAAAGCTTCCTAGCCTGGCTCAGGACAGTGGAAGAATCCGCGTACCAATGTTTTAGTCTTTGCCATCTCTGGAAAGAGACACAGCCCTTCCCCCAGTGCAGCCTGGAAGAGCTATGCATGACTCACCCTTTAAAATGATTGCAAGATTGCTCCTAGGATTTTAATTAAAAGTTGGGAAGTACACAGATAAAGATATGATACCAGGTTAGCCAATGATGGCACTGAAGGGCTTTCCTATTTTTCATTCCAGTCTATCTATGCAGGAGAAAGGAATTAGAATCCTTTCAATTTCTGCCTGTACCTAAGCCCTAGAGGTGACACAATGGGCCCACAGAGGAAGTAGAGATAAGGGCAAAAAGAGGATGGAGAGACTAGTAGGCTCAAAGCACATAGAAAAGGCTGGGCACCAATAGCAGAAAGGAGAAGATGGCAGAAGATGGAATAGTAAGAGCTAACATTTATACAGCACTTTAAGCACTATGTTGTTTTGGAGGGAAGAAGGTAGTATCTCCTTTCATTCATTCAATGTGGGAAGATTTAGAGCTGGGAAGAGGCCTTAGGGGCTGCTTCATCCAACTTCATTTACAGATTTAAAAAAAAAACGGAAAAATTGGGGCCCAGAGAGAGAAAATGACTTTGCTGTTACTCAGTCATGTACAACTCTTCATGACCCCTTTGGGGTTTTCTTAGCAAAGATACTAGAGTGGTTGGCCATTTCCTTCTTCAGCTCATTTTATAGATGAGGAAATCAAGGCAAATAAGGTTCAGTAACTTGTCCAGGGTCACACAGCTAGTAAGTATCCAAGGCTGGATTTGAACTCAGGTCTTCCTGACTCCAGGCTTGGCAATCTATCCACTGTGCCACAAACCACCCAGCAAAAGTGACTTTGAATCCTAGATTTAGAGCTAGAAGGGACTTCAGAAGCCACCTAGAATTAATCCTTTGTTTTACAGATGAGGAAACTGAGACCCAAAGAGTTTATGATCTGTCCAAGGTTGCATGGGCAGTAAAAAGTTGAATTGGCATTTAAACCCAGATCCTTGGACTCCAAACCAATGAAATATAAACTCCTTAAGATTATGGATAGTCTCATTTTTCTTTATGTTCCTCCAGCACCTGACACAGTGCTTGCCATTCAGTAAGTGCTTAATAAATGGTTGTTGAATTGAATCTTAACAAAAAAACTTTTTTGACTCCTGAAAGACTATTTTTCTGGTTTTCATGGGATCATAGATTTAAAGTTAGAAGGGACCTTGAAGCCCATCTCATAAAAATGCTTCATTTTACAGAGGAAAAAATTGAATCTCCAAAAGGATGCATAATTATGAGTTCAGAGGAACTGAAATGCATAAATTTAGAAGTCATCAAGTCCAACTCTTTCATTATACAGATGAGGAAGCTGAGAACCATAGGGGTTAGGTGACTTGACCAAGATCACATAGATTGTTACGTGACAGAGTCAGAATCCAACATGTCTCATTATTAGTCCCCCTCTAAAGAAGGGCTTGATCTTTTGTGTGTTACTTATCCTTTGTCAATCTGGTGGTGTCGTCTGTGGACCCTTTTCCAGAATAATGTTTTCAAATGTGCAAAATAAATGCATATTTTTAATGAACAAAATATATAAGATTGCAAGGGAAATCAATTATATTGATATACAGACATCAAAACATATCTCTTTTAAAAAACAAACTGACAGACCCCCAGACTAAAACAATTCAGTAAGTGCATTATTCAATGCTCCCTCTCACCCTAAGCATGTTCCCTCCTACATGGAAAATACATATTATTCAATATTATTCTATGTTCAATGCTGTTTACAGTGGGTAAGGGGAAAGGGGAATGTAGATAGCCTAATCCATGCTCTGGGGGAGGTTACGGTGTGGTTACTGTGCTGTTGCTTGTGTCCTAAAATGCAAAGGGATGAAGAACGTCTATTGCCCAGACTATGAATATGCAGGTAAACAGACAACCCATGAGGCTTATTTATCAACATATATATCTTGATTGGACCCTACAAATCAATGATGTGTTTGGTCCAGAAGTGAACCCAAAGGGAAAGTAAATGGTTTTGCCCTTGGAAAACTGAGAGTTCTTTTAATGACCCCAAACTTCTCCCTAAAACAAAGGCCCATCTTTTAAACTACTTTATATTCTTCTGGCAATGCAGTATGGCTGTGAGTCATGGAACACCAATGTCACCAAAGAGTCAATGTTGAAGAACACACAAGAGTGATGGAGTGGGCACTTAGTGGGCATGAGCAGGCTTCAATGCCTTACAAATGAGGAATTACCAAGGAGAAGTGGTGCAAAGAATGTCACCATGGAAAGTATTTGAGTGAAAGAAAAGAGAGGCCGATCATGCAAGATACAACCCAGGGATTGCTCTATAGATAGAGAAAGTTTGAAGGAGCCCAGGTATGTTGTTGCTGTCTTTTTTGTTTTTCCTTCATTTTCAAAGAAAACTAGTGACATCATAGAGCGATGTCTTGACTTGCACATGAATTGGATTTAAGTGAGGCAGAGTTACACAAAGTTGTCAGCCTAATTCTCCCTTCTAGAATCACCAGAGTCCATGACAGGACAAAAGTCAAGATGACTGGCAATGGCCTGGATTGCAGTGGGTGTCCTTAGCATCTTCAATGTCTGACTAAGTTCTAAGCACTCCACAGCACCTACTTCAGCTGCCTTCATGGCAATTGGAACAAATTGTTCTCATTCACCCATTCCACCACATGCTTGGGTAAACATACCCCTAAGTCACTGATGGGTTTGAAGCCTGTCAGTTACTCTCAACCTGGTTTAACAAAGATGGTTTTATTGGGGTATGACTGCTGTATGTGCTACAGCTTCTTAGAGTCACAGGAGTGAGTTGGGTGAAAAGTAGATCTCTTATAAAAAACTTATGGAAAGACACCAATAATCACATAAAATAGGTAGTCTTGGATGGGTTGCTGGATGGATCTGCATTGTTGGATGGAATACTAACATGAATGAATGAATGAATGAATGAAAAAGGATTACATGCTTACTATGCACCAGGAACTGTGGTAATCACTGTAGCTATTTTAATTTGGGAAACAACCCACATAGGGGAGTGATGAACAGGAAAGGGAGTTTTAGTCTTAGTGCAAGGAATGGCAAATTGATCCATAGGAAAATTCTTTGAAACATCTTTTCCAGAAACAAAGTAATGTTGATCAGATTACTAGGCCTGAGAAGTTGTTGTGTTCATCCTTAGTTGCTGAAAAAGACCATGCCATCAGAGAAACAATGACATGACTTGTACTTGACTTTGTTTTGAGTGAGGGAGTGCTCTGCAAGGTCACCAGCCTCACTTCTCCTCTGGAGCCATCTGAATCCAGTGACCAGATATTCATCAAGATGACTGGAGATGGCCCAGAATGTAATGGGAAACCTTAGACCCTTAGGCCAAGGTCTATTCAGGTACTCGCTTAGGGTGAGGTAATGCAAATTCAATGAATAGGCCTGTTTAAGAAGTGATCAGGGGATGACCTCTTTAATGAGACAAAGAAAAATAACATCTAGTTGAGAGGGAAACAGAAACAGTTACTACTGATAATCACACTTAAGCCAGGAGGGTCCAGAAAACAGCCTTTAAGTGGAGCTTGGGCAGAGGCCTAGGTGTTGTCCAACTGATGGGCTTCAGAGTACAGTAGGTTTAAGGTTTTGGGGAAGGGAAGGGAAGGGAAAGGAAGGGAAGGGGAAGGGAGAAGAAATCTATCTAGTAAACCTCAAGTTAACTGGGCATCTTCTGGTCATCCAAATTTACCTTCCTTTGGAGAGGAGAAGGAAGGGGAGGGGGAGACAGACAGGAGAGGAGGGGTTGAATTATCCAACTAGCTGGGTCTTCATTCAAACAGTTACATCTACTCACAGACTGTTGTGTTCATCCTTCGTTGCCAAGAAGACATGCCATCAGAGAAATGATGACATGAAATGCACTTGACTTTGTCTTGAGAGAGGGAGGGCTCTGCAAGGTCACCAGCCTCACTTCTTCTCTAGAGTCATCTGAATCCAGTAACCAGATATTCATCAGGATGACTGGAGATGGCCCAGGATGCAATGGGACACCTTGGACCCTTTAGGCCAAGGTCTATTCAGATACTCACTTATGGTGAGGTAATGCCCTTTCAGTGAATAGGTCTGTTTAAGAAGTAATCAGAGGATGGTCCCTTCAGTGAGGCAAAGAAAAATCCTCAAGAAGTAGAATGTGGGGGGAGGGGCACATGGCTAGATAGATGTGAAGCATGGGCCAGTCTTAAGATCATTAGACATAGTGGGCTGGGCAAGTTTATCTTCAATCACTCAATCATCAACCAGCACTGTTCAGTTCCAGGGCAAGAGCTCCACACTTGAGTGGAATGATTTACCCAGGGACTGGGAACATGACTTCTGGAGGACCAATCGAGAGGCTGGAATTCCAGGTCAGGAAAAGCACCACTTCTCTCCTTGGTAATTTCTCATTTGTAATGCATGGAAACCTGCTCATGCCCACTATGTGCCCACTCCATTGCCCTTGCGTGATCTTCAACATTGATTGTTTAGTGACGTTGGTGTTCCATGACTCACAGCCCTACTCCATTGCCAGAAGAATACAAAATGATTTAAAAGATGGGTCTTTGTTTTAGGGAGAAATTTAGGGTCCTTAAAAGAATTCTCAGTTTCCCATGGACAACTGCAGCAAGATGACCTGGAACGGATGGATACTTGTGATGTGATCACAGGTCTATTGGAGTATTATTGTATCATCATAACTCAAATTCTCTCAGATTGGTGAACTCCCAGTGTGTTGTTCTTTAGTTGTTTCTGAATCTTTGTGACCCCATGTGGGGTTTTCTTGGCAAAGATAATGGAGTGGTTTGCCATTTCCTTCTCCAGCTCATTTTCCAGATGAGAAAACTGAGGCAAATATGATTAAGTGACTTGCCTAGGGTCACACAGCTAGTAAGCATCTGAGGCCAGATTTGAACTCAGGTCCTTCTGACCTCAGACCTGGTACCCTATCCACTGCACCACATAGGTACCCCTCTTATAGATTTTAAGGAAAGACTAATATCCGGGAGGAATTGTGTCTAGCCTAGTGTAGTCTACTTGCACTTGAATGGCCATTTCCAGCTCCTGGGACTCTCAGACCTGTCTTTCCTTCTTGTTGGGGCAAGGCAGGAAACCTAACACCAGTTCTAAAGGGATGAGAATAAATTGACAAATCAATGAACAAGCATTTATTATACACCCATTCTGTGCCACACTATGTATCTCTGAGGTTACAAAAACAAAACAGACTTCAATAAAAACTGAATATCTATAGAGTTTAAAAGACTGAGAGGTAGAAAGATAAAGGAAAAACCTTTCAGATGCAAAATTCTTCACCTTAGAAAAAAATGGAGCACAGATAGATGACAGAGGATAGAGCACTGGGCTTGGAATCAGGAAGATTCATCTTCATAAGTTATTCATCCTTTGTTTTCAGAGGACCAATGACATCACAGGGTCAAGACTTCATGAGTTCAAATCTAGTCTCAGATACTTATTAGTTGTGTGACCCTGGGCAGGTCACTTAACCCTTTTGCCTCAGTTCCTCATTAGTAAAATGAACTGGAGAAGAAAGTGGCAAGGCACTCCAGTATCTTTGATAAGAAAATCCTAAATGGGGTCACAAAGAGTCAGACAAGACTGAAAAATGAAAAAAGCAACAACAATAACAAGAAAAAATGGAATCCTTAAATATTTTAATTGCATATGAAGAAGTCAACAAGACAAAGCATTCTCCTCTAGGCCATAGACTAGATAGAGGCATCCAGGGATGTGGCTAATCTTTAGTATTCACACCTTGTCCTTAGCCAGTCTGCTTAGTGTTCTCAAAGGAGTATGGCAGTTGAAAAATACTGATCTACCTAAGGGACGTGGTGTTACTCCAGGAGGGAAGGGGCTTTTGAGCAGGAAGAATTCATGGAAAAATAGGTCCAGATCTTTACATCTTCTACTAAGAAGAGATTAATAACTCCAGGACTGAGCATCCCAGGGAAGCAGAGAGAAGAATTATCTTCCTGTCTTAAATTAAAGGTCATTTCTCTGTCTGAAAGAGCTTTTGCAGTATTCTAGCTGAACAAAAGTGTAGTAATCCTTTGCTCCACCATCATTTCCCTATGCATATTTTAGTGACATTGTACTATACTTTGGGTTCCCTTATGGGGTGGCTTGTCCTGGTGTTGGGTAAAATTGTTTTGTAATGATTGGTCTTGCCATTTGAGTAAATGGGGACTCACCCATCCAGCGGCTCTGTGAGGTGGGTGAATGAGCCCTGAGGGGTTACATCACATGAGTATGTGATGTGCAAAATACATGAAATAAATATGTCAATATCAAAATCCATAGGTATGTGGGGTGTGCAAATTCATTTATGTAATTAATTTTATTGAACTTCAGTTACAATAACTAATTGATCCAAGCTGGAGAACATGATACCTGGTGAAGCTGGTTTCACAGTGGGCAAGAAGCTAGAGCCCATTAGCTTCAATAGGTCATGTATGCTAATTCATTAGGCAAAACATTTTTTTTTGCACACTTCTCAAGGAGGCCACATAGATATTAGATGTCTGAGACCTTGGCCATATGATAAGTCTGTTGGGAAAGCAGAGAAGGGGGAACAGCTCCCAAAAGCCTTGACTTCCTCTTGAAAGTCTTAGTGGTACTCATGATAGCTAATAATAGCTAACGTTTATATAATGCTTCTACATGACAGGCACCGTGCTAAGAGATTTATAATCATATCTCATTTAATCATCACAACAACCCTGGGAAGAAGATGCTATTTTACAAACATGGAAACTAAGGCAAATAAGTGACTTGTCCAGGATCACACAGCTAGTAATTGTCTGAAAATGGATTTGAACTCAGGTCTTCCTGACTCCAGACCCAGCACCATATCCACTGCACCAACTAGTGGGCAGGGGCCATGTCTTAGTCATCTATGTAATGTCTCTTGCTCCCTAGTGTAGAACATGACTGGTAGACAGTATATACTTATTGACTCTGTTAAACTGAGCAAGTTCTGAAAAAGCTTTTTCCTTCTTTGTCTATAACCCAGAATTCTCCTGTTTCTCCTTTGACCTCTCTGCCTCTTCCTTCTCTCACTCCCTGAGGCTCTGTAATCTATCCTCTGTCCTTTTAATCAATCAGCAAGCATTTATTAAACATATTCTTATGGGCTATGACTATGTAAAACAATGAGGACACTAAGACAGAAACAAATTACTCCCTCCCTTTAAGAACCTTAAATTCTAATAGGAGAGAATGTGAATATACAGTTATATATGAATTGTTTTCTTCCTCTCCCTCGGTGGATATAATCACAGAAAATAAGGGACAAAAGTAAGGAGGTGTTAATATGTTAGCAAAGTACAAAGAAATACCCTGTTATCCAAGGTATACTGGTAAATGTTTAACAACTGACTCTCTGGGGAAAAAAAGGACACATACATATAACTTTTAAGTTTAATCTGTTTTATGAGCTTTTTCTCCATCACTTATTTAAGTCTAGATAATCCACAAAACAATATATCAAGCCCTGATATATAGCAATTGCTGATTTCTAAGGTATAAATGGTTACCCTGGAAATTTAACAATTGGCTTTCAAGAACCTATCAGAACTGGCCCTAGCACACTCCTGTTGTTATCCATTTCAAAGAAGGAGAAAGTTTTTCTAATTGAATTATAAGAGGAACTTGACTTTGATTGACTAAAGACTGGCTACATCCCTTCATCTCTTTAAAAAGATAAGCCTGCCAAGTCTTTTAAGACAATTTCAAAATAGTGGAATAGTGTTTGTGTCAGGGAACAACTCCTACAAAAAGGTGTAGGGATAAGATTTTCACACACACACCCACATACACACACAGCATAAAATGATTGTTATGTGTTGAGTCTGAAGCACACAAAGCAGGGGCAGAAAACATTTCCAAGGAGTGTGACTACTGGCAGCAGAGAAGAGAGCCAATCATAGATTTAAAGGAGAATTAATCTTGGCAATTGGGAGTTGACTTATGGAGAAGATAAGACCCAGGGAGCTGAGATGAATTATGTGTCTAATAGAGACACTAGACCAGAGGTGGGGAACCTGCAGCCTCAAGGCCACATTTTGGCTGAGTTCAAGTTTTACAGAACAAATCCTTTTATTAAGAGGATTTCTTTTGAGAAGTTTGGATTCAATCAAAGAGTTGCACTTGAGGACCTAGAGGGCCACATGTGGTCTTTAGGTCACAGGTTCCCTACCCCTGCCCTAGACCCAAGAAGGAGCAGCATGAGCATACCATGAAAAGACTGTGGGAACTTCCAGTAATAGAGGCATGAGTTTTCTGAAGGCTTGGCCACATGTGGTCTCTACATATATGCCTTACTATCAACAATCTCATAGTGTATGGCCACTCTTTCCACTAATTCACCATATATTTATGGGAGTGTGTGTCCCAGATTTTTTTGATTAATGTTGTGTAGTTAATGGTTCTTACTGTGCCATCTTAGTAATACCTTTAGTCTGAGCTGATTGTGTGTACTGGCTGACTACTAAAGATAAGCTTACTGGTGGGAGCTGGTAAACGGTAACAGTTTTAGAAATTTGAACCTACAGAAAATCCTTAGGTAATAATCACTCCATGGAAACCAAATTATAAACCATGAGTGCCGAGTTGAAGAGGTGATCCAGAGGGGCTATTTTATATGTCAGATACATACACAACAGTTGCAAGGTAACATGAGAGGGAAGGCACTAGAAGATGAAGAAATCAAGAAAAGCTTCCTACAGAAGATGAAGCTGGAGCTGACACTTGAAGGAGACCAAGGATTCTAAGAGATTTTAGATGGTTCTGAAATCTTAGCCTCTAGCCCCAATCTCTCTCCTCCTGTCCACATTGGCTACTTTCATCTGCAAACCCCTTTCCCCCTTACCTTCCAACTCTGTAAGCCATGAATTAGGCAATTAATCTATCTATATCCATATACGTCTACATAGATATAGAATGCAGTTATAATATATGTAATACATACTATGTGTGTGCATATAATATGCATATATGTGTGTATACATATACACACATGTGTATATACTAAACAAATGAATCAATGAATTATTCAGGTTCCTCTTCTTTCTATCCCTGGGGAACACTATTTCCCAAAGCAAGGGCTAAATCAGAACAGGTTTCATTAGTTAATCTGTCCTGACTAACGTAGTCAGTTGCTAGCCAAGAGAGGCAGGCCTAAGGACCCTCTGTCCTCACAAGTTCCTGCCTAAAAATTGGGGCTTTATGGGAGATAGTGACTCACACTACCCATAACACAGCTTTGGAAAATGCTTAGAAAATAGGGCTCCAGGGAGGTCTGGGCAATGATGTCACTTAGCTCTTGGTGACCTATTGGTCTGGGAAGGAAGTTTCCTTTTCTTAACTTGGGTTCACTTAGGAAGAAATGTCTTTATTTAACATGTGACTTAAACACTGATGAGAAGCTGTTTACCTGTCAACCTGACAGAAGCAACTGGAGTCACAAGGACCAAGGTGATAGAGAAATTTGTGGATTGGAATGGTCAATGAAGTGACATGGTCTGCTCTCAGTACTGAGATTTGTTTTCTTTTGGATCCTTTTCTATTTGGTCTTGTGAAGTTTTTTTATGTTTAAAAGTTGATTCACTTGTTTCTGAGTTGTTGTAAATAGTTATCTTCATTTATATACACACTGGAGAGGGGCGAGTATTCTGGCCCTGGGGTGCCTTAAGTTTCTGTGGCCAAATCTTCCCAAGCCTAGATTTGTTTACTTTGTATACTGATCCCTCCCCACTCCAAAAAAAGGCATCACTACTCACTAGTGGCAAGGACTGGAGCAGACTGCACAATCTGGAGAAGATCCGTCTTCAGTAGCAGTGATGAATGTCATTCTTAGACTCAGTAGAAGTAACTGGGACCTTGGACCTTACCTAATCCAGTCACCTTATTTCACAGGTGAGGAAGCCAAAGGTGACAGAGGTGAGGTCATCAGCCCAAGGTCACATAGTTTTGTGAGTAGTACTGCTGGGATGAGAACTCAGACCTCCAGATTCCTCCAGGCCCCGGGGGAAGGGGGTATCTTTCTACCATACTAGTTTTTTTTTCTTTTCCTTCACTGTCTTCCCCTCTCCCTATTCTCACCCTCCTGACCCTGACCCAATTCATTTCTTTGTTGTTTTTTTTGTTTTTTTATAGAATCTGAGAGTTGGAAAGGACCTCAGAGACCATTTAATCCAACCCATTCCTCCTTCCATAAAATACTGTGCAAGTGGTAATTCAGTCCTTGCTTAAAGTTCTCCAGGCCTAGGAAACTAGTTACTTTCTGAAGCATCCTATTCCACTTTGGGGATAGCTATAATTGGCAGGAATTCGCTGCCTCTACTTCTTCACTTCTCAATCCTTTTTGATATGGTTTCTGACCCCATTACTCAATTGAAATTGTTTTCTCCTAGGTCATCAACTTAACTTTCAAATCCAATGGCATTATCTTAACCCTTATCTTTCTTGGCATTGCCACTTAGTTCAGTCAATTGTATAATTTTAAAGATGTGGTCTACAGTATGTGAAAATCTACTTCTATTTTTTTAATCCCCTCCTCAAAGATACCCTCAAATAAAGATTTCATATAGATGGGAAAGTAGGCATGTGGACAGTAGTTATTGGTCTTATCTATGGCTGTAGCTTTGCCTAATGAAAAGGGCCAAGACTTTTTTCTACACCTTTTTCAGACACCCTGATAATGGATTCCTCAATGCCTTCAAAATTGTTGACTCCAGCATGGCCCTCCTTGGCCTCGTCTAGCTGCATATTCCTTGATTTCTTCAGTGCCATTTCTACCACATCTAGCAGCATGTCTGAGACCTATTTAAGGTTCAACTACTGTGGATCCATTGCCCTTGATGGTTAAAAGAGTTTTTTCAATTGCTTATTGCTCTATTTCTAGTTCATCTTTAACAGCCCCCATAATGTCCTTGTTTACTTAGGTCTCACCCACTGGTCTTTAAACTTGTTTTTTTCCCCCTTTTTCTACTTCTCCTTGTGGCTATACTGCTCTTAATCTTTCACCGTCTTTCTTAGTATTTTACAAATGAGTTTATCTCCTAGACTTCAAACCTAGGACTCCTGAGACTTCCACTCTTTCCCCAGTACCGGTCTTTTCTCAATAGCAACATTTCCACCCCTATGGCCTTTTCCTCTAATTGAGGAGTTGCTCCATGAGCATCCATTTGAGGAAGCACCTGCACCACACATGTTCTTCAAACCCAGATCAGCCTATGACTCCCTCAATCATTTCTCCAGCTTAACCCCTTGAGTTCATTCACCCTCATTTCAGTCCTCTTTTCAGTGTCTTTTAAGTGTAATTTTCCCTACTAGAATCTAAGTTCCTTAAGGTCAGGGATCTTTTCAATAGACTGTAAACTTCTTGACATTAGATTATAAACTCCTTAAGGAGAGAGATTGTCTTTTGCCTCTTTGTATCTCCCCTGCTTAGCACAGTGCCTGGTAGTAGGCACTTAATAAATATTTATCGAGTGATTGATTTTTGCTTATATCTGTATTCTTAGCTAGTACTGTGCCTGGCCCATAGTAAACATTTAAAACTGCTTTATCTAATTATAGCCTAAACTGAAGCTGTCCTTGGTTTCTGTCTCTCTGCTAGGTGACTTACCCAACCAAGGTCATCCAGTAAATTAGACTGAGAATCAGGAAATCTGCATCCTGTCTTTGTCACAAAGTAACTGGGTGATTTTAGGTAAGGCCTTTAACCATCATGGGACTCAGTTTCTTCATTTGAAAAAACATAGGGATTGGATAAAATGATCAATTAAATTTCTTCCAGTTCTAACATTCTATGAACATCCAGTAGAGTAGAAAAGTACAAGAATCTCTGGAAGTGCTGGAGAACTGATTAATTTTCTGTTTGGAGTGCATTTCTTCATGGAGATCTTAGAATTCTTTCAGACATTTCCCCCTTTATTTTCCTAGGGAAAAATCCCATAGAAAGTCAGAAAGCAGTTTGAATCCATTTCTACAGTAGGAGTCAGGAATTAATCAATAAGCATTTATTAAGGCTAGGTGACAGGGCTTCAGAAATAGTCACTGCCTTCAAGAAGTTTGGGGGTAACAATTTCTCCACATATAAGGAGATACAAAATGTAAATAACATAGTTGTCATTCACATTGTACATTAAGATCATCAAGGTTTGAGCCTAAGGAAGGTCGGAGTAATTGAATGTGTGTGTGTGTGTGTGTGTGTGTGTGTGTGTGTGTGTGTGTGTGTGTGTGTTTAAGTACAAGCCAGTTGACAAACATTAATTAATTAATTGACTTTTGGGCAGACAATGGGGTTAGGTGATTTGCGAGGATCACACAGGTAGTAAGTGTTCGAGGCCACCCTCCTGACTCCATGACCAGCGCTCTATCTGCTGCAGCACTTAACTGCTCTCCTACTCCCCTAGACTTGTTAGAAGGCAATGCGAGGGGGATGTTCCTAGGACTGGAGCTAATTTTTTTTCCTACTCCCCTCTTACAAAAAGGGAAAGAATTTTTAATTCTTCTCCATTTTATTGATAAGAAAACTGATTATCAGAGAAATAAGAATGACAGGATCACACATCCTGTTGGAATGGTTGAGGTTCTGTTTTTCCTCCCAACTTGATTCCAGACCAGGAAAGTTCAAGGGTTGAAACAACTGGAACCCAGGTCCCTCCTGACAACACGATATTCTTTCCACAGGCCGGTACCTCTCAGTCCTTAATGGCTGCCTTGAGCCATTATCAGCCCAGAGTCCAAGAGTTCTGATCTCCATGTTCAGTGCTTAGCGGGCCCATTCCCATTCCATGCATTTGTTTACATTCCTATGGAAGAGATACAGTGATTGTCCTCTTTTCCTCTTTTTATTTTATCTTTGTATCCCTTGGGACTTACTACAGTCCCAGGACAGAAGGAGCTTAATGAATCCTTTTTAATTGAATTAAATAAAATGCATGAGCTCTTTCATATGAGAACTTCCTTCACTTTGTCATTTAGGCATCTGGGATCCCAGGGTAGTATCACACAGCAGCTAGGACTTATTTTGACTCAAGCCCTACTCCCTCTCTGGGGAGTCTTTCCACTTCCTCGTCCATCCCCCTGCCTCTCCCCTTCCCCCATAAACTCTTTGCATGGGAATAGCTTCTTTCTTTCTGTCTTTTTTTTTTCCCTCTCACTCTTTGTAATTGCAACCTCAAATGGAAAAGACACCTCATTGAACACACTGAAAGGACAAAGGGATCAGTGAGTGACTGCCTGGCTTCATCTCTGAAGCTTAGCCAAATTAAAGACTCCCACACGGACACCCCATGCCCACCCTTCCCTCCTCTCTGCCAAAAGGCTGGAGTAAATAGCTTAGCCTTTTATTATGACCTTCAGGTCAGAGTCATTGTGTCGAAATCTAAGTGTGTTTGTAGTAAAGAGCTTATGTAGTTGGGTTATTTATTAAAGGCACCATTCCTCTCCCAAATGATGTAATATTCAGTGCCATGAGATAACTCCATATACAGAGTGCTCTGTGGGGCTCAATGGATACCCATGCTGCTCCAGGTCAATCAGAGAATGCCCAGAATGGAGGGTTTGGGGTGGGGAGTGGGAGCAGGCAGCATGGCAAGGGTGGTGCTGCTTCCTAGCATACACAGTCCTAGGGGGTGAGGATTTAGTCAGCTGGCCCACACTCAGCATTTGCATGCCTCATTAGACCTTTCCTTGACAACTTCATCCATCAGGAGGACCCAAAATATTCCAAAGATCCTTATTTAGAAATTCAGTCAAGGCTTAAGAGGCAGGAGATTTCAGTCAAACCTGCTGGTGGGAGTCAGGTATTCAAAGGCCTTGGTTGAGGTCAACACTGAGAGCTATTCCCCCTGGGACCTGGGGGCTCTGGACCCTCAAGAATTAGCAACAGAGGCTGATAGGATCTTGGCCTGATGAGTCCAGGCAAGGGAATCTTAAAAGTGCTTGATTGTTTGTTTTTAACTCTTAGTGCTAAGAAAAAAGGTGAGTGACAGGGCCTGTTTAGCTGGAAGCAAAAGCAGTTGAGGAAAGGTGATATCTGTCATCCACAGAGATGTTGGAAGACGAAATAGGGGCTTGGCAGAACTGTCCCTTGGCAGAACAGTGGACTAAGAGGCACTGAGACTAGATATCAGAAATGCGTCTGGCTTGAGTTTAGTGACCCACAGAAAGATGGAACCAATTTAGGAGATAAGTCATCCCTTTAAGAAAACAAAAGTATACATTTTCCCATTAATAACAAGTATAGTATCTCAAATAAGGCTAACACACCTCTTCCAGTCCCCACTCTGACCTTACCTGAAATTCTTTACTGGATCACAGATGTTTCCCCAAATAGAAGTTCTTTTGAGTTAACAAAAACGCCTTTAAAACACATATCCTTGAGTTGCTAAAGAAGAAAGCTATGTCATTCATACCTTAGTGTGAAACCCACTCAAGGAATGCAAGTTTTAGATGGTGGGGGTGAGGGGAGTGGCAAGGGGAGGATGCAGATGGAAAATAATTTTGGAATTTGGGCACTTTGGGATAGAGGACATGTCTAGAGAGAACCCCTTAGGGAAGATACTTTGGCTAACCAGAGGACAAGAAAGTAGTAGGTGGGAGTGAATAAGTCAAAAAGTGAGGAGGGGACAAAGGGGAAGGTGAGTGATCCCCAAAGACAAACTGATTTATTTCCTAGTTTTAGCTCTTGACCCCACCCTCCTAGAGAGCAGATGTGAAGAATCTACATTGTCAGAGTCTTCAGGGAACCTTGAGACAGTGTCAGCCACTAAGACTTTTCTGGTTAACATGAGAAGAGGAACCCTAGACTCATGCCCATGGAGTTTGGTGTATCCAGTGAGGTGAAGGGAGAAGTGGAAATGAAAGCATCCAATGAGGTGAAGGGAGAAGTGGAGATGAAAGTAGGGGAGTGGGGGCCGGTGTTGGATGCAAAATAGAAATTTTGCAGGGGTTAGGGCTAAAAAGCTATGAATGGAAATATTTTACCCAGTTTGATCTAAAGTTCTGGAGGCATGTTCTGGGCTGAATCAACTCTCCTGGGACTGCTCTAGATGGAAGATCTAGAGCTCCTTGAACATTCCTGGTCTGGAACCCAACTGAGAAGGAAAACCGAACATCAAAGCAATGACCATTCACATCAATACATCTTCTACTTACTCTCTTCTACTTACATATTCTTTTCTGTATTTCACCAAGGTGCCTGAGAAACAACTGGAGTGGTGGTTTTCTTATTAGACATTTTCAAATCCTGGATAAAAGTCTTATTGTATTGCATCATTTCTGTGAGATTTTAGCCAGAGATGTGTTGGTCAATGTTTAACAACTGACTCTCTGAAGGAAAAAAACCCAAACATACCCTTGATACACTTTGAAGTTTAATCTGAATGTCTAACATTTTCTCTGTCACTCTCTTAAGCACAGAAAATCAACAAAACAATAAATCAAGCCTGAATTTGTAGTCTTTGCAGATTTCCAAGAACTAACACTGAACATTTTACAATTGGCTCTCGAGCCAATTTGAGCTGGCTCCAGCAGACTACAGAATCTAAACTCTGAAAAGACAAGTGCTGACTTTCTCTCTACAGATTATGCTGCTTCCTTAAATTATGAAGAGGGGAGCTGGGCAGGGGGAGATGATTGTTTAACCCCTCTTCCCATTCCCAAATCTAACTTTAAGGGTGGAGCCAGTATGAGATTTGGGAAAAGGAAGGGTAGGAAAACCTGTGTGGTTGGTACAGGCTTTTGGGGAAAGAGAAATAAATAAAAGCTTAAGCTTTTCAGCTGCCTCAGGCAGTCAGCCCTTCCAAGTCTGATCCCTGGAGGGTCAACTCCAATCATGTCTTTTCTGATCACTTCAATTATACCCCCAGAGATCTTGGTTTAAAAATAGAAAAATAAACACTGTTAAGAAAGCTCCATCCACTGCTCACTACCCTGCCCCCTCACATGAAGCCTTACTTTTCTTTTTCCATGGGTTCTCCCGGCCCTTCTTATGAAGTCCAGGCCCCACTGCTGGTTCCTCACAGGCAGCTTTTTTGCAGAGAGAGGCATTGTTCCCAGGAAAAGCCTTCCACTTTACTGTTCATGGGGTCTGGTGATCTAGGTCTGGGAGGGGCTTCAGAGGCCATCCAATCTGGCCTTCTTGTTTTTTCAGTGGAAACAAGAGAGGCCTAAGAAGTTAAATGATTTGCCAAGATCACCTCAGGTGGTAAGCAAGAGAGGTGGGTTTCTGATCCAGGTCCAGAGTCTTGGCTGCCATTCATTTCAGAGCAGCAAGCATTTTTTGTTGATCCTACTCTGTACAAGTTTCTGTGCTAGGGCCTGATGAATACGAAGATGAAATAATTCAACTCAATTCAGTTTCATTCAACAAACATTTGTTAAGTGCTTACTACTTGACAAGCACAGAGCTAGCTGGGCACTGGAAAATAAAGTTGAAAAAAAATAGTAACTTATTTTTATAGTACCTTTCAAAGTTTGTAAAGCACTTGACATAAATTCTCTGGTTTGATCATTAGAATGATCCTTAGAGGTAATCAACCAGTCCAACAAGAAACAGGCATTTGTTAAGTGTCTTCTATGCGTTGGGCACTGTTTGAAGATAAAAATGAAACTGCTTACGTGTATACAGAATAATTACAACCTAAATCCTAGAGTTTCCATTTTACGGATGGGCAAATCAGAGCATCAGAGCTGGCAGGTCCCCTAGTCCTCCTCCCTCCTTTCCAGAGAAGGAAGTGAGGCCCAGAGTAGGTGAGTTTTCTGAGGTCACATATAAACAGTAGTAGAGCCAAGTTTTGAATCCAGGTCCTTGGACAACAGATTCAATATTCTTTCTATTGTAGGATGTGACAAAATTCTCTGGGAATCTGTAATAATATAGAGATAGGGAGAAAAACTGCAGTTTATTTTTGAGTGTTCATTGAATACTCTTTAATACTGAGTAAAGCTCTGAGTTTCATTTTTGCTGTTCAGTCCTGTCTGATTCTCTGTGACCTCTCTGAGGGGTTTCCTTGGTAAAGGTACTGAAATGGTTTGCCATTTACTTCTCCAGTTCATTTTACTGATGGGGAAACTGAGAAAAACAGGGTTAAGTGACTTGCCTGGCTCGTAAGCATCTGAGGCCAGATTTGAACTCAGGTCTCCCTGAGCACTCAGGTCCAGCACTCTATCCACTTCACCACCTAACTGCCCTTGTCACAGAATAGGTGCCTAATAAGTGCTTGTTGACTGATAGAGAAAGGTTATGGGGCGTGTCCAGGCTCTCATAGTCAATAAATGTCTGAGGTGGCCTTTGAATCCAACCCTTCCTGATCTCAAGTCCATTGTCCTGTCCAATGTGCCATGGAGCTTTTCTCCAGTGGCAACTCATCTTTATAGAATTGGGCTGGACCTGTCATTTCATTGGTGTAAGTGACTCGCAATGAGGAAACATTATCAAGGAAGCACTTGACAATTTATAGTCTTAGAGTTGACTAGGAAACTTATAGAAGTTAAAAGTCTTGCTCAGGATTATACAGCAAGCTTACATCAGAGGCAGGATGTGCACTCAGAGTTTTCCTGTCTCTGAGGTCAGCTCTCTATCCACTCTACTACCATGAAGCTTCTCAACTTACACTTAGTTTAAAGGCTTATGAAGATTTCGCTCATTATACTCCTGTGATGTAGACATTGAAAGCCAAGGAACTGAACTGCAGACATTTTAAATGACTCATTCAGGATCTCACAGATAATAAATGTTATGGGAGCTTGATGGTATAGTGGATAGAGTGCTGGGCTTGGAATCAGGAAGACTCATCTTCTTGAGTTCAACTCTGGTCTCTGACCCTTACTAACTGTGTGATCCTGGGTAAGTCACTTAACCCTGTTTGCCTCAGTTTCCTAATGTGTAAAATGAACTGAAGAAGGAATGGCAAACTACTCCAGTATCCTGCCAAGAAAACCCCAAATGGGATCATAAAGAATTGTACATGACTGAAACAAATGAACAACCACAAAAACAATGATGATTCAAACCTAGGTTTCTGATTCTAACCAGTGTTCTTCAACTCCATTATACTCCTATTGTCATCAAGAAGTTTCATAGGGGAGGTATGAAGATAGTCGATCAATTCAATCAGTTTGCGAATTAATCCACTAGATTATAGGGTGGGAGTCTTTTTGGAGTCATTCGAGGGGCCTGGCTCCTCCTGGAGTAGGGGTATGCCCAGTGGCACTTCTCTGACTGGACTTTTAGACACTGGGTGGGCCTGCTTCCAAGATGATTGGCTGACTGAGATTCATGAGTTGAAGACATTTTTCATTAGGGTATACACCCATGGTAGTTCATTCTATCCAGGGACTGATAGATCTATGAAAACAACTTCTTAGGACACTCTAGTACATTTATATTTTTTTGTATTTAGATGATAACTGATAACTTTTTCTTTCTTAATACATTATTCCTGCCAGAGGATGCCCAGTTAACTTGGGGTTTACTGACTAGATTTCTTTCTTTGTTTCTTCCTCCTTCCTCTTTTCTTTCTTTCCTTCTTTCTTTCTTTTCTTCTTTCTTTCTTTTTCTTTCCTTCCTTCCTTTTTGTTTTTCTTGTCTTTCCAAAAACTTTAAATCCAGTGCACTCTGAAGCCCATAGATTAGACAACAATAGGTCCCTGACCAAACTCCACTTAGTAGCTGTTTTCTGGACCCTCCTGGCTTAAGAGTGATTATCAATAGTTACTGTTGCTCTTTACATACCAGTTTGATTTATTTATATTTTTTTCCTTTTGCTCATTAAAAGCGGCCATTCCCCGATTACTTCTTAAAGAGGCCTTTTCACGGAATGGGCATCACCTCACTCTAAGTGAGTACCTGAATAGGCCTTAACTGAAAAAGGCCAAGGTCTCCCTTTGCATCCTTGAACGTCTCCAGTCATCCTGATTAATATCTGGTCACTGGATCCAAATGGCTCAGGAGAAATAAGTGAGGCTGGAGACCTGCACAGTCCTCCTTCCCTCAAAACAAAGTCAAGTGCAAGTCATGTCATCATTTCTCCAACATCATGGTCTTCAAAAATGAAAGACAAACAAACAAACAAAAAGCACCTATGGGATTTTGTTATCATTATTTTTAAGGACAAACATATACTAAATGCTCAATCATAAAGAATTATTTTTTTCACCAAACCAAGGAAACTAAAACTTAAGTAAACATATTTTTTAAATGAACATTTTACTTCACCTTAACATCATTCTGGTTTCCTGTCTGGCACTCATTCCACATAGCTAATTTCTTTCCAGTTTTTGTCATTGCTGCCTTCATGTCTCTTCTGGTCACTGCTTTGGTGCCAGCACTGATGATCTCATGGCTGAACTACTGCAATGGCCTCCTGGTTGGTCTCCCTGTTTTAAGACTTTCCTCATTCCATTCCAACCTATGCTCAGCTGCCAAAGGTTCTTCTTAAAGTGCATGTCTGACCACATCCCTCTTGTACTCGATAAACTCTTGTGGCTCCCTATGACCTTCAAGATCGAATATAAAATCCTCTGTTTGACTTGTAAAGTTCATCATAACCTGACTTTTTCCTATCTTTGCAGTCTTTTACAAAACTTATTCCTTGATACAGATGCTTCTTCCTGATTCCAAGCCTGGCACTCTATCCATTGTGCCACTGAGATTACCTACTATTTACTCTGTATATATCCGGTATATAGTTAGTTATACATGGTTTTTCCCATTAGAATATTAGCTCCTTGAGGGTAGGGATTATATCTTTGCTTTTCTTTATATCCCCAGGATGTAGCACATAATAAGAATTTAATAAATGCTTATTGACTGATTGATTTTGAAAATACAAATTTGGAAAAGAGAGATAAAATATCAGATTTTTGCTATGGTGTTAACCAAGCACATATAAAGATACAGTCAACTTTAGGACTATAGTTTTAGAACTAGAAGGAGCCTTAGAATTGGTTGAGTCCAAACATTTCATTTTATAGTTGAAGAAACTGAGACCCAGGAGGTATAATGACTTGTTCAGGGTCACATATTGAATAAGAATCTGAAGGAGAACCTAATCTTTTATCTTCTTGATTCTTTAGTCCAGAGATCTATCCACTAAGACCCCAAGCTGCCTCTCATTACATGATTGTAATTAAGTGACACAGTCAATTCTTGTTCAGTGCACAGATCATGAGTTGAGTAGAGATGCTTTGGGGACATTCTCTTTTTCACATGGGCTAGTTTTGACAAGGCTGTATCACACAGTTTGTAGCCGGGGAAAGCAAAGGGGAATAACCACTTGTATAGCACCTTTTGAGTTCCAAACACAAAGCTCTTTGAAAATATTGTCTCATTTGATCCTTGCAACAATGCTAATAGATTGATGGGACTATCATCCCCAGTTTACAGTTAAGGACACCGAGATAAACAGAGCTTAAGTGACTTACCCCGGGTTACAAGTTAGAAAGGTCCAAGGTTAGATTTAAATTTAGGTTTCCTGATTTCAGGCTCAGTACTTTTCTATAAGGGTACAAAGTATTGAAGAGTAAAAGACCTCGAAAATGGGAGAGCAATCCAGCTCCTTTAGCCAGTGGAACCATTTTCTGGTGGTGTAGGTAGTGTGTTACCTTTAGGAACAGTATGTCTAATCTTGAGTCAATATAACTTTAGCTTCCAGTTTCTCAAGGGGCAATATAAATGTGAGCCTCATAATATCCTTGCCAATGGCTAACAGCTTTTCTCCAGCTGAATCCACAATTTTACAAGTCTTGTTTAAATTCTTGGTCAATGTCAGTCCAGGAATGGATACAATGAAATGAGTCTCTTCTGCTTTTCTTTACAACAAAGGCGTTCTGGGACTTAAATGCGTCATCATCACCAGGTGATCTTTTTTGTCCCCTCCTAACTGGAGGAATCGATATATCTTTTTTCTATACACATTTTGACACTGTCATTTAAAATAGATTGAAAATATTATTCTAGGGCAACCTCTCTCTGCAGCCAAAAAAATGTCACAAGTTTTTCTGCCCCTGTTATTGAAATGACTAAATTGAGATCAGGAGCATGGAGAGTCCTATTCGCTTTTACCACCATCTGGAGAACAGGATGCATCCTGTGAAGAGCAAACATGACCTTGAATGAGTTGGGTTCCTGGCTACAGCCCCTGGATTTTATTTTAGGGTCAGTGAGGAAACTTATTTCCTGAATCTCTTGTAAAGCTTGCCAAATGATGGAATAGTTTTGTTTTACAGCAAGTCACTGTTGCTCTTCTGAATACTCACCTTGTGTTTGACAGTGACATGCAATTCTCCATCTGGTATCCTACTTCTTGTGAGTATGTTATGCAGAACTCCACTCCATGAAACTCTTTATGTTATGCAGAACTCCACTCCATGAAAGTGTGGAAAGTCTGAATGATGCCCTAATAAATAAATGGATGAATGAACAAATAAATAAAAAGCATTTCTGCTTTGTTGACTTGAGTTGCACATATGTCCTAGGACAAGATTCAAATCATATCTACACAAGTCACACTTGGTTGTTGTGGTTGGTGAGGACCAATGACGTTACTGGGTGATGTCTTGACTTGCACATGAATTGGATTTAAATGAGGTCTGTCTCAGAATCATCAAATTTCAATGGCAAGACAAAAGTCCAGATGACTGGCAATGATCCAGGATGTGAGGAATGATATTGGCATCTTTGATGTCTGACCAAGCTCTAAGTCTCCACAGCCCCTGCTTCAGCCACTTTCATGGTTGCTGGAACAAATTGTTCTCATCTGCTCACTCAACCAGGGAAACTGTGGGTTTGAGGTCCGTTGACTACCCTCAACCTGATTTAACCCATTTGCTGAGATGAATGGTGTGGTTGCTATGCATGCTATAGCTTCTTGGAGGTACAGGTAAAAGTTGAATGACAGGTAGACACTACAGGTGGATGATTAGCCCTGAAAAGAGTTCGGCAAGCCCTCACACCAGAGGTTCTAGTCTTCCTTGAACACCCCATACATCCTTTCTTTACATTTAATTTGAACACTCGTAATACATTTAGATATAGCAGATGAGCCATCGGAATAGGCAGTTAACACTGATGACTGGTTCATTTTAAGAAAACCATGGACATCATGTAAGTGACAAAAAATCAACTGTGCAATAGAATATGAATGAACATATAAAATAGCTACCATTATCAAAATTTGGTGCCTCATGGTGTCCCCAGGTATCAGTGTCAGAAGTCATTGAGACCATTTTCCCATTTAATAAAGATGCTATCATTTGGGGCATTACATTTATGCAAGACTATAATGAAATCACTTTGAAGGTGATAGCTCGGGTAGCATTGGGAAGAGTTTGCTGCACCATATTTTTGAAGTGCTATCTCAAGATTTAGACATAAAATTTTCTGGTCTGCATAATTTCATTAGATTAAAATGTTGGTCTCTATTATCTAGAGGTCCTTATATTAAAAGAAAACTGTCATCTTAGATTTAGATTGAAAAAATAAGTCTTTTTAAAAATCAAACACCAAAAAATGTCAGTCAGTTATAGCAACATTCTTATAGTTCTTTAAACAGATATTTCAGCTCACCCTCCGGTAGCAATGCAGCAACAGGTTTCCCTCCATTAAAACTTGACCAAGAATATCAGATCAGCCCATGGGAATTTGACAGTTGCTGGCTTTAAACATGTTAATTAGCTCTATTCTACTTTCTGAATCCTTTACCAAAATGCTCACTCAGTGTGACCATTGTTTGTAGCATCATTAGAACAGTAGAAACATCAGTAAAAGAAAAATCCTATATCCTTTCTTGGTCTAGATACTTGAAATCAAATGTTGCCTCAAATAGTTACTAAGCTGTATCATTCTGGGCAAGATACTTTCTTCTAGACTCAGTTTTCTCATTTGTAAAATGAAGGCAATAATAGCTCCTGCTTCACTGGGTTGTTGTGAAGATTAAATCATGTAACTTATGTGAAGTGCATTACAAGCTAAAGTACTATAGGAATCGCAGTTATAATTACTACTTAACTCCCTATACATTTCACATGAAACAGACTGAAAGTGTGCACATTTTTTAAATTTTTCTATTTTATTTCCAGGAAACATGTTTAATCTAAAATGATTAAGACTTCTAGATAATGGAGAATGGCATCCTAATCCATTTTTTAAGAAAGCCCATACTGGATCACCAGACGAGATATTTAATGGCTTTTAACAGCTAGGTGGCACAGGGTGAAATTACTGGGAGCTGAGACCGGAAGACTTGAGTTCAGATCTAGCATCAGATACTTTTTAGCTGTGTGACTCTGGACAAATCACTTAACCTCTGTCTGTCCGTTTTCTTCAACTCGTAAAATGGGGATAATGCTAGTAGCTCCTGCTGCTCAGGGATGTCCTGGGGACCAAATGAGATAACTGTGAAGTGATTAGCACAGTGCTTGGCACCTAGTAAAGTATTTAATAAATATGTGTTTCCTTCCTTACTTTTAATAGGAATTACAATAATTCGAACAGAAACAGAAGGTTTTTTTTTTTTTATTGGTGGGGGTTGGTCATTATTCAGTTTATCTTATACACTGGAACTGGCAGGAGCTTTATCTTCACGTAAATTCTTAATCAAGGGAGTTCAAAGTATTCACACTACTGTCAGCACATTCATTATAATTAAGTTTATCTGTTACTTTTCTTATCTTAACAAAAAAATGATCCACATTTAAAAATTAATAGGTGATGTTGCAAAATGGAGACAAAATGTGATGCCAAGGGCTTCCTATACTATTTAAGTAGAGTACATGCTACAAAGATTGTAAATGTTCCTCTCTGCTAGGTAACCTAAATTTGGCCACTTCTACAGGTAAGAGAATTGTCTAAAATAGTAAGAAAAAAAATAAAATAGTAGTCAGAGAAGGTAAAGTAGTGCTAGTTCATAGAGAGCTTTGAATGTCAAACAAAGAATTTTAATCTTTATTTGTTATACAAATAGGGATTTAGCAAAGATATTTTTGCACTTAATAGTATTTTTCCCAATTACATGTAAAGATAGTTTCCAACATTTGTTTTTTAAGATTTTGAGTTCCAAATTTTCTTTTCTTCCTCCTTTCTCTCCCTTCAAGATTACAAGCAGTCTGATATAGGTTATATATGTACAATCATGTTAAACATATTTCCATATTAGTCATATTGTGAAAAAAGAACCGGAACAAAAGAGGAAAAGCATGAGAAAGAAAAAACAAAAGCATTCAGACTCCATAGTTCTTTCTCCGGATGTGAACAGCATTTTCCATCATGAGTCTTTTGGAATTGTCTTGTATCACTGTATTGCTGAGAAGAGTTAAGTCTATCATAGTTGATCATAACTGGAAAGTGAGTTTTCTCATTACTTTTGATAGCAGAAACAAAAATAAGACAAACTGAGACATCCTCCAACTCCCCAACTCAATCCCTAACACAATAATTGTTCAATCTATTGCTTACTGTATACAGTGTTCTCCTGGTTCTGCTCACCTCACTCAGTATCAGTTCATATAAGTCTTTCCAGGTTTTTCTGAAATTTGTCTGCTCATTATCTTTTATACATCAGTAGTATGCCATTATATTCCTATACCACAACTTGTTTAGACTAGCAAAACCTTTAAGCACAGGACTGACATACCTAGATTTATGCACGAAAAAGATTAATTTGGCAGAGATATGAATGATGGATTTGAGTGAGGAGAGGGAAAAAGCAAGAAGCCTTGCCAAGCACCATGTGCCCTGGATTATCCCTTCCGGGACCCACAGCTCTTTGGTGTGAGGATAAGAGGTGTAATCTGTGACAAAACTAACTGATTCAAGCACCTTATTGGTTTTAGAACCTGTCTCAGATGCTTTGGGCTGACTGACAACCAATACTGTCTCTCAGCTTAATATTTTGAAATAGTTGAAATAGCACTGGCTTTGAAATGAAAGAAACTGTGTTCAAATCTTGACTCTACCACTTATGACTTGTGTGACTTTGGACAAGTTAATTGATCTCTTTGGGTCTCAGTTTTCTCCTCTGTAAAACTGGAATGGTGGTGGAGGGATTGAAAGAAGTGATCTTTAAGGTCCTCCTAGTCTTAGTCTCTGAAGTTCTCATCTCTCTATGAAGTTCCCTCACTTCTTATAAGCTATAGATGGAACAATTATTGTTAGGGATTGAGCTGGGGAGTTGGAGGATGTCTCAGTTTGTCTTATTTTGTTTCTGCTATCAAAAGTAATGAGAAAACTCACCTTCCAGTTCCTGAAACATTTATTAAGGGTGGAAAGGGGTAGAGAAAAACAATAAAGAGACGGAGAGGGCGAGGAAGAGGAAGGAGAAGAGAGAAAGAGAGAGGAAGGGAAGGGAGAAGGGAGGAAAACATAGAGACAGAGATAAGTAGTGTACTACTCAATGGTGTTAAGAAACTATTAGCATCTCAAAGGTGGGTTTATAGTAAAAACAAACGTCCTGCCCATGTGGTGCTGAGAAGCTATTAGTACTGCAGAAATGGGCTTCTGGTGAAACAAATAGACCAACCATATGGTGCTTAGAAAGAGTAGGCACTGCAAGGATGGGCTACAAGAAAACAAGAAGTGCACATATGTGGTAGAAGGATACTGCTCTCCTAAGGGGGTGCTCTTGAGTTCAAGCACAAGATTTTAGGACTCTGTAGGATGATCCTTTGCTGAGAAGAGGTGACACAGTATAGCCTAAGAATGCTGAATTTGGAGTGAGATTCCATCCCAGTCACTTACTACCTGAGTAACCTTAGAGAAGACACTTAAATTCTTTGGGCTTCAGTTTCCTCATATGTAAAAATTAGTAAGTTAATAAATATTAATTAAGTGCTTGCTGTGTGTCCTAGGCAGCTAGGTGGCACAGTGGATAGAGCTCTGTGACTGGAGTCAGAAGACCTGAATTCAAACCCAGTCTCCGGCATTTACTGGCTATGTGACCCTGGGCAAGTCACTTAATCATGTTTGTGCCTCAGCTTCCTCAGTTGTAAAATGAGCTGGAGGAGGAAATGGCAAACCACTCCAGTATCTTTGCCAAGAAAACTCCAAATGGGATCACGAATGATGGAACACCAACCACTTGTACCACGCACTGGACTAAGCACCAGGGATAAAAGCAAAGGCAGAAGACAGTCTCTGACCTGGAGAAGTTCCCAATCTAATGGGAAGAGACAACATCGAAATGACTAGCTTTAAACAAGCCATATGCAGAACAAATTGGAAATAATCAATGGAGGGAAGATACTATAATTAAGGGGGATCAGCAAAAGCTTCCATTAGAAGATGGCAATGTTAGCGGACCCTTGAAGGAAGACTGGTGAGTCAGGAGGCAGAGATGAAGAGGGAGAGAATTCCAGTCATAGGAAACAGCTAGTGAAAATGTCCTGAGTCAGATGGAGGGTCTTCTTCAAAGAACAAGGCTGTGCAAGGAGACCTCTAAGATCCCTTTCAGCTCTAAATCTGTGAACTTATGAATTGTTGCATGATCATCCTGGACTCCCAACTCACCAATCTTTGGAAACAAAGTCAGCTTTGCATACAAGGGCCAGCGCTATATATAGGTCAATGATTGCCCTGGTTCTAATCTCAGTCCTGTTCTTTCCTACCTATCTAATCTGGGGTTGGTCACTTAATATCTCTGAGTTCTATTCTACTCAACTCCTCAACTAAATGTGGAGGGGATTGCAAAAGACGATGTCTAAGGTCCCTTTTAGATAGATCTGTGAAGCCCCTGCCTGAAGGGCCTCAGAAATTACCTTTCATTCATACTGTTTATAATTTGTGTGTATAATTTTTTTGTACGTGGTCTTCTCCCTTAGAATGTGATCTCCTTAAGGGCAAGGCATGTCTTTCTTTGTAACCTCCATGCTCAGTCCAGTGCCTGGCACATAGTAAGCTCTTAATAAATGACTATGATGCCACTGTCACTGGCTGACTGGCTACACTGAGGTGAGTTTTTATAGTTCCTCTGGAAGTCATAACAATTATTTCTTTCAAACATCAAAATGACCCATTTGTTAAAACAGTTCAGTCCTTGACTTATAGAAAATCCTTATTAGGGAAATGATGGTTTAGCCAGCTGAGTGAGCTTCCAGTGGTAGATCCCTGATAATTAATATGTGAATAAGGAGGAAGAGGAGAGAATTTCTCCCTTTCACCAACTTGAATGTTACAAGCCCCAAAGCAATAAACTCTATATGTTGAGCGTTGAATATGCTCCAAACCTAGATTTGTCCCCCCAATTTGGAATAAATAGAAGAGATAGAAGACATGGCCCCTTTCTATTGCAGAATCCAATGCAGTCTCATTTTTCTTCAACTTTCCCACGGTTCTGCCCACATTGCCCATGTGCCCTACCAGCTTCTTCATGTGTAAGATGAAAGGGTGGAGCTGGATGACCTCTAAAATCTCTCCCAGCTCTAACATTCCATGGTTTGTCCTGATCCTGTGACTAACCTCCCAAGAACTCTTCTTGGAAGGCTGCTGTTGCCCAGCAATGGGGTGTCAATCAAACTTCACTTGACGACTTTACTGACCCAGGGCCACTTTTGTTCAATGAACCTTTGGAGAGGGCTCCTGCCTCACTCTTTGGAGCCATTCCAAGCATTTGGCATGCCCTGTCTCCTTCCCACTGGGAGAGAGCAGAGATCATCTTCTGCGTGATTTTTTTTTTAAACAAGATGGCAAATGAGGCCCACAGAAGGGGTTTGCTCAGGCTTACAGGAGCCAGCTCTTAAGCTGGAAATGAAACCTGAGGGATCTCAGTTCCCATTTTCTCTGGCGGGGACAGCTGCTCTGGACAACTAGGGAGAGGAGTACAGAGTATACTCTTTTCTCTACCTCCAGGCCCTATAGACAGTAAGAGTAACATTCCACTCATGTCCAGTGAGACTCAGTTGGAAAGTTCTCACACAAAAGAATGGAAAAGAAACTAGCAGACACTATTGGTCAGTAAGCAGTAGAAATCAAAGAATTAGAGAATCATGGGATCAACAAGCAGGTTATTTAAGATCATCCTGTGTGCCAGATACTATGCTAGAGGCGGAAGATATAAAGATAAAAGAAAGCCACAAACAGTCCCTGTCCCCAAGAAGCTTATAATCTAACCAGGAGACATATATGTGTAAATACATACATTTGTATGTATATGTGTATAGAGGTATGTATATGTATGTATGTACATGTGTGTGCGTGTATGTGTGTGTGGATAGTTAAGTGACATAGTAAAAGAGCACCAGGCCGGGAGTCAGGAAGACCTGAGTTCAAATCTGATCTCAGACACTTACTAGCTGTGTGACCCTGGGCAAGTCACTTAATCCTGTTTACTTCAGTTTCCTCATCTATAACGTGAAGGAAATGGCAAAACGCTCCAGTACCTTTGCCAAGAAAATCCCAAAGGGGATCATGAAGAGTCAGACATGCTGAAATGGCTGAACATCAATAATACGTTATATGTGTGCAAATGCGTGTATGTGGTGTGTGTGTGTGTGTGTGTGTGTGTGTGTGCATATTTATAAGTATATAAAATACGTACAAAATAGATGTGAGGTAATTTTGAGAAGGCACTAGCAGATGAGGAGGATCTTATAACTCAAAAGAATCTCATGAGGTCATCTAGTCTAGCCCTCTGACTTCAACCAAGGAGAGTAAAATGACCTCTCTGTGGAAATACAAAGGGCATTTGTTCTGGACTAATGAACTGTCTCATTGTCTTATAAATCATCAGACCACCCCACACTGAGGCCTGTCCTTCACTGTATCCCTGATATTATGATTTGTCCCTGAAGCCTTCCCTCTAATTATTTACCAGTTCCCACCCTGTAACCCTCTATCTACATGATGTCATCTCCAAAGCAGACCAACAGGGAAGCAGTGGACATGTATAACCTGGGTTACATATAAAATATAGAGGGCAGAAAATGGAGCTATAGGACCAGGGTTCAAATCCTGATTCTGCCCTCTTACTACCTGTTCAATCTTGGGGAAGTCACTTCATCTCTCTGGGTCTTTTTTCCTCAGGTATAAAGTGAATGAATGGGTTGGGCTCTTTGTGGTAGCAGAGAATTGGATCCAAAATAGTTGCTTATTGGTTGGGGGAATGGCTAAACAAATGATGATAACTCAAATATAATAACATATCTTGCCCTGTAAGAGATGATGGCCATGAAGGATTCAGAGAAGTATAGAAAGGCATATATGAGCTGATGCAGAAGGGAGGAAGCAGAAGCAGGAAAAACATGCACACAACAATTACAACACTATAATGGGGAGAAAACAACAAAAGAAATGGAATGCTATGTAATGATGATGACCAAGCTTGGCCCAAGAGAAGAACTAGGAAGAAAATCCATCTCCTTCCTTTCCTTGAAGAAGAGGGAGACTAGGAGTGGGGATTGTTGTCGATATTATCCGATTCTGGTGGTGTGTTGGTGAATTTTGTTCAACTGCTTTTTTCCTTTTCTAAAAAAATTCTTTTTTCATAGAGTCATAATAGAATCAGTTTGGGGGCATCAGTGAGGGGTTGGTGAGCAGGAGCAACCGCTCTTCTTCCCGCGTGGATGCCCCGTGCCCTCTTGAGGAGGGAGCCTCATGTGCCCAACTCCTCCCTTCATGCTTTTTCTCTAGTTACCACACTCCACTACCCTCCTTTGAGGAGGATATTTCCTTAAATCTGCTGGGGAGTGACAACAGGAAGGAGGCTACCTGAAGTAAGTAGCATCAGAGGAGCTCGCCCTTCCCCCACCATCAGTGTTAGAGGCTGTTATGTCTAGGCTTCTTTTGGTCTAGATGCTGGTCTTTCTGCTTGGGGGAATTTATAAAATATGAATGAATAATATCTCTTTTCTATCTAGCTCTGAGTCCTTGTGCTGAAAATGTCCCCACTTATGAAAATCTCTCTGTTTCTCTTTCTGTCTATACACACACACACACACACACACACACACACACACACACACACACCCCATCATCATCTTCTTCTTCTTCATCATCACTCATTTTCCCCCTTTTAAGGGGCATTTGACTCCCAGAGCATACAAACCCATCAGTACAATCATTACCCACTGCAGTCTTAGAGAAATCCTTTTCTTTTAAAGCAAGTGGCAAAACAGAAAGCAAACAGACTCTTAATGAACAAAGACAGAGAAAACAGATTTGATCCTCCCTAGAGAGAGAATTAGAAGGTGTGGGAAAGAGTCAGAGGATGAGAGTGTAGAATTAACCGGCTTTGTCTCTGAAACACAATTAGACAGTGACTGCATCATTCTGTCTGGCTGATCATACTGCCCCATTATCACAGCTTTCACCTTCTCCATCTCTGTGCCTTGGTTCTTGGGTGCAGAGGCTGAGGCTAGAGTAGGTGCCAGTCTCTGTCTCCCCATACCAATGTGGTTCTCTCTCTTTCTCCATTGGGGTAACTCTCACATTTCTCCTGAGATCCTAAAGTGCTCCCCTCAGATGGCTTGCTCACTTCTCAATTCTCTCCTCTCTTTTGGGAAAAAGGGAAGAGAAGTCTTTTCAGACATAATCTCAACCTCTTTGTTCCTTAAGTCCTTACCCATAGGTATCCACATCTTGAGTGTCTATTCTAATCCTTTGGCCAAGGGGTCTGCTGTAATAGCATCATAGATTCAGAGGTGAAAAGGACATATAATAAAACTCCCTCGTTTTTCAGCAAAAGAAACTGAGAGGCTATGACATGCCCAAGGTTACAAGGTGGTGACAGATCCCGAATTTCATAGCAAATGTGCTCTAAAAGAGCACATTGTACCACATTGCTTCATGTTTCAAGGGATGGATTAATTGTTTGGGAAGGTAGAGAGATATAATTCTCCCAATCTCAATCAATAAAAATGGAGGAAGGTAGATTAGATGACCTCCATGTTCTCTTCCAGTTATATCTGTAACTCTATCCTAGATGCCTAGCAGTATTTTAAAAACTGGCCATACCTTTTCACTAGCCCAGACCCCCAAAATTCAATACAGCTATTGTCCATCTGGTCTCCTTACAGAGAAGCTCTGCCTATCCACAGAAATTAGGGCACCAGTGCTTGTCCATTCACCTCAGGGCAGGGAATATAGGAACAAACTGATAGGTCAGTCCCACCTGTTGTTCAGCACTTCTGAATGTCTGAGTGCCTCAGTTCAGTGATGATTCCTAATTTACAGACCCTGACTATAATATGGACAGAACTTGAAGTGTGATTTTTCCGACAGGATCCTTGGACTGTGGGACGCCGTCACTGTGACTATGGATGACTTGTCATTTTTTCCTTTACTGTGTAAGTTTCAAGTGCTTTGTTTGGCATCAAAGGGCTTAAATTAGAGCTGTTCTGTAATCTGTATTTCCTAGAGCTTGGGGTCCTATTGTAGGTACCTAGCACTTGGCATGTGCTGTTGAGGATTGGGGGTCATCAGAGGATAGTTAACAGAGTCATTGGTGGTCCATGAAGTTATATGGCTCAGACATCTGGAAACTCTGTTTTTGTGAAGGACAATGATTATAGTATAATAGATGTAGGGCTGAAATCTTCTGTCTTTTGTGGCCACCTAGTCCAAAATCTTTCTTTTGTATATAGGAGTCTGAAGTCCAAGGAAACCAAATAATTTGCCTAAAGTAGTAAGAACCTGAGGTGGGTTTTGAAACCAGATCTTTTGATTTCAGAACTATCTCTATCTTTAATGTACCATGCAGACTCCACAGTAAAACTGGGCTTGTGTTAGGAAGTACTTAGACAACTGAATGGAAATGAAAGGTGGGGGCAAATTACCGAAGGCCTTAAATTCGGGGACAGGATTTTAGATATGATAAGTAATTAGAGAGAATATGGTATAGTGGATAAGGACAGTTTCTGCATCAGTAATACCTAAGCCTGGAGAAGAGGGCTGTAACTGCTTTAACAAGGCTGGAAAGTCCTAGAGAGTGGACAGAGCTAACAGAATAAACCCAGGGCCCTGAAGAAGGATCTCAGGATTACTTTGGATTCTTCCCAGAGAGATTCCCAAGGATCTGGAGGGCCTTGGTCTAGAGCTGGGATGGAATAGTGGTGGGGAGATAGTAGAGGCCTTTGACTCTGTGTCCTCTCTCTTGCCTCTCTGGACTTCTCCTCCAGCCTTGGACTGTTCTCAGCCCCTTGTCCTTACCCTGAATCCAAAAGAATTGACCTTTACTAACTGACTCAAGCATTATCAGGCTTCAACTTACCCACCTGCTCTGGTTGGGCCCTGGATAAGCAGGCCATTTTTCTAGTTGGGTTTCCAACAAGGAGTAACATGATGCAATCAGTGTTTAAGGAAGATTACTGTGGCAGCAGGGGGATTAAGGGAAGGAGCATCTGGAGTCAGAGAAACCTGCTAGGAAGCTATTCCAATAATCCAGGTTTTAGGTGATGAGGACATGAACTAGAAATGCTGGTTATAAGATTGGAAATGAATGGATATATATGGGACTCATACATTTTTTTTATTCATTCATTTAACAAATGTGTGTTGGATACCTACTATATCAATGCACTCTCTGCTGGATGCTGTAGAGGCTATAAACGAGGGCCTGTAGTCTAGCAGACCTCATTTTATACATTTCTGTACTAAGATATTTACTGTTGCTTATTAGATTTGGGTTTGCAAAGCTAGCCCTGCAGAAACTGGTTATTTCCTCCAAAGGGTTATGACTGCAATTTGAGTTACCACTAACGAGTAGTTCCTAGCTAACCAGGTATGGAGAGCAAAAACATAGGTCAAAACCCAGAAAATTGTGTGTGTTTGGGGGAGGGGGTTTCATAAAAATGTAGCTCTTTATTAAATAATAAAATATCAGCTAAACACTAATTGCTAGCAAGATAAATCCCTAGGTATTATTGGGCAGCTCCTTATACTGAAGTTCAACTGTTATTTACCACTGATCTGTTAATAGCTAAATCTAATGATCATTTCTAGGTTCTAATCCTCCTTGGCCTATTGGCTGCATTTGACACTGTTTACCATCCCCTCCCTCATGGATTGTCTCTCTCTCTCTCTCTGGATTTTAGTGACACTGCTCTTTCCCAGTTCACTTCTCTGAACATTTCTTGTCAGTCTCCACAACATGCTAAACTGTGGATATTCCCAAAGGTTCTATCCTGGGTCCCCTTCCCTTTCCTTCGGAAGATGGACTGCCACCTGTATCAGTGGCTCATAGATTTAAAATTCAAAAGTCATCTAATACAATGCCTCCATTTTAGAGATGAGAAAACTGAGATCCTGAAAGATGAATTGACCAGCTTAGAGTTACAGTGGGGCAGAATTCAAACTCCAGTCTTCTGATTCCAAATCCAGCTCTCTTGCCACAAGTCCATGAACTACCAAATGTTAGTAAAAACTAGTGGATGGCATAGCAAAATTGAGCCTGGTGTTTGCGCTGATGTTGCAACTGGTTATTTTGAGCAGAGTTTGGTAAACTTGGCTTTAATACTAGGAATTCAGAGCTAAGATCTGAGGACAAGCAAGGACAGGTTTAGGGACAAAGACAGGAGATAGTTGGAAAAAAAAGGCAGAGGGTGTCTCTTAAAGGAGGCAAATAAGTTCAGATTGAGAGAAATTGTAGGTGGGAATCAACATGGGGCAGACAATGAAGCAAATAGAGGAGATTAAATCAATAAGCTGGGTTAAGATCCTGGAAGAAGGGATGCTGTTTCTACTAGAAGTCTTTTCAGTTTGTCAGCTTCAGTATCCTGAGTGTGACAAGGGAAAAATACTATATCCTTGAGAAGGTCTCTGCTGGGGCCTCAGTGGGTACACATGGACATGATGTGGTCCAATAACAGGGTGCTTTCTGAGAGTCTTAACTTGACCAACACAAAAAATTCCCTCTACAACATTCAAGCCAAATGGTCACCCAGCCTGTTTGCACACTGTCAGGAAGCTCGTTGTCTTATAAGGCGGCTCATTTTTTTTGGGACAATTCTGTGTAGCAGATAGAGTGTTAGCCCTGTAGTTAGGAAGACTTGGGTTCAAATCTGCCTCTGATACTTAAGAACTGTGTGACTTTGGGCAAGTCACCCTCTCTGAGTCCAAGTTTATTCAGCTATAGAATAGAGTTAGTGATGCCAAAGTGCCCTGAAGCTCTATATGAAAGTATGCTGTGATTATATTGAGTTGAAATCTGCTCTCCTATCATTCTACTCACCACTGCTAGTTCTGCCTGCTGAGGCCAAGCTGAACAAATTGAATATCTCCCATCTACCTGATGGTCCTTCAAATATTTGAACACAGGAAGGGAGCCTACACTGGAGCCAATTTTCAGAGTGAATATTTACATCTTTGAAATTGGCAAAAGCTAGAAATCAGGGCTTGATTTAATGTTTTGTTATTGTCTAGACTTAAGAAAGTGATGGAAAAAATTTTAATGATGCAGATTCAACTTAAAAGTATGTCGTGTGTAAATTGTTTTTGAAGAGCCAGTTGTTAAATATTTACCAGCACACTCTTGAAAGAAAGGTCACCTCCATCCACCCTGCCCCCTTTCACTAGTCACTACTTCTTCTGGCCTAATATTGAGAAACTTAATAAGATATGCTGAATAAGGGAGGGTGAGGAATTACAGATGACGCCAGGTTTCAAATCTGGGTAAATGGAAGGATGGAGGTGCCCTTGACAGAAATAGGGAAATTCAAAAGAGAGGTGGGTTTGTGAGGGAGAGATAATGTAATAAGAAATCTGCAATGCAGATCATAGCCCATACAGGCCTTGTCATCTGGGGTGACTCACTCTGTCTTACTGAAAATGACAAGGGAGAGGTGGAGGTGGGATGCACACAGACCACTGCTCCAGAGTCTGGCTGAGCCTGAGCTGTGCCTATTATGGCTCCAACAGAATCTGATGAGTGGGTGCTGAGGGTGGAGGGGGAGTTATCAACACTTGGAGAGACTAGCTCCAAGTGGAGAAGGAGAGAAGTTCATAGCTTGCACAGCTACGGGATGAGGGGACAAGAAGCAGAAGGAGATAGGGTGGGAGAACACTGGGCAATGTGAATTAATGGGGGTGATATAGCACTATTGGAGACAAGCTGGGATTTGTTGTTGTGGGGAGATTCAGATGGGATCTATGGTCCTAGTCTTTGACTATTGGTTAATTATGCTCCTTTTGGGCCCACACTGCTTTAAGACATACTATCATCTTTAGAATTCAGTGATTTATATTGAATTATTTTTGTGGTAACAAAAGAAAAAACAAAATAAAACAAACCTGGAAACAAAAAAAAGTGGGTTTCCATTGATTTGAGAATGTCTGAACAAAGTTAGGCATGCAAATACACTCTGATATTAACTAATTAGCAACAACAAATATGGGAATTCAGAGAAGCATGGGAAGAACTATATGAATTGACACAGAGTGAAATAAGTAGGAACTGAAGAACAATTTATACCGTGACTATGACAATACAAGTACTGAAAGGCAGTCAAAGTATAAATGAGGAAATAGTTTTCCTTCCTCTCTGTAGAAAAGTTGGGGATTATAGATGTGTAATGTTAGATCACTGAGTAGAGTACTGGGTCTGGATTCAGGAAAACTCATTTTTCTGAATTCAAATCCAGACACTTATTAGCTATGTGACCCTGAGCAAGTCACTTAATGCTGTTTGCCTCAGTTTCTTCAATGGTAAAATGAGCTGGAGGAGGAAATGGCAAACCACTCCAGTATCTTTGCCAAGAAAACCCCAAATGGGGTTATGAAGAGTCAGATACACCTAAAACAACTGAACAACAGTGACCACAACATGTTATATTCACTGTCAGATTTAATTGCTCTATTGGTTGGTTTTGCTTAATTGTATTTTCTATGGTTCAAACGATGGTCCAATAGAGACATGGATGGGTAGGGTTGGAATATCTGGAAATGGCTATAATATAAAATCCAAGGGTACCAATAAAACCTTCTTAAAAATTAAACAGCAAATAAAAGTATCTGCTATTTGGCAGATGCCTGAATAAGCTTTCCCCAACACATCTCAGTCGCTCAGTGTCAGTACTCTAAAGGTGACACCAAGCAGCCAGATCTGGAAAATATCTCATTTGCTCAATGATAGGAAAAGAAAATATTATAACCAGGAAAAGGGTTAGATTAAGAAATTGCTGAGCAGAGATTAGATTTAGTCCTCTCTATAGTAAGTCAATCTGAAGATGTTTGTTCAGTCCAGTCACTTTATTGTGTGGGGAATAGAAGAAAAGGAAAAAACATTGCCTGCCCTCAGGGAGCTCACTTTCTAAGATAAAGTGCTGAGAGATCCCATCTCAACACATCAGGTTTAGGAACTTTTTCTGTATGTGGCCTTGGGCAAGTCCTTTAGGGCTCTATGAACTTCAGTTTCCCATTCTATAAAATGAGGGAGCTGGAATAGATTATTTATTCCCAAGGTCTTCTTGAATGCTCTGATCTAAGAACTGTGACACTTGCCTCTGCCCTGGAAAGTAACATTTCCTGGGACACTCACAGACAGCTTCTGCCTTTGATGCTGGCTTATTAAGTACACCAAGTCCCCAGCCAGAGTGTCCCAAAGTCTGTAAATCAGTTATTTGGTCTTCAGAATACATTTTTTCCAATAAAACAAAGTTCAAAAGATGGTGAAGCTCCCTTCATCCAGAATATAAAGGAAAAACTATACATTTACAATGAAGAACTGGAGAAAATAATATTATGGCAATACTAGTAACTGACTAGAATATAAAAACAAATGAATATGAAGTTCATGTTCAGTGATGGAGCTTGAAGAAATATAGGTTTAATAGAAGGAGAATGGATTAGGAGATAAGGTGAAGGAGATTAGGTAAAGATGCTCAAAGTGCCTTCAAGTCACCTTTTTCTTTTTTGTTATTTTGTTGAATTCATTATACATTAAAATTATAAATTATTTAGAGTTTATGGTTATATGAACTGTATTGGCTTACCTGGTGCTTTGTTGATGGTTTCACTAAGCTCAGAAATTTTAAAAATTAATATGTCCCTACATCGCCCCTCCTCCACTGAATACATAAAAATAACAACCCCCAAAATAGATTCCCTCAATATATACCTGCTTAGTATGCCTTTTTCTGCACATTAAGTTCATCACCTCTCCGTCATCATTCCTTTGGACTCATATTTATTAGAATGCTAAAGTCTTCAAAGTCTTTTTTCTCTATGTTATCAGCAGATACCAATGGTGTCAAACTAAAATAGAAAGGGTAGGGGCAGAACACTGATTCCTACAAAAGGATCTCTGTAGGCCAGAGCAACACTTTAAAATTATTGTTGTTGTTCAGTTGTTTTTTCCTCCAGTACCGTTCAATTCTTTATGACCCCATTTGGGATATTTTGGGGCAGATACTGGAGTGTTTTGTCATTTCCTTCTCCAGCTCATTTTACAATTGAAGAAACTGAGGCAAATACGGTTAAGTGACTTGCCCAGGGTCACATAGACAATGGTAACTGAGGCTGAATTTAAGGAAGATGAGTCTTCCTGAGCCTCCTCCTTGTGCTTTAATCACGGCACCAGTACATACCTTTTAAAATGTCATGTTATCTATGTTTTGTTGAATTTTTACTTACTTTGTTAAGTATTTTCCAGTTAAAGTTTAATCTGGTCCTGTACTTGGGAGTGTTGAGGATTGCATGTGCCCTCAGGGAGTATGTTAACATCTCTGTTGTATATATTATATGGCTCTCATGGTTCTGTACTCTCTACAAGTTCAGAGAAGTTCTAGACTCCTCTAAAACTGTCCATTTTATTGTGTCTTACAGCAGTATAATAATATCCCATTACATTCATATGTCATAATTTGTTTAGTCATTTCCTAATATGAGGAAACTCTCCTCCCTTCTTGCCCCTCACTTCCCTCTACCCCCAACCAATTTCGCATGCTTATAGATCTTTTCTCTCTTTCCTTGATTTCTTTAGGGGATAGGTCTAATTGTGGTATAGTTGAGTCAAAAGGGATGCACAGTTTATTAACTTTCTGAGCATAGCTCCAAACTGCTTTCTAGAATGACCCAGGGATGGGGAAACCTATGACCTTGAGGCCCCATAGGTCCTCAAGTGCAGCCCTTTGACTGAGTTCAAACTTCACAGAACACATTCTTTTATTAAGGGCCTTATAGGTCTTTGGATGTGGCCTTTTGACTGAGTCCAAGTTTTATGGAACAAATCCTTTTACTAAAGGGCTGTACCCACAGCCCCTCCAACATTCATCATTTTCCTCTTTTGTTGTCTTTGTCAATCTGACCAATGTGAGGTGGAACTTCAAAGTTGCTACAATTTGAATTTTTCTAATTATTTTTGATTTTAGAGATTTTTTTCATATGATTATTCATAGCTTAGATTTCATCTTTTGAAAGATGCCTATTCACATTTCAGATCCTTTTTCGGTTTGTTTGTTCTTTTCGAGGTAATCAGGGTTAAGTGACTTGCCCAGGTTCACGCAGCTAGTTAGTGTCAAGTATCTGAGGCCAGATTTAAAGTCAAGTCCTCTCAGCTCCAAGACCCATGCTTTATCCACTGAGCCACTTAGTTGTCCCACATTTCAGATCATTTTCAAGGGTTTCTTTTGAAGTCTATAGATGTAGTGCTAGAAGGGACCTCCAAGGTCACAGGATCATAGACTCATAGCTTTAGAATTAGAAAGACCCTAGAGGCTATCTGGTCTAATCCCTTCATTTTACAGATGAGGAAACTGGGGCCTAGAAGCTGAGTGACTTGCCCCAAGTCACACAGATTCTATGTGTCAAAGCTGGAATTTGAACCTGGGCCTCCTGATTCTAAATCCAGTGTCCTTTCCATTATAGTATATTTTAGAAGTGAGTCTTAGGTATACAGAACCTTTCCTGTACCTATCAGGGGAATCTAGTACAATGCTTGAGGACAATAGAGAAACTCAATAAAAATTGTATAATTCTGAATACTTAAATACTTCAAGGAACTATAATTTTACTATTGTGGGCATTACTTCTAGAAAGACAGCGGGCGACCCCTCTGAGCATTAAGATTATTTTTCAGAGTTGCTCTTGCTGGAAAATTCATCACCTTGTGGCCAGCCTAGTGACAGGTCTCTACATGCTCCACAGGTTTGGTTGTCAGACAGCTGACTGACAGTATGATGCTACTGGCTCCTGCATGTGATCAATTTCATGTATAAATTTAAGAGTTTCTTTCAATTCTACTATTTTCCCTCTGTTGATTATTTTCAGTTTATCCTGTCTATAGTCTGTTTGAACACAGTTTATGTTGTCTCTCCTGCTGGATCACAACCTCCTTGGAAGTCTGACCTGCCTTTTGCCTTTCTTTGTATTTTGTATGTTTAGCCCCATGCCTGACACATAGTAGGTGCTTAATAAATGTTTATTGACTGATTGACTTCGATGTCATTTTATCATTATTAGCACTACTTTTAGGTTGTCAATCATGGTTGGAATAATTCTTTCTTTAAAAATCCCAAATGGAATGAAGAATGGGATAGAGAGAGGGTGGGGAGGGAGAAAAGAGCTGTTTTTTTTTCCTGAGGAAAATGTAGATTTTAGGAAAGAGAGGTAAAGAAGGATTTGAGAATGTATAAATGTATGAGAAAGGTTACCTGAGATAGGACAAACAGAGTGAATATCTAAAGAAAGAAGAAAAGATAGATTATAATAGGTACATAGTTCCACTAAGAAGGAAAAAGAAAAATGGTGATACATGGGTGGGGAACCCGAGGCCTTGAGGCCACATGTGGCACTTGAGGACCTTGGGGACAGCCCTTTGACTGAATCCAAACTTCACAGAACAAATCTCCTTAATAAAAGAACTTGTTCTGTAAAACTCAGTCAAAAAGCAGCACCCAAGGGCCTAGAAGGTCACATGTGCCCTCAAGGTCATAGGTTTCCTATCTCTGGAATCATTAGACAGTTACTCTAATCAGCTATCAGGAGGTACGATTGGTTTACGACCCCACTCCGTACCCCAATCTATCCCATTCCATTCATTTGTGATTTTTAAGGAAAGAATTATTTTAGCCATGACTGAAAACTGAAAAGTAGTGCTAGTGATGCTAGTGCTAGTGATGATACAAATGTACCAAGATCAATCAGTCAGTCAGTAAAAAACACTTCTTAAGCCCCTATTATGTGTTGAACAGGGTGCTAAGCACTGAAAATACAAAGGAAGACAAAAGACAGTCCTGGCTTCTAAAGAGCTCATGATCTAACAGGACAGACAACATGTAACCAACTCTACAAACAAGCTGTGGACAGGATAAATTAGAAATAACCAGTAGAGATAAAGTACTAAAGTGAAAAGAAAACCGTAAATTTATGAATGAAATCAGTTACATGCAGGAGCCATTAGCATTATACTGTATATCAGCTGCCTGACAACCAAACCAGTGGAGCACATAGAGACTTGTCACCAGGCTGGCCACAAGGTGCTTTGGTCACAGTATGTCATGAGCTGCCGAGGAACAGGAAAAAGGGTACATGCAAATGTCTGGAAATATGTGTAAGATTCCCATACGTTGGAGATACAAAGATAAAAAGGAAACAGTCTTTGCTCTTAAGGAGTGTCCATTCTATCAGAGGAGATGATGTGGGTATGCACGCACATACACACACACATACACACACACACACTCACACACACAAAATTGTTGTTTTTCAGGACCGGTGACATCATGAGGGTGATGTCTTGATTTGCATGTGAATTGGATTTAAGTGAGGTAGAGTTGCATTAACTTGTCAGCCTCACTTTGCCTCCAGAGTCATCAAGTCCAATGGCAAGATATAAGTCAAGATGATTGGTGATGGCCCAGGATGTAGAGGGTGACCTTGGTCTTTCTAAATTAGTTTGTCTGAGGCAAAGTTCATTCAATGTCTAAGGGCTAGATAAGAAGTTTGACAAAAGATGGCCTAATACATACACAAAATATAAACAAAATAAATAAAAGGTAGTTTTAGTGCATGAAGCAAATGGACACCCAGCCTCTGCTTTCCATCTCCATGGAGGAGGATCCCCAAACCTTTAGAGGTAAGCCATTCCACTTACAGATAGCTCTAATTATTAGGAAGTTTTTCTTGAAATTGAGCCTAAATTTGACCCTTTGAACAGCTCCTCACTGCTCCTAGTTCTATCCTCTGAGGCCGATGAGAATAAGTATGATCCCTCTTCCACATGATGGGATGAATGAATCTCTTTACCATGGGAATAACAGGCTGCCATGACAGCATAGAGAAAAGGGCCTTCAAAGACCATCATTCGGAGCTTATAAACCAGCAGACGTGAGATTCAACTACCAGTGCTTCTTGAATCTTTTTGAGGCATCATGGATTTTAAGTCGGAGACCCTGGCTTCAGACCCCAGTGCTGCTACTCTGAGTACCTGTGTTACTGGGGGGAAGTCACTCAATCCTTGTGGTCCTCAGTTTCCATATGTGTAAAATGAGGGAATTGGAGTAAATGACCCCTAAGGTCCTGTCCCCCTCTAAATCCCATAATATTCTACAGTAAAGAATCAGGGCTTCTGAGAAGTTGGTTTTCTTTAACCTGGAGTCTGGAAAAGATGCTTTTGTGTGTGATTCTAAGCCAGGTCCTGGGCCCCATTATTCCTTGGCTGTTTAATAATATTTAGCATTTTTACTGCTTTCCTCCACTCTTTGTTCCATTAGTGACGCCTCGGAAGGCCTCCAGGCAGGACACATCCTTAGATGGTCCCTGCCAGCCCATCTGTCACACAGGAGACAGTTCCAGTGTAGCCTTTCTGTTTTTAGACTCCAGGAAGGTTGAACATTTAAAATACATAGTCTGTCTATTTTTTATAAACAGTTGGCAGGAAGGACTCCTCTGGGGGCTTAGCCAAGAGAGATAGTGCATTAACTTAAACGGATTTGATTTCTTTTGATTAAAATTTCAGGGCCCTTTCTGCCCCGGGAAGGATGTATAGAGGCTTGCATAGAAGCTGCCCTAAGGGATTTAAAATCATAGACTAATAGATTGCTGGAGATGGAAGGGGCCTCTGAGATCATCAAGTCCAATGTCCTTATTCTTAAGGCTCCAGGGAGCTGAGTCCCAGAGAAATCAGGTGACTCAGCTCACACAGAGAGTTAGTGACAGACCTGGAATTAGAACCCAGGTCTCCTAACTTCCAGGTCAGTGCTCTTTCTGAGGCCATCCTAGAAGTTTCAGCACCTAGATCAGGATTAAGTCATAACCTTCCTTTCTATTCCCAACTCTCCTCCCCCCAGTCACTCTGTCATACCATTCATAGGGAAAACCAGTTTAAAATGAGCATGGAAGGACTGTGGGAAGAGGAGGAATTATCACAAAAGGGAGGTGGATATGTGGAGAGCATGGTCCTGCTTCTTCTGTCATCTTCTTTGTTTGGTGACAATCTGACCGATGCCATGGATAGTTTGTATATATACTCTCAGGTTTTTTAAAGCACCAACTCCATCACCTAGAGTTGGAAGGGACCTTGAAAATTCTCTAGTGTAGGGGTTCTTACAATTTTTGTATGTCACGGACCCTTCAGACAGTCTGGTAAATCCTACAGACTCTCAGAATTATGTTTTTAAATGCATAAATAAAATAAATATATATTATATAATATATATATATATATATATATATATATATATATATATATACATATAAAGTCCATAAGATTGTGAAAGAAACCAATTGGATTTTTTAAAAAATGCAGTTCTTCCCCCATCCATTCCCTATCACAGACCTGGGGTGGAGAACCCCTCATTTTACAAATAAGAAAACCAGTAGGATGAAGTAAAAAATGTACTGTAGTGGAGAGGACAAAGGGAACTGAATTTGGAGGGAGGAGAGGCCTAAGTCTGAATCCCCTCCTACTCTGGCACTGACAAATAGACTCTGGAAAAGTCAGTTCCTCCTTTTGTGAATCGGGGATGTCAACATGACTCCCCTGGAGTCATCTAAGCCCGTGGTGGCCAAGTCAAATAGAAATGGGGGCCACTAAACCACACACAAGGATCCTCATGGGTGCATATTGATTAGAAAACCAAGTATCAACATTATCTATCTCTTAGTGTATTTTTATTTATTTTGTTGAATATTTTCCCTTTACATTTTAATCTGATTCTGGCCTCATTGAGGAGTGTTGTGGGCCAAATATTTGTCACCTCTTTCTAATGTACCAGTTAATTCCTCTCAAGTATAGCTGTTACCTAATATCAGCATATGGCCAAGGGCAGTAATTTTCAGTGCCCCAAGACTATATGTAGCCCAGTTCATTTTTAAATTCTGTGTGAAATCTTGTTTCTGAAAGAACTAAATGGTTGAAGATTTCAGTCCTACACTGCCACCTTCTGGCAGAATGACCTGTGCTCAAACTATCTCAACCTTGTAGGCTCTAAGGAGGGAGGGATTTCTCTTTGCTAGAAAAACTGGGATTGACTCCACTCTGGGACTTGATCCCCCTCTTTGGGAAAGGTTGCTGTCATTGCTAGAGAAAAGACTTGCCATGATTTCTGAAACCACAGCAGGTTACTTGGATGAGTTAACTGTATATTCACTAGGGAGGCAGTACAGTTATGGACAAATCACCAGCTCTAGAGGCAGATGGTTTATTATTCCGTAGTTATTCAGCTGTGTACAACTCTTTGTGAGCCCTTTTGGGGTTTTCTTGGTGAAAATAATGGAGTAGTTTGCCACTTCTTTCTCCAGCTCTTTTCGCAGATGAGAAAACTGAAGCAAATAGTTTTTAAGTGACTTGCTCAGGGTCAGACATCTAGTTAAGTATCTGCGTCTAGATTTGGACACATGTATTTCTGACTCCGGTTCCGAGTAACCTAAATGCCCTCAAGTCAGATGATATGGGTTCAAATCCTACCTCCGACACAGCTTGTGTTGTAGCTTTAGGCAAGTTACTTAATCTCCCTGGATTTCAGTTTCTTCATCTAGAAAATGAAGAGATTGAGTTCTCTGAGCACTAAAACCTCTACTAGGTTTGCTTCCATTATCTCCACCTATATGAATTTCCTTATCCAGTTCATTTTACAGATGAGGAAATTGAGGTAAACAGGGTTAAGTAACTTGCCCAGGGCCACATAGCTAGTCAGTGTCTGAGTCTGGATTTGAACTCAGTGAGATGAATCTTCCTGACTCCAGGCCAGGCACTCTAGTCATTAAGCCACCTAGCTGCCTTCTAAATGTTACATTCATCCCCATTAAATTTCATCTTGCCAAATTTAGTTTAACATTCTAGTTTATCAAGATCTTTTTGGATCCCGTCATACAATGTGTTAGCTATACCTCCCAATTTCGTGTTATCTTCAGATTTAACAATCATACCATCTATGTCTTTCTCCAGATGTTAAATAATGGGGTTAGGCACAGATCTGTGGTATGGTCCACTGCAGATCTCTGCCAAAAGTGACATAGAACCATTAATGACAACTCTTTGGGCTTGTCCACTTAGCTGTTGTTGTGCGTTGTTATGTGTATGTGTGTGTACTTGTCCTTTATTCTCAAAGAGGACTGTGACATCAAGATGATGACATGACTTGCAGTTGACTTTGATTTGAGTGAGGGAGGACTGTGCAAGGTCACCAATCTCACTTTCTTCTCCTGACTAGGTCTAGTGACCTGATATTTATCCAAATCCAAGTAACTGTCCTATCCTATATTCCTTATGTCCCCTCATTTCCATAAAAATAGAATAAAAGCCTTTAAAAGCTTTGCTACAATCTAGTTAAACTACACAAGACTCCTTGGATCTACTTGTGCAGAAAGGAATTGAGATTAGTCTGGCTATTCTTGATGAAGCCAGACCAGCTCTCTGTGATCACAAACACTTCCTTTTCTAAATGTTCACCGCTTTAATAATTTGTTGATTTTTCCAGATGCCAGTCTTTAGACTGTTGTTTACAGATACCATTCTCTTCCCTCTTTCAATAAATGGTATATAACACCTACTATTTCCTACTGTCTTTGAAGTATTGCTGGCTCAGTAGTTCTTTCCACCAGTTCTTTAAGGACCTGAAGATGTAGCTCAGTCTTGGGGATTTGAATTTGTCAAGGACAGCCTGGCACTCTCTTACAATCTCCTCATTTGTCTTATAAATATCAGTTTCCTCTTACTCTTTTGTTCCTTCCTTTCCAGCCTAAAGATCATTTTCCTTGGCATAGAATATAGAAGCAAACAAGGGCCGTATAGCTCAGCTTTCTCTCCGTGGTCCATGCAAGAGTTCCCTCTTTGATTTTCCTCTCCCCCTTCACATTATGGCTTTTGAAAATCCACATTTTGTTGTTGTTTTTACCTTTCTGTGCCAATCTCAGTTCCTGCTCCTAAGGCTACTCTTAAATGACTGTGTCACCCCAAACATTTGTGTTCATTTTCCATTATTTGTCCTTGGTTGCTTAGTTCTTTGTGCAGTCAGATAGTTGTTTTAACGCTAGCAACTAGTTCTTCTTTGGTGGTCTAGGGAGAGTTTGTTACTGGTCAAAATGTCTCTGATAGATATGCATGATAAAGGCAGAAACATAAAGCAAAGCTAGAGACCAATAGTCCTGTTAGCTTCACCTAGCCTATGAGAATCACATTCACAAAAAACATCCACTTCATTGATTCCTGAAACTTACAAAGATGAAGTTATCATTACATAAATCAGGAAATTATTAGTCGTTCTAGACTGGTCAGGGAAAAGGCTCCAGCAAATGTTGAGGTAATTGAAGTCTTCTCTCACCATTACAAGAGGCAATTTCGGGTAGAGGATGGAGGCCAATCTTGGAGGCAGGAAGTCCTGGCTTCAAATCTCACCTCGGACAGGCTGACAGACATACTGTCTGTGTTTCTCTGGGTGAATCATTTATTTATCAGTGCTGTAGGCAACTCCTTAACACTCTAAGTTGTGGAGAAGGCGCTGATCTGCATTGGTAGAGATAATTTCGTTATCTGGAGTGCCTTATGCCAGTGAAATCCCAGATCTGGCTTCTCTCTCTATCTTCATTATAGCAGGTTTCCAGGTCAGAATTTTGATCTGTTTCCCAAACTCTTCATCTCTTTCTCCTTTCTGTGCTGCTATACAGCATGCTCTGATATCTACATTGCTTGTCTTTCAACTTCTGTTAATCTTTGCTGCTGTGTTCTTAGCCATGCTTCCTCTTCTGGTTCCTAGATTTCTTCATGTGAGTATTTTCCTAATCTACAATGCTATCCACTCCCTCTAATTCCCCTTAAATATCCTTTTCCCTTTTAATTTGTTATACTCTTTAACACATATAGTCCAGTCATCAAATCTAAAGAATACTTGCAAGATTTCTTTGTGTTACGATCTACAAGTCTGCTAACCCACCTGTCCTCCTAACTTCCCTTCTTCAGGTTTGCAATGTCAGTCATCCACCATTCTTCACTCTCTTTCACTTCCTCCAGATCCCGTCCATTGCCAAGTCTTGAGTATCCTATTGCTGCCATATCTCTCATAGCCCTCTTCTCTTACTCTTGCCATAATCATTCTTTCACACTTTATAAAGGGATAGGTAGAGGTATTTTCTTTAAACTTTTAAGACACTGACACTTTATTATCTCTTTCCTTCTCCTTTTGTGAGGTCATCAACTGGACTCTTTGTATCCCAATTGAATTGATTCCATTTGTGCAAAAGTCTTTTAATTTTATAGAATCACAGCATTCTAGGATCACCTCTATGTCTTGTCTGAGAAATCTCCCCTTAGCCATAGTTGTGGAAGATTTTTTCTTCCATTATTCTTTAATTGTTTTTGTGACATGTTCTCTTATATTTAAGTTATATAATCCCTTATTAAACTGGATCCATTTAGAGATTACTGTAATACACATATGGTATAAGTAAGATGTTTATATAAATGTAATTCTACCAAATTGGTTTCCAAGCATCCCAGTAGTTCTTGTTTTATAGGGAGACCTTGTCCTGGCAGGTTGTGTTCTTGGCCTTATCAAATACTAGACTACTGTGTTTGAAGGTAGGGAGGTCCTGACTCATTCCTCACGTTGCCCCTCTCCCACCACATGTATTTCTAAACATTTGTGAATATCTTGCATTCTTTTCCTTCCTTTAATAGAACATAAGTATGCTAAACATTTTCTTGGTATGTAATTGTGGGACAAAATAAAATATTATTTAAAGCAAAGACAAACAAATGGAAAAAGAAAACATAAATACCTTTTGGGCAGAGACTACCTCTCATGTCTCTGTATCCCCAGTGCCTAGTACAGTGACTGACACATAGAAGAGATGCTTAATAAATGATTGTTGGTTGATTGATTTATAGAATTAATGCCATACCAATCAAACTATCATGTAATTATTTGGTAGAACCAGAAAAATAATGACACACTTCATTGGGAGGAAAAGAAAGATCAAGATTTTCAATGGATATAAAGAAAAATGTTAGGAATAAAGGAAATCCTTTATTACCGTATCTTAAATAATGTCACAAGACAGTAATCATCAAAACCATTGGCTACTGGTTAAAAAACAGAAACATTGATCAGTGGAGCAGACTAGGGAAGTAAAACTCACAAGCAATCAAACATAATAGTCTAGTCTTTGATAAGTACAAGAACACAAGCTATCAGGGCAAGGATTTTCTTTATTCAACAGAAATACAAGAGAACTGGAAGCCAGTTCAGCAGAAATACAATAATCTACAATTCTGCAATAATCTCTAAATGGATATTCAATTCAAATGTAAAAGGATTTGTTATCAAAACAATTAAAGAATTACCATTCATCAAAATGGCTAAGGGAAGAACTCTCCAACAAGTTAGAGAGGTGATCATAAAAGAAAACATTGAATATTTCTACTACATAAAATTAAAAGACTTTGGCGCAAAATTCGTGCAGCTAGGATAAGAAGAGAAACTGTTGACTGAGAAGAAAACGTCTTCACAAGTATCTGTGACAGTGGTCTGATATTTGAAGTACAAATATATGAGAACAAGAGCCAGTCTTCAGTAGATATTTCCCAAAGGATATGAATAGGTAGCTTCCTAAAGAAGAAATGTAAACTACCAATGATTCTATAAAAACGACTTCAAATCACTAATAATAAGAGATGCACATTTAAGCAACTGAGATTTTACCTCACACCCATCGGCTGACTAAAACCAACTTAACAAAAATACAAAAAACCCAGTTGCTGAAGGGGCTGTGGTAAGGGAAATATACTCATACATTACTAGTGGAACTATGATTGGTACAACCATTCTGGAATGTAATTTGGAATTATACTAGAAAATCACTGAATGGTTCATACTTTTTGACACAGTGATATCACTACTGAGCATATGTCTCAGGGAGGTCAAGAAGAGAAGGAAAAGTGACATAAATACAAAAATATGTATAGCTTTCATTGGCAAGGTTGGTACCCAATGCTTAGAGAATCACTGAACAAGTTATGTTACTTGTAATTATATTATATG
>CM053769.1:265502318-265554798 GCA_028658325.1 Potorous gilbertii | reverse complement strand
GGGAGGAAGGGAGACAAGTTGGAAATCAAAGTTTTAGGAACAAATGTTGAGAATTGTTTTTGCATGCAACTAGGAAATAAGAAATACAGGTAGTGGGGTATAGAAATCTATCTTGCCCTACAAGAAAAGAGAGAAAATGGGGATAAGAGAAGGGGGGTTGTCTGATGGAAGGGAGGGCATATTGGGGGAAGGGGTAATCAGAATGCAAGGTGTTTTGGGGTATGGGGAGAAGAGAGATGGGGAGAAAATTTGGAACTCAAATCTTGTGAAAATTAATGTGGAAAATTAAAAATAAATAAGCATTAAAAAAAAGAATAAGCAGGACTCCCCCTCCCCCCCACCCTACAATTGTTGGGAGAGCTGGTAGGACCCAGAAAAAAGACCAGTTTTTAAGAGGTTCTTAAGATCCAGAGATTGTGCACAAAGAGAAAGTGTAAGTCTAGAACTCTTAAATTAATGAGACTAGAATTACTAAAAGATCTCAAATTTGGCTTGAAAAAGGGATTTTCAGGACGTGTTTGTCAAATAGCTTTTGTGGCTTACATGGACTTAACTCTTATATTGCCAAGGGTTAAGGAGGAGGACTTTGCCAACAAGTGCTTCTTGTGAAGCTGTCTGTGTTTTTGTGTCTTGGTATCAGAGAGCATTTGTTTATCTGTCATGCATTCAATTTCAGTTTATCAGTCTCTGACCTTAACCTTACACAACAACTTGGTTCATAAACTGGGCACCTGTCCCAGTATAATCCTGGTACTACAATCAGTAGAAGTCACCCACGACTGTCTTGAGCATGATACTGTGATAGTAGTCTGGATGGTAAGGACTATTAACTGGAACACCATGGCCCATCAGGAGGGATTCCCTGTAAAGGTTTCCTGGATTTTATTTAGATCCATAAATCAAGGACTCAACTTGGCCAGCTTGCCTGAACCTCAGGGGAAAGCAAGGACCAGAGGGTTCAGCCAAACCACAAGACCCCTTGGACAGAAACCCCAAAGTAGAATGAGAAATTTAGATCAGATCTCTAACTGCTTAAGTTTCATTTTTACAGTGAATTCTGCTTTTCTGGCTTGCAGAACAGAAACAACAGTTGCTCCTGCTTTTTGAGCCAGAGAACAATCTTAGAGACTATATCTGTGCAAAACTTGTCTGTAAGATCTCCTGGATCCATTTTCCCTTGTACCCCTGGTTAGCTCATGGACTTTTCTTTAGACATAAACTGGGTACCCAGGCAAAGATATAACCTACTGACAGCCACACTTATGCTTGGGGATGTGGGGGCGGGAGGGGGGGAGATATGGCATTGTAAGCCCAGTTGTAAAAAGGGGAATAAGGGAACTCTATGTCCTCCCAGGAGGGATTCCCTTATGCCAGAGAACTGTCATAAAATATCCCACCTGTCTTGTTTGCCAGCAAGCATCATCTGTATTTTTGTGTGTCCTAGTAAATTAAACTAATTCCCTTTTTCTTTGGCCTGAATTCAAAGAAACTCAGAGTATGGAAGAAATAAATAAAGGGCATTTTTGGAGTTTTTCATTATAACTGAAAAATTTAGAACAAACATACAGATCTCTTTCTTCTATCATTCTAGTAGAGGTAATTTCAAAAGAATATGTGTGTATACACACATATACATATATACACACTTATGTATATATGTATATTTGTGTATATATGTGTGTGTGTGTGTGTGTGTGTGTGTGTGTGTGTGTGTGTGTATGTTGAAGTCAGGGAACCGGGTGCTTGGGACCCCAAAACACCAACACCCCAGGTCCTGCCCAAATGAATTCAACCCAAGCTTCTTTCAACCGAAGTAAAACAAAGCTCATTAAAGATTCATCACATTGGGTTGACTCTTAAGAAGCCTCACCATTTGTGAGGCTTGTACTGACAAGTGGGCCAGATAGAATCTGAGCACCTTCATGGAGACAATAAGGATCTTACATACAGAAAGACTGTGGGAGGGATGTGGAGTTGGTCTAGAGGTCTAGGTAGATGGGAGGAGGGTTTTAGGGAGGGTCTTGAGGAGGAGTCTAAGGAGGATCTGAACAGGACTGGGGTGGCTACAAGTCAGAATCAAGAGATCAGGGATTTTGATGTGATCAAGGGTGGGAAACTGCTGTAGGCAATTGGGAAGTAATAGACAATGGAGGGCCAGGCTAGGTTAAGGACAACAGATTTAGGCATGAAAAGTCAGATTAAGTGGGAAGGAGGTTCCCAGAATCTGTACCCCATCATATATACATAAATATACAACATATATATGTATACACACACGTATAAAATTACCCTTTGACAAGTACTGAATGTCTTCTTCTGTACCTCCATTTTCCCAATCAGTTTATGATTGATTACAAAAGAAAACTCCTGGGATTTTGAATAGGTTCAGGAACTCACCCCTTTCTCTTTATCCTATCTAATAAGACACTTAATAAGAACCTAGAAAATGCTAGCTAACTGACTAACTGGTAAAAAAGATAGTTTTTGGTCTGATGTAACTAGTCATGCTAAAAGTTGGGTTTTTTTTTTAATCAAATAGATTTTCTCGCCTAAGTGCTTTGTCATCTTTGACATTCCTGGGGGTTACAAGCAGAAAAGCCTCAAGGTGAGAAAGATATGCCCTTTATCCAGCTTCTTAAGGTATTTGGCTGGCATTAGGTTGAGGAAACCAAGGGAACTGATTTGGCACTTTGGGTGATTTTAAAGGAAAAAAGTGCCACCATGAAAATTCTGAACCTGAGCTAACTGAAAACAGCAGCCCCTTAGGAAAAGTGAGATTTTAAATGTTACTATTAGTGGTCATACAGTCAGATCTGATGTGATCAAAATTTGTTCTGAAACTAAATCATAATGTTGTTTCACAGTGAGATATGTTTTCCTATCGGGGTAATTATATTAAATCAGAAGTTAATGCATTATTTGGCATTAAGGCATCATGCTGCAAAGTACATTTATCAGAAAACTTGAGTTAAATTTATTAGCTATGAGAAATGTATTGGCTGTGTGACCTTAAGCAAGTTGCTCCACCTCTCTTTATTTCAGTTTCAAATTTGTAAAGGGAATCATAATAAGAGCCATTCCCAACCCCCACCAAGGGGTTGTTGCAAGGATCACATAACTGTAAAGTGTATAACACAGTGCCTGGTATGCAGTAAGCACTATATAAATGTCAGCGATTGCTGTCGTCATCGTTACTGCTATTTCTTTAACTGAATATCATTACTCCATTTCAGGATTACTCAATACTAGGTTTTAGATGTGATTACTACAAAATATCAAAAGTGATAAAGTGGATTTTCTATGTTAGATAACTTGGAAACGCATTCAACTAAATTAATGCCATCCAACTGGTAATGAGTTTTGTTTCATGTTTTAAATATGTGATATCATGTATATTATTCTGCTTCTAAAATCTTTTCTTATATTGGGAAATTTGGTAAACTTTTGTGTTGAAAATGCTGTTAGAAAAGGTAACTTCTCTTTTAATCTAGATGTTGTTAGATTATGAATTACATTATTAAAAGAATGTGGTCAAAATGTTTAAAAAACAAATATTTTAATTGAATATATTTGGCTTTAAAATGGGTAATAATAAATTCCCTACTGGGACAAACAAGTAACAAAGTCCTCTTTAAGTTATCCTTATCTATGGGATCCTTGGGGCTTTCTGCTTAAGTTGGGGACATAAACGCTTACCAACCTTCTGACGACATATTATAGTTTGAAGAGCTAGGACCACTGCCAATCAGAGTGGGGAAACTTATGAGGTTCTCTTACAGAAAAGAGTTTAATCTGACAGATTATTTGGTTATCACTTACGAAAATGTACATGTTAATAAAATTGGTATGAAGTGAAATTACATCTTTGAGCCAACTTTGTAACAATAGACTTTATATTCAAAGATTTGATTTTGCCTGTTAGTCTGGAGATTTATGGTAGTCAGCCTGTTTCTAAGGTTTCAAGTCAATTATCAGGTTTTCACTACATGTGTTCAGAATGTGATTATTCTTAATTTGGATATGAAGGACAAATGAAATGTCAGTATATATGCTCATTGTTAACTATTATTACAATGATTTCCTAGCCCTAAGCTAGCTAAGATTAGTGAAGTTTTGCTATTTGAGGTAAAAATCTCATGCGCCTGTAATTTGATATTATTCGGAATCTGATTTCAGGTATGGTTGTCTGGTATTATTAAACCACTAGCATTAAATCCACAATCCAAGGGAAATGCCCTGTGCTACGGTCTCTGAACTGCTACAGTTCTATCCCTGGGGAAAGCTGATGGATGACATGGACAAAGAGAAGATCCTCTTGACTCAGTTTCCCCATTGTGCAATTTCTAAACAGGAAATTTTGCCACCTGGTTAATTTTGAGCCTGGCTTTAAAATCCTATGAATAAATGTGAAGCTTTGCTCCATTATTGGCTATTAAATATGACTCATGCCTAGGAATCAAACAGAAAGAACTAAGGGAGTTTTTTCCTATTATGACTTATGTCAAGTCAATCTGTGCCCTTAAGAACAGTCTTAATACTGTCATAACTATGTCCCTTTTTTTCTTTCACATCAAATTTCTATTTTCAAGGCAGGTGACCCATGGCACCTATTTATACCAGTGTTAAATCTACTGGTATATTGATTAAAATGGAAACATCTGAGTATCATAAGTAAGTTCTTCTAATTGCCGTCTCTTGCTAGGATCACTGTTGAACCTCATTCAGTTGAGCATTCTTCTCTCCTCATACCTAAATCTATTTCTTTTATGACTATTTCATGCTTCCACGATGGTTCTTTGCTCCTGGAGATTCCTGGGGACTCCCTTTCCCTTGTCTACAACACCTCTGAGGTCTAGGAATTCCTATAGGGAACTCCTACCTACACCTATTAGGCACTTAACTAAAATGTCTTCCACACTTATCTTTGATGGTTGCTCCTTAGCTTATTCTTTGCTAACTGGCACTAAACATGTCCCTCTGTTCTTAATGTTGTAGGGATAATTTCCTCCTAAGGGGGTAATTAAAATTTATTGTCCTTAAAATTAGTTGGCCAGTTGGGGTAAACTTTTATCATTAAGTATTAAACACTAAAACATCTGGGTTACTACAGGATCATATCAAAAAACACTAAGATGCCAGTAGGTAATATCAATTCTATATTCTAACCAACTAAATAAAAGGGGAGCTTGTCATCCCCATAAGAATTGTTCATGTATGAGTGAGTTTTTGAACTATCTCTTCTTTCAAGCTGACAATACCAATAATAATCTCCAATTAATTATTAATAAATTACAATAATAATACCAGTAATATTCTCCTAGGGAAGAATTAGATTTAGATAAAGATGTAATACAAAAATTTTCAAAATTGAACAGAGTAGAGGATTTACCTTTAAAACTTAACTTAAAGAATTTCAGAACTTTGTCTTCTATGCTATTTTAAAACATTTAGTTGCTTTTTTTAAAATTTCTCAACAATTTTCTAACATATCACAGGGCAGCTATCAGTAGTAAAATTGAAGGTTTTTCTTTTATGCATCCTAGCTTACATGTCAACTTTGATAAATACTCTTTTTTAACCCAGAAGGGCTCATCATACAAGTCAGATCCTCATGGATTTCATGTTAGATTCTCCTTTTAGCCTGTGGATATCAATGATAATATCAGGTACAAGGTAACAGCACTTGAGTTAAAAAAAGCTTAAATTCTCTGAAGTTTGGGTTGAATTATGGGTTCCTGATGCTTGAGCTAGATGTTGGAAAACTAAATTTAAGAGGGTATACTAAATTGTATTGAGGTCTGTTTTGCAAAAGATCATAGCAGAAACATCTAAGAATCACCTCAAGTAACCTGAACCAGAAAAGCTGATACTCTAGGAGAAGCCCCTCCCTTCAGAGCTGCTCCAAGGACAGACCTATACCAGAATGCTCAAGTTGTTTTCAGAAACCAAATGACTACATAAGACATCGGAGTCCTGAGATATGATGTACTGATGAAATGGACTTTAGAAATGGATTACTGGAAAGAAGACTTAATGTTTACCCTTTCCTTTCCTTCTTTCCCCATGCAACATTGTCTCTGCCTACTTACCAAAGGGGACTGCCCCAGCTCCATGGAGTTTGTCAATGTGTCAGTCATGGGTAGTCTCAAAAACCAAGCAGTGAATTGTTATAAGATTAAGCCGAATGATTTGGGGACACTCCCCTCTCAAATTTGTCTCATTGGTGTAGAATATCTGGGATAAAATTTCCTTAGTCCCTGTTTTCATATATTGGGGTTGATGGCCTTAGAACAAGCAGAGATATTAGCCCAAACTATGCATGAGTACATCAAGAGGTCAGTGCCATGTCACAAGGCTGTCCTAACCCAAGGCCTCATAATTGCCATTTAGCTTTGATAAATTGAATCCTAAGAAACTCACAATGGCTCGTGATGATTCAAATTTCTTATCCACCACGTTTTTACTTCTGTAATCATTGCTGCAGCTTTTACTAAACAGTATGGAGTGATAGATATATATGGTTTTTACTCTACTCTGATTTTTAACTTTAATCAGGCTACGTGACCTTCCAAAAACCAAAGGGGGGAATTGTGAAATTGAAAATTGATTTTTAATTCTATTTTGTTAAGATTTAATTAAGCTAGATTTAATATTCCTCCTTGCTATTCCATTACCTTTGAAAGTTTGCTCAGGTAACCTCAGGTCACTTGGGTCATGATTCTGTTCTTACAGCTTGAACCTTTACCTTTGAACCATCACCTTTCACCCACATATCCTGAATCACATGTCTTGTTTGTGGTTAAGGGGGTTTCAGAAGGGGAGGTTCAAATGTTATAATTATATCAAGATGATGTGAGAAGTTTTATCTTTCTAACCAATAAGAAGACATACCTCTGACTGCCCAAGATTTGCTCGTCATCTTGTTAATTGCTACAAAACATTCTATCAGCCCTCACTTGGGCTCTTTGGTCATTGAGAGGTCATTGACCCCAATTACTGGCAATTTCTAGCCTTGCTAATGAAGGATTGTGCTAGGAACTTTGTCTCTTACCTCTGTGACCTCAGTCAAGTTTCTCTGAGCTTTAGTGTCCTTAACTGTGAAATGAGGGGGCTGGACTCAATAGCATTTAAGATCCTTTCCATTTCTAAACTGTGATTCTGGTTCCACGATCAGCCAGTGGCAATGATCTCTGCTTTACTCAGAAAACACATAAATTCCTGTAATGACACATCATGACCACCAGAAGATACTGTGCAGATTTCCTGCTAGGTAGCTCCTGTAGTCAGTCTAGACTACTGGGCCTGGAGTTAGGAAGACCCATCTTCCTGAGCTCAAATCTGGCCTCAGACATTTAGTAGCTGTGTGACCTTGGACTAGGCACTTAACCCTGCTTGCCTCAGTTTCCTCATCTGTAAAATGAACTGGAGAAGGAAATGGCAAACCCCTCCTGCATCTTTGCCAAGAAAACCCCAAATGGGGTCACAAAGAGTCAGACACAACTGAACAACAATAATAGTTCCTGTTCTTACCCAAAGAGAAAAGTGCAGACAGCCCCACTTATCCTCCTAACTTTGAAATATCTCCTCTATCTTCTGAATTTTGTCCCAAATCTTTCCTTCCTTATAAGTTCAGGTTGAGCATCTCTGAGTCTGTGGAATGAAGTTGTATATCTAGAGTCCCTGGAACTGGCTTCCCAGACTGAGCAGTATTTCTAGCTATGGGTAAGTTGAGGCACTTAGTTATCTACCTTTCTGAGGATGTTTAAATTTCAGAAGAGAAGACTTAGACTAGGAAGCTTGGGAAGGGAGAGAGTGCATATGATAACTTTCTCTTAGGCAGCCCCACTGTCTGAGGTTGATTTAAATGATAACTAGCAACGCTTTATATATTACTTCTGGTTTGGTTTGTTTTTTTTACTCAGTTGGGGTTTATAGCTACTCAAATCACTGTTCCTAGCCACCATTTTTCTACTCTAAATCCCCTGCAGATAAGCCAATATTAATCACAGGACATATATCATATTAGTATGAAAACAAAAGAAATAGATATGCAAGGAACACAACAGACAAATTACAATAAACAGTAACCTTTCTTGAAATAGTTGTTCCCTCCCCTTATCTCCCAGTGGGCAATGGTTTCAGCACCTGAGCAACCACTCTGGGCCAGCCTTCCACCCTCAAGGGTCTCTAAGGAGAGCTAATCAACTCCCTGCTGAATTTGTCTCTGGCACCACCACCTATCAATCGTTTATGTTGCCAGTAAGTACTGACAGGAACAGTCTCTCTGAGGCATTGTCTTTCCTATCTGGGGCGCACTATCTTGAAGGTACTAGAATTCCTCCATGCCTAGGGTGCAAGATCTATTCAGGAGTTGGAAAACTCCATGTAGTTGCCTGGAGTGCAAGTTCTGATAGGCATAATCTATTTTAACCCCACCACTTACTCCCCAGCTTCCAGCTGCTTCTGCATCTTTAGCCATATCTAAATGCTGACGGCATTTCTCCCCATTTATCTCTCTGCCTTGCAATGTAGTTTTCAGCCACTCCCAGTGCTCATTTTTAATTCTCATGTATTCAGAAGAGTTTCTGAATTGTACCCACACAGTTCCCTCTTCAAATGAGCAAGTTTCTCTGGAACCCAAAAGACTGTGAGACCTGGGCAATTCTCCAATAAGAGACCCCCTTACTCACAGAATCAGGCCATCTCAGAATGAGAAGGAATCCTCAAGTTCATCTAGCCCAGGGATTTTTAACCATTTTGAGGTTTTATATCCCTTTAGCAGGCTGATGAACTTATGAACCTCTTCTCAAAATGTCTTATTGCCTAGACTAGCAATTAAAAGAAATGCTTCAGATAGAAGTTAATAAAAATAAAGATATAATCTTTTGTTCCCTATCCAACGTCATGGATCCTCCGAAATCAATTCACATACACTTTTTGTAGGATCAATGGGCCTCAGATTAAGAACCCAAATCTAGTCCAACTCTCTTATTTTATATAGGAAGAAAGTAAGGATCTAATACGGAAGGGGACTTGTACAAGGTCATAAAACAAGTAATATTATTGAATGAGGGGTTAAGAGCCCTGGATTCAGGGTTCAAGGGACAAATACTGCCTTAGATACTTACTACCTGTGTGATGCTAGACAAATAATTTAACCTCCCTGGGCTTTAGTTTCCTCATCCATAAAATGAAGTTGGACTTGATGACTTTAGAAGGTCTCTCTAATTCTAATTCTATATACCTTAAGGGGCAGCTAGGTGGTGCAGTGGATAAAGCAGGAGTCAGGAGGACCTGAGTTCAAATCTCACTTCAGACACTTGACACTCACTAGCTGTGTGACCTTGGGCAAGTCACTTAACCCCAATTGCCACATCCTGGGTCATCTCCAGTCATCCTGATGAATATCTGATCACTGGATTCAGATGGCTCTGGAGGAGAAGTGAGGTTGGGCACCTGCACAGCCCTCCCTCACTCAAAACAAAGTCAAGTGCAAGTCATGTCATCATTTCTCTGATGGCATGGTCTTCTTCGGCAACAAAGGATGAACATACACACACAATTCTATACACCATTCTCACCCTCATTTAGCTTTCATCTTTGTTAAATTATCTCATGGATTACAAATAATATATAACATGATTTCTGATTGAGACCTGAGAATACTAAGATCAAAAGCAAGTTCAGAATAGATTCCAGAAAGCCAAAAGGAACTCTTTCCCTCCCCCTCTAAATAGAAGCCCAGGACATGCTAGCATATGAATGACAGTCAGACATGGAGGAAGGCCCTGGTGTGTGCTTCTGGTGGAGGCTGGGGCCTCAAGTCCCAGGCCCCAGGGGATCCCAGCATCTTTAGGGATGCAGGTTAGTATTAACACAGGCCAGAGATTCTGCTCTAAGGTTAACATACCCAGGGGTCAGTGGAAGGGCGTCCTGGAGCTACTCATGTTTATGTATCATAACAAATAAATCAAGATTTCCTCTGAAAGGGTAAGAACTCCAGGGGGAAGATCCCTAGAGACAACCCAATGGACAACTGCCCAGGCCAGGAACTCTAGTCTGCTCCATTCTGATCCCCAAAGGTCCTAAAGGCATTTCATGTAAATCAGAGGGGTATAAGACCTGGCAGCACCGATTGGTTTTACAGCAGAGCTGGAAACAGCCTATGCTTTATGTCAGAAAAAAAAAAAGCATCCAGTGGCCTAGTCCTTTCCTCCTTTCCCAATCCCAGAGAGGCAGAGAATTTTGACAGGTCCAGAAAGCAATTTTTCCTTCTATAAATCAGAACTAGAAAACTCATTCTGACCAGGTCTCCTAGCTTCCTGAGTAGCCTGGGTCAGCCAGTCCCCAGCCCCCTCAGAAGGACTTGACCCAGTTGCCCCCCCCACACACACACACTCCCCTCTCCCTGCCTAGCCTCACTGCCTCTGACTCAAAACCTCCCCTCCTACCCTCCCCCAACTCCAGCTGCTGGCAGCATCCCCAGGTCACTCTATCCCACCCCAAGAATGGGATGGGAGTTTTCTCCTGCAGATAGAAATCCTAAAATCACCAAATGCTGGGGCTGGAAAAGAGCCTTAGATACTATCTAGTCTAAACTCCTCGTTTTTACAGATGAGAAAACTGAGCCCCAGATACAATGTTACATAACTTACCCAGTCACATAATGGTAAAGCCAGAACTAGAAGCCAGGTTCATTGATGAAGCTAGAGGAGACCTCAGAGGACATCTGGTCCACCCCCTAATTTTATAGATGAGAACAGTGACAGCCAGGGAAACAAAGTGATAAGTCCAAGCAGGGGTGGAGAACCTGTGGCAGGATTTGATGTCCAATGTCACATAGAGAGCAAGAACCAGAGGCAGAATTTGAACTGAGGTCCTCGGACTCCTTAGCCAGGGTTATTCACACTTAGATAGCTTCCGATATAGATAAACCACACTACCTCTCATCCTGATGACCTCTCGGATGTTAAATACAAATTGGGGCTTTTGTGATGGTTACTGCTGAGTCATTTCAGCTGTGTCTGACTCTTCCCGGATCACAGCTGGGGTTTTCATGGCAACAATACTGGGGAGGTTTGCCATTTCCTTCTCCAGCTTATTTTCAAAGATGAGAAAATGGAGACAAACAAGGTTAAGTGACTTGCCCAGGGTCACGCAGCTACTAAGTGTCTGAGGCTAGATCAGAACTCAAGAAGATGAGTCTTCCTGATTCCAGGCCTGGCACTCCATCTACTATGCCACCTAACAGCCTTCAAACTGAGGCTACAGAGTTATTTTGTGGAGTTTTACCATTTAGACCAAATTGTCAAGGTCTAGAACCTATGTTTCAGCATCAAGGTTGAGAAGTAGATCTGGAGAATCTTTGCCTTCCTGAAGATCAGCTTCTGAGACTATCTCGTGGACTCCTCTAGTTCCAGCTAACTGAAGGAGCACCTCATTGAAAGGAAGATGGGAAAAGAGGCATGAGAGGCATGTGTGAGTTTGAGTGTGTGTGTATGTGCATACACACATCCTTTCTACCAGCCCACAGGTCATTCTCTCTCCTTTCTCCAAGAATTTACTACATGATTCACAGTCTTCCTCTCCACCCTATTCCCTCTGTTACACTTGGGAGCTTCAAATTGACGAGCTGATGTCCCCTCCCATACCCTTGATTTCCAGTTCATTAATTGCAACTCCAATGATTTTGACTACTTCAGTCACATTCAGGAATAATCACACTCTTCATCTCATTATCACTTACAAATATTGCCCCTCCACTATCCATAACTGATCTATGACTAATATTCTAGATGACATAGCCATCTTGTTTAAGCCTTCCATTTTGCTCCCCCCACAAAAAAAACCCCTGTTCCTCATCCTCACTAATACATCCAGTCACTCCCTTCCTCCCTACTTTCCCAGGCTATCACCCTTGTTCCAGCTCCCTTCCAAATCTTGACATCATTCAGTTCAGCTTACCCCTATTCAGTTCATCTGTCCTCTAACATTGGGTCCCCTGCTTCTTTAGCCTATCACCACCCATCAGTTTCCAAACTTCAGCTCTGGATCACTCCCACAATTTGTCTTCTTGAGAAGAAGGAGAAGAAGAAGGAGGTGGACAAGGAGGGAAAGGAGAAGGAAGAGGAAGCAGGCTAGAAGACAGCCTATGACTATGTCGACTAAATCCACTACAAATTTATGTATAAAATTGCAGCTGAGCACTCAGTGACATGCCACAATCCTTTACCCTTCTCTGCCTCTATGACATTTCACAGTTCAGAGTGTCAAAATTAAATAGCAAGAATGTGTGATAGAGAACCCACCACTTCTGAGGTGCTTTCTAATGCTTGAAAGACAGTTATCACATGTGTGCAATCAAGCCTTCTTTTCTACAGGCTAAAAAGGCTCAGTTTCTTCTGATTCACATGTCATGTGTTCAAGGCCTTTCACCATCCAAGTGCCTTCCTCTGGACATTTGTCAGTTTCTCAATATTCTTCTTTAAACCATGGTGCATAGAAATGAACATAGTATTCAAGATATCAGATAAGGGCAGAGTACACTATTACTTCTTTATTCTTGGAAGCTTTTCCTCTCTTAATGGAGCCCAAGATTGTATCAGCTTTTTCTGGCTACCACATCAGGCCACTGACTCATATTAAGCTGTGGTTCACTAAAAAACCCAGATCTTTTACAGAACGGCTAGCAGCTATCTACATTACCCCCATCTTAGACTTGGGAAGTTGATTTTTTTTTGTACTAAAGTATAAGACTTTGCAATTAACCCTACTGAATTTCATCTTATTAGAGTCAGTCAAGTGCTCTAGCTTGTCAAGGTCCTTTTGGATTCTAATTCTATCATCCACTAGGTTGATGATTTGTCTCAGTTTTGTATTATCTATAGGTTTAATGAGTATGCCATATATGTCTTTATCTAAGGCATGGATGCAAATGTTAAAAGCACAGACAGGGTCAGTGACAGGAAGTGAAAAATAGATGAGCATTTGGGAAACAGATCACAAGCCTGGCCCAGAGGTATGATATGTCAATGATGGGGGCTTCAATTATCTGATGGAGCTCTCTCTGCCAAGAACAGAGCACCTAATAACTTTGTGGCTCACCTTAGTGAAAATGTTATCCTTCGAAAGGAATCAACAAGGGAAAATTCTGTTTCTGGATTTGATTCTGAATTGATAATTTATGAAATGGTTTTTGGGTACTTGCTGGGAAAGACCACAATTGGCAGTGGGAAATGGGGTCTATTACACTTTAATAAGAGAAAGCAATGAAAATGGTACAGAGATAGGTGATGGCATGGGACAGGGAATGGGGTGTGAAGGAAGGCAGCATGGAGAAGAGGATGAGGAGAAGTAGAGACACAAGGAATCACTCACAAAACCATGGATTAGGAGCACTTGGCAGCATGGACTCGATGGGATTGGAAGAGGACTGAAGGAGGTAGAAGTTTTAGGTCTTATTTTTACAGTTTTGTTTTGTTTCTTTTAAAAAACAGACTGACTCCTATCTGTGCCACTTTGGAGTTAATTAACATATTCTAATAATCTCAAAGTTATCAGTAAAACTTCAAAGTCATCTCGAAGCTATCAGCACCTTTTTGATGTTCTGCTGGTCTGAATTTGTGGAAGTCTAGATTTCATCTTCAATTTACATATCACAGGACCAGAAACCTTAACAAGCAGCACCTAGATGATTTCCCCTAATTGGGCACATATTACTAGGATATGAATTTTAGGTAAATATATGATACTATTTGTAAATTATGCTCCTTTGATCTTTGGGATATTTCCCTTTGTAAACTTTTTCCTGATAAAACTATTTACTGATTAGAAGGGCAGGAGATAAGCAAGGGACCATAACAAGATACAATTTTAATTATTATCTTAATTGTAATTTTAATCTCACTAACATAGGAACTGGTTTCTGGTTTATAAGACCCCTGGAGGGAAGAGACCACTTCATCCTAGAATATGTCATCGACGAGGAAATCCAAGCATAATCTAATATACACTCAAGATTGCAGGGGGTGGGGCTGATAGTCCCACAGTACTCTGACCTCATCAGACTTCACCTTGAATATTGTATTCATCTCTGTGCACCATAAAGACACAGAGACACTGGCAAATATCCAAAGGATGGCAACTAGAATGGTGAAGATCCTTGAACTGAGTCCATCATATACATGGATTAGTTGAAAGAATTGAGCCTACTTAGCCTGTAGAAAAAAAGGCTTTGGGATCATATGAAACCTCTTTTCAAATATTTGAAGAGCCAAAATATAAGAAGGGATTACTGTTGTTGTTATTCAGTGTTGTCCAACTCTGTGATTGTGGCAAGAATACTAGAATGGTTTACCTATTTCTTTTTTGTAGCTCATTTTATAGATGAGGAAACTGAGGCAAACAGAGTTAAGTGATTTACCATGGGTCACACCACTAGTAAGTGTCTGAAGCCAGATTTGAACTCAGAAAGATGGGAGTCTTCAGGACTATATCCACTGCCCCACCTAGCTCCCCTATGGAGAAGGGATTAAATTTGTTGTATTTAGCTCCTCGGGGCAGAATGAAAAGCAACTGGTAGAAGATGCAAAAAGGCAAATTTAGGCTTGGAATCAGGAAAAACTTCCTAACAATTCAAGCTGACAAAAATTGGAATGGATTTTCTAGAGTGTTGTCCCCCACTGGAGGTGTTCATGGAGCTGGGATGACCACTAGTCAGGGACATTAGAGTGGGGATTCCTTCCATGTCTGAGTTGGACAAGAGAATCACTGGGGTTCCTTACAACACTCACATTCTTTGATTCTGTAACTAGGTGCTAATGGATGAAAGAAAAAGAAAGGAAGGAAGGAAGGAAGAGACAGAGAGAGAGAGAGAGAGAGAGAGAGAGAGAGAGAGATGAGTATAGTCTGGCATGACTTTGTTCTTTGTAGTTACAGCTTCCCTTTCTAGAAATCTACCAATCATCTCTTTAATTTTCTTTTCTAGAATTTTTCCCAAGAAATAAATTCAAACTCACTAAATGACTGTCTCTTTCCCCTTTTGACAATCAGGGTATTTGCCTTCTTCAGTCTTGTGGAACTTCTTCTGTTTCCCATGATCATTGGATATTATTGATAATGTCTCGGTTCACACCTGATGGCTGTTGGGGTTTTTGCTTTGTTTTGTTTTGTTTCAAGATCAGAAGATGTAGTTCATCTTGAATTCATCAAGGGAAAATAAGTACTATGTCAGTATTAACCTTGGGTACCAATTCCTGTTTATCACTTTTGTTCTGCCACTCCCAGTGTAAAGTCATTTTCCTTGGCAGAGAAAATAGAAGCAAGATAAAAACTGAGCAACTCCACCTTAGCGGGTTTCTTTTGCCAGTTATCATAACCTCATCCACATCAAAGGTCTGATCTTCTCTTTGACCTTCATTTTTCTCCCAATATATCTAAAATTTTTTGTTCTTTCTTTCTTTAAAGTGTACTGTGATGAGTTCCTGTGTGTCTCAATAGGGAGCGCTCTCATCAATCAGTGCCCTAGGACATGAAGATGGAGAGTCTAGTCTCCGGAAGAGGGTGAAAGGGAGTCTTGCCAGTTACTTTCTCCCTTATCCCCTTGAGTCTTCCTCTTCAATTTCTACTCCCTAATCCTTTTTGATCCTTATTAATCCTGGTTAATGCTTTTATATCCTCCTTAACTGTCCTTTGATACTGCTTCTCTTTCAATTCAAAAGCGGGATCTAGACCACTATCTGGGCCAAAAGACTGCTATTCAAATTTTTCTTGAATTCCTCCAAATTTCTTCAACTTTTTCCCCATAGTCAAACTCTGACCCACTTTCATGGTTCAAAATCAAAATTCACCTAATTTCCTTTTCATTTTTAGTTCTCCTCTCCTCTTCCTCTCTTTAATCTCACAAGTTTCTCCTAAAGAAACCAAAAGTAGAATTTCTTCATCATTTCTTTCAAGTCTTCTCAAGTCATCAACTCCATCCCTTTCCCTACTACCTCCTCCCAAATGCCAAGCAAAGGATCTCACTAATTGCTTCAATGAAAAAAAAATGAAACCATCCATCCAAAGTTCTATTTTTTCCTCAACTCTACATTCCAAATCTCTTCAGCTTCCTCCCCCACTGACTCCTTCTTTGCTTTATTTCTAGAAGAAGAGGTGGCCTTTTTCCTTCAAAAAGTCAGCTCCTCTCCTAGTTAGTTCCCTCTTGTTTCCTCCAGAAGTTTTCAACTTGTGTGGTACAAGCAATATTCTAACCCTTCCCCCCATGGAAGTTAGGCTGATTTTTCTCTAAAAGGTACTGAGACATCCTGGAGACTGGCTCAGATTGACTTCCTTGCTGCCAGAATAAAAAGCAGCCAAGAAGAGGTCCAGGGGTCTCTGATGGGACCATGTAGACTGGTGGACCATGATGCGTGAACCAAGCAAATGAGCTTTTCTCAGATGAATCAAATTGAGGAGTCCTTAATACCTACCCTTCTCCTATTATGGCTAAATAAATCTTTTTTTGTTAATTGCTAAACGGCATAGGAATTTCTTATTTTGTTCCAGTATCAGACCAAACCACTAGAGAACTAACCTGTCAGGCCCAGCCTAGAATACCTTGGACCATTCCCTCTCACTAATTTTTGATCCCTTTTTATCCACTGGTTCCTTCTCTACCATGCCCAGATTTCCATTATCCTCAAAAAACCTTCACTGGAGCCTACCCTTCCCTTATGGTACCATCCCATATTCCCCTCCTTGATTCAGTCAAACTCCAAGGAAACAACTATCCACATTAGTCCTTCCAATCCAATCCAGGAAGATTTGGGTTCTTCCCACCTAAGATACTTACTAGTTTTGTGACCCCGGGCAAATCATTTCATGTCTCTGTGATTCAATTTCCATTTTGACCCCTACAAAATGAGAATATTGTACAAATGACCCTCTTAGTTCCCTTCTATCTCTAAATCTATGATCCCATGTTCTCTTTAAATTTGGCTTCAGAGGGATGGAGCTAAGATGGCAGAGTAGAAGCAAGGACCTGCTTGAGCTCTCTCCCCAAACCTCTCAAAATACCTATTAAAAATAACTCTAAATAAATTCTAGAGTGACAGGAGTCACAAAATGACAAACTGAAACAGATTTCTAGTCCAAGACAATCTGGAAGTTCTATTGTATTTGGCTTGGAGAGGAGTGTGGCCCACTGATGCAGTAACTGCTTCTGCAGCTCACAACCTACAGACCGAGGGGGAATTGAGCAGCTTATCTGGGTCACAGAGAACTTAGAGATTCCTGGAAACTTGGAGGTCCGAGAGGTCCCCCACTGTAAGAGAACTTACAAGTCCTTAAAGATATCTCTGAAAAAAGCTGCACAAAACCTCTGAAATTTGGGGTAGTACACCCTCCACTTAACAAAGAGCTCCTAAGTCAAGTAATTAGCTGGGAAAATGTCCAAAAAGGGGGGAAAATAAGACTACAGAAGGTTACTTTCTTGATGAAAAGGTATTTTCTTCCAACCATTCAGATGAGGATGATCAAAGAATACAACTGCAGTAAGATAGCAAGTCCAAGAACAACTGACCTGGAAAACAGATCCAGGAGAAATAATTAAAAAATTATTGGTCTACCTGAAAATCATGATCAAAAAAAGAGCTTAGATATCATCTTACAAGAAATTATTAAGGAAAACTGCCCTTATATTCTAGCACCAGAGGATAAAATAAAAATGGAAAGAATCCACCTAACACCTCCTGAAAGAGACCCCAAAAGGAAAACTCCTAGCAATACTGTAGCCAAATTCCTGAGTTCCATAGTTCAAATATTGTGGAAATACAATCAGGATAATACAAGATTTAGCAGTTTTTACATTAAGGGATTGAAGGGCTTGGAGTATGATATTCCGGAGGTCAGAGGAGCTAGAATTAAAACCAAGAATCAACTACTCAGCAAAACTGAGATAATCCTTCAAGGGAAAAAATGGAAATTCAATGAAATAGAGGACTTTCAGGCATTCTTTATGAAAAGATTTGAGCTGAACAGAATATTTGACTTTCAAGTACAGGAATCAAGAGAAGCATGAAATGGTAAATAGGAAAAAGAAGCTATAAGGGGCTCATTAAAGTTGAACTGTTTACATTCCTACAGGTAAAGATGATATTTGTAACTCATGAGGCCTTTCTCAATATTAGAATAGTAAGAGGGAATATGTGTGTGTGTACATATGTATATGTATATATTATATCTGTGCATGTATATGTGTGGGTATGTATATATGTGTATGCCTGCATATATATATATATATATATGTATGTATGTATTATATATGTTGTGTATATATGTATGTATGTATTTTTACTTCCCAAGCTGTCCTTGATTGTAAACAAAAATTTTGTGGCTGTAGATACTCTTATTATATGGTCAATATCAAAATGAATAAAAATTTGGGAAGAAACTTTGAACCGTTGAAGGAGACAGGAGGCATAATCACTGTTTCAGCAGGACAAGTTGACACAGGGTAAGGGCAGACAGGCATCCCATTTGGATTTCCCACAAACAAGAGAGATACACTACAATCATATATTTTAAAACATAGGTTTCCCATGAATAGTAGAGCAAATAAGCATATATAATAATTTATATGACCCTAAAACTAATGTAGATAAGTCATTGAGCTCCCCTCAAGAGGGGAACATTTTGAGCCAACCTATTTTTGATTAATCTCCTGTGTAGTGGTGTTGGGAAGCCAGGTGTAATGTTAATGAAATTTTTGTTAATGAAAGATCTTCCACACCCATTAATAGGCCTCACCTGCAGCCCATTAAGGGAAGCTTGATTAGGGGAGGCTTGTTTTGCAGGAAAGGCCACACCTTTTGTTAATTAATGAGGCACTGGTTCACTAGGGTTTTGCCCTTTGGGGCTATGAAAAGTGTATATATATTCTGAGGTGAGGTTTTGCTTTGGGGCCTTCTTTGAAATAAGGTTCATGTATCAGATGAGAGTCTGGATAGCCGTGATCACCCTCCTTGAAAACCCAGATGTTGGTGCTTCCCTCTCTGGTAACTATGTATGTATGTAATGGTCAGACAGTTGTATCTGTCTGTTGATCTCTGAAGCATGTAATCCTTATAGTCAGGCAGTCAAAAGCCCTGACTGGTCTTTATTTCTCTGCTTGTATTTTCTCTGTTGATATATATACACACATACACACACACACATATATATATACATACATTACATACATAATTAAAGAAGATTGTTGACCCCTCAAAAGTTGCTTTCCTCTTAGAAAAGAAGATCTAAAAACCTGCGCAGCAGGCCCTCCAGTGTATGCCAGAGTCCTTACTGCTACACCAGGGGGCTGCCCTCATCATCCTTAATTCCTTTTGGAGTTCCAGAAGACATCTACTGCATATATATTTTGAATTTCATTTTCCAGGTTCATTTTGTAGAATGGAATATCCTTGAGGACAAAGACGTGAGTTTAAATCCTAGCTCTTCTACTTGTTCCCTCAAGTGCCATTAGAGGAGTAATTATTCATTCTGGGTCTCATTTTCTTCTATTCCCCCATGGAGAGAAGCCATATATGTGTATTAAACACCTGTTTGTGTACAGAGTATACATATACATGTGTGTATAGATGTACATATACATGCATGCATACATATACACACATATATGTAGTATATGCTCACAACAAAAATATATGTATACTATAATCACTATATAAATATATAAAACTGTATTCCATATACTCCCTAGAGAAATATATGTATATTGTATATATATTATATAGTCACTATATAAATATACACATATATATATATATATATTCACTATCTAATATGTATTTGTATATAATATAAACACCTATGTATTATATATACTCACTATATATTTTATATACTACATATGCTCACTATGTATTTTATATAGTATAAATTAAATATTTATATACAGAACATTTTCTATGTGTGTATATGGAAAGACACATACATGCATATGTATACATATGTATTATATATAATATTGTACACATATACATTGTATATAATATTGTATACATGTGTATACAATAATATAAAATAAAGACCAATGGACAGGGCTTCTAACTGTCTAACTATAAGCATTACATACATCAGAGATCAACAGACAGATTCAATTGTCTGACCATTACATACGTACATAGTTACCAGAGAGAGAAGCACCAACATCTGGGTTTTCAAGGGGAGGTGATCACGACTATCCAGAGTCTCAAGTATACATATGTTGTATATACTCACAATAAAATACATACTATATATGCTATAATATTCACATTTAAAACATATGTACACTATATATATTATATATACTCACTGTATAAATATATATTATATAAACTTTATATATATGTATACTATTTGTACTCATTATATAAATATATAATATACTATATATACTCACTACATAAATATATGCTACATATGCTCCCTATATAGCTATATACATATACCACATACTCAATATAAATATATACTCTCTATATGTATGTATACATATATACATACACACCTACATACATGTATGCTCTATCTATTCACTACATAAATATATACAAAGGACATCTAGGTTGTAGAGTAGATAGAGCACTGGTCCTCAGTTCCTCATCTATAACTTGAGCTAGAGAAGAAAACAGCAAACCACTGCAGTATCTTTGCCATGAAAACCCTAAAATGGGGTCACAAAGAGCTGGACATGAATAAAAACAACTCAACAACAGTGTACAGACACACATATTGTTCAGTCATGTCTATTCTATATAACTCCTTGGTGTTCTTGACAAAGATATCAGAATGGTTTGCCATTTCCTTCTCCAAGCATGTCTCCATTTTATAGATCAGGAGCTGAGGCATATAGAGGTTGTGACTTGCTTATGGTCATACTGCTAGTAAGTATCTAAGACTGAATGTTAACTTAGATCTTCCTGACTCCAGGCCTAGCATTCTATCCACTGTGCTATTTAGCTGCTCCATAGTACATATACTCACTAGATAAATATATACACAGGATACCTATCCATCTATCTGTCTATATATATATATATATATATATATATATATATATATACATATAAAGAGAGAGACAGATAGATAGATGGATATATACTCACCATATATTTATATATAATATAAATAAAACACCTATTTTGTGTAGAGCATTTTGCATATATACATATACACATATGTATATATAAGATATTACAATACAAATATACAGTAGAACCTTGGTTTATGAATTTAATTTGTTCCAAGATTCTGTTCATCATGCAATTTGTTTGTATTGCAAAGCAAATTTTCCCATAGGAAATAATGTAAATTTGAATGATCGGTACCACATCCTCCAAAATATTCATATAAAAATAATATTTATAATTTTAAGTAAGTTTTTTGTCCCTAATGCAACTGAAATGCAATAGCAATGATTAGTACACCATATAAACAGGAAATAAAACAAATTAATCTGCACTTTACCTTTGAGAAAAGTCATGGCTGGTGTGAGGGAGATGAGAGGGAGGAGGAAGAGGAAAAGTTATTCCTGGAAGGAGAATCTCCTATGGGAACATCAGGGATTTCAATGTTAGGAGGATTCAATGTTCTCTCTTATGTTACTGTCACGAAAAGTAAGAGTAACACTACTGCCTTCACTTATTTTTTGTTTTTTAGAATCACTTTCATGTTTTGACTCAATTTTTTTTCTTTTCTTTACACTTGCTTCTGACTGGGAATCTATCTAACAACACTTGTTTTTAACTTTTTTTTAAGGGAGGGGTGGGACTTTTAAAAGATAGCTGCCTTAATTTTAAAAAGTGATTAAAGCCAAAAAAAAAAAAAAATTTGCCTAGTTGAGCATCATCCCTTCACGAGCCATTCAAGTCCAAACATGATGTTCATACTACAAATTTTTGTTTGTCCTGCAAGACAAATTTTGCAAAAAGTCTTCCCTTGTCCAACCAAGCATACATAAACCAGGTTACTCATAAACTGAGGTTCTACTGTGTATAAAATATATAGTATATATTCAAATACACTATATATTATATATACTCACTATGTATTTCCACATATGTAAATATCTATTTATGTTCAGAGCACCTTTCCATATACATTCTATATATATATATATACATATTCATATTACACATACACACACATAGTGAGTTTAGGTGGCACAGTGGTTAGAATGCTATGCCTAGTCAAGAAGGCCTGAGTTCAAATCTGACCACAAACACTGTGTGATCCTTAGCAAGCTACTTTACCCCTGTTTGCCTCAGTTTCCTCATCTGTAAAGTGAGGATAATAAGATAATTTATTCAAAGCACAGTGCTTGGCACATAGTATGTGCCATATAAATGTGATATATATATATATATGTATGTGTGTGTGTATGTGTATACAGACATATATACACATACACATGTATTTGTAACTGGAGTCTGGCACATGTGTAGATCCCATAATGTAATGAGCTTCCCCACATAGAAAAACTAGGAAGCCTGCTTTCAGGGGGGTCATGATGACATCTAAGCTGTGTCTTGGTGAAACTGAAACACATGTAGATATAACTGGTTCCAGTCAACTAACCATGTGTCAAAGATAAGGCTCTTTGAATGGCTGTGGAGGGAAAAAGGCCTGTAAACTTCAGCTACTTCCTCTGTTTCATTTGCTTCCAGGGGAATCTCAATAACGCCTTCACTCATGGTGTCCATTGAGAGACCACAGTGCATGGGGAGAGGCCTTGAGGCCTGGTGACTTCTAAGAAATGGGTCTTGGTCTTTATCCTCTGCATTTGTTCTTCTCCATTCTATTGTTTGTTTTTCTTTCTTGTCACTGTCTTTCTGTCTTTGCCCTTGAAGAGGACCCATGAACCTCAGGAGGGGATATCAAAATGGATGTGAAAGAGCTCTTCAAATTACGAATAAGAAGAGAAATACAAATTACAGTAACTGAAATTTTACCTAATTCTGCTCCCTTAACCAGAAAATTGACAAAGATAATTAATAATGGGAAACAGTTGTTGGAGGGACTGTCAGAAGCCAGGTATACTAATGCATTGTTGGTGGAGTTATAAATCCTTTCTGTAAAGCAATTTGTAATTATCCAATAAAAGTCACTAACCTACATGTTTTAATTCAGCAATTCTATTACTGGGCATGATTCTCCGAAGGGATCAAAGAAAGGTCCCCTGTATACCAAACCATTCATAACAATGCTTTCTGTAGTAACAAAAATCTGGAAACAAAGTGGATGCCCATCAATTAGAGAATAACCAAGAAAGCAATGGCCATACGAATATTGTAGAATATTACTATACCATAAGAAACAACAAACATGAAGAATTCAGGGAAACATAGAAAGAGTTATATAAACTGATGCATAGTGAAGTAAGCAGAACCACTCAATGAGGTCAATGAGTCAATAATGTTTTATAGAAAACACAAATAACATTAAGAAGAAGCAGGGTTTTGAGTAACTGCAATGGCCAGTCTTGGTTCTAAGCAACAACTAATGAACTCACCTCTCTCTTTTTGATAGAGAGGTCTGTGACTATGGGTACACGACATTGCATGCACCTCTGGAAGGGTTGAATGGCTTTGCTTAACTGCTTTTCTCTGTACCAGAGAAGGAGAGTATATCCAGAAATTACTATGATAGATCAGTAATACTTACTTTTAAACTTTCTTGGTCTAAAATACCCCTTGTTTCACTAAGGAAAAAGAAAGATGTCCCACTCTATTAGTTAGCCTGGTGGCAGCTAAACACAAAGAGACAGAAAAGGCAGCAAATTACTAGAGTACAAATGAAGTACACAAGAGGAAATGAATCCAAAATCTCCAGGTAGAAAATTAACCTGAAAACTCCTTTTCCATTCATTATTTTACCCCACTTTACCCCACCAAGAAATCTGTCACTTGCAGACTACAGGGCTAGAATCAAACTATCAAGGATACTTCTTTGGGTTAAGGCTAAGAGTTTAGAAGGATCCCGTCAAAATGTGCATATGATGGCCAGGAAGAGGGAGTTTTAGGAATCAGAAGATTCAGGATCAAGTCTGGGGTCTGCCATTACTAGTTGTGTAATCTCTTATAATAGGTAGCATTTAATAACAACTTAAGTTTTATTAAGACCTTTTTTACTATTATTATTACATGTAATTGAAGAAAAAGAAAATACTAAATAAAAAAAGAAAACAAAAAAAGATCTTTTAAAAATATATTTCTCATTTTTTCCCCAATTACATGTAAAAATAATTTTTAACATTCATTTTTTTTAAATTTTGAGTTCCAAATTCTCTCCTTCCCTTCCCTCCCCTCTCATTGAGAAGGCAAGCAATTTGATATAAGTTACACATGTGCAATCATGCAAAACATATTTCTATATGTCGTTGTGAAAGAAAAGTTTTATTAAGATCTTTACAAATATCTCGCTTGACCCTCACAACACCTCTATGAGGTTGATGCTATTACAATCCCCATTTTACAGATGAGGAAAATGAGGCACAGAAAAATTAAATGACTTGCCCAGGCTCACATAGCTAGAAACTGTCTGAGGCAAAATTTGAATTCAAGTCTTCCAGACTCTAAGTCCTGTGCTCTATAGTTAGCCACTTTCTAGGAGTCTGTCCTATATCCCTGGAGACTTGGGAGGAATATTAAATGAGATTTGGGATTCAGAAGTGTTTTGAAAACTGTTTTTAAAAAGTTAACACTTTGACACCCTCTAACAAGTGAGCCCAGATCAGTTTATCAGAGTAGCTAGGTGTGAGCTAACACAAAGCCTGATTTGGGTGGATGAGGAATCCAGAGAAGGGTGTAATGTTTTGCCTAGAAGGAGTCTTGCTGAACAGGCCTTCGAGTAGTTGGGAAAGCTTGATTCTGGGTACCCAAGGGCAGGGAAGACAGAGAAGAGGAAGGGGTGGGGTGGGGTGGGGGGAGCCGGCATGCGTCCCAGAAAGGGAGGGAGGTGGTAGGAAGGAATGAGGTGGTAGAAAGCTAAAAATAATTCTAGCCTACTTCACAGCTCTGCTTAGCTGGGGCCCTATTAAAGGGCCAAGACCCAGCAGCTGCAGCATGGAGAAATGGGAGGTGGGGGATGTAAGGGGAAGGCAGAGCACAACCAAATTATCACAAGTCTAACACTTAGGGCTGGAAGAGACCTTATGTTTCTGTGTCCATTTTTTAACTTAGTAATGGGGATTATTAGAGCAGTCAAAGCCTGTTCCAAAGGACTGAAGTGGTTTTTCCAGCCCAGATCCATGACCTGGAGAGAGGTTGGCCTCTCCCATTCAGGAACCTGAGCTCTAGGCTCAGGTGAATCAGTTCAGTCCTGAGAAATGTTCACCCCCAAAGAGAGGAAATCAGGCTTTTCTCAAACTCTTGGCCCAGTCCACTCATATCTTGGAAGAGAATGCCAGGGAAAATCTCTTACAAAGCTTAGGGAGGGCTGGAGTCTAGAATCTCAGAAAAGGGATTAATAGGATTCCTTCTGGAAAAGTCTTCAATGTTTAAAGTGGATTAAGTGGAGGATAAAACTCTCCTTGAAAGCTACTGCATGGCTCTAGGCCTCAGTTTCCTCATCTGTAAAATAGAGATAACAGTTGTACAACCTGCCTCATGGTGCTGGTTGTGCTGAAGACTTATTTTATCCATTTCTGTAGAAATACGAGCTATGGGTGGGGGTTGGAGACATGGCAATAATAGCGGGAAAAGAGCGGATAGAGAGTCCTTGGAGTCATGAAGGACCCAACCTTTGACCTGGGCTAATCATTTAACCCCCCAGGCAACTAAGTCTATAAACTGCAGAGCACGTGCCAATCTGTATTAATAGAAGCTCCCTACAATGACAACTCTCCAGTGTGTTAGGAGAAGGATCTCCCAGTCTCAGGCCTTTGTTTCCCTTAAAAGGTGTTGAAACTGTCCCCAATGTTTAATTGACTTAAGGGACTGAGATTCAGGCTCTGAGCAAAACTTCCTGATCACTTGAGTAGGAAAACAGCCACAACATTTGTGGGGCAAAGGAGAGGGAATAAGAGGTAAGAGAGGAGGAAATAGGGAAGGGAAAAATCATTTATTAAGTACCTACTATGTGCCAGGTACTGTGTTAAGTGCTTTACAAATATCTGATCCTCACAAAAACCCTGGGAGGAGATGCTGCTAGGACCCCCATAACATTTGAGGGAACTGAGGCAGACAGCAATTAATTGACTTGTTTAGGTTCACACAATCAGGAAGTATCTGAGGCTGAATTAGAACTCAGGTCTTCCTGACTCCAGGTCTAGCCCTTTATCCAGTGCTTCTAGCTTCCTCCTAAGGCATGAGGAGCTCTAACTATTCTCTCAGTCTTGATCAGGGGATAAATAACCAAGGGATAACTAAAAAGAGGGAAGGTATACTCAACTAAATCAATGCTATATCCTCAATCCGATGCAGCCTTCCCCTGCTCTGATCATCCTCCCCTATAATGGCTAGGTGAAACTCCTTTGGTTAAATGTTAGATGAAGTCCAAGTATCTCATTTCACTCAAATCTCAACTTGAGGTCAGCCCAGTTTGAGACACATCTAGCCTGCTACATTTGGCAACAGTAGTGTAGAAACGGAAAGGGGAGACCTCATGGAAGGGGATGGCAGGAGGATGTGTGCAATGCAGAGGTCTTCATGATTCCAGTGGTGTTTCTGGTGATGATGATGGCAGACTGTGAGACATTCCCCAAAGCATGGACACTCACTTGGTTTCTACTATTTGTTACTGGCATTCTTTTTCAACCATTTCAGTCTCTTCATGACCCCATTTGAGGTTTTCTTGGCAAAGATATTGGAGTGATTTGCCATTTCCTTCTTCAGATCATTTTCTAGATGAGGAAACTGAGGCAAACAGGGGTAAATGACCTGTCCAGAGTCACACAGCTAGTAAATGTCTGAAACCATATGTAAACTCAGGTCTTCTTGACTCTAGGCTCAGTGCTCTATCAATTGTGCCACCTAACTGCCTGAGCCTAGTCTTAGCTAACGTACAAAAATGTGCTTCTATGAATTTGGGGTATATTTCAGCAGTTGTAACTAGGGATTACCTCCCCTAGAACAAGTATCACCTTCCATGCAAGGCTGTGGCTGCAACATAAAGGGTACCCTCAGTTGGAGTCTACAAGGAAGGCATATATCCCCTCAGAGAGGAACAATGGCCACGGGCCACTGCTAGAGAGACTGCATTCTTTCCTGCTAAAAAATCAGGATATTTAGTTGTTTCCCATCCTGACAAGTGGCCTAAAGTCAATTCCTTTACACTTTTGGCAAGAAACTAGATTACTAAGAGGTTGGGATGGAGGTAGGGTAGGTTGTAAAACTATAAGCCTTATAGAAAATGGATAGATACTTTAGGGGAGGGGCCCCAAAGAAGGCTTAAAGTCAACCCCTCCTCCTCCTCCTCTCCAGAACCCACAAAATTTGCAAGAACTGGAAAGAATAGTACAGGTCATCTAGTCCAACTGCCTTAATTTTACAGAGAAAGAAACTTGGGTCCCAGACAGAAATATCATTATTTTTGTAATGTTTACTGTATATTGCCAGCTTGTTCTCAAAAAATAATCTATAAATTTGCAATTAAGCAGTCAGGTGGAACCTATGTCTCACAGACTATAAGAGCTGGAAGGTACCTTAGAGACAGCTTGTATAATGTCCTCATTTCACAAGGGAGAAAAGAAAAAGATCCAGGGTTAGTGCCACATCAGGGCCTAGAATTCTCTCAGGCTATGTTCTTTCAGAGGTCATGCTTGGTTTGGTTTTTGTCTTCGTATCTCCAGCACCAAGTACGGTGCCTGGTACACAGGAAGCCCTTAATAACTGCTGATTGAATTGAAGTTAGGTGCAGATTCATGACTTCACACAGTATCCTCCTGTTTTGTTCTGCTATGTATGGAAATACTCTCCTTTCTTGGTGTCTAAGTTTAAAATATTTTTTAATTTAAATTAAATTTTTTTGCAATTGAAATTTCAACTGGGTTGTTGAAATTTGTCTCCCTCTGAGGCACATTTATGGAGGCACTAGCCCTTTCAGAGCAGCCTATTCTCACAATTAAGGAAAAGGTAAGTCAATATGCATTTATTAAGTACCCACTGTGTGTCAGACACTGTATTAAGCACTGGAAATACAAAGAAAGGCAAAAAATAGTCCTTATTCTCAAGGAGTTCATGGTTTAATGGGGGAGGCAGCATGCAAACAATTGTGTACAAATAAGATATATACAGGATAAATTAGAGGTAAATCTCAAATGGAAAATACTAGGATTAAGGAGGACTCTGAGAGGCATCCTGCAGAAGGAAGTCAGGGGAGCCATAAGGAGGAGATGATGATGGAGATGCAGAGGTTCAGGTATGGAAGATAGACCAAGACAATGCCTGGGGTCTTATGCAGAGTGTCAAGTGCAGGAAGTCAGTGTCTGGATCACAGACTATGTGGAGAGAGTACAGATGCAAGAAGACTGAAAAGGTAGGAAGGGCCTAGGTTACAAAGGGCTTTGAAAGCTGAACAGGATTTTCCATTTGCTCCCAGAGGCAACTGAAAGACAGAGGAAATCACTGAGGGGGCCATAATGTGGTCATAGGCTGTAATGGGAAGAAACCTGAAGCAGAGAAACCAAATACAATTTTCTACTTGGTTTAAGGCTGAAGAAGAAGAACAACAAGGCTGTACATTGTCACCTTATTTATTTAACTTATGTGCAGAGTGCATCATGTGAAACACCAGGCTGGATGGAAAAAAAGCCAGAATTAAGGTTGCTGGGAGAAATATCAACAACCTCAGATATGTAGACACTACCACCCTGACAGGAGAAAGTGAAGAAGAATTAAGAAGCCTCTCAATGAGGGTATAAAAAGCTGACCTGAAGCTTAACATCAAAAAAATCTTGGCAACTGGTCCCATCACTTCCTGGCAAACAGAGGGAGAAGAAATGGAAGCAGTGTCAGATTTTATATTCTTGAGCTCAAAGATCACTGCAGAAGGCAACTGCAACCATGAAATTAAAGGATGCTTGCTCCTTGGAAGGAAAGCGATGGCAAATGTGGACAGCGTAGCAAAAGAGCAGACATCACCTTGCTGACAAAGGTCAATGCAGTCAAAGCTACAGTTTTTCCAGGAGCAGTGTATGGCTGTGGGAATCAGACTAAAGAATGCTGAGCACTGCAGAACTGACACTTTTGAATTGTGTTGCTAAAGAAGACTTCTGAGAGTCCCTTGGATAGCAAGGAGATCAAATCAGTCAATACTTTAAGAAACAAATTGAGGAAGGTCAAAACTGAAGCTGAAGCTTAAATACTTTGGTCACATGAGAAGATGGGACTTATTGGAAAAGATTGAAAGCAAATTTTGAAAGCAAAAGGAAAAGGGGATGGCAGAGAATGAGATATGCAGTGTAATGGAAACAATAAACATGAACTTGGACAGAATTCAAGAGATGGTGAAGGACAGAAGGGCTTGGAGTCCTCTGGTCCACGGGATCATGAAGCGTCAGACACAACTGAATGCCTGAACAATAAGGTGATGAGGTGATGAGGGTCTGGACCACAATGGTGTCACAGGGGAGAAGGAGGTATATACAAGAGACGCTAAAATAAAAACAACAGATATCTTAGCAACTGATCGTACATAGAGGGTGAGAGAGAATGAGGAATCAAGGATGACACTTGGGTTTTGAGCCTGAATGACTAAAACAAAAATGCCACCCTTGACAGTAAAAGGGAAGTTAGGAAGAGAGAAGGGTTTGGGGAGGAAGGATGATGATCTCAGTTTTAGACATGTTAAGCTTAAGATGTGCACTTGACATCCAATTTGAGATGTCCAACAGGCAGCTGGAGAGGTATCTGGAGGTCAGGAGAGAGGGTACTGCTCAATAAATAGGTCTGAGAATCATCAGTTGAGATAATTAAATCCATTGGGAGCTGATGCAATCACTAAGCAAAATAGCACAGTGGAAGAAAAAGAAAGGGGTACTGGACACCTATAATTAACAAAATGGATGAAGATCCAGCGAGAGAGAGAGAGAGAGAGAGAGAGAGAGAGAGAGAGAGAGAGAGAGAGAGAAGGAATCATCAGGTAACTGAAGAACCAAGAGAAAGCAGTGTAACAAAAATCTAAAGAGAAGAGAGTATCAAAGAGAAGAGGGTGATGGTGTCAAAGTCTTCAGAAAAGCCATGAAGAATGAGGATTGAGAAAAAGCACCAAAAAAAAAAACAAAAAAAAAAAGAGAAAAAGCACCATAGTAGGTGCTTGATAAATGTTGATTGATTGATTGATTGTAGAGAGCAGTTTTGGATAAATAATGAAGTCAGATATCAGAATGAAAAGAGTTGAGATAATAAGAGGAAATGAAGTGAAGGCACAGATTATAAACAGCCTTTTCATCCAGCCTTGCCTCAAAGGAAAAGAGATAAAGGAGGAGAGCTAGCTAGTTTGGATGAATGAAATGAGAATTTTTTTGAGGATGGAGGAGATACGGGTGTGTTTGTAGGCAGTAGGAAAATAGTCATTAGATGGAATGAATGAAGATTCATGAGAAACTAGGCACAATAGATGGGTCAATGTGTGGGAGATGATGGGAAGGAATAGGATCACTTGTCCATCAAGAAGGTTACTTGGATGGGAAGGACCCACCTCATTATGTGACACAGGGATGAAGGAGAACATGGCAGAAGGCATCTAGATGATATGAAATGAGGAAGAAAGGAGAATAAGAGGGAGTTCTCAGAAATTGGCCTCAATTTTTTTCAGTGAAATATTAAAGTTCTCAGCTGAGAAGGCTGGGGAAGAAGAAGCTGTGGAAAATTTGAGGAGCAATTAAAAGGTTTGGAAAAGCCACTGTTGTTGGGTGAGTGGGATAGTGGATTGATTAGGGAGGCAGAGAAGAGGCATCATTTTGCCTGAGGGAACAAACTGTAGTTTTCTCAGGTGAGGAGAGTCTTCCAACTTTCCAGGGTCACCCTGGCCCCAAGCTCAGAGCCCCCACACCTCTGCTTTTTAGGAAAATGTAAGGAGACTGGGAGAGAAAATGTTCCAGGGAAAATATGTCCTGAAGATCATAAAAATAGAAGTATTTCCTGGAAGGCATAGCTCTAGAACAAAGATTAAGGAGTTGGTGCCTTCCCCTTCCTTCTCTCCCTTGAATTACCCTGATATACTTCCTATTTCCTCCCTCAGTGATGAGCTCCTAGGGCTTGGGAAGCATTTCCACCTCTTCACAATAGCTTTAGCCCTGCAAGGGACCCAGAATTCCCCACCCTCCTGTCCCATCACTAGGCTCTATAGAGACTCAATATTATAGGAGCTTTTTCTTTCCATCTCTGATCTCCCAGTGTATGGGTATGCCCAGAGGTGAGATCTTTATCAAAGGGTAGAAACAGTTAAATGACTTTTCTCACATTATTTCAAATTGTTTTTCATAAGGGTTGAACCAATTCGCAATTCCATCAACAGTGTATTAGTGTGTCCAACTTGCCTCAGACTTTGTAACATTATTTCTATCTTTTATCATGTTTTTTCAATTTGAGATTAGTTTTGTCTTAATTATTACTGTGATTGTATTAGGTAAAGATTGCCATTAAGTTTAGACTGCTTCAAAATATATAGTACTATCAAATATTCTGTTTGTAAAGTAATTGTTTTGGAATATATTCATAAAACTTGTGAGTAGTCTAGACTTTTTTGATTTTCATGACAAGTTATAAGCAAATACCATTTTATTTGCCATACTCAGAAAATGAGAGGGATGCTTCAGTAGCATAGGGTCAGGATCCCCCAGAACTTGAACTTCCCATCTTTACCTAGCAGATTACAATACTCCATGTACAAAGTGGTGTTTTTGAAACATGACCCTGGCAATGGTGTACAAGATAAGTTGTCAGGAAGAAGGAGAAGATGAGAGATGAGGAACTATTATTAGGACCTTTCACCTTCTGCAAAATGTTAATGAGAAAGAAATTCCCATTTACTTGAGGAGGCGAGGCAGTGGCTTCCCTTTAGGCTAGGGCTGTAGTCCCAAAACAAAAGGAGGTTCCCCCAGCCTTACCAAGGCCATGGAGGGTGTAAGGGAACAACTGTAAATGGAAGAGATGGGGGGAGGGGGAAGCAACACTGGAATGGGATGGAAAATCTCCAGCTCCCTTTTAATCTCTTGTCTAGCCCAGCTGCCTTCAAGTGACAAATCAGATTAACCAGCAGCTGTTCCCTAGGTCTGGGGACAGAGATGGGGACAGTGTGGGGGAGGAGCCAAGTAGGATTGAATGATATATTTAGGAAGGCTGCCACTGGACTATGGCCGGGCCAGATTGCCCAACAGTAGTAGCTCTAGTCTATGGGGAGGGGTCTCAAAGACTCTTAGTATGCATGAGCTGGAAGGGACCTTAGAGATTATCTGGTTCAATTCCTTTATTTTATGGATAAGGAAACTGATCCCCAGAGACATAAAAGAACTAGGCCTCCTCACTCAACATAAATCACAGATTAGGGACAAAAGGAGAGGGCCATATATCACCAGTGAGGAGTCGCAAGGAGTCTGTGTAGGGCCCCATTCCTCCTAGTATTAAAGATGGGTGGAGAGAGGAAAAAAGAGAATAGGACTAGCTCCCCCTAAAGGCAGGTCTAAGAAGTATAATTAGAAACCTGCTTTAAAACATCTCACACCACCAACCTACCAACATAAAATTCTCACCTCGTAACCCTGGGGTGTGGAATAATTACATGGGGGGCAGAAATCCATATATTTGCCAAAAGATGTAATTTTTGTCTTTAATGCCAACAAAATAGTCAACATTCTCAGTATAATCTACCAGTCAATCTACGAGAATTTATTTATAATAAATAAGCAAACACATCCTCTGTAAACTGAATAGGTCATTCTATTACCTTTTTTTGTAGACGCTGCTGTAAATACCATGGCTCTAAAACTAGAAGGGTCATCTGGTCCAACCCCTTCATTTTACTGACTCTGGAGCCAAAAGAGTTTAAGTGACTTGGTCAAGGTCCCCAGAGTAAGTGGCAGAACGCAAATTTGTTTATTGATTCATAATCATGTTTTGTCAGTAAACTAGCATGCATTAATTGACTGCTATGTGCCAGGCACTGTGCTAATTACTGAGAATACAAAGAGAAAAAACAAAAACAGGCCCTGGTCTCAAGGAGCTCAAGTCTAATGGGGGCAAAAATGTGCAAAAAAGATGTAACACGATAAACTGGGGGTAGTCTCAGAAGGAAGGAACTAAGATGGAGGAAGACCATGGAAATCTTCTTGCAGAAGATGAGACTTAAAGGGAGCTGGGGAAGTCAGGAGGTGGAAATGAGGAGGGAGAGAGAGAAGGAGAGGGAGAAAGGGAGAGGCATGGGGGGCAGAAGGCCAGTGAAAAGCCTAGATTCCCCAAATGGAGGGCTGTGCACAAGGAACAGCAAAGAGACAGTGTCATTGGATTAAAGAGTACATAGAGGGGAGGCAGGTGTAATAAGACTAGAAGGACATGAGGTGACCAGTTTATGAAGGTCTTTAAAAGGCAAATAAAAGATTTTCCATTTGATCCTGGAGGCAATAGGGAGCCACTGGAGTTTATTAAATAGGGAAGTAAGATGGTCAGGCTTGTGCATTAAGAAACAATTTGATGACTGAATGGAATGTGGAGAGACATGGATCAGGGAGACCAACCAGGAGGCTAATGCAATAATCCAGGTACAAGACGATAAAGACCTGCATCAGGGTGGTGACAATATCAGAGGAAAAAAGAAGGCACAGATGACAGATGTTGTAAAACAACAGGACTTGACAAGTAAATAGATAGGGGCAATGAAAGGGAAGAGTCTAGGATGACACCTAGCTTGTGGGCCTGAGTGACCAGGAGGACGGTGGTATCCTCAGTAGTAATGGTGAAGTTAGTAAGAGGGAAGGGTTTAAGGAAAAGGGGGAACTCAGTTATGGACATGTTGAATTTAAGATGCCTATTGAAATCTGGTTCTAGAATATCTAAGAGATGGTTGGTCAGAACTGAAGTTAGGGCTAGATAACTCATCTGGCTAAAATGATCACTGAAACCACGGGAGCTGATGAGGTTACCAAAAGAAATAGTTTAGTGGAAAAAGAGAAGAGGGCCCTGGATAGAGCCTTGGGTAATTGTTAACAGGCATGATATAGATGAAAATTCAGAAAAGGACATTGAGAAGGAATAGATAGTAGGAAAACAAGGGGAAAGTAATAGAGGGGTGTGCTTGGAGTCAGCTTGCACCAGCTTATAAAAGTCCTCAGGAAGGTTATGCATCAGGAGGGAGCCGTGTCTCGGGGAGTAGAAGAAGATGGAGGGAATAAGAAAGAAAAGGTTCAGGATATGATCCAGTTGGTTTCTTATAGAGTAAATATTTCAGAGAGGACAATGGAAAACAATAAAGATAATACAACTTATCTTACCTTTAAATCAACTCAGTTCAATTCAACAAACACTTGTTAAAATCCTATTATGTACAGACTACAATGACAAAAAGGGGAAAAAAAAACCCTCAAATCTGGCCTCAGACACTTCCTAGCTGTGTGACCCTGGGCAAGTCACTTAACTCTGTTTGCTTCAGTTTTCTCAACTGTAAAATGAGCTGGTGAAGCAATGGCAAGTCATTCCAGCATTTTTGCCAAGAAAACCCCAAAAGGGATCACAAAGAGGCAGGCAGGACTGAAAAATGACTAAAACAACAAGTATATATAAAGTGCTTAATAAGCCCTAGATCAATGTCAATTACTATCATCGATATCATCGTTATTATTAAGACCATGGATCTCAAGGTGGAAGGGGCCTCAAAGCCAACCTACTTCAACACACTCCTTTTACAGTTAAGGCAGATGGTAAGTGATTTGTCCAAGGTTACATGGACAGGAAGAATCAAGGGGGGGAGGGCCACTGAACCCAGGTTCTTTGACTTCCCAGTCAGTGCTCTTTGCACAGCTGCTTCCATTGAATATTAAGGATTCCTGGAGCCCCTCTGTGGATCTTTTTAATTGGAGCATCTGCGTGAGCTGGAAGCTAGAAATAGAACTGAACAAAGGAGGAAGAAAAGTACTCCAGGCTGGCCAGGTCTTCTTTTCTCCCCAGATTTTCTCCATAAACCACAGCAATCTTCTCCTCCTCGAAGCTCGCTTCATCCCGGGCCTTCTGACACTGCAAATACATTCTGCCTCAGAGATCCTTCTCCTGTTTGGTCAGCTCCTACTCTAGAACCTCCATTTGAAGGAAAGTGTACAGGCCAGCCACATGTCCATTCCTCTCTGGGCTCCCCTCTTGATTCTCTGGACTTTCTCTGCCATGCCCCTGGTCAGGTATCTTCTCCCTCCCATTTTCTCCTCCACTCTCCCTTGAGCTCGCTCATTAGAACATACGCTCCTTAGGGCCAGAGACTGTCTTTCAGCCCGGGTTTGTATTCCCAGTATTAACCCAGTGCCTGGCAACCAGCAAGTGCTTAATTAATGCTTGTTGATTTGCTGAGTAGTAAAATAAGGTTTCCTTCATAGGGGCTACAGGTTCTTTTACACCCAGGTTCTAGTCTCATTATCTCACTGAAAAAAATTATTTCCTCTTAGAGCTACATGTTCTTTGTAATTAGCCTCAAGTTTATATCTAAATAAAAAATTTAATTAGATTAATAAAAGCATGGCAAAAAAAAAATCATGATGCATCAGACACATGTGTCACAGGATGTTATATCCTAGTTATTTTTCTAGCTTTAACTCTCCCTTTCAGGTCAAGCGCACTTCAATCTCTTCAATCTCCAAAGATGCAAGAGAGAGACAATGCAGAAGTTCAGCCGCTTATAATCAACCTCCTGTCTCCCAGTAAAGCAGGAATGGATTTTTTTAAAAAATCCTTATTATGGCTTTACTTCTTTCATGCAACATGATCAAAGTGAAAATGTGTTTAATAAAAATGTATGTGTAGAACCAATACAGGATTGCATGCCATCTCAGGGAGGGAGGCAGGAGGGAGAAAATTTAAGACTTATGGAAGTGATTGTTGAAAACTGAAAACAAATACATTATTAAATTGTTTTTATTTTTTTATTATATTATAAAGGAAGGCTTGCAGATAGGAGGGGACTATTTCAAAACAAATGTGATATTAAAAACAAAACATGTTGCTAAAAATAACATTTGTTTTCATTTTTGTTTTTAGGAATGAGACACCAGTTAATTCACAATAAGTTGTCCATGGTTGATTTAAGAAACACTACAGAAGTTTTTGGTGATTCTCTGGTCCTATCTCCATGGGTGAACCAGACCACAGGATCTTTCAACTCCATAGACCCATGACCTCCAAATTCCAGAAACTCCACGTTGGCTTTGTCTGGCTTATACAACTATCTAGCCCTGAAACCCCAGCACTACTCTCATGCTCCAAAGGCAAATCCATGAAGCACCACTTGACTTTCACAAATCTAACAATAACATACAAGAAAAATAACAGTGTGCCTGAGTAATGGCCCAGGCTACTATATTGCCCACTTTCCTTTCTCCTTTAAATTCTGCAATTCCTGTATCTTGCATCACATCCACTAGCCATGCTAGTTTTGAAATTAACCAGAAAATGTTCCAGTATTGGTAATTCCTTTGGAAGCACTATATTTCAAAAGGCATTCTCTACATAGAGAAAACAAGAAAGAGAATTCACAACTAAGGGAGTTTTCTTTACATGCAGTGCCATAGTTGCAGCCAAATGTAAGTCTAGAAGAGGATCCAGCATGATCATGAGTTGGCATGGCAAAAAATTAATGATTTAGTATCCAACATTCTGATGAGAGCTTCGCTGATAAACCTAGCCAGGTTAATCCTCTGAAGATAGATATACAGTCTAGTTTAATGCTGAACTTAAAAAAAAATAAAGGTGAGGCATTTTCAGCATGGTCACAGAATCACAGATTTATAACTGGAAGGGACTTTAAAGGTTTTCTAGTCCAACTCCCTCATTTTAGGAAAATAAAGTCCAAAGAGGTCAAAACATTTGCTCAGGGTCCCCTAGGGAATAAGTAGCAGAGCTGTGATCCAAACCTCGGTCTTTTAATTCCAAAATCCAGCCCTCCTAACCAACACACCACACCTCTTGTTGTCTCTTGGCATAGCTCTTCCCTCCATTCTGTTACAATGCATTAAGGGAAGATGAAGGTCCGAGTGTCATCGTCATGGACAATTTTACAAATCTCTAAATCTTCAAGAATCAGCTCTGATGCCCTCTCCTTCAGGAAATGGTTCCTGAGTCCTCCAGTCCTTAATGTTCTCTCTTGAAATTATTTGCACGTCTTCTCTGTGTACATCTGTATTCCCTTTTTCTCCCCAGGAGAATATCAGTTCCCTGAGGAGAGAATTGTTTCATCTTTGTGTGTGTATACCTAGCACAGGTGCCTTGTACATAGGTAAATATTTGTTGACTTGCATTGCATTGAATGAAGGGGATAGGCAGAAGGACCCTGACAGTGAGAAAGAGGACAGGAAGAGAAGGTGACATGGTCAGAGGAGGATCATAGGATTTAGAGCAGAAAGAGCCCGTGGAGATTATCTAGTCTGACCTCATTTTACAAAAGAGGAAACTGGCACAGAGTGATTCTTCCACCTTCCCAATCCATTCTCTTCTAGACACATCTATTCCTTTCGATTGAGTCATTTCAAGCTCACACAATCCAGATCTTTTCCATACTATACAGTGGTTCACTTCTCCTGGATCTAATCACCAGAGAAAGAGCACAAGCACATTCAGGTACTAGTAACATCCTTATGTTGCTATGGAATCATTATGGAAACTGCATATTCAACCATCTTCATCATGCCCCTCCCCTTTGAAGCGATATTTTCAAGTGTACATGAGAAGTCTGCAAATGGAGACTTCCATTTTCCCAAGCTTCTCAGATTAAAAGAAGCAGTTCACTTTCTGAAACTGTGATTTGTTTCACCAGTGAAACAGAAAATTAATGTAAGGTTCTATATTTGGTCTTAGCTTCTTTTGCACAGTTTATGAAAGCTAGCACCTATCCTCTCCTTTCCTTTCTAGTTCTAGTCTCCATCTCAGCTCTACTGAGCAAAAGATCTCCCACTATTCAAGAGGGAAATTCTTCCTCTTTCCTCATTCATATCTGCATACTAAGTAAACACATCAAACAACCAGGGATTCATTGGCAAACAAATGATATATGACTAAAAGTATATGTCTGGGAAAAGAACACAGCTTTCTGGGCCTAGTTGCCTCTTAAACAGTCTAGCAAAGACCCTGCAAGCAAAGAAAGGGAGTTCATACCACACAGGAAAATTTGGCTTCTACTTGGGAGAAAGGAAGGAGAAGATAGTCACCATCTTATCCTCACTGCTCACTCTGCAGGTTCAGTTGATGCTCAAAATTACTTCCTTTTCTTCTTCATTCTACCCATGCTGGCCCAAGCTCTGGCAGCTATGATGGCTCATCCTCATAGAAGCCACATTGTGATGACTCCTAACAGCGCATGTTATAATGGTTTCTTCCTTTCCCCAAGCCTGTTCAAACTCAAGGTTAGGGGCAAGACCCCATAACTTAGAGACTGCTGGGTAAACCACTCAATGAGCAGTTTGGTTCCCCTTTCCCCACCAATTTCTGAATGCATTGCCCCTATGAGTGAGGCCAAAAAAATAGGTAACATTCCTTCCCTGAGGCAAAGACTTTTCAATCCCTTGCAAAATCAACCAAGGTTTACTCAAAATCTGTAAATATGCAATGCAAGCAGAAAACAAAGCAACAAACATCAACTCTTTCAAAAGAACAAGAATAATTATACCAGCATCCTAGGTAATCATCTCATAGTATCATTCATAGCAAAAATGTATGAATGGCCTCAAAAGATGTTCCTTAGCCAAAGTGAAACTATAATCATATTTGAAACCTGGTTATTGGAACCTGCCATTTTTAGATGCTATGGGACTATGAAGTGACTGTTCTTCTAACTCCAAGCAAGAAAGGCAATCTGAGCCTCCAGTACATGATGCCAGTAAGCTGATGAGATGCTGGTATGAACTGCATAGGTGATCTCAAGGGGAGGGTGGGAGAGCAGCTGTTCAACATGGGCTGAGGTGTGATTTTCCTGACTCAATTTCCCCACTGACACCTGGCAGACTTTAAGCCTGAATGAATGCAAGTGAGTAATCTAATCCTGCCTGGAATTGACATGAAATTGGGGAGATATTGTATCCCTGCAATATCCTTACTATTGGTGGCAATTTCCTATAGTCAAAAGGTTTGTATGCTATTCAATTATAGATTATGGGTAGGAGAACATGAGGCTGTCTAAAATTAAGCTATTAGGCTTAGGACTTTAGACCAACAACATTAAGTTAGGGTCCTTTAATTCTTAGTAATACTGTGGAGACAATTAGGTCAAGAGCTTGTGAAGTTTGCAACATAAATATTATCTGTGTCTCAGTTGGTTAATGTTTAAAAAAATTATTTTTTGGTCCATATTGTTAATGTTTTTAAAAGATGTATCACCTGACCCAAAGTTTGAATTGCTTTATCTGTTACAAACTGTATTAAAAAGAAAGAAAGAAAGAAAAAGAAAAAAATGTATGAACAGTACATGCAATAGGCAAAAGAGAGAATTATTCTTCCTATTTACCACCAACTTGGGATTCCCAATCATTCCACACAAATACTAATTTTTACCACACCAATGCCAGTTTCCAACCTCTAAGAGGGCAAACACCTGCTCTCTAGACCAAGCATTACTGTTTCTCAAGATTCTCTTCAGCTTCTCTGAATGTAGGCATATGGCTTTGTCTGAGCATTTCCAGAGAGGACATAGGAAGCCAGCCACAGTACATAGTAGAACTCTGCCCCTGATCATACCTGGCTCATATTCCAACTGCATTACTCATTTCTTTTCAGACACAAAGGGAAAACATGAGTGATGAATTCTTGAAAATGTTGACGCCCTTGAGGATTTAATAATCAAGAAACAATGTCACCCTTTCTTCAATAGTATCCTACTCCCAGTAACCGAGGGCATTATATCTGTGAGGCAGAAATACAACAGTTTCTGCCAATATCCCTTTGTGTAGACAAAACGGAAAACTAGAAAAAGTACAATCATCTGAGCAGGTGTGAAGTTAGTCCATGTTGTATGACTATAGAATGAGTATATTGAGAGGAGAAAGAGAGCCAAGTGGAACTTCTCTGTGACAGACCAATGCTGCTCTCAGGAAGGCTGTTTGCCTTGATGGTCTTGTTCCCATCAGTCTCTGGATTCCTGTGAGTTCCTCCGAGGAAATCATTTAAGCTCTAAGTTGAACTAGCAGCGATCAGAGGCATGAGGATGCTATCTGTTTCACAGCAAGGTCAGTGACAGCTATATCTTTGACATCTTATGTGCCTTTTCCTATTTATTGTCTTAAGTGTACTCATGCCAGACAGAGATCAGAGGAGCCTGGCATGCAAAGATTGTGGAACACAGAAACATAGCTAGGAAATACAGGTTCTCTTGGAGGCAATTCCACAAACATGAATCTGAGTGCTTACTATGAAAAATGATATAGTTCCTTCCCTCAAGACACTTACAAGAGAACAAAACATGCATGTAATAGATAGGATAGAAGGTAGAATCAAGAGGGATAAAGGGGTACTTTAGAAAAAGCACTCCCGTGTAGACTGAGCAGGGTGAGGTCCCTCTCAGCTTTGTAGATGAGGGAACCCTTCCTAGAAAAGATATCACCTGAGCTGGACCCTGAAAGAGAAGGGTTTCAACAAGCAGAAGGAGTGCATTAAAAGAATAGAGGCCAGCCCATGTCAACAAAGGCGCAAATGGGCAGGAGATCAATAGTCAAATTCAGCTGAAACCAAGACGTTGTGAGGAAGAACACAGTGAAATGCAGAACGCAGATGACCTTGAACATTAAGCTGAGCAATTTATATTTTATTCAGCAGACAACAGGGAGCCACGGGAGATTTTTGAGCAAGAGAGTGATATGGTCACAACCTGTGGCTTAGGAAGATTATTCTGGCAGCTGTGTGAAGTTCAGATTGGGGAGAGGAGAAACTAGAGGTAGGAAAACCAATGGAGGAGCTGTTACAGTTCAGACGAGAAGCAATGAGTGCCAAACGTAGTGTGATAGCACATAATAGCTCCATTTGAACAAAGCTTACAACAAAGGAAATGATTCCTATTTTTCCAACAACATCTATTGTCCAATAGGAAGCGTATTCCACTGTGTGATGGGAACAAGAGTTTGAGAATGTAACTTATGGCATCACAGTTATTGTAAACAGTAAAGCAGTTTCCATGGGAAAATGTATATGCAACCACTCATGCGACCATGGGCCATCTCTTGGCACTAGGCCTTCTTTGTTCTGTTTTTGTATAATATCCGATCTGGCCTAAGTGTTGTGCAGAGATCTGCCACTGTCCTGCCACCTGTCAGGACCAGTCTTATGAGTAAACATCCCCCACCCCCCCACCCCCACCCTCTCCAATAAAACCTATTTACAACCATGCTGACATGGACTACCCCTTTCTTCAGTATCTCATAACCTCTCCAAAGTGGGACGATCCCTCTAGATGGTCACATCTGTATTGACACATCCCCTAAGAAAAAAATATATGGCCCTTGAATGTACTTAACTGACATTTTAAAAAATATTTAATTTTTTTCCCCCATTACATATAAAAACAATTTTTCACATTCATTGGGGTTTTCTTTAAGTTTTGATTTCCAAATTCTATCCTTCACTCTTTCCCTTCCTCCCTCCCTGAGACAGTAAGCAATCTGATATAGGTTATACATGTGCAATCATGTAAAACATTTCCATATTAGTCATTACATTATGTAATACAAACTAATAAATTAAAGAAGAAATTTTTTAAAATAAAAAAGAAATCATGCTTTTCTTATAAGACTTTAACAATGGTCAGAACTATAACTACTGTGAGACAAGTGGGGCTATTCCCTTGCAGGATGAAATTTACAAGGCACTAAAAGTACCTCTTCTTCAGCAGGTAGAAACTACTGAGCTCAGTAAGGATCCAGTTATCGAGAATGGTTAATTAAAATAAGAAGCTACCAAATGGCATGCTTCCTGTTCCAGGAGATCACACCCTAGGTTAGAGCTCCCTCCCTCCTCTCCCTGTGTTCTGTGGTCTTTCTGCTTCCCTTCATTGCCTTTTAGCTGAATTTGTCTTAAAAGTTGATTTGAAAGCATATTTTGGTAGGAGTAAAAATTCCTCTCTGAAGCTCTGACATTATTCAGCATATTTATAATTCAGTTCAGTAGGGGTATTTATTTTATTTCAATGGGACATTTATCAATCACTTTCTTAATGCCCAACTCTGAACCCAGCACTATTCCAGGAAGGTATTGGGGGGGGGGGCGGTGCAAGAGGGAGAGGGAAGAAAAGATACATCAAATAATCCTCCTGCTATTCAGTTCTCTGAGTGCAGACACTCAGGTCTGCAAAGTTGTTGCTTCATCTATCTGGGAACCAGGCCAACAGGCCACTTCTTGCCCTTCCCACCCACCCCCAAAGCCCAATCCAGCATCTCCTTTATTATTGTCTTTCTCTATCAGAATATAAACAACTTGAGAGCAGAGACTGTCTTGTTTGTACATATGTATATGTGTGTTTGCACATGTGATATACATGACATATACATATATGGAGATATACATACACATATGGATGTGTGAGTGTGTATATCCCCAGTCCTTAGCACAGTGCCTAACATATGATAAATACTTAAAGGGGGTGAGGGAAAGGCAATAAATATTTATATGCTGCCCACCGTGTGCCAGGTTCTTTATCTATTTATAAGGCAAAATACCCATGAAACAATTAAGGAACTGTAACATCAAGTGCTAAATTAAAGATAGTCTGGTGATAAAAAAATATGGTAGAGTCAGCCAATGTTGTGGATGGCCAGGGACCAACATCTAGTTGAGTATTCAAGGGAACTGAGCTTCACTCAGTGCCATTTAACAGTTTTATCAGTGATTTGGATTAAGGCCTAGATGGCATCGCTATCAGATCTGCAAGGTGGCACAAAGCTAGAAGTAATAGCTAACACAGTGAAGGACAGTCAGGATTTTAAAAGACCTTGATAGACTAAAACACTGGGGTGAAAGGAACAAGATAAATGCTAAGTTTTACCCTTGGTTTCAAGAAATATCAGATTCATAAATTCCAGGTAGGGAAGGGATGGGCAGAGAGCAGTTCATTTGAAAATCATATGGGGATTTTGGTGCACAGTAAGAGTAATCTGAGTAAATAACGTAATATAACAGTAAAGATGAAGTGCTGCATGTAGAGTGTTGAATTTGGAGAAGGAAAAGCTGAATTTTTACTACTTCTGACACTATGTGATACTGTGTAAATCGCCTGATGTCTATGAGAATCAGTTGTTGTTCAGTCATTTCAGTTATGTTCAATTCTTTGTGATAAAGATACTGGAGTGGCTTACCATTTCCTTCTCCAGCTCATTTTAACAGATGAGGAAAATGAGGCAAACAGGGTGAAATGATTTGCCCAGGGTCACACAGCTAGAAGTGTCTGAGGCAGACTGGGCATTCTACCTACTGCGCCACCTAGCGGCCACCCTAATCTATAAAACAGATATAATTATAAAACCCAAGGGCTTTGATGACAATCAAATGAGACATCATACACATAAAGCCCTTTGCAAGCCTAAAAAGACACATAAATACTAGTGTTCATGCTGTGACTTCTTTCCTTTAAAAGATTACTTTGCTTCAAGACAGAGAGTGATGGTTTGAGACTAGAAGGAGAAAAAATAGAACACTGATGACTATTGCCACGCTTCCTCCTCCTTCTCCTCCAGGAAATGGTTCCAAAAACACTGAGGACATGCTCAAAATTGGATGAAAGTGAGCAAGCAGGCAGAAGGGATTGCAAGGCTGTGTGCATTTATCTTTAGTAGGAACCAGATAGGTAACCAGAGCAGGGTTCAAAATGCCAGATGACCAAGGCTCAGAACAGGGCCAATTAAGGGCCTACACAAAGGAGTGAATCTGAACTGGATGGTGAGATGGGAAGTTTCTGAAGCTTCCCATGACTAGTAAGAAGGCGGGAAGATGGAGCCACTTTCCAGAACTCCCACTTCTCCCTTGCTTTCATAATCCTAGTCTAAGACACAGAATAGAGCCCTAGGCAGCAGTAGTATCCACCTTATTCCCATCCCATTACCTACCTGTGTGTACAGGAGGAGGTTAGTTCATAGATATGGTTGCATCAAATGTCAAAGTAGACTCTTTGGAGCACTGTGTTCAATCCTGGGCACCACATTTTAGAAAAGGTTCTGACAAGGTGGAGAATGTTCAAACAAGGGTTACCAGGATGAAGGGCCTCAAGTTCATTTCACAGGACAATTATTTGAAAGAACTGGGGAACTTTAGCCCTGTGACTCCCAACAGGACATGATACTTGTTTTCAAGTATTTGAAGGGCTACTATATGGAAGAGGTTCTGCTTAGTCTCAGAGGATAGAACCAGGTGCAGTGGGTGCAAATCACAAAGGGAAATTTGGATTTAATGTCAGAAAAAAGTTCCTAATTTTTAGAGAAATGCCTAAGTAGGGCTAGTGGATTCTCTTCCCTCACTACTAGAGGCTGGATAGTCACTTGTCAGGATTGCTGTAGAGGCTACTAGGCAGTACTGAGTTCAAATTTGGTCTTAGATATTTACTCATTGTGTGATCCTAAGCAGATCACTCTGATTCTGTCTGCTTTAGTTTCATCAATTGACCCCACACTACTGTGTGGTAAAGTGGAAAAAGATTTTGGAGTCAGAGGACTTGAATTCAAATCCTAGCTTTTCGTGTGTGTGTGTGGGTGCGCACGCATATGTGTGCACAAGCAAGTGTAAAACCCTTGCATAACTCACTGGATTCCTAGATGTTGGTTCTTCATCTGACCTCTAAGGTCCCTTTTATTTCTAAATCTATGATCTTGTAATTTAAAAAAAATGCATGATGCTACGATAAGGAGTCGATCAGGATCGAGGAGAAAGAATATTAAGCAGCAGTGAGGGCCCAGTTGAGACTGCATAGCATGAATTTGTAGCAGGAGAAATTGACTCGATTTCATTATTTTCTCCAGTCATGTTCAGAGGCCCTGGAACATGAGCCAGAAATGAGATGGTGACAGATAGTGGAGGATGAGATTTCCTAGTTTGGGAATGGCAGAGAGCTGAGGATTCAAGGTAGTTTAGTGATAACCCCACCCTCACTCTTCCAGAGCAACACTAGCTACATCTCCCCCTTTACAGTTCTATGAGTCTTGTCCCTGAAAGATTAGGGGGATTTGTCCTTTTTCTAATGCTATTGATTTAACTTTCATAATGCGGTGTATTCCTTGAGGAAACTGAGGCACGGGGAAGTAGAATGACTTGCTAAAAGTCACACAGGGAGAAAGCATCAGAGTAAGGACTTGAACCCAGGACCTCTGACTCCAAAGACACATGATTTCTGCTCAGCTTCCTACTTAGACATTAAAGCCAATGAGTTCAAACAGTACATCATTCCTTTTGAAGAAGAGGACCCAACGACAACACAGGGTGATAGCTAGACTTGCTTGTGAATTGGACTTAAGTGAGGCAGAGTTTCACAAAGTCCTCAGCCTCACTCTCTCTTCCTGAGTTATCAAAGTCCAATGACAGGACAAGAGTTAAGACAACTGGCAATGACCCCAGATGCAGTGGATGACCTTGGCATCTTCAATGTCTGACAAAGCTCTAAGTACCCTATGGTGCCTGCTTTAGCCACCTTCTTGGCCCCTGGAACAAATTGTTCTCATCTACCTATTCCACCAGGAAAGTTCTCACATGTGTGGAGTGGACATCCCCCTAACTCACCAACAGATTCAGGCCTGTTGGTTACCTCCAATCTGGATTAGATTGCCTGCTGAGGTAGTTTACCAGGATGTGGCCACTGCACATGCACAGCTTCTTGGAGTCATAGGTGAAAGTCAGGTGACAAACAAACACCAAAGATGGATGAACAGTCCTTAAAAGGACTAGGCAAACCCTCTGCACACCAGAGATATCAATGCTCCCTGAACATCCCATACAGTATAAGTCCATGAAAAGCAATCTGCTTGATCAGAAGATCTATTTATAGAGAGAAGGTATATTTTTACCTTCCTGAACAAGTGTAAACCACAAAATGATACACCATGGCTTGAAGAGACTATATAAGATTGTGGGAAAGGGGAATGACAGATGGTTGCCCCTAAAGCATCTCCAAATTCAGTTTCCTTCTAGGGGGACAAGTGCTAATTGAATGCTTTATGTTACTCTATTAATTCATTGGTTCCTGTGAGTTCTTAGCATCTAATGAACTTACTGTGTTTGAAATAAAGGTTGTTGTAGACCCAGTACCCATACTGTACATTGAGTTCTTCCTGTGTGGGAGATGGGGACTCTATTACCCACATCTGAGGAAATTTAGACATGAGCTCTAACTAAGCTTTATTTTTTAGATTTTCCTGGATTAATTCCAGTCGAGGACAAAGAGCCAAGGAGAAAAGCTGACCCTTGTGGAGGTAAAATCCTAGGATTGGCCCCTGATCCATGTGAACCCAAAATCTATTAGGGGGGCCTGGACCACAGGTCTACTACTGCTTTGAATTTCACCCTTTAGCTCAGCCCAGGCTGCCTAAGAAAGAGAACTGTTTTTTCACCTCAGGAATCACATGACAGACTAGTCCCTGACCATTTTAGCAAACAATAGAATGAATATAAGCTCAAGTAGGATTCACAGGGCGCCATCTATGGTCAAAGCAACACCACCACAGGATTTGTACACCATGGAAGCCATTCTGTTTTACAGTCCTTGGGGAAGAAAGGCAGAAGATCCATTTTTCACCACTTTTCCTTCCTGATGAGTTTTCTAGGAATGTGCTGCTGGCAAGATCTGGGCAGCAAAGCATTCCTAAGAATGATTACTTTGGGGTCTGGCTCCCCATCCTCCTGGCTGTGAACTCCAGAGAAGGCAAAGTGGCACCAGCTGATACAATACCTTTAAAAAATATATAGGCATATCTTGATAAATCTGACTTTTTAAAGGAACAATATGTTTAATATCAAACAAGTTCAAGACTAAAACAAAAATTACACATATGAAAATTAAAAGAGTAGGTCAACATATCATGTGACATATGCTTGAAATCTTGGCTGTGCTGCTCCCTGCCTGGGTGACAGTCACTCCACTATTCCTTAATTTGTGCATCAGTAAAATGAAGAAGTTGGACTTTACCACGAAGGTCCCTTCTAGTTCTAAGACAGTGTGGAAGAACTCTGGATCCAGATTTGATGTCAGCAAAATCCTAGTTCTGCCACTTAGTATCTGTATGAGTTTAGGCAAATTACTTCACTTCACTGTGTAAGCCTCGATTTACTCATCTGTAAAATGAGCCATGAGCTGGGTAGTCTCTGGAATCCTTTCCTGTTCAGATGATCTTTGGCTCTCTAAGGCAACACAGGCCATAAAAGGAAACTTCAGCCTGGGGCCTTCCTAAGCCCTGGAGTTGGGCCTGACTGACCTCTAGAAATGGGACAAGGAGTTTGAGGAACAGTATGTATCTGGTAGCTCAGGCTTTACCTAGGAAGACTCCCTAACTCCATCTCAATTAAAAATAGTTCTTTGGTTACCACTAGCCGGATGCTAGACTCCCCTTCCTGGAAAGGTATCCTTTCCTACCCTATTTGTGAACTAAAGATGAATTGACTGCTTTCCCCTCAACATATTAGAAATAGTTAAGAGCCAAAGGGGAACTGAGAAGAGCGCGGTAAAAAAAAAGTCTACAGGTCAAAGGAGCTAATGCAGGCAAATAGGAGCCAGGAGCTCCACCTACTGGCAGAATTTATCCAAGGTGCTCCAGAGGGAAAAAAAGCTGGAAAGGCATCTAGAGTGTGCTTTGTCTGTTACCCGAACTCGGGGCTTTCTACTCAAAGTCTAACACTCCATCCATTATGCTGTACCGACTCTAGTGCATGGGGTTCTCAACCTTTTTGTGGTCATGGACCTCTCTCTGGCAGCCTGGCGAAGTATATGGACCCTTCCTTGAATAACGTTTTCAGATGAATAAAATATGTAGGATTACAAAGGAAATAATTATACTGAAATAGTTATTATATAATTTCTATATAATAGTATGTAATATGTGTATATTATATATAAATATTTTTAAAGAAAGATCACAGATGGACAAGTTAAGAATCCTTCTCTAGTGCCACATTTTTGAATTGTGATGCTACAGAAGACTTTTGAGAGTCCCTTGAACAACAAGGAGATCAAGTCAGTCAATACTTAAAGAAATTAATTCAGATTATTCATTGGAAGGTCAAATTTCGAAGTTGTAGCTTACATACTTTGACCGCATAATAAGAAAACAGGACTCACTGGAAAAGACTCTGATGTTGGAAAAATCTGAAAGCGAAAGGAAAAGGGGGCAGCAGAGGATGAATGGACATATAGTGTCATGGAAACAATGAAGATGAACTTGGACAGACTTCAGGAGATAATGAAGGAGAGAAGGGCCTGACATGCTGTGGTCCATGAGGTCACAAAGAGTCAGACATGACAATGACTAAACAATAACTCTAGTGATACAGCTGAGATTCAAAGTTCCCCTGACTTCAATGCTCTTTCCACTATGCCATGCTACCTCCAAGGTATAATTTTTTGGGTCCCACAAGGCCCTAACTGCCCCCAAAATATCTCCATCATTCTGTCACATTCCTTAAAATTCCCACCATTAAAGTCTCCCCCTTTGAATTAAGGCATTCTATCTCCAGAAAACATCTATTTAAAATCCAGCGGTTCCCTGAAAGAGTAACCAGAACACAAAACACAACCACACATACTGACACAGATCACTGAATTTAATTCAAGACAACAAGCATTTGTTAGGTGCTTACTATGTAGAAGGAAATGTGGTAGATATTGGGGATATGAGGAAGTCAAAGACAATAGTCCTTGACTTCAAGGAGATTATATTTGACTGCAAAGATACAGTATGTGTACAAATAGGAGATGCCAAGTTTATGCAAAGTCATTTCAAGAAGAAGATTGCAAGTAACCTGCAGGCATCAGGCATGGCCAGATTTAGGAGGTAGATCTTCCTGATGGGGATATAATTTTTTTTGGGGGGGGAATCTAGGGATATTGTAAAATGTAAGTGAGGAAGTACTAAATGTATTCCAGACTTGGAGAAAGATATAAAGGTGGGAGAAGGAATGCCAGATAAGGGGAATGGTTAGTAAGCCAACTAGATTGGAATGGAGAGTGTACAAAGAAAGAAAGAAATAGGAATTAAAATTAGAAAAGTAGCTAAATAAAGCCTACCAGATTGCAGAGGACTTTAAATACCAGGCTGAGGATTTTGTATTTTATCCTAGATATTATAGGAAACCAGTGAGTATTTTTGAGTATGCGTGCAACAAGGTCAGATCTGCTTTTAAAATGTCCATTTGGCAGCTAAGCCGACAGTGGGTTGGAGAGGGCAAGGACTAAAAGCAAGAACAATTAATTGGCTAATGCAATAGTCCAGACAAGAGGTGACAAGGATGTGAACCAGGGTAGAAACTGATTTAAGAAAATGGGATAGATAGGAGAAATATTGGAGAGGAAAAATCAACAAAAGGCTTAATAATTGATAGGCTTTGGAGAGCAAAGGAGGAAGGCTCAAGGAGGAATCTAAAGGTTGCAAACCCAGATGGCTGGAAGGACGCCATTATTGTTTGTCTTTCATTTTCAGAGGACCAATGACATCGCACTGTCGGGGTGAAATAGTGGATGATGGGTGATTTCTTGACTTGGATTTAAGTGAGGTACAAAGTCATCAGCCTCACTCTCTCTTCCAGAGTCATTGTAGTCCAGTGGAAAGACAAAAGTGAAGATGACTGGTCATGGCCCAAGATGGAGTGGATGACCCTGTTGTTTTTAATGTTGACCAAGCTCTAAGTGTTCCACAGCACCTGCTCCAGTCACCTTCAGGGCTACTGGAACAAATTGTTCTCATCTGTTCATTCCCCTGGGGAAGTCCTCACATGCTTGGGATAGATGTCCCCTTAATTCCTGTTGGTTACCTTCAACCTGGTTTAGTGTATCTGTTAAGATAATTTTTTCACGGTGTGACCACTGCACATGCTACAGCTTCTTAGTGTCACAAGTGAGAGCTGAGTGACAGGCAGACACCAAAGGTGGGTGAGCAGCCCTGAAAAGGGCCCTCCAAGCCCTCACACCAGAGATCCCTGTTCATGGAGGACTGGAAAAATAGTGTTGTGCTCAATACAAAAAGCAAAGTTTGAAGGAGGCAAAGGTTTCGAGAGGAAATACAAGTTCCCTTTTAGACATATTGAATTTGAGATGCTTACTAGACATCCAAAGGCAACTGATCATGCAACACTGGAGTACAGGGGACGGTTTAGATTTGAGATAGATCCAGGATCATTTGCACAGAGAATAGAGATGTAGGGCAGGTAGAGCTGGCCTTGAAGCAAGGAAGCCCAGGGTTCAAATTCTGCCTCTGACCCATGTTGATTGTTTGACTCCAGGCAAGTCACTTAGTTTTTCAGTATTTTAGGTAACTCAGTAAGACTATTAATTGTAGAGAAGGTGCTGGCCTGCATTGGCAGAGACCCCCAAACCAATGAAATCGAAAGTCTAGTCCCCATTGCCTTCCTCTGTATTGAGGATAATGAACTCATGGGGGCCGATTAGATCACTGAAGGTGAGAGTGTAGAGAAAGAAGAGAAATGGGCCCAGACAGAGGGAGGGGAGGGAAGAAGCATTTATATAGTGCCTCTGAGTGCCAGGCACTTTGCTAAGTGCTTTTTAAAAAAATATTATCTCATTTTATTCTCACAACAAACCTGTAAAATAGATGCTATTACTATCCCCATTTTACAGTTGGGGAAACTGAGACAAATTGGTTAGGCGACTTGCCAAGGGTCACACAGCTAGAAAGTGCATGAGGCTGGATTTTAACTCAGATCTTCCTGACTCCAGGCCCAGAGATCTGTCTACTGAGTCACCAGCGTCTTGGGGATCATGCCGGGGTAGGGGGGGGAGTCCCCCACTCAGGGAGCTTGGTGAAAATGATGATCCTGCAAAAGGGACTTGTAAGGATCAACAAGAGAGGGAGGAGAACCAAGAATCCTCAGAGAGGAGAGGTATCACCAGTGTCAGAGGCTACAGATCAGGCAAGGAGAAAGAAGAATGAGAAACAGTCATCAGATTTAGCAATTAAGAGATCATTGACAACCTGAAGAGAATGGTTTCACTTGAGTGATGAGGCAAAAAGCCAGGCTGAAGAGGTTGGAAAGTGGGTTAGGAAAGACGAAGTCTAGAGGCAAAGAGTGTAGACAGTAGCTTGACCTTGGAATGGGAGGCAAAATAAAATATAATAATAGTATGACAGGATGGTAGAGTTGAGCAAAGGTTTTCTTGTTTTTTAGTAAGGGTGAGGGAGGCCCAGGCAGGTTTATAGATAGCAGAGAAGCAAGTATATCAGGAGAGACTGAAAATTAGAACAGGAGGAATGATCACAGGAGCAAGCGTCTGGAGAAGACAGGAAGGGACAGGACCAAGTGTACATGCAGAGCAAAGATTGATCTTGGCAAGGAGAAAGGTCACCTCTTCATCAGAAAATTAAGCCGAAAAATAGTAATAGCTAACATTTGTGTGGCACCGACTACATGCCAGGCACTAGGCTCAGCCCTTTATGATGATTACCTTACTTGATTCTCACAATGTGAGAGACAGACGCTGTTACTATCCCCTTTTGGCAAGGCAACAGAGGTTAAGTGACTTACACCACTAGTAAGTATCTGAGATCAGACATGAACTCAGGTCTTCCTGACTCTAGCCCCCTCCACCACCTAGCTGCCTTGAAAATCGGAAACAGAAAATTGATAAGCCAGTCTTCTTATATTCACCATAACTATCTCCATTGCCCCATGACTTTAATTGTCCTTATGTTGTGGCATCCCATGATTTACAATAATATTATGAGGAAATTACCAGTAGTTTTTTCGGTGGAAGCAAACAGCTTTGAATGATTGAAAGTGATTCTCTGTTTCCCACCTATAAACCAGCCTATTCAATATCCTATTCAATTCTGGGTATAACTCACTGTTCAGCTACAGTGACAGTCTAAAGTATTTCTAATGATAGAGTAACTCCATTTCACAGATTGGAGATGAGTTAGTATTATTCATCCACTTTTTCATTCTTGTATGGATTGTTAGGCTAGCTCTTTTTTTTTTATTTAAATAAATTTATTTAACTTTTTACATTCATTTTCACAAGATTTTGGGTTCCAAAACTTTCTCCCCATTTGTCCCCTCCCCCCTCCCCAATACACTGGACATTCTAATTACCCATAATCTGCCCTCTCTTCTATCATCCCTCCCTTCCCTTACCCCATCTTCTCTTTTGTCCT
>CM053769.1:265454418-265501818 GCA_028658325.1 Potorous gilbertii | reverse complement strand
CCAGGGTACCTTTGCGGTCGGTTTTTCAGGGCTCTCTGCAACGGAAATCTCCTTCATTGGGTTGCTGCACGGCTTCCACTGTTCCAGAATTTGTCAGGAGTTCTTTTTACAGGAAATCTATGGGCTGTGGGTTCGGACCTAGCATAGGTGAGTCTTTCTACTCCGCCATCTTGGCTCCGCCCCCGGCTAGCTCTTTTAAAAGGCCACAGGTCTCGTTGAAGTGGCCTTGTAGAATTCTAGGGCTTGATGCAATCAGCCTGCAGGGGTGAGGAACCTTCAGCCTGGAGACCACATGTGGCCCTCTAGGTCCTCTCTTTAATAAAAGGATTTGTTCTGTAAAGTTTGGATTCAAAGGACTGCCCTTGAGGATCTTGTGGCCTCCAAGCTCCAGGTTCCCCATCCCTTGCTTAGTGTAATCCACAAACAAACATCTGGAAGATCTCACTTTCTCATGAGATTCTACACAGAGTTCATTTGGACTTTATGCAGAACCTTTTTCCAACAATGGTAAAGACTTTTGGTGAGCATGTATGTTTTATACTTTGCTTAATTGATAGAATATGGTTGGAAAAAGTTCTTTTTCTGGTTATACATATCAAAGAATCTTGTATGATTAAAACATTATGTAGGAGGTAGATATTATTGGAAGAAAGAAGGCTACATTTTGTTCTACAATCAAATGTTTTGGGGTTTTTTTTTAAATATGTAAGGACCACAGAAATTTTGGTTCCTGGGAAGATGTAAGACAAAGGTCATCAGTTCACCACTTTGATACAGACCTTTTCAATCTTTTCCTGGAATTGATTTACATGGTAACCAGAGTTACGATGAAAGTTGATAAGAATCTCCTCACACCAACTCCATAGAGTTCCATGAAACTTTTTCTAAATGGAATCACAAGAACATTTAGAGGGGGCAAAGCTAATAACCAGGACTATTACAGAAACTGAAAGAAACTTTATACCACAATCAGATCAGAGTCTAGACTGTGCAACACCAGAAGAGTTCAAAACACAAACTAAAAAGTCTAGGGGCTTCTCTAGTTGGTTCAGTGTGGGTAACTATGGTCTGGCTCATAGATAAGTTAAAGCTAGTTTCTAGCAAAGAATTAACAGATTCCTTCCACCTTAGAAAAAAACCACTTTAGAATTTACACACCCAGCAGAAAGCAGTAAAGAACAAAACAATGGAGCCACCAGGGAATATTAGTGGTGCCAATTTTATTTTAGTGGCATAAGTTGGCCTGCCCAAACATATTCCAGGTACGTGTTTCTGATACATGTGTCCTTTCATGTATATTCTCTGGTTACAGGTGTTTCTGCATGTATGCCCTCTCCTCTATCAATGATATGGCAACCAAGACACTGTGGACCCTAGTGTACATGAGAGAAAGCTTTATTATTGTTTATTTTTCAATGCTGTTTGACTAAAAGTATTTTGCTTTGAATTATTTCCTTTGTTTGGTTTTATAAGAGTAAAATGATCAGTAGGGACTCAAAAGCTTTGGTTTTGAGAATATGCTGGCCCATAAATTGCCTCAATCCCAAGGCATCTATCTGTCTGGGGTTCCCAGGGGCTAAATATAATTACTACAACAGTAATTTGCATTTTCCATATATTCCAATCAATTCTATTTCTGTAGTGATTTCTACAGTACAAAATTGGTTTATGGAAACCTGCCTTTTTCCTTCTCATATTATTCATCAAGGATACCCTTGACATATGTGTAGACCATTTTTTAAAAGATTTTGTGAAAATGAGATCAGTATATGGGCCAATAGTTACTGATAACTTCTAGATTGTTGGGGTTTTTTTTGTAATATCTGTGACTTTTCTTTTAAAAAATAAATATTTGGTTTCTTTATCTTTTATACATCAGGAGTACTAATTATTGATTAAGTTATATTGAAGAGATAGTTGGTTGAAATAGATCCCCTTCACCCAACATTTCAGTGGCCATACCTTTACTAAGTGAAGCCAAAAGGTAGGTAACACTTTCAAAATTATTTACTCTGTATATACTTGATCTAGTCCAGCTGCCTTCTCAAAAGTATCTTTTTGAGTGCCATTTCTATTTCTTCATGTAGCATATTATGTACAGAGGTGTTAAAGCCTAAATACAATAACTTTATGATAATAAAGATTATGGAAATATTAACATATGTTCCATTTATTTGTTGTCCTTTCATATTTCATCTCTAGCCCTTAGAGATGAAATGACTGGGAATGAAATGACTTTGTTAAGTCTCACATCAAGTTTTCTTGATTCTATAAACTAATATAATGGGCTATAGTATAATATAATAGTATAATTTTGGCTAGTAAACCAAAAGTGGGCCCATTCCTAGGAGAAGTATGCCCAATAGACTGCCTACTGCCAACCTACAGTGGGTGGTAAACCTGCTTCTGGAAGTCTGTGATGACATATAATGTAAGGAGCTGCCTCTGTTACAGAAAAAAAAAATTATTTCCTGTCTGCTTACTTACTGCATAGTAATAAAAGGGCTTTTAATTGCTGCTAAGTTGTAACTGAGTGTTCATCCAGAAGACTCCAACTGAGGAATTCAACCTCTCTGTCCTTCCTGCTGGTCATAAGATATGAGGACAATTCTGTGAGCTCTGGAGGGCCCAAAAAGGAGTGTCCTTCTTACCACTGGCCAGTCAGTAAGCACACTGCCTCCTAGGCAAGCTTATGTCCAAGATCAGAAGGCCTCCTGTTTATGTTTTCTTTCTCTTGGTAAAAGGCCCTTTGAGATCTCAAAAGGTCAGTAGAATCCTTTGTCTGGGCCTGGTATTCATGTGCAGCATAGAGGAACAACCTACTTGACCCAACCCAGCAGTGACTTGCCCTGGCAGCCAAGACACTGCCCTTCAAGTAAGGGAGCAGCTTATCCATCAACTATGATGTACCTGAAAGTGAAGTCGGTGGCGTAAATTTATGTAGTAAAAACGTTAAGTTTGAATCTACTCTCCCCAAGGACCAAAGTGGTAAAGAGAACAATCTGCCCTAGTTCAGGGGATGCATTTGTACTTCAGTTCATATCCTTTCAGTAAATATAGCTTTGTAAAGGTAGCTGGTATCATTTCGTTTTGAGTGATCTCGAGGTTATATCAACAGGTTAAATGATATTGGAGCACTAATTATTGGTTAGATGATACTGAAGAGAAAATTGGTTGATTCACATTAGAGGAAAGGAAACACAATGGGTAAAGGCATGAAGCAATACCATTAGAAGAACCCCACAATCCCTCAAGTGTGCCTCTAGAACCCTACAAAGGAGAAAGGAAGTATGGCTAGCCAACCTCTAGGGATCCAGCTTGCTGGTATCAGTGGGATTTGGGACAAATATCCCCCAGAGTTCATTTGGGGTACACAGGTTTTTCCCTCCACTGCTCTTCACATTTTGTGAAGCAACACAATTTATAATCTTCCACCAGCCTCTATAATGTTTCACAAATCAGTTTATATTCTAAACCAGTGTTACTCTTGGTTGCTGTGCTTCTTCACTTGGCAAGATGATTGAGTATTTGCTACTTGGGGTGGCCTCTAAATTCTTTTGACCTCCTTGTCCTAGCAATTGATTTTACACTGGCTAAATTTCTGTAAGAAATTATGATAATCAGAAACTTTTCCTTTATCTATTTCCCTTTTCCTCTTTGGAAAGCACAATAAAACCAACTCTGCCAACTCCCTATTTTGCCTCTCCAAGGAGAATCTGTAAGCCATCTTTCCACTTAGTTGCACCTTCCTTTAGGTCTATATTATAGTATGATAAAAGAGAAAAACAAATCGAAGTCTTGATGGGGAAGGGGTTGAGGTGGGAGACAGAATGAGAAACATAAAGAAAAAGAGGAGAGAGAAAAACCAAGAGGATAGACTCATATAACATATAAGAACATGCATTGCAGTATGTTTGCCCCTTAAATACAATCTTAAAGCAGCCCTAGGCTGAGCACAGGCCAGGAGTACCCCTGTGACCTTGAGAGGGAAGAAGCATGCCAGGGAAAAGATTTTTTAAAAGACTGAGCTTAAATGTAATGGGAAAGTTTGGGGGATGGAGGGAGAAGAATGCTCAAGCACACAGCTGTGCACACCCTCCCTTCTCTACCTTCCTTGGCAGGACTATGGCAACCTGTCAAACATGCCCTTATTGAAGAGACAGAGAGATGCAGTTGTAATGGGGGTTTGGCCATGCCCAGATCACCTAAAATAGAACCATCCTGGGAAGTACTAGAGAACCAGCTTCTGGGAGTCAGGAGAACTGACGTGAGGGGACATTCTGTGTTGGCTACCATGAGGTAAGGAGCAGCTTCTTTCCATTGGTTGTGTAGCCAAAACTGATTTTAAAACTACCTGATAATATGAATGTATATGTATAGCCTATATCAGATAGATAGATGCCATCTTGGGGAGGGAAGGGATAGGGAGGGGAAGGGAGGGAAGGGGAGAAAATTTAGAACTCAAAATCTTATAGAAATGAATGTTGAAAACTAAAACTAAATTTAAAGAAAACTACCTGAGTAAAGCACAATGGTTCTTTCTCATTTCCTTCATTCCCATTCAATCATAGCAGGTGAGACTATGTGGAAAGGAAGAAGAGCCTCAGGACAACCTTCTCCTCCCCTTGGGCAAAGAGAGGCTAAGACTTGGAATTTTAGTCTGTTTCATTTGTCCTTTTCTGTTCTAGGTCCTGGAAGGGGAGTCCCTGACCAGGGAGTTCAAGTCATGGGGATCTTGGCGCCAAGGATTCTGACATGGATGTTGCAGCCAGTCCAGCAAGGAAACCCTGAGAAACCAGGGTCCTGGGATTATACCGCAGTGGGGTAGAGTGGGGTTTTGAACTTGGTGAGATTAATGCTACTGTGAGTCTCATTCCTGAGCCTTCTCCTCTCCCTAAAACAAAGTGGTAGGGAAATGTTTGTGTCTTTGCTTATTGCTATGTCTTTGAAGTAAATATTCCTTTATAAAAACTAATCGACTGTAAGCAGCTAAGAAGAATTGGGATGTTAGTCAGTGATCCCTTAAAAGGGGAGATCATAGACGAGCAGAAAAGAGGCATTCTACCTCCTCAGGGTGCTAAAAGAACCTTGGAAGATGGGGGGTAGGGAGTGGAGAATGTAAGCAATCTGGGCCTCCCTGGGGCCAGAGCAAACCCATGTTACACCAGACCTCTGATAGCAAGACAAGGAGACCCGGAGGCTGGGAGATTGGGGAGCAGAAACCAACCACCTAGAAGTAAAATCAGTACCTACTACCTCAAGGCTTGATCATTTTTGCTCATGTTTTCCAAATTCTACACCGTATCAACACAAAGGGGATCTATGCTGGTATTTTTTCAGTAAAGTCACTGCTTGCTCTTAGCTGAGAGCAAGACAAAGGGAAAATCTGGGATTTTGTGCTGCCTGCTACTTGGGAGATGATGGGAGAACAGAAAGGGCTGCAAGTTAGGAATGCAGGGGCCAAGAGCATTGATGTTAACCTTCTGTGATTTACTTTGATTAAATATTTTATACAGTATATCCTTGTAAATGACCTTAAATGAAACCCAAGAAGATAGAAAGAGAACAGGAATAAGGGAGGACAGCCTGGAGAGGAGGGAAGAGGTGGGACATACAAACTGGGAGATTTGTTTAGAGTAGGGCTTGGGAACGTTGGGGCCATGCGGCCTCAAGGCTTCAGATTCCTCATCCCTGGTTTAGAGGACAATGAGTGACTGAAGGTTACATGAAGAGGGGGTAAAGAGGGGAGTGATGCGTTGCTGTTGCTGTGAGAGAGGCCCAGGGACACCACACACACACACACACACACACACACACACACTCTCTCTCTCTCTCTCTCTCTCTCTCTCTCTCTCTCTCTCTCTCTCTCCTCCCCCCATTCCTTTCTCCCTCCCCCAGAACCTCCAATCAGGCCAGGCTTCTTTTCAATTCCCACTGGCCAGGGGCACCTTCTCCTTCCACCCATCCACCTCTTTTCAGCATCCTTTTATGTGTTATTTCTCTCACTAGAATATAAACTGCTAGAAGGCAGAACTTGTCTTTCTTTTTACTTGTTTTTGTATTCTCAGCACTTGGAGCAATGCCTGGCACATAAGAAGTGCTTTATAAATGCTTGTTGACTGACTGGCATAGTAGATAGCCCAGAGCACCCTCCAGGGTTGTATCCAGTTGGAACACAGACACACAGCACAAGAATACTTGGGGGCTTGCTAGGCAAGGTGAATTAATAAAAAGGCATTTAATAAACACTATGTATCATGCTCTGTGCTAAGCACTGAGAATACAAATATAAAATGAAGTAAAATATAAATATAAAAGAGAGTGAATGTCAAAATAAGAGTTTTTCCTTTTACTGTTCATTTGGACTGAGGACAACCAGATTTCCTCTAGGTCCTAACCACTCAGGAGATAAAATCAAGCTGAGAAAGCCCAGGACATGTTAGGATCAGATGACATGATTGCAAGGGAACAATCTACATCATCTCTAGAGTTACAATACAGATGAAGGCCAGGGCAGAGAAAGGTATAGGATATTGAAAAGAATGAAGATGAATAGCTGAATTTACAAGGTGGGAAAATAATTTAAGGAATAAATGCAATAAAGGTTAAAGGTTGTGTACAGGCTGCCGTGACTTCAGAAGCTTGCAACCATCCCAATGCTTCAGGTCCTTCCAAGTCGCAGAGGCATCTTGTTCAATCTGGGAGTTCCAGGCGCCCCTAGACTGATGTTTAAATGCCTCTAAAATCCCAGGTATACCCTAGAACTTGACCCTGACCCCACTGCTGGCTGGAGCACTCCAATACCTAAAAAAAAAAGACTTGAGCAAGATCTTAGGTTTAGTGTTGGAAAAAGACTTCAGAAGTTAACTAGTACAACCCCTCAACCCACAGATGAGGATATTGAGGACCAACAAGGCTAAGTGACTTGCCTAAGGTCACCCAAGAGATGTTAAACACAAAATTTGAACTTGTTCCTCCAACTCTAACATCAAGTGATCTTTCTGATGCCTGATCCTGAGAAGCAAATAGAGTCTGGGAAAAAAAATACAGTCGAATCCAGGTGATTTCTTATCAACCTACAGTTACTCATCCACTGGAAGAAAAGCATGAGTAAATAAACCTGCCTGTGAGTTGGAAAGAGTAACAGTGAAAAATTAGGAGAAGGGGGGAAGAGAAAGTCTGGTTTTGAGTGCACCTTAGGCTGTCTATGACTCATGTAATTCAACATTAAAGCCAGAGAGAAATTCAAAGAACAACTAGTCCACCCTCTCATTTTACCAACAATTATAAAAAGAGAGTTGAAGGCCTTTGTTAAGGGCAAAAACAGAATACAAGGCCAAATCTTCTGAGCCCTATACTGAAGCTCACAATTCACAGTTCTGATACCGAGGAATCAATCCTGTCTTCGAGCCCAGTCTGTCCTTGTCTCTGTGTCCTACCCTGTACTATTTCAGTTCTGTCTATATCTTTGCTCTCTGATCTCCCTCCTAATCCAGGAGGTGATTAAGTTGATTGTTTTTCAGATGATATGTATTTTCTGTGTGTCAATGCAATTCATTTCAACAAGTAGCTAAGTGGCACAATGGACATAATATGCACTATGGGGAAGATCTGTATTGGAATCCTGCCTGACACTTACTGGGAGGGTGATTCTGGGCAAGTCACTTAACCTATCATTTGTAAAATGGATATTTTAGTACCTACTTCACAGGACTGTGGTGAGGATCAAGGTACTATGTAAAATGCGTTTTAAACCTTAAAGCACAATACAAATCCTAGCTATTATGTATCCAGCAAAATCACAATATTTTCTACTCATATTTTGTTTTATATTGAGAGTTCTGATCTCTTTGCATGAAAATCTATATAAAACATTAAAATGAGCTATGTCCTTTCCCTATATTTGCTCCAAAAAATATTGTGGATTTGCTGGCAAAAACTACTTTGCAAATACTGGGAGTAATCCATGGCTTGAGTGGGAAAAAAATCCATTCTAATAATCTCTTCCCACTTTTCTCAGAACTTGTATCCAGGCCCTGCCATGGTTTAGTTGCTCCAAACTAAAAAATGCTAGCCAGTCCCTTGAGAACATTCTTTCTCCAGGGGCAACTGAGACTTCATCTATTCCCTTAAGGCCGTGTGTATACAGAAGCCACATTCCCCATCTCTCCATGGGAGGATCTTGAAGCTGGCTTCCCCTGACCCTCACATACACAGCCTGAGAGATCTAGTCTTCTTTTAAGTTTATTTCTCTCCCTTACCTACAGCCAGTCTCCCTCTTTCTTCACATGTGCATGGGCCTGATTAAAATTGCCCTAAGACTCTTGGGATAACCCATACGTACTTTTTTTTTTATCTTTAGGGTTCAGGTCTGAGTCTATATTGTTCCTATCTGTCCTTGGTAAAGACAATGGAAGTTATTTGTTTTGTCAACCTAAGGTGACTCTGTGACCATGTACAAGCTCACTTAGACTCTGTATGGGCATCAATTTTTTCCCATGAAATATGATTACAATAAAACCTGCAGTTACTGCCCCCACTGGGTCATCGTGAGGCTCAAATGAGACACTATTCATCCTTCCAGTTGCTTAGATTTGTGATCCTGAAGTCATCTTCTTCTTTATTCCCACATAGCTAACCAGTTGCTGTGTCTTACTAATTCTACTTCCAACAACCACATGTATTTAAGCACCATCTCTCACAGCCTTCCCCTTCTCTCAGCTCACACAGCCACCACAGTAGCTCAGACCTTCATCACAACCTGCCTTCTTCGTTGCAATAGCTGCCTAACTGGCCTCTCAACATCCAGTCCTTCTCTTCTCCAAATCTTTAACCTAACTGCCATAGTGTTATTCTTAAAAGTACAGGATTGACCATGTCATGCCCTAGCTCAAGAAGCTCCAGTGGCTCCCTATACCTTTAAGATCAAATACAAATTCTTCTGTTTGACAGAAACAGAAACCCTTGACAAAAACAGAAACAAAACCCTTCATAATATGACCCCAGACTACCTTTCCAAGTTGATTGCTCTCCTCTATGCATGCTATGTTCTAGCCAAACTGGCCTCCTTGCTCTTGCCCAGGTATAAGAGTGCATCTCCATCTGGCCTTTACACAGAGTAGAATGCACTCCCTCTCCATCTCTACTTGTTAGTATCTTTAGCTTGAATTCATGCAACAAAAGCTTATCCCCCTCAAAAAAAAAAGTACCTTGTATTAACTTCTGTAACAAGAACTGGCACATGTACAAAGCATCTCTGATGGGATCCCCCCACATGGAGGAGGTTGGAGATCCTATTCCCCACAAAGTCATATAAAGGAAATGCCTTAAGAGACACACTGAAACATACAGTCTCAGACCAGATCCAATAGTCAATAGTCAATAAACATTATTAAGCACCTACCATGCAGCAGGCACTGTGCTAAGTGCTGAAGACACAAAAAAAGGTATGAGAGTCCTTGCCCTCAAGAGCTCACAGCCTGAAGGAGGAAGACAACACATAAAGGATGTTAAAAAGGTAGGATGGACCTGCTAAGGGGTCATGACGAAATCCTGTAGCTAGAACAGGAAATGAGGTGGGAAGGTGTGAGTCTCAGAATTGATTTCACTTGCTGAATGATGAGTTTCAGGAGATCCAGGGGGTTATTAGCAGGTGGGAAATGATGGGCTGGATTCCCTGAGGGTCCTACTTAAATGAGAGAAGATTAGGGAGGAGCTCTCTGACCACCCTCTACCTTCTCCAATCAGAAGAAGCAAAGGACCCCAGGAGCAGGGTGTGCTGAGGAAGTAGGATCCAGGAGGTCAGCAGGATGGAAAAGGATGAACCAGGATGAGCATGTCTACACATTTTCCAATCTCTCTCCAATATCTCTTCCATTAAATTTCATCAAGACTCTCCTGGAAGCAAGCTCCCCGGACCTTCTCCACAAGGGAAGGAGAGATACCACCATCAGAGAAGCTCTGCACATGGGCTACTCAGTTTTTGTTATATTTATAGGTTTACACAGTTTCCCCTAAAGACTGCAAGCTTCTTGAGGATAGAAACTGTTTCTATTTTGTCCTGGCATTCCCAGAGCCTAGACTAATGCCTGGCACAGTGAAGATACTCAATATACACTTACTAATTGATTAGTGAGCAATAATTGATACAAATTCCCCCAAAACCTTACTAATTGATTAATGAGCTTACTAATAGCACTTGGTGTTCACAAATCTTAAAGCACATATACACATATATGTGAGTGTGCATGTATGTGTGTATATATGTGTGTATATATGTACATATGGCAACTATTATTATTAGACCTACTATATCCTTGGCTGGCAGGTAATAAGCATTCATCCTACATTCCAGGCACTGTGTTAAAGTGCTAGGGTTACAGATACAAGCAGAAAGGACAGTCCCTGTCCACAAGTAGCTCACGTTCTAACGCAGGAGGACAAAACATAAAAATGTACAGAAAGGGGAGAAGGTACAGAAAGGGGCTGAAGTTTGGAATGTCTTCAAGCATTCTCTGAAGGGGAAGGTACCATGACTAGTCTGGATGTGTCTCTAAAATGCTCCTGAAAGGAGGCCATCATGGCAGAGATGTTCCAGGGTGTGTCAGCCCAAAGTGATACAGGAAATTTCAGGAAGAGAATGAACTGAGTCATGGTGGCAGAGTCTGCAGGGTCTGAAACACAATACCGCTTTGACCTCCTAAAAGTGGTGACTACCCCCCCTTAGAGAAGTGTTTCCCTATTTTAAAAAAGAAAGAAAAAAAGGGAAGTAATTCTTATTGCCCATTAGCCATCTTCTCTTTCCCCCTCCCCGACAGCCACAAATCAGGCTTCCCAAAAAACTGGAGAGAAGTTACTGAAATCCAATAATGCAGGTCAGACTAAGAGAGCCCATTCCTGACAGTGTCTTCAGTAATCAGAGACCCCTGACCCCAGCCATGGTGGCTAGCAACTACTCCTCTCAGGACCACCATTTTCCTGTCTATAAGATAGACATTTGGTTTCAGGATTAAGTGAGCAATGGTAATGGAAAGAGTCATGACAAGGTCAGTGAAATGCATATAAATATATGCTTTCAGTCCCTCAGATGATTATATGTAAGTTTAAAAAAGGGGGGGCACTGGGGACAGTTAGGTGGAGAAAGCATTGGCCCCGAAGTCAGGAGGACCTGAGTTCAAATCCAGCCTCAGACAACTGACACTTAACTACCTGTGTGACCTTAGCAAGTCACTTAACCAAAATTACCTTAACCCCCACCAAAAAGGGGGAACATAAACTCCTCTTTTTTATGCCTTGGATAGCTGGAACTATAGCCAAAAAAACTATTCTGTTATTAACCTCCCAACTTGCTTATAAACGGTTTCATCAATCTTACCTCTTAGACATTATTGAACTTCAAGGAAATTTGCATATTACAATGGAGTTTCCTTTAGTTCATGGCTTGACTAGATGGCCAGTGAGATCCCTTTGAACTCTAAAATTCTATGATTCACCACCAATGAAAATAGCATCCCCTCTGGTTCTTATTAGATTTTCTGAATTGACATGGCAAAAAAAAAAAGCTACAAGTAATTTGATGAAAACTCTCTCTGAAATTAGGTTCACAGGATATAGAGCTAGTTAGGGTTTTTGAGAACATCTTGTCTCTCATTTTACAAATGATGAAACTAAGTCCCAGAGAGCTCAAGGGGGATTAAAACCTATCTTCTAAATCCAAATCCAGGACTCTACCTATTCTAGCATCCTGCCCTAAAAAGACCTCACATAGTCCATTCTCAGGCTTTATTAGAAGCCAGTTTGGTAACACCTTCCAGAGTTTGTAGTCTACTAGCATAGCCCGCAGTAACTCAATTCAACAAGTACTTAGGAACATCTTATGTACAAGACCCTGTTTTAAGGATGAGGTCTTCAAAGGCAAAGGGAGAAGAAAGCAACATACAGTGGAAAGGGTCCTGAAAACTCTGGAGGATCTGAGTTCAAATCTTGACTAATGCCTACCATGTATGTGAACTTGGGAAGTCACTTACCCTCCATGGACCTGTTTTCCATCTGCAAAGATTAGAGGAATAGACCAGATAGCCACTCAAAGTCCCTTTCAGCACTATGTCTATGATTCTATAAATCAAGGATATAAACTCAGATTAACTAGAAGAATGGTGAAGTTTTCTACCCAGGGTCCACTTAATGTCATCATAAACTTTGGTAAAGTTTAGTAAAGTCCTTTTGGCTATATATATTATATATATATTGGACGGCAAGAACTAATTTCATATGTAACCCATGGCTAAGAGCAACAATGCTCCCCTAGGGATGCTAATTTTAAAGGCTGATACCTAGAGTCAGTTTCTTTTTGGCTCATTGCTCCTACCTTCAAGAAAAATTCAAAATAAAACTTAGGCATAGTTCATATCTACTCTTCTCCAAATGTGAGTAAAAGGGCCCTCTAGCTCCCATATAAGCCCTCAAGAAATTACATAGCAATCATAGAACAGCCTTTATTTCACCATACATGCTCACAGGAGATCATAAATACAAAACATATAAAGCAATTAGACAGCTCATCAAGTTCCCTTGGAAGGGAAATGAACTTGGGAGCTGCTATCAAATCAACTCTTTTATGTTCTAGTGAATCCCTATTTCCTATAGTTCTACACAATTTCCCTCCAGACTTGCAGCAGCAGTCTTCAGGTTAGATTCTCCCTCCAAAAAAATAAACCTGTTTTGGAAGTACTACTGAATAAGCAATTGCTTTCCCATAATATCTGAACTATTCAAGTAATTCATTAGCTTTGTCTTCAAGTGGGATCCTGTGCAGGAAGCATACAGACAACCTTCTTTCTCCGAGGAGCACTCTGCCTCAAAAAAAACTGCCTTTCTCTGCAGGAAACCTAAGCTTAAAACTTTCAGAACTTAGGGTTACCCACAAGGCAGTTCTAAAAGTTGGTGCTGCTCAAAAAAGCTCCTGTTTCTAAATGGAAAGCAGGATGCTAAGGCATTAAAAATCTCCCCTCATTCACACAAAACAGGAGGCTCTTTACACTCTCAGCCAACAAGCATTTATTATCACATGCTAGGCACCATGATAAACACAGAGATGAGAAGGGGGTACAAAGAAACATGCAAACATGGTCCCAACCTTGATAGATATGCCATTCCATTGGGGAAGACCACATACCAACAACTTTTTATTTGAAGATATATACAATGTAAGTAGAAAGTAAACTCTAAGGGGAAAGGCACTAGCAATGGTAAGGAATATCTGGATCTTCAGTGTCTTGGCTCCCAGTCCAGAGCATTTCACAATATACTTTGTGTATCTCATGATGAAGAGACTACATGGCAGACTGGATAGTGTCTAGGCTTTGGAGCCAGGAAGACTCAGGTTCAGTCCAGTCTCTAATATATACTATCTACATGACCCTGGGCAAGTCACTTGTCCTCTCTGAGCTGTATGCAACTCTCTGACTTTAAGTGTCAAAGGGGATCCCTACCTGCATTAGTAGAGAGAGGGTCCTCTTCTAGGAGTTCCCTATATCAATGAAATCACAGTCCCTATCTGTACGCCTCTCCCTATCTCATGATGACCAGGAAGAATGTGTTTAGCTAGAGATCTGATGATCTAATCAAGAAAGTCTTAAATTGAAAATGGCAATGGAGAAAGAAAAAATGCCCAAATAAAACTATTAAAATGGAGACTGGGCAAGACAACAGGTGTGATATATTATCAATCACTCAACAAGAACTTAGGAAGCACCGCCTGTGTTCCCGGCATTATGCTAGGCTATAGGGATACAAAGAAGTGGTGAGAGTCCTGGAGGTATGTAGAGATATATGGAAAACAGATCCAAAGTGATTTCAGGCAGACAGGAGGTCACTACCAGTTGGTGGAATCAGGAAAGACTTAATATAGAAGGAATACAACAATGAAGGAGATGTCTGATAAATCACAAGAGAAAGCATCTAACACTTACAAATTCAGATTTCTACATACATAGGTAACAGATAGAACTTGAAATTTCATAACAAGGAGGGAAATACGACCTTATTGGTATCATTAAGATGTGGGTGGAATTCATGACCAGAATAGGGTTTTGTATCCCACTTTCTGGGGCGGGGGTGATAGGGACGTGGGTGGAGCAGACTAGAACACAGTCTGAGTCTAGCAAAGACTACAGCAAATTCATTCATAGGTAATTAGGAGCATCCTGCTCAGGGATAAAGCAGAAGGAGAGAAGTGAAGAACAAAGCCAACAGATGGGCACATTTCAGCCAAGGGCAAAGAGGCACAGAAGGAGGGACAAAAGCCAACAAATCAAAGCAGGACAGTGGAAATGTCAGCAAAAATCTCGGAGAAAAGTCTGTTGAGATATGAGAAGATGCATCATGGATAGTGCACTGGACTCAGCCAAAAAGAGTGGCATTTGAATCCTGTTTCAGATGCTTACAGGCAGTATGATCCAAAAGTCACTGAATTTCACTGAGCCTCAGTTTCCTCATCTGTAAAATTGGAATAATATTACCTACCTCACAGAGTTGTGAGGATCGAATGAGACTATATTGGGGATACAGATACTATGCAGATGTGCACTATTATCATGACACAACAGCTTGAAGAATCAGCTTATGTCATGGGGACATGCTGGGTATCCTGGGGCTATTCTGATTATTATACCATAACTGTGGGGTACTGGTGGTGTATTCTGGATCAAAACTCAAGATACATTGTCTAGCAAAAGTACGTTCCTTTTGCCAAACCTTGCTAAAAGTACAATTTCTTAAACTGAACTTTAAGTAATGGAAAAAATAGTAAATTTTCTAAATACATAAGGAATTGACTTAAATTCATAAGAATAATTTGTTATATGATAATTTATCATTTGAAAAATGGTCAAAGAATGTGAACAGGCAGTTCTGTAAAAAAGAAAGGCAAATTATCAACAGCTACATGAAGAAATGCAAATTAGTAAAACTCTCAGAGAAGGAACTAGCATGAAGGGAGAACAGGAAAAGCTTCTCATAGAAGGCAGGACTTCAGTTGATACTTAAAAGAAACTGAGGAAATCAGGAGGCAGATGTGAAGAGGGAGAACATTCCAGGTATGGTGGTCAGCCCATGAAATTGGAAGATGGAATATCATGCTTGAAGAAGAGCAAGAATGTTGGCATAGCTGGTTTGTAGAGTTAAGTGATAGGGAGTAAAATATAACAAGACTGGAAAGGGGAAAAGAGGACAAGTTGTGGAGGGCTTTTTGTTTTGTTTGACTTTTTAAAGATTTTTTCAGTCAGAAAAAGTCTACTTTCATCCCTCCCACTTTCATCTCTCCATTAAAGAAAGACAAAAACAAACCCTGTCCATTGACCCTGTTTAAAAAAAAAAGTCTCAATCTGCCTTCTGATTCCCTTACCTCTCAATCTGGTATTGGGTAAGTTTTGTCATGGGTCCTCTGGAATCTCTATTGGTAATTGCATTTCAAAGTTTCTATATAGCTTTGGTCTTTCCATTAGAAATGTTTGGAAGTCCTCAGTTTTGCTGGGTAAAATGTTCTTGGTTGGTTGTAAGCCTATACTTCACTTTGTGAAATACTGTTTCAAACTCCCCCCTCACTTACAGTGGTGCATGCCAAATCATGTGTGATCCTGACTGTGGCTACCCAGTACTTGAATTCTTTCTTTTGGGTTGCTTGCAGTACTTTTCTCTTTGACCTAGACGTTCTAGATTTTGGCTATAATGTTCCTAGTTTTATTTTAGAGTTTGATTATTTATTACCTTTCAGGAGGTAATCAATAGATTCTATTTCCATTCTGCCCTCTGGTTCTAAGAGATTTGGATGGTTTCCTTTTATTTCGTGAAATACAATATTCAAGTTCTTTGGTTGTAACTTCCAGGTAATTCAATGATTCTTAAATTATCTCTCTGGGATCTGCTTTCTAAAGTTAGTTGTTTTTGCTATGAGAAATCTTAAATTTTCTTATAGTTTTTCCAGTCTTTTCATTTCATTTTAACATTTCTTGTTTCTCATAAAGTCACTAGCTTCTGTTTGAGCCATTCTAATTTTCAAGGAGTTTGTGGTTTAGACAAGGTTTTATACCTCTTGTCCCACGTTGTTAATTCCCTTTTCAATTCTTTCTTCCAGAGCTCTCAATTCTTTTCCCATTTTTTCTAATTTCTCTATTTCATTTATAAAAATATTTTAACTCTTTTCAAAATTCTTGTTTGCATATATAACCTATATAAAATTACTTAGCCTTTTAGGGAAGGGGGAAAAGAAGGAAGGAGGGAGAAAATTTGGAAGTCAAAAAATTTTTAAATGACTGTTAAAATTTGTCTTTATATGTCATTGGAAAAAATTAAATACTATTAAAAAATTCTTGCTTCATCTCCTCCAGGAATTCTAGCTGAATTTATACCAAACCTATGTTTTTCTTTGAGTCTTTGCTTTTTGATGATTTGGAGTCATTCTCTTCTGAGTTTCTATCTTGAGTGTCTGTCCCCATCATAGCCTTTTTTGTTTTGAATTTCATTTTGTTTGCTATTCTTCCAGGCTACTTTGAATTTGATGTTACCACTGGGCTCTGTTCAATTCTAGAGGAGGAGATGCCTGGGCTGGTCCTACTGCTACTTTCTTAGAGGTACTAAGTATTGTATCAATTCCAAGATTTCCAAGACAGCTCACTCTGGAGAACAGTAAGCTTTCAGTGTTCCTTAAGTGGATAGATTCAGGGCAAAGTCTATTTGTTATCCTCCTTGTCTGAGCTCTGCAAGTTCCTGACATGGATTTGGGTCTGACCAATTTGCCCATGAACTTGGCTCAGTCAGAATTACAGTAGTCTGTTCCTGGACTTAACCACCCTTAGTCAACTGGAAAGTTCTGCCGGATCAAAGGGATAGAATTGCAGATACTCCTTTGCTCTGGGATTCCTGCTCTGATTATTCTGCTACACACTGAAGACTGGGTTGGAAGTTAGAACTGAAACACTCTCTTTTCCCTCCCACTCCCACCCTACATTGTCTCTTTCTCCTCCCCTCCCACTCTTGATCTCTGACCCAGAACTGAGTAGTGAGTGAGAGAACTGCCAGGTAGTACCAGTTCCTGAAAACTGCACAAATTTAGGCCCCTCTGTGATAAATTTCAGAGATTGTGAGAGATTGCCCTGGAATGCTCTGTGCAGACATTACTGGCTAGACCCTGCTCCACTAACTGAAGACCTCTCTGTCTGTCTGTCTTATGTAAACCTGCTGGGAAAATCGCTTGTGAATTCTTTTTTTTTTTTCAGATTTCATGATCAGCACTTGATGTAGTGAGTTTTCTGGATCTTTGTGGATCCTTTGTTGGAGGAAGCTTGGCTGAACTTCTTCCTATTCCACCATCTTAGTTCTACCTCTGTGAAGGGCTTTAAATGTCAAATAGAACATTTTACCTCTGATCCTGGAGGTAAAGGGGAACCACTTTTAGGAAAAGCCCTTTAGGGAGAGATAAGGATAAACTGGAATAATGAAGACTGTGAAATATTAGCATGTATTCATGTTCACACTAAATGAAGTTGTAATTACATAAAATATTTTAAGGGGTTCCATCTCAATGGAAATATACAGACAAATTCAAATAATGTGACCATTTCTGGGGATTCATTATTATCATTGAAACCTAGATGCAGTCTAGGCCAGCAACAGATACAGCAACAAGCTTGGAGCCAGGAAGATCTAAGTTCAAAAAGTTACTAGCTATGCGACTTTGGATAAGTCACTTAGCCCTATGTGCCTCAGTTTCTTCATCTGCAAAATGGAGACACACTGAAGAATGAAATGGCAAATGTGTCCAGTATTTTTACTAAGAAAACTCCATATGGATTCATGAAGAGTTGACAAGACTGAAGAACAATATTATGAGGGCAAGGGTAGTTGTTTTATGTAAACTTTGTATGTCCCCCAGGCCAGGAAAAGGCTCTATACATAAATAGGTGTTTAATAAATGTTTGTTGAATAGAAGAGGATAGAATATTCCTAAATTCCATTAGTAGGAGCTTCCTGGGCTAAATAGCTTCCTGTCTAATCTGAGCTAACAGTGCTAGTGTTCCCACAGCTTTATTTCAGGAGTAAAACTGGCACAGCACAGAGTCAGACTGAACAACCAAACAACAAAGCTGTAGTCCAGACATGCATGGGGTGATAAAAGCCTACATCACAGTTGTGTTTGCGTAAGCAAAAAGAAGGGGACAGAAATGAGAAATGTAGTGATCATAGAAAGGACAGCAGGACAACTGACTGGAAATGTATCACTGTCTATGAATAGGTCACATGTAAGCAGATGTACCTCTTCCATATATTTCTGACATAAGTTGTCATCTTCTGCTCTTGGTGGGGAGGAAACTGCACATAGGCATGTTTCTCTTCCTCTCTGCCCTCTGTCCTCTATTTCTGCTGAGGCTGGGGGCAGGGTGGGGAGAGGAGGAAGAAAAGTGATGCTGGAACAGATCCCAGGTCACTGAGCATACCCTTATGGGAGTTTTCTGACTCTCTTTGTCCAGGAGAGGCTCTGGTCCAAGTCTGGCAGCAAAGACTTGATGGATGATTATATAATAAGAAAGTTAGATAGGTCAAGGCATTTTCAAGTAAGACAAAGAACCCTAGTCTTAAAGAGTCCAAGCACTGGGTTCAAACTGTGCCTTTGCCACCTGTACTACATCATACAATTTACAAAACCTTTCTGAGCTTCCGTTTCCTTATCTTTAAAATGACTTCTGAGGCACATGTGTCTAGGGCTACAGTCCCAGGAAAGCCCCTCTTCTGCCACAATGAACAACTAGCAGGATGGCAAACAGATCCATTTAAGCTCTTAAGAGTTCATCCAACAAGCATTTACTGGGGTGGGGAGTGGGGGAAGAAGACTACATACCAAGTGCTGGGGAAAACGGAATTAGCCTTATTTTTTTTAAACAGCCACTATATGATAGGTAGTAGGCTAAGCATTTTACAACAATTCTGCAAGGTAGATGGTATCACTATCCCCATTTTACAGCTAAAGAAACTAAGGCAGACGTACAGTAAGTGTTTGAGGTCACATTTGAACTCCAGATCTTCCTGACTCCAGGTCCACGGGTCTATCTTAATCCAATGACTAGATGCAATCCTTTCCTTTCCCTTCTCTTTCTTTCTCAAAACCTTAAACCTACTGCATTCTGAAGCTCATACATTGCAGGAACTAGGCCCCTGCCTAAAGGCTAGCTTCTGGACCCTCCTGGTTTAAGAGTGATTATTAATAGTAACTGTTGCTGTTTCCTTCCCAGCCTGATGTCCTTTTTTTTTTCCTATACCTCACTAAAGGGACCATCCCCTGGCTACTGTTTAAATAGGCCTATTCACGGAATGGGCTTTACCTCACCCTGAGTGAGCTCCTGAATAGACTTTAGCCTAATGGGGCCAAGGTCTCCCATTGCATTCTAGGCTATCTCCAGTTGTCCTGATGAATATCTGGCCATTGGACCCAGATGGCTCAGGAGGAGAAAGTGAGGCTGGTGACCCTGCACAGCCCTCACTCATTCACAACAAAGTCAAGTACAAGTCATTTAATCACTTCGTGTGTGTGTGTGTGTGTGTGTGTGTGTGTGTGAGAGAGAGAGAGAGAGAGAGAGAGAGAGAGAGAGAGAGAGAGAGAGAGCAACCCTGATGGAAAATAGCACTCCTGAAATCACAGTGGTTTTGCTAATCCACATCTGTTAGCTCACTTCTTCCCGTTAGGTGACATTAGAATATTAGATGACCATCCCTTCCCCAGGTAGGGCCTTACCTGAGCATGCAGGGCAGCTGCGGAGGTTGGGTAAGTGAAAGCAGCATGTGGGACAGCAGGGGGTCAGCTCCGTAGAGTACAATGGGTAAGGGGCCCAGGCCTTGGGGGAAGCGGGGATCAGAGCAGCTCCTGTCAGGTCATCTAGACAAGAGACACACGAGTCCATCCCCCATCCCACCCCCATACTTGGTTGTCTCCCTTTCTTCCTGGGCCCCAGGGCACAACAGGGCTTCCCCCTCGTTCTTCAACGTGGTCCCTCGGAGAACCTAACCTTCCTGGGCCACGAAGGACGAACGCAGCAGACTGCCTTATACACACTGGTTCGCGAGTGGTCTCTGCCCTCGGACTGCAAGCTCTGTGAGGACAGGGTATGTCTCCGGGCTTCCACAGTGCCTGGTACACGGTGGGCGCTTAGTAAATGTTTATTGATCGGTTGATACGACAATGTTTTCTCATCTGCAGAATGGGTATAAACAGTCCCCTAATACTTCCCAGGGCTTTGTGCTATGTGAGTGCAAGGGTAGGGGCTGCACTTCTTAATCCACCATCAGAAGGATTCCCGCCCCACCCCACAATGGCACGCGGGGGAGGAGCACGTGCTCAGACTACTGGGCGAAGAGACCGAACACCTGCGGCGGGAGCGGGGCGGAAGGTCGGCCGGAGCGCCGGGATCCCGAGCTGCGCGCGTGCGCGTGCGTGTGCGCGTGCGCGTGCGCGTGACCGTGACCCGAGCCTCCCTCTCGGCTCGGCGGGACTGCGCGCCTTCTGGGTGGGGTGGGAGCGGGTTGGGATGAGGCGGGGGGCGGGGCTCCAGGGCAGCTGACTTCTGTGGGTCAGGTGACCGCCATCCCGGAAGGGAAGTGCGTTCTGCCAGCCCCAACCCCCCCCCCTTCTCCCGATCTGAGTCCCCATCCCTCCGCCCCAGGAGCCATCCGGGCAGCTGCCTTAGCGCCGCCTGACCATGGCATGGACCAAGTACCAGCTGTTCCTGGCCGGGCTCATGCTGATCACCGGCTCCATCAACACCCTCTCGGCCAAGTGAGTTGGGGGTGGGTAGGGGACTCCCACCTCTGGGGCCAGGGAGGACGGGGCCCCGTATCCAGCCCTCCTCGAGAGCTCCGAGGTGAACCCGACGAGAGACCTCGGAGGGCGCCCGGGCTCGAATCCCCTCTGCCCCTCGCTGCTCTGGGCAAGCCGCTTCTCACGTCTGGGCCTCGGTTTCCTAATCTGTCCAATGAGAAGGTTGGAAGGGGAGACGGACGAGTCCCCCGCCGGTGTTTGTTCCCTCTGCCGCTGCTCCTTTTCGTTGTGTCCTCTGGAGCCTCCTGCGGGTTAAGTCATTTTCCAGTCACGTCCTATTCTCCGTGAGCCCATCTGGGGTTTTCTTGGCAGAGACTGGAGTGGTTAACCATTTCCTTCTCCAGCCTATTTTACAGATGAGGAAACTGAGGCAAACAGGGTCACACTGGGAGTGTCTGAAGCCAGATTTGAACTCAAGAAGATGAGTCCCAGCCCAGTGCTCTATCCACTGCCCCACCTAGCTGCCTCTCTGCTCTACATCGCTGCCAACCCCCTTCACCTCCAAAAATTTGTGTGCATGTGTATGTGTGATGTATTTATTTAAAGGTGTCCTGCTGTATAGGTGGTCTCTTCCCCAGCAGAATGTAAGTTTCTGGATAGAAGCATTGTTTAGTTTTTACTTTACTACCCTAGCAGTCTGTTATATCCCTGGCATATAATAGTAGTAACAGTAAGTGCTTGTTGAATGGAATTCCAAATCTTTGGTCCTCTAACCTATGTGGGGAGGGGGCCAGTTCCTATCTAGGATTCTAGGCCCACAGAGATTGTTTCACTGGGGTTCATTAGAAAGTGCCTTGCCTTTTGGGGGTTTGTGTTTCACCACAGATAAAATGGGTGTTGGTGGTAAGACCTTTGCCCATAGAAGAGAGGAGTGATGGAATGAATGTTGAGCTTGCTTTTTCAAAATGAGACCAGGACTTATTGAGGGAATCCCTGACTTCTGTGCAAGGTCCATCCTTTTAGCTAGAGCTACAAAGGTGCTGGAAAGATATAGTCCAACTCCCCTTGTTATAAAGATGTGAAAACAGATCTGGAGAGGCACAATCACGTGGATGAAGTCACAAAGTTAATAAGTACCGGATTCAGTCTTATAAACATTGGTTAAGCACCTGCTATATCTGTTAGGTGCTGAGACTTCAAAGATTTCTCTTTTATGTTTTAACACAAATACTTCTGCACTTTGTAGAGGTGCTAACCAGTAGCTCTGGTTTGTAAGGGAAGGAAAGGCTTTAACTACTACTTCTTACTGGGTTTTATAGTTCCCTCCTTTCCCTGTCACTTTGGCCATGCAGGGATGTTTGAAAGCTGAGTACCTTATCATCCCTTAACATGTGTACTGGAGATAAGGCCTGTTAAAAAAAAAAAATTCCCTATGCTACTTTTCCCCTCGATTTGTCATCTACATTGGGCTAATACAATTCTTTTAAAAGGCTCCAGACAAGTAAAGAGTGGCCTAGTAGGAAGCAAGGAAATCCCTGGTTACAGAAAAGGAAAGGTCCTTTTGTCTACCTTTGTCTACCAGTCGATCCTGTTGAATTAGCTTCCCAAACTGGAGGACAACCTTTGATCCTCCCCTGGTGGTTGTGAGGAATCTCACATTGTAATTACACTTCTCAGGGCCCTTATTTCCATAATCTCATTTGATCATCATAATTACTTGGTGGGGTAGGGCAGGGCTGGGATTATACCCCTTTTACAGATGTAGAAATCGAGGTTTGGAGAAGTTCAGTAACCTAAGTAAGCAGCCACTGGAGCCCAGGCTTTAGCCTTCTGATCTTTCTACCACATCACCTTCCCACCTACAGGAGCAATTAGTTCAAAGCTGTGAACCCAGAGCAGGGGTTTCATGGCCAATTAGAAACTGGGGGTAATGGGACGCTCCCCAAGAACAAAAGACAGGTGAAGAGTTTGGCAAATTACAGTTTAAACTTCCAGCTTGACAGTTTATTTACAGAAATCTGGCTGTAATGCAAATAATTTGACTTGGGGAGAAGATGAGGGTGAATCTTGATTGGTTAATGCTCTAATCCATTCTAAACCGGATCTTTAGGGGCAACCCAACATAATCCACCCCCCCTCACTACCCCCCCCCAAAATCAGACAGGCATGCTCCACTTGGAACAGAAACAAACTCTTGAGAAATCTCCTAACAAGCTATATTTGGAGACTAAGTCTACTATATTACTCTTCTAGACCAAAGCATTAGCCCACCTTTGTCCTTACTATTCCACCTTGTCAAGAAGCTCCTTGCTAGCAGCTATAAAGAATTCCATTTGAAAGTCCCTCTTACCTGTTGGTCCCAAATTACTCAGTTCATCAGCTGGTAAGGTAAAAAAAAAAAAACACCTAACTTGGGATAACAGGTCTTCCGAAGTCTCTATGTGCCTTTGCTAAGTCACTTCCTCTCTCTTAGCCTCAGTTTCCTTGTCTATGAAATAAGAGGGTTGAACTAGATGGTATCTGAGGTCCCTTCCTGCTGTAAATTTATGACTCTCTGATTCCTCTTGCTCCCAGAAGGATACTTCTAAATTAAGACTAGCAGCTCCATTCCTTTTGGCTGGGTCTCAGGATCCAAGGCTGGGTGGCTTCCTTCTCTGCCACTGTTTTTTCCTGTCTGAAAAGGAAAGAGGAATTTCTCTCCAGAAAACCTTTAATAAGTAACACATTTAGATGCTGTTTTGTTTTGTTTTTACAACTGAGATGTATGTCTTTCAGTCATTTCAGTCATGTCCAACTCTTCTTGGTAAAGATATTTGAGTGCCTTTACCATTTCCTCCTCCAGCTCATTGTATAGATGAGGAAACAGATAAGGCAAACAGGGTAAAGTGACTTGCCCAGGGTCACACAGCTGAGAAGTGTCTGAGACCAAATTTGAACTCAGGAAGAGCAGTCTGACTTCAGTCCTCATAGCACTATCCACTGCAAATATAGCTGGGGGTTATTATCAACCCTGTTTCATAGAGGACGCAAGTAAGGTTCTATATCAGCAAGCACCCTGGCATCCATAGGAGGGCCTGCTGCACAGGTTCTTAGATCTGCTTTTCTAAAAGGAAAACAACTTTAAGAAGGACAAATAATCTTACTTTAATTACATATACCTACAGAGAAAATACAAGCAGGATTAACAGCTGTCTGACCATAGACAGTACATACATCATTACCAGAGACAGAAGCACCAACATCTGAATCTCATCTGGCACTCTAACCTTCTTCCAAAAACTGAGCTCTAAAGCAAAACCTCACCTCAGAGTATATAGACACTTTTCAGAGCCATAGGGCAAGACTCTCTTGACCCAGTGCCTCATTAGCAATCAGCAAAAGGTGTGGGCCTTCATAGGCAATAAGCCTCCCCTAATCAAGCTTCCCTCAGTAGCCTCACCTAAGGCCTGTCAATGGGCAGGGAAGATTTTTAACTCCTATTACAGGCTCAGATAGGTTCCTAAGATCCTAGAACTAGAGCTAGAAGGGACCTCAGGCTCCCTACAGACAAGGAAACTGAGGTCCAGAGAAGTTGTGATTGCCCAAGGACATCCAGGAAATAAGAAGCACAGTGGAGGTAAAGGGGCTGGCCTGTGATCACACACCTGTAAGTGCAGAGCAGAGATTAGAACTGTGATCTTTTTAGTTCAAATTCTGTGTTCTTTCAGCTATACCAGTGGGGTCAAACTCAAATAGAAATGAAGGCCACTAAAGCATATATAATGATCCCTATAAGACACACCTTGACTCAGAAAACTATATATATCAATAATATCTATGTTTTATTGTATTTTTAGTTATTTTGCTAACAATTACATTTTAATCTAATTTGGGCCAAGGCAGACAGGGGCACAGTAGATAGAATACTGGCCCTGAAGTCAGGAAGACTCTTCTTGAGTTCAAATCTGGCCTGAGAGACTTATTAGCTGTGTGACCCTGGGTAAGTCCCCTAACCCTGTTTGCCTCAGTTTCCTCATCTCCAAATGAGCTGGAGAAGGAAATGGCAGACCACTCCAGTATCCACTGTCTCTGCCAAGAAAACCCCAAAAGAGGTCACGAAGAGTTGGACATGACTAAAAATCAAACTACTAGTTTAGGACATACTTAATAGTTTTATGGGCCACATCTTTGATATAATTGGCCAGGAACTTGCTGCCTCAAGGCCACGCGTGGCCTTCTAGGTCCTCAGATGCAGCCTTGTGGTTGAATCTAAGAGGCCACAGGTTCCCCATCCCTGCTCTAGGCTATGCCACAGCTGCATTTTCTTGAAAGTGAATACATTTACTTCGGCTTGGCCCATAAATCTCTCACATTGCTCTAGCTTGTCTGTCTTCTCTGGGGCCAGAGTCCTTGAGCTGTGCCTTTATCACAGCCCCAGCTCATTATGCACCAGGCCGAAGTCTAGACCCCAGGCAGCTGGGAGCCAGTGCTTCTGCCCACAGTAGCGTTGGCAGAGCCTGTTCTGAGTGAGGATCTATTCTTCTGAAAAGCCCTTTCCTTCCCATAATCTGACCCTAGCAGTGAGGTCTCATGGATGCAGCCCAAAAAGAGGAAAGGAAACTGGAGGACACAGAGTCAAAGAATGTCAAGGTTTGACAGGACTTTTGTCAAATCAGTCAATCAGTAAACATTTATTAAGTGCCTACTGTGTGCCAGGTGCTGTTAAGCACAGGAGATACAAATAGAGGCAAAAGACAGTCCCTGCCCTCAAGGGGCTTCCAATCTAATAAGGGAGCCAACATGCAAACAAATATATACAAAGAAGGCTATATACAGAATAAATAGAAAATAGTAAACAGAGAGAAAGCATTGTAAGGAAGGTGGGTTGGGGAAGGCTTCCTATAGAAGTGAGGTTTTAGTTGGGATTTAAAGGAAGTCAGGGAGGTCAGTCATATTGGAGAAGGGAGAGTCGAACAGCCAGGAAGTCAATGTTACTGGATCCATTAATACAAGTTGGAGGATAAGGTAGAAGACTGGAAAGGTTGAAGGGGACTAGGTTATGAAGGGCTTTGAATACTTTTTATATTTGATTTTATATTTGATCCTAGAGGCAACAGGAAGCCACTGGGGTTTATTGAGTAGGGGAGGTAATATAGTCAAGCATACATTTTAGGAAAATCACTTCAGTGCTAGAATGGAGGGTGAATTGGAGTGAGAAGAGATTTGAGGAAGGCTGGCCCACCAGTAGGCTACTGCAATAAACTGTGAGGTGATGAGGGGCTGCACTAGAGTGTGGCAGTGTCAGAGGAGAGAAGGGGGCATGTCAGGCCTTAGCATTAGATTGTATATGAGGGAGGAATCCAGGATGACTCCTAGGTTGTAAGCCCAAGGAACTGGGAAGATGGTGTTGCTGTTTGCACTAATAGAATAGTGGGGGAGGGAGAAAGATTTAAGGAAAAATACAAGGAATTCCATTTTGGACTTGTTGAGTTAAGATGTGTATGAAGCATCCAGTTTGAGATGTCTAAAAGGCAGTTGGAAATTCAGGATTGGAAGTCAGTAGAGAGTCTGAGGCAGGATGGGTACGTTTGAGAATCATCAGCATGGAAATGGTAATTAATTCCATGGGAGCTGATGAGATCACCAAGGAAAGTATGGAGGGAAGAGAGAAGAGGGTCGGAACAGAACCCTGAGGGACATCTACAGTTAGTGGGTGTGATCTCAAAAAGGATCCAGCAAAAGAGACTGAAAAGGTAGTTTGGAGGAGAACCTGGAGATAGCAGTACCCAGAAAACCTAGAGAAAAGAGAATATCAAGGAAGAGAGAGTGATCAACAGTGTTAAAGGCTACAGAGAGGCCAAGGAGAATAAGGATTGAGAAAGGCCTTTGGATTTGGCAATTAAGAGATACTGGAAACTTTGGAGAGAGCAGTTTCAGTGGATTGATAAAGTTGGAAGCCAAATTATAAGGGGTTAAGAAGACAAAGAGAGGAGAGAAAAGGGAGACATCTCTTGTAGACTCCGTTTTTAAAGAGTTTAGCTACAAAGGACAGAAGAGATTTAGTACGATAATTAACAGAGATGGAAGGATCAAATGTGGGTTTTTTTCAGGATAGGGAAGGTATGAGCATGTTTGTAGGCAGTAGGACAAGAGCCAGGGAGAGATTGAAAATAAGTGAATGAGTTGGAATGACAGGAGATAATCTTTTGGAGGAGATGGAATGGTATGAGATCACTTAAAAAAGCAGAAGGGTCAGCCTTGGTAAGGAGTAAGGACACTTGTCATGTGAGACAGGTGAGAGTGTCAGAATGTACCTGAGTGATAGCAGATGGGGAACAGGTAAGAAAAGGGAGTTCATGGCTAGTGGCATCAGTTTTTTTCTGTAAAATATATAAGGCAAGGTTCTCAGCTGAGAGAGTAGGCAAAGGGAAGGTTTGAGGAGGATGAAAAGATTTGGAAGAACTGGTGTGGAGCATGGCATAGTAAGTAGCAGCGAGTGCCCAGTTGAGATTATATAACAAAAAATTGTAGGAGATCCAGGCAGAACAGTTGTGTGATTTAGTGGCATATGTGTAAGAGTAAAGGTGACAAATTGTGGGAGTGATCCAAGGATGAGGCTTAGCTAGGCAATATGATAAGGAGGCAACGGCTTCAAGAAAGGAGGATAATGTAGATTTGGATTGGTTCATCAAGGGGTCTAGATGGCAAGAAGAAGAGAGAGTGACTGGTGCAAGGGAGATGACCTGGCAAAGAATTGAGGGGTCAAGGGATTGGAGGGCATAGTGTGGGGTTATGTAAAGGAAGAGAGCAGGAGAGGCGAAATGCCAATAGATTATGGTAATGCTCAGGCCTGAAAAGTAGAATAATTGGGACGAGGCTCCCCAGCTAGTTAGGACAGAACACAAAAGCAAACTAAGATTCCCTAGCTGATGGTTTAATAGAAAGAGGTATGGATTTGGAACAGGTAGCCTAGGTCCCTTTCCCTGCTCTGCTGCTTGCTAAACCTCTGACCTTGGACAGGTCACTTAGACTCTCTAAGTTTTGATTTTCTCATCTGTAAAATAAGACTAGATTAGGGGTAGAGAACCTGTGATCTTGAGGCCACATATGACCCTCCAAGTCCTCAGGTGTGGCCTTTTGACTAAGTCCAAGTTTTACAGAACAAATCCTTTTATTAAGGGAATTTGTTCTGAGAAGTTTGGATTCGATCAAAGGGCTGCACTTGAAGACCAAGAGAGCCGTTATGTGGCCTTGAGGCTACAGTTCCCCAAACCTGGACTAGATGATCCTAAACTCCCTTCCGCTTATGAATGCTATGATCCAATGAACTCCTAGGCCAAAGCCTTTCTGCTCCCACTACCCCTCTCCCCCCAGTCCTCCTCCTATAACTTTGACTTCCCTTCCCTAAGCCGATGTCTGGATGGGAGAGGGAAAGGATTTCTGTGTGTTCACAGTGGGGAATGGGGAGAGAGGGAAGAAAAATGATTATTCCCTGGAAAGAGTCAAGAGTTAAAGGTATGTGCCATAGACACAATCCCAATGCCATCTGATGCTTACTCTATGCAACATTGACAGGTCATTTAAACTACCTGAGCCTCAGTTTCCTCATTTAAAATGAGAGTGTTAGACTAACTGGCCTCTTCTGTCCCTTTCAGCTCTGAATCTGTTTTCCTGTAATCGTGGCCCTTTGGGACAAAAGGCGTGGTAGGGGTTGGAGGAAAAGACAGTGGTGCCCAAGAAAAAGAGTAAGGAAGTGGCCAGCTGGGCTTGGCTCAGCCAGTCTCCTTCCCTTAGATCTCAGATCCCCAGCTGCTGGATCATAGTGAGTCATTTGACTTTCACTCTCTTCCCTGGCAGCCCAGACCAATATAAAGCCCAGCATTTTTTAGAGGAACTGAGCCAGGGAAGTGGCTGTTCAAGCCCTCTCTGCCACACCACCTTGTATCCCAGTGAATACCTGCTATTTCTGGCTACTTCCCCAGGGAGTCAGCCTCTTCTGCCACATGTGGGACTTCCAAAAGGGCCAGGACTTTCCCAGCTCTTTGGAGGCAATGATGATAGTGGCAATAGCAGGTGTTATTGTGGCACGTTGACATTTCTGAAACATTTTATGCATATCACCTTATTTGGTCTGCACAACAAGTACTAACTACATAGTATTATCATTCCTAATTTTACAATCAACATAGCTGAGGCTAAGGGAAATTACGTGTGACTTGCCCATGCAATGTCAGGCTCTGAACTTGAACCTTAAGCTCTCTAGGGCTCTTAAATTTAATCCTCTTGCAATTATCCTATGTCTCAGGGTAGCACCAGTCCTCTTGGTCTGAGGCCATTCAGCCCAACTTGACCCAGAAACTCCTCCTAACTAACCATCCCATATAGACACTCCCAGAAGATGAGGAAAAGAACTGCTGCCACTTTGACTGGAATCTAGGCATGTGCACCAGGCTAGAATTAGATATGGGGTCTGTTCCTGACGTGGGCAAGTCACCCCTTCTGTGGGTTTCACTGTATTTATCTAAAAAGCAACAAGGTTGGTCTAGATGACTTCTGGGGCACCTTCAAAGTCTAAAAATTGTGAGTTGGCCATGGACAGAAGCAGGACATTATGCTCTCGGGATCTAGTCCCTAAGACTGAGAGGAAAAGATAACCTGGTGTAATGCAAGGATTAAGGGCAGGTATGTTTTGCAGTGGATAGAACACCAGGCCTAAAGTCAAGAAAAGCTGAGTTCAAATCCAGCCTCAGACATTTCCGTGCTGTGTGACCCTGGGCAAGTCACTTAACCCTGTTTGCCTCAGTTTCCTCATCTGTAAAATGAGCTGGAGAAGGAAATAGCAAACCACTCCAGTATCTCTGCCAAGAAAACCCCAAATGGGGTCAGGAAGAGTCAGGTACAACTGAAATAAGTAAACACAATGGAAGGAGCACCGTATTTGGAGTAAGAGAACATGGATTCACATCCTGGCTCTGCCACTTAACTTGGGGGGGGATGGGGACGGTAAGAGGGATGTTCAACTTCCTTATCTATAAAATAAGGAGATGGTACTAATGACCTGTAAGAACCCTGACACTTCTAGATTTGTGATCCTGTGATCAAGAACAAAAACCTCAGTCATGTTCAGGGCACCAGCCCTAGATTTACTATAAGACTGATAGGCCAGCCCTGGGAAGGTGTCGGCCAAAGAGGACTCCAGAAAAGGGCCATTGCCAGAAAGCTGGCCTTAGGCATAGCAGTTTTAAGATCTGGAGACTAGCTTTGCTCTTATTATCAGTTAAAATATTTAATATTAATATTATTAAGCTTGGCATATGACTTGGACATATCACAACCTTCCATGGGCCTCATTGTCTCCATCTCTAAATTGAAGAGCTTGTACTAGATTCTGAAGTCTCTTAAGTCCCAATAATTACCTATTTTATTTGCATATTAAATAATTACATATTCATAATTGCAATTGTTAATACCTCACATTCCTTTTGCACTTAAGGTTTACAGAGTACTATTATTTTCAAGAATCCCATGACATGACTAAGGTAAATATTATGAGCCCCATTTTACAAATGAGGAAACTGAGGCTCAGGATAAATCATTTGCCCAGGGTCACTTAGCTAGTATCTGATCTGGGACATGAACCAAGGTCTCCCGATTCAGAGGCCTTTTTCTATTGCATCATGCTTTGTGGAACCTCTGCATCATTCCCCATCTCTGTAGGATAGTCAGTGTAGCAAGCATCCTTAATTAAGGAGAAATGCCCCAGAAACACTCAACTTGACTCTAATCATCTGTAACTGGAAACTAAAATCTGCTTGGTGGAGCAGCACATTCTGCTTACACCTGATCCTGAGGAAGCCAGGCCTTACACCTTTGGGGTGGATACAAAGGGATCCCATTTCCCTGCCCTGGGAATACTGCCAGCATATCCACCCCTGTATCTGGCCAGTCTGGGCAAAACCCCTTCATGAGAGATAGTTCATATGAGTGCTGAAAGAAAGTGCCTGCAGGCTTCTAGTTATCATATTGACAGGGCTTTCCAGCTCTATCTTAGAGTCAGGCATTCTCCTAAGCACCCCAGCCCCTGTGGCAGGAAGTGTTGAATGCTATGTTCATTGGCACTTGAGCCAATTGCATCATCTCTCTGGGACTCAGTTCTCTCCTGTATGAAATGAGGAGGTTAGACTCACTTCATTGTCGCTGTAGTATACTACAGACCACCTGGACAGAAAGGAAATAGATTAGTTTGAGAAACAATCACACACCTGGTGCAGAGGCATGAGATATAGTGATAGGAGGGGGAAGGAGGGCCAGGAGGCTTTGATTATCCAGGCATCTGCTGGAATTCTCTCCACCAAAAGCAGAGCAGCTAATAATTTCTTGACTTGCCTTATTGAAAACTTCATTCTGTAAAAGGCAGAGGAACCAAAAAGGAAAAATTCTGTTCTATATGCGATTCTCACTAACAGAGAGGGTTGGGGGTAAATTAGAGGGGATAATTTGGTTGCTGGGGAGGAAATTAGAGGATCACAGGTGAGAGGCAGGTGGGTGGGTGACCCCTCCCTCATCAGAATTTGTGATAGGGAAAGAGGAAATGGGGCATAATCTGACATACACCCTTGATTTGGAGAAAGCAGATTACAGGGCAAAGATAGGATCCCATGGAGCAAAATGTTTCAGGGAAATCAGCCCCCAAGGGATGACAGAAGATGCTAAAACTACAAAGGGAAAGTTTCCAGTGAGGAGGAAAAACAGCATTTGTCCAAAGAGACTGATGAGGAGGCAAAGGGAACTCTCAAACCCACTTGGATTTTTAGAAGACATGTATAGAGGATGGAGGTATTTGGCGCAGGCCTACAGAAATGTTGTCAGGGTCACAAAAGCTTGGAAGGAGCTAAGACTGGCGAGATAAGATGAGGACAGCACAAAGGGATTTAATCTGGGTCAGGGGTGGGGGTGTTGGGGAAGGAGGTAGTGTTAAGTTCTCTTAGGAAAAAGATCCTAGAAGGAGAAAGGCCTTTGGGGTGAATGGGAAGACAGTGATCTCTGACAACAGAGAAAGCAGACTTACCCAGTTCTTGGTTTACTTTTGTTTTCTCTACAAAGGAGAATACCCTTTTACTGGAAGTGAGGGGACAAGAATGAGGAACAGATAGTTGGATACCCAGGAGAAATAAGAGAATAGTAAGAGAGCAAAGATCTGCCCTTGGTGAAGTCAAGTCACCTGGCTCAGATGGGCTGCATCCTTGGGTCTTTGTAGTCCCAGCAGACATGATGGCTGAGTCACTGTCAGTCATATTGGAAAGATCCCATAAATAGGAGAGGGGAGCATTGGACTGGAGGAGGCCTGTGAATCTGACTTGCATTGCTGGGAAATGCCTAGAATATATCATTAATGGGATGATTGGTGAATATTTAGAAAGGAAGTGATGATCCCAGAGAGCCAGCATGGTTTCATCAAGTATGAGTCATGTCTAAAGAACCTCATTTCCTTTTTTTATGATATTCTTAAAGTACCAGATGAAAAAAATGCTATGACTGATTTACCTAGATTTTGGAAAACTTTTGATAAAGTATCTCTGCTATTTTGGTTGAGAATACGAAGAGATATGGATTAAATGATAACACTGTCAGATGACTTACAAACACATTGGGTGCCTGGTGTCTTTAATGACTCAGTGTCCCTGAGTTGGGAATTCTCAAGGGAAGAAGCCAGGGGTACTCCTGTGCTTGTATAAAAGGCATTCAATGATCTCCTCAGATTTGCAGATGACACCAGCACTGGAGGGGAAGCAAACCCACTGAATGACAGTCAGGATCCAGAAGGATCTGAACTCTCAGAGCTTTGGTCAGAATTTACAAAGATGAACTTCAGGAAAAGAATTGGGCTTCACAAGTATAAAATGGGAAAGGCATGGTTAGACTACAGTTGTTCTAGAAAACACTTGGAGTATTTAATGGACAGCAAGCCCAAAACAAAACTACAATGTGATGTGGCAGCCCAAAAAGCTAATGCAAGCTTGACTTTCATTAAGAGGTCCTCAATCGGGAATAGTGTATTCAAGTTGGAACACTATGGCCTAAGAAAAACATTGACAAACTGAAGAATATCCAGGGAAAGGCCACTAGGATGCTGAAGGTGCCTTAAATTCATGTCATCCAAGGACTGATGGAAAGAACTGAAGGTATTCAAACTGAGAAGAGAAGACTCAGAGGAGAGGTCTTACTTAGCATAGCAGTTTGCAAACATTTGAAAGGCTGTCATGTAAAGGAACCATTAGATTTGTCCTTTGTGGCCCCTGGGGGCAGAATCTTTAGAATTCCCCAGCAATTCATGGGAAGAGGCAGGAGTGGAATGTGCGACTTGGCAGCAGAGGTCACGAAGAGGCCAGGAGGCCACATGTGAGCTTCGGTAGAGCAGGGATTCCTTTTGGGTCTAGCTGGACCTTGGTCCTTCCAGTTGTTACCTTTTCTGATTCTGTGGTTCAGAACTAGATGAGCTCCAAGCTCCTTTCCAGTCCCCTCCTAACAGTAATATAACACTCTAAGGTTTACAAAATACTTTCCTTACATTATCTTATCTGAGTCTTCAAACAACACTCTAAGGTGGGTCTTGTCTTAACCCTATTTTACAGCAAGAGAAGCTGAAGCTCAAAAAGGTAAGGGCCTTGCCCCAGCATTACTCAGCTTAGTATATGTCTGAGGAAAGACTGGAACTCAGGTCTTCCTAACTGCAACCGTAGTTCCTTTATCTCTGCTGTTATCCCCAGGACCTGCTCCCCAGACCTCTGTGGTGCAGAAGCGTTCTTAGAAATCTACTTTACCATTTCATCTGACTGAAATCCCCAGTCATTGGCTCTCAGCCTCTTTGTCTCCTGTGAGCTAGGTAACAGGGGAGTAATACCTACACAGTAGTAATACCTGGATATAACAGAGTTTTGCCAAACCCAGTTCTTCGGTGCTTGACTCCACTAATTGCCCGCTATGTGTCCACACCTGTGCTGGGTGCTGTGGTTCAAACAAAAGATCAGAAGACACAGTCCTTACTCTCAAGAGTAACCAACCATTTTCTTTTTGAGATACTACTTCACGAGACAATACCAGAGTTATTGGCCCAAAAAGTAAGCCAGGAAAGTATTTGGATTGTGTTCTATGGCATGTGGCATAGCGACAGTGCCAGAGGGATTTCAGAGGAGGGAGCAATCCTGGTACCCTTGGGAAGCCTGGACAAGACTTGTGCTCCAGGTCCAGCTTTCCCTCTTCCAGCTGTGTCACCTTGAGGAAGGGGCAGAACCTTTCTGAGTTTCTAAAATGGAGATGATCCTTGCACCGAGGATGAAGCAAAGAAGTGACATTTTTTAACTGTAACTTAGCAGCCTTGCTTAGCGTTTTGCTTCCTTGTATACTCTCCTGTCTTATTTTGTACGGTGTCATAGGCCATGTAGCCTATACACTTGGGGCCAGAAAGATGAGTCTGCATCCTGGAGGCATGTTATATTCTCAGCTGTCAGGTCTGATGGCACAGACTAGGTGGACAAATAAGTACTTAGTGCATCTTTATCGAATTGGGTTGAATGGGGAGCACAGTAGCCTCATCAATCGATGGCGTTCTTCTCTCTTCCAGATGGGCTGACAATTTTGTGGCCGAGGGCTGTGGAGGAAGCAAGACCCACAGCTTCGAGCACCCTTTCCTCCAGGTATCCTCTTTCAGTTCTGCCTTCCCTCAAGCTTTCCATCTCCCTGGTGGCTCCGAGCCCCCAGTCCCCTTTCCTTTGCCTTTGCACCCAGGACTTGAAAGTTCACTTCTTCCATCCTGCAGCCACAGAACTTTCTCTTGCTTTCAGAAACTGGGAACTGAGTCATGCCTGAATCAGAAAAGGTCACTGTTTATTCTTTCCCAGTAGCCATTTATAGATGCAGCAGGGCAGGAGGGTTGACTAACTATTCTTGGCTGGTAATGGGTATGTTCAGGAAGGGCCTGAACCTCAGAAGTGAGTGGGGAAAGTGACTCTTCCCAAGCCCTGAGGCCTAAGCATCTCCATCTCCATCTCAGACCATAAAAGTATCACATCCCTCTTGTGGGGAGCCATTGCCCTTGCCTCTGGGACATTGTTAAGATAAACAGGTTGGATCAGTTGGCCTCTAGTGTTTCTCCCAGCTCTAAGAGTCTGTGATTGTATTAATTCCAGGCAGTGGGCATGTTCCTGGGGGAGTTTTCCTGCCTAGCAGCCTTCTACTTACTTCAGTGCAGAATTTGGGGGCGCACAGACTCTAGTGTGGAACCCCAGCAGTCCTTCAATGCATTGCTCTTCCTGCCCCCTGCCCTTTGTGACATGACGGGGACCAGCATTATGTATGTGGGTGAGTAGCAAAATCTCCTGGGCAAGGACCATCTGTTTGAGATGTGGTAGAGTGGTAGGGGAGAGTGTTTCAGCAGCAGCAGGACCTTTCCTCCCACCCTTATTCTCTTTTCCATCTTCCAACCAAAATGGATTACTGTCTTTGTTCTTTAGATAACCCTGTGCTTTCCCAACTCCAAACTTTTGCTTGTGGGATTGCTTTGTGCCCTTTATATACTCTCTTCTACCCATTAAATTCCTGCATGTTCTTTTAAATCCAACTTAATTGTTGCCTCCTCCACTGGGCTTTCCCTCCTTTCCCTCCTTAATTCGGTAACAACTCTTTTCCCCACTTACACTTAGCATAACATTTTGCTTAGAATTCTCTTAGGCCCTTATATATTTATTTATGTGTCACACCTCAAATGTGAAGTGCTTTTTAAATCATAAAATATAGTAAAAATGTCAGCTGTTGTTATTCCTAGAACTCCTGTTCCCCAAGAATGGGGACTATGTCTTATGTAAACTTGTATCATTTCTAGAGCATGCTCTGAAGAATTGTCTGTTGAATTCTACTGAATTCTTCTCTTCTCTGTAGCCCTGAACATGACAAGTGCCTCCAGCTTCCAGATGCTTCGTGGGTCTGTGATCATTTTCACGGGTCTTCTCTCCGTGGCTTTCCTGGGACGCAAGCTGCTGCCAAGTCAATGGTTGGGCATCTTTATCACAATCATTGGCTTAGTGGTTGTGGGTCTGGCTGACCTCACAAGCAAGCATGAAGATGAACACAAGCTCAGCGACGTGATCACAGGTATGTTGCATTGTAGTGAAGAGAGCCTTCTGCAGCTGGGTGCCTCCTAGGGAGAGAGTCCCACAAGAGAGACTGACCAGAAAACTAGTCTGCTGCCCCCAAGATCCAGGCACAAGGGATAGGACAGGGTGGAGTTGATGTTGAGAGTGCCTGAGCTGAAGAGAAGTACATTTGAGTGCTGGGCAAGGGCACCACTAGGTGCCAGATGGCAGATGGTCAGGGATGTCCTTGGGTGCTTCCCTGGCCCCACCCTGCTCTGTGATCAAGGGACCAACCCTGCCTGCCTTTTCCCTCTTCAGAATAATGGTACTGAGGGGTTCTTTAAAGAAAAGGAAAAAATTATGAATATTTTAAATGTTTCATTATAAACTTAGCAAGTGTGAACTATGGCAAACACACTTGCAAAGTAAGGAACAAAATGTCAGATCCAAACAACAAGCAGAACCCCAACTGGTTCAGCCTCATGGGCCCTTCTGAGTCCCTCCAAAGTTCAGCTCCCTCTTGCTTGTTTCCCTTTTCTGTTTTTCCATTTGTAGTTGAAGTCAGTGAATGTTGTTCTGGCCCTTCTGAGCTGATCTTGCTCTTCACTTGTCACTTCACTGAAGACTTCCCATCTTGCCCTGTGCCCTTTTTTGGTCTCCACCTGTCATTGCATTGATGTGCTGAGCTTCTAGTGAGGAAGCTTCTTCTCCCAGCACAGATCAGCAGCTGCTTTATAGCTTGGAGTCTTGGAGATTTGCCTGCAACACTAATAGTTTCAGTGACTTGCACAGAGTCACAGTGATGGGTCTATTTGGCAGGCTTGGATACCGGTCTTCTTGAGGCTGACTCCCATCTTGGTGAAATGCCTTGTGTTCATTTATCACTCTTACATTTCATTACATTGATAGATTCTGAACCATTCTTCAAGCATTGAACATAGAGTTGAAGAAATTATATTTAAATAGTCCTCAATCCTCATTCTTCATTGAAAGTCATCCAAGGCCCACTTATCCATCTTCTGTTCACCTTTTTCTTTAATCCCCTTCCATGGCCTCTGAAAGTTGTTTTGCTTAGAAATTCTGAGGGTCTTCCCCTCCCAGATTGATTTTTTTTTTTTGACTAGGTAAAAGAGGCCATTCTTTGTCTCATTTCTTACCTAACTTTAATCACTGAATGGGCTTGCTGAATTCAGTCAAGCTGAGACCTGGGAAAGATCTTATTCTAAAAAGGCCAAGGTCTCCCACTGCATCCAGTGCCACCTCCAGTCCTCCTGATCTATATCTGGCCACTGGACTCACCCTTCTGATGCCATGTTCTTCTTTGAGAACAAACAACAACAATAATGCCCTCCCGTGGCCTCTGAAATCTTTCCCTCTCTCTGGTCCTTTCTCTCAAACAGGGGACCTGCTGATCATCATGGCACAAGTAATTGTCTCCATCCAAATGGTGCTGGAGGAAAAATTTGTCTATAAACACAACGTGCATCCGCTTCGGGCTGTGGGTACTGAAGGTGCGTTTGTGCGCAGGTGGGAAGAAGAGGAGACATGGAGAGTGTTTGGTGGGGAGCAGAGAACTTGGGGTGAAATAGGGGAAGGCACAGAGAAGCATGCTGAGGAAGGGGCAGAAATGAGATGAGGTACCCAGAGAATGCTAGGAATGAGTGGTGTTTGAAAAGGTCCTGATAACCTGCAGTACACCCTTCTCAGCTCATATATATGTTGAGCATCTACAGTGTGCTAGACAATGTACTAATTGTGGAGAAGACACAGTCCCTGGTCTTGTAACACAGGAAATGTGGAAGGAATGATCGCTTCCATCCAGTGAGCGATCAAGGAATACATAGTAGAAGAAATGGCATGTGAGTTGACATTAAGAAATGTGCAGGATTTTCAGATGAAAAATGGTGCATTACAGGAAAAGGGAAGAACTTAGGCAAAGGAAAACTCACATGTAGGAAATTGTTATGCTATTGGGCCAGATTCCAAGGTTTGTGGCAGAGTAATAGGAGATAAGGCTAAAAATATAGGTTGTATTTGGAATATAGAAACCAAGTCAAACTTAAATTTTTTGTGTGTGGGGAGTCACAGAAGATTTTTCAGCCACTGAGGAGAATGAGCAAAACAGTTTTTTGAGGAGCTTGATCTGGGTGAGAGGTGCAACACGAATCACAGTGAGAAGACACTGGAGGCAGGGAAATCAGTGATAAAACACCAGTGAATCAGGTGAAAAGTGATAAGAACCTAGTTGTACTGAGAGTGGAAAGAAAGGAACAGACTGGAGAGGTTTTGAGGCCTGAGACCCCAAGCTCTTCTGGAGCATTATTTAGTGAAAGATCTTGCATATGCCCATATGCGGTTGGAGTTTGAGAACTCAGCACATACTCTGTGAAAACATTCATTCCTTTGCCCCTTCGTTTCTCCACAGGGTTCTTTGGTTTTGTGATCCTCACCTTGTTGCTGGTGCCCATGTACTACATCCCTGCTGGCACTTTCAGTGGGAATCCCCGGGGCGTGCTAGAAGATGCACTAGATGCTTTCTGCCAGCTGGGAAGACAACCACTGATCATTGTGGCACTGCTGGGCAACATTAGCAGCATCGCTTTCTTCAACTTTGCTGGCATTAGTGTCACCAAGGAGATGAGTGCCACCACCCGCATGGTACTGGACAGCCTCCGTACTGTGGTTATCTGGGCCTTCAGCCTGGCACTGGGCTGGGAGACTTTTCACCCACTGCAGATCCTAGGTTTCTTCATCCTCCTGTTGGGCACAGCTCTCTACAATGGACTGCACCAGCCCCTGCTGGCCCGTCTGCCCTGGTGTCAGCCACCAGCTGAGGATCATGAGCGGGAAAGCCTACTTGGGGGCAGCCATACTCCCATTAATGAGAACAGCTGAATCTCTACCAGGTCTGCCATTGACTGAACCCAGAATTTTAGGCTTCTTTTCCTTCAGGACAGGGATCCCTGGGATCCTCAGGAACAACCTGGGAAATAGGGTGTCTAAGGTCCTTTCTCCCACCTTGTTGCCTTCTCCTTCAAGAGGACATTGGATGTGCCACTGAAGTTGGAACCCAGCTCCACTGTCCTTTCCTCTAACAGTGTTTCTCCGCTTCCTTTGGTCCAGGACATACCCTGAAAACCTGCAGAGGACTCCAAGACCCAGGAATCTGTCTCTTCCTGTCTCCAGCCTCATTCTATAAAGTCCTGGACTGAACCAGGCACCTGAATTGCTCTGATTTGCTAAAACACAAATCCAGACTGAATATTAATCATTTCCCCTGAATCACGAATCAAATTTAGTTTTCTAAAAAAAAAAAATACTACTTCAGAAGCAGACTTAAACTTGTGTGTTTTCTCAGACCCTTGTACTGCCGGGTCATCTGCAGAACATACCTGAGCCATGCAGTCATGAGTGTCCTGAGCTGAATGGGCATCGGGCTTTCTCAATTTGGCTCCCAGGACCATCTTCATCCTTTTCTACTTTTTCCCCAGGCAGAAGTCATAACTCTTCTCCACAGTGATGACATGACGATGGGGTAGTTCTGCTTAGGTCACAGGTGTTAGTGGTTTACACTGTCTATGACAGCTCTCTATCCTCTAGTCCAGATGCCAGGGAACACAGACTGATTGGGATTGGGCTAGGGGTTCATCTGGATCTCCCAGGCTGGATTTTTGCCTTTGGCTGGACTATTGCCTTTGGCATTTCTTTTTTAAATGTAAAACCTAATAGAAGAATGATCTATAATGTGTGAAGTTTGGGGTTTTGGTTTCATTTTTGGCAGTGGGGAGTGTGGGAACTGGGTAGACTATGTCTGGGCATAGAATTCTGGAGGACTAGAGGTATGAAGAATTTTTAGCATTATCAAATCTAGTCCAGGAACACTGGGTGCATCCTTTTTGCCTCTTTTTCTAAAACAAATGTGGTTTTGATAACATGTAAAGTAAGGCCTACAATTGAGTTGAGGAATTTTTAGGGGAGATATTATATAACACCTGGTATGTCTGGGTGTGTGTTCCTTTTTCCCACCAGCACTTCAGTGGTCAAGATTTAGTTAGACAAAAAGCTAAGTAAAACTGCTAGAGATGGTAATGCTTTCTTGATTAAAATTGAACAAAAAGGTAAACTGGGGCAAATCTCTAAGCAAGATAATGTTTATTAGCAGGGACATGCTGCATGTCAATAAATCAGTCAGTGGTTTGCCTCCATTGATGGCAAAGACCCCCAGCAGATGGACAGCTCCCTTTTATAGTAGATGACATCATGGGATTAAGGACAACATGATCGGTTTCAGAGCTGAACATGCTTGATTGGAAGTTTGGTAATAGTGGTTAACAACAACCCCCTTTTTCTCTGATGAGACTAAGATGTACTCATTATCTGAGTCCAAGTGCAAGACAGCAGGCTAGACTTTCAGACAACAAGCCAGACAACCTTGAAGGATAGCTTGGTCATGTAAAGGCATTAGGTCTGACTGCCTTTCATTCACACATATTTCCCAAGGTCAATTAAATTCCTTGTGGCAAGAATTGGCAGGATTAGTTAATGATTAGACAGGCTAGCTGAATGTGAACCAAGTGCAGAGACAGAGCCATGACTTAAGCAATTGCAGGACAAAGAAATTGTAAATAGCATCAATGAGAAGTTCGATTTTTCATTGAATTGATTCAAATTCAGGATCAATTCAACCTCAGTGTGATGAAAAAACTTTTCTAGGTCTGGAATTAGGAAGCCCAGCTGTACTGCTTCCTGTTCATGTGACCTTAAGTAAGTCCTCTCCAGGCTTCAGTTTGCTGATCTGTAAAATGAGGGGATCCGATTTCCAAGGTCCCTCGAGCTCTAGATATGTGATCTGTGCCCCCTGGTTGTGCTGTCGGCAGTCCTAAGCCACTCCTAGTCAGAGCAGGAAGACCATGGGGATCTAAAAGCAACATTTACTTTATTTCTGAACAGAACCTACTATAGAGAATGTACAACAACTGCTCACATTTATATAGCACCTTATGGCTATTAAAAAAATTTTCCTTATAACAATGATGGTGATCCTGGTAGTGTAAATATGATTACCCTACTTTACAGGTAGGTAAACAGTATTCAAGCAGCAGAAGCAGGTTGTGAACCTGAGTTGTCTGATTCCTTTTCCAGTGATGTTTCCATCTTGTCCCACTACCTCTTGATTTAATTTCTTTTCAGTCGCCCATGTTGTATCTGTGGTCCTCAAACCTTGCCCCTCAGTTGACCCACTGTCCTGGTTTTGTAGTTGGCTTCACCATCCTCCCAGTCCCTCAGGCTTGAAGCACCATCACCACTTTTGATCCATCCCTCTACCTCCCCCCATAGCAATTCAAACCCTTGTTGAATGTTATACTAAGCACAAGCAGCTATTTTAGGACCCAAGCTACAAAAGGAACCCTTCCCTGGCTTCAGGAAGCTTGCATTCCTACAAGATAGTACAGTCCCACAAACATTAAGTGTAAGAAGGTCCATGCAAGACAGTTTGAGGACAGAGTCCCAACAGCCAACTAGGGGTTTCAGAAGAAGCTTTCATGTTGCAACATCTGAGCTGAGCCTTGAAGTAAACTTGGATTTGGAATATGCAGAGGGGAGAAGGGAGTAAGTTCCAGGCATAGGGGATGACTTGTTCAAAGTCACAGAATTAAGGAAACCTAATGCTGAGTTCAGGGAACAGCTAGTAGGCCAGTTAGACTGGAACAGAGAGGGTGAATGAGGAGTAAAATAAAATAAATATGGGAAAGTAGTTGAGAGATTGGGGGAAGGGAGGGTTAGGCAAGAGAGAGTCAATGAAGGTGTTTGGGTGAGGGAATGATATCATCCAATATGAGTATTCAGAATATTTAGATTTCCTGGTACAGAGACATAGATGGCATGTTTTTCAGAGGACAAAGAAAGCCAGGAAGGATCACGGTCATCCTGATAACAAGAGTAAGGACCCAAAAAGTTCTTCAGCACAAGCAATAGGCAAAAACGAACTTCAGTGGACATCGGTGCAGAGTCATACTTAGTTTCAAAAGAACAATAATGGCAGGTACAAGATGAACAAGATACATGAATCAGCGGTATGATGTAGCAGTCAGAAACCTGATAGGATCTTGGGCTGCACTGAGAGCCGTAGCTTCTGGGAATAAAGAAGAGAGATCATCCCTCTTTCAGATCTCATCTAGAGTATTGTGTTCAGTTTTGGGCACCATGTTTTTTGGAAGGACATCGGTAAAGATAGCCAGAAGAGAACAATGAGGATGGTGAAGAGCCCAGAGTGCGGATCATGAGAACTGATGGAAGGAATGAGGGATATGGAGCCTGGAAAAGAAAAGATTTAGGAGAAATGGCAAAATTGTGTTCAGATATTTGAAGGGCTGTCATGAGGAAAGAGGATTACACTTGTTCATTTTGGCTCCAGCAGGCAGAAGTGCAGAACGGGATGAATGCTGCAAAGACCCAGACTTGAGCTTGATATCAGGAAAACGTTATAGACTATCAGAGCTACCTAAAGGTGGAGTGGCTTGTCCCAGTGAATTCCCACTCAAATCTTCAAACACAAGTTAAATAACCATGTGTTGGGTATTTTATAAAGTATACTTTATTGTTTTCTTCTGTTTTTATATCTACACTTTCCATATGCCCCTGCTCCTCCCAGAAAGTCATTCCTTGTACCAAAGAACAAAATCAGCCATGTTGAAAAAGTCTGAGACTATCTATGGTGTTCCACATTCATAACCTCTTACCTCTGTAACAAAAGAAGCAGAGAAGTTCATGTTTCCTTTGGGGCCAAGCTTCATCATTATAGTTTCATGGTATTTGGTTTCAAATGTTTTGTTCTTTCCCTTTATGTTGTAGATGCTTCCTGTAGTGCTTACCTGACTGCCATCAGTTCAAATAAGTTTTCCCCAGCTTTTCTGAATTCATTATAGTCTTCTTTTCTTACAGAATAATAATTACACATACTTAGTTATTCCCCCACTAGTTGTGAACTTGAGTTTCTAATAGCTTTTGTTTTCTAAATCCAATAATCTTTTTTTAATGTTTATTTATTTTTAGTTTTCAACATTCATTTCCACAAAATTTTGAGTTCCAAATTTTCTCCCCATCTCCCTCCTCACCCCACCTCAAAACACTGAACATTCTGATTACCCCTTCCCCCATTCTACCCTCCCTTCTAACACCCCTCCCTTCCCTTATCTCCATGTTCTCTCTTGTCTTGTAGGGCAAGATAAATTTCTGTACCCCATTACCTGTATTTCTTATTTCCCAGTTGTATGCAAAAACAATTCTCAACATTTGTTCCTAAAACTTTTGAGTTCCAACTTCTCTCCTTCCTCCCTCCCCACCCATCCCCACTGAGAAGGCCAGCAATTCAATATAGGCTGTATAAGTGTAGTTTTGCAAATGAATTCCATAATGGTCATGTTGTGTAAGACTAACTATATTTCCCTCCATCCTATCCTGCTCCCATTTCTTCTATTCTCCCTTTTGACCTTGTCCCTCCCCAAGAATGTTTACTTCTAATTGGACCCTCCTCCCATTTGCCCTCCCTTCCATCATCTGCCCTACTCTACTTATCCCCTTCTCCCCTACTTTCCTGTAGTGTAAGACAGGTTTTCACACCAAATTGAGTGTGCATGTTATTCCATCCTTGAGCCAATTGTGATGATAAATCCAATAATCTTAATGCAACAAGACATTGCCTGCCTCACTTCCAGGTCAGATTATAGTAGATATATAGTAAACAGGTTTAGTCAGTGCTATTACTGAGTTCAGAGCCGATACTGATAGTTTTTGTGACTTATGCTAGGAGCCTAGATGTAAGTTCAATCTGCCCTTGTCAGTTTTTAAGGTCCTTGGAATCATCAGATCTTAATGCCCCAAAAGGAAGGGTGTAGAGATAGTATAGATGTCATTATCAACCTGGAATCTTTGCTTTTTCTGGCTGTGGGGCACTTTCTAGATAGTATACTCACCCTCCTATATTAAGCTGTGTGGGGATAAGGCCATGGACAGTTGGAAACCCAGGAGTTTTCAACCTTAAATGCTCATAAACATCATTCTAGTCACAAGCTATCCTTCAAATGAGCAAGCCTTTTAATTTCCATTAAGAAACGTCCCAAGACAAGGTAACATGTCTAGTAGGCATCTTAAACTGAGCATATCCAAAACAGAATCACTATATTTCCCCAAAAATTCACTCCTTTTCTGAACTTCTATATTTCCAGCAAATATGATGCAGTGGAGATTGTTGCTCAGAGATAGATTTAATTAGATGGCAATGGAGAACCCTTCCAACTCAGGTCTATAACCACTGACTCCAAGTCCAGAACTCTGACCACAACACTAAGCTTCCTCTACCTCCTGCTGGTCAGAGAAGACTTCTTAGAGTGGACTTTGGAGGAAGTGTGGATGGAGAAAAGAGTGATGAGAGGGGTAGAAAAAAGAGATCTGTTTGTATATATAGATGTATCTCTAGAGTTAAAGAGACATATTTAGATTTAATATATGTATGTGTGTATATATATATATATATATATATATATATATATGATTGAAAATGCTTATACTATCTGTGTACAAAATATGTGTACAAATGCTTAGACTATATGCATATATGTGTATGTGTGGATATAGACATAGATATATCTGTATCCAGTCTAAACTTTTGCAAGAGGGTCCTCTCTACTTGACATGCATTTATTTATTTTGCATTTTAAAATCTTTCTAGTCTCTTTATTACCTACAAAATAAAGTTCACACTCATATATATCATAAATCATTCAAGGCTTTGTCTGTACAATTTGCCAACAGCCCAACCTTCCAGCTTTATTTCAACCTAATCTTCTCTGTGCTTCAACTAAATTTTACAACTCTGAACAAACACTGCTCTTATGCCTCAATGCTTTTGCTAAGGCTGATGAGAAGCTGGTAGAGATTCATGTGAAGGATAGATTTACAAAGGTTTCTTCATGAGATAAAAACTAGTTCTCTATTCCTGGAATGCCCTCTCACCACCTTGCTCGCCAAATTCCTCCCCATTTTCTAAATTCAACTTAACTTTGGATCCACAGACCCCAGAATAGATCTATGAATAGATTTGAAGGGATCTCTGAACTTGGATGAGGAAAAAAAGATAACTATTTTTACTTGCCTGCAATTGAAATTTAGTATTTCCTTCAATCATTTTAAAACATTATTCTGGGATGGAATCAAGATAGCAGAATGAGAAGAAACATTTTTATTCTCCCTGAACTACTCCACAAAAACCTAGAAAACACAACAGACTGAATTCTGATCAGGAAAACAAGAAAAAAGTTATAACAATTCATTTTTTTCAGCCAAAGGCAGCTCAGAAAAACAGAGGTCTGTGGACACTGGGGTAGGGGCTGGCCAGATGTGCATTATGGTGGGAGAGGCAGAACTGGGAGCATTCCAGTGCCTAAGGATGGAAAAGGAACTGAACTAGAACACCAGAGCAGAAAGAGATCCTATGGGGCCCCTGAACAAGTGCTGGGAGCAGGAATGGGTGCCAGTCAGCAGTTCTGTCACCCATTATCCAGTTTCAGGTCACACATTCAGGGTGGAGAGGAGCAGCCATGACTGAGCATGGGGTCCTAGCTGAATACTGAACACCAAACAAATTCTAGAAATTTAGCTGGCGCAGAGCAGTGACTCTGTTCTAATCTTTTGACTCGCACATAATCTCCTAATGGAATAACAAGGGCAAGAAAAAAAGGGAACCAACAGTTCAGTTTCTCTGAACCTGCAGAACTCCTTGACAGGATAACAATGACAGTCCAGCAACAGTCTACTGAAAAAACTACACACAAGCCAACAGACCCAAACCTGAGTCAGAATGTGTTGAGATCACACTAGGATGGCAGCAAACAGATCTTGCCATGCAATCACATCACTTTGAAAGCACTGAAAAGTTTCAGGTTACCAAACTAAGCTGTGATAGTAGTCACAGAAACTCAGGCCAGACATCCTTCTCCTCAAGACCCCACCAAAATGAGCAGAGCCCAACACTAAAATAAAGTCTACAGTCAAGAAGTAAACTGGAAGAATGAAGGATGAAGAAAAAGAAGGAGGAGAGGAGGAGGAAGAGGAAGAAAAAGAAGACCACAGTTACCAAGATGATGGCAGGACAAACACAGAAGAAGACAATAGCTTGAAAATATCTACTGTGTCTCATGGAAAAAATGCAGATTTGACACAAACCAGAGATTATTTTTAAAAAGTGATTTTAAAAATGAAAGAAGAGCAGTAGAAGAAAAATGGGAAAAGAAATGAAAACTATGCAAGAGTGTATATTAGGGCATTAAAAAGTCGCACAAACAAAAGCAGAAATAAGAAATGAATTTTTTCTGACCATAATGCAATCAAATTACATTCTATAAAGGGTTTTTGAAGCATACATTAAAAATTAATTGGAAACTCAATAACAAACAAATGGGTGGGTCAAAGAACAAATCTTAGAAACAATAAGTTCAATAAAGATAATGACAGTAATGAGACAATGTATCAAAATTTACTTAGGGAAAAACATCTCTAAGCACTTACATCAATTAAAAAGAGAAAGAGAAGATCATATTAATAACAAAAATCTTACGATTGGGGAGGAGCCAACATGGCGGAGTAGAAAGACACATGTGCTAGCTCCCGAACCCACAGCCTAATACCTGTAAGGAGGAACTCCCAACAAGTTCTGGAGCAGAGGAAGCCGTGGAACGATGGAGTGGAGGAGATTTCTGTTCCAGAGAGACCAGAAAAACCGATGCTGGGGGTCCATTGTGCACTGGACCCGGAGCGGAGCCCAGCCCTGCCCTGGCCATGTGGCCCCAGAAGGAGCAGATCTAGGCGGACTTCAGGACGGAATCTCCAGCGGCCATGCAGTTCCCTCCACCCACGGGCACAAAGGTCAGCGAGAGGGCCTGTTTGGCTGGCCAAGAGGGGAGTGGGGTGTCTCCATAACTTGAGCCCCCTTGGGAGGCAGCAGCTAATAGGGGCTCCCAGAGCAGGCAGGACCTTGGCTCCATTGTTGAAGGCCTCTACATAAACCCCGTGAGGGAACTGAGCCCTGTGCTGCAGCCCTGCCCCCACCTGAGCACCTGAATTTAATCTTACATTGAGTAACAGCCCTGCTCCCTCTGAAAGCCCTGAGGCTGGGAAGCAGCATTTGAATCCCAGACCCCAAGCACTAGCTGGGTGGATCTGGAGGTGAGGTGGGTGTGGAAAGGAATCTCAGAAGTCAAGTAACTGGCTGGAAAAATGCCCAGAAAAGGGAAAAAAAATAAGACCATAGAAGGTTACTTTCTTGGTAAACAGATATTTCCTCCCTTCCTTTCAGATGAGGAAGAACAATGCTTACCATCAGGGAAAGACATAGAAGTCAAGGCTTCTGTATCCCAAACATCCAAAATAGATATTCAATGGGCTCAGGCCATGGAAGAGCTCAAAAAGGATTTTGAAAATCAAGTTAGACCGGTG
>CM053769.1:265419095-265453918 GCA_028658325.1 Potorous gilbertii | reverse complement strand
ATTGTCTCTCCTGGATCTATTTTCCAGGTCAGTTGTTTTTCCAATGAGATATTTCACATTCTCTTCCATTTTGTCATTCTTTTGGTTTTGTTTTGTGATTTCTTGGTTTCTCAGAAAGTCATTAGTCTCCATCTGTTCCATTCTAATTTTGAGAGAACTATTTTCTTCAGTGAGCTTTTGCACCTCTTTTTCCACTTGGCTAATTCTGCTTTTGAAAGCATCCTTTTCCTCATTGGCTTTTTGAACCTCTTTTGCCAATTGAGTTAGCCTATTATTCTTCAGCATTTTTTTGGGTCTCCTTTATTAAGGTTTTGACCCGTTTTTCATGCTTTTCTTGCATCTCTCTCATTTCTTTTCCCAGTTTTTCCCCCAACTGTCTAACTTGATTTTCAAAATCCTTTTTGAGCTCCTCCATGAACTGAGCCCATGGGATATCTATTTCAGATGTTTGGGAGACAGAGGCCTTGACTCCTATGTCTTTACCTGATGGTAAGCAGTTTTCTTCTTCGTCAGAAAGGAATGGCGCAATCATCTGTTCCCCAAGAAAATAACTTTCTATGGTCTTATTTTTTTTCCCTTTTCTGGGCATTTTCCCAGCCAGTTACAAGACTTCTGAGAGTCCTCTCCACCTCCCTAGATCTGCCCAGCTAGTGCTTGGGGTCTGAGATTCAAATGCTGCTCCCCAGCCTCAGGGCTTTTGGCAGCAGGCCTGGCTGCTATTCATGGTAAGATTAAATCAGGTTCTCAGATGGGGGCAGGGCCTCCTCCCAGGTTCAGTTCCCTCAGGGGGTTTATGCAGAGACCTTCTGTAATGGAGCTGCTGCTGAGCTCCTGCCTGCTCTGGGAACCTCTGGCTGCCCGCTGCCTCTGCTGCTGCCTCCCAAGGGGTCCCAAGTCATGGAGACACCCCGTTCCCCTCTCAGCCCATCCAGACGTCTCTCTCACTGACCTGTGCATCTGTGGGTGGAGGGACCTTTGCGGCCACGGGAGATTCTGTCCCTGAAGCCTTTGCTCCTCTCGGTGCCGCGTGGCCAGGGCAGGGCAGGAGTGGGCTCCGCTCCCATCCGGTGCGTGAGGAACCTTTGGGGTCAGTTTTTCAGGGCTCTCTGGAACGGAAATCTCCTTCACTGTGTTGCTGCGTGGCTTCCACTGTTCCAGAATTTGTTGGGAGTCCTTTTTAGAGGAAATCCATGGGCTGTGAGTTCGGAGTTAGCATATGTGAGTCTTTCTACTCCGCCATCTTGGCTCCACCCCTCTTCCATTCTTTCTGATGAGGAAGAACAATGCATACCATCAGAGGAAGACCTAAAAGTTAAGTCTTCTGCATCCAAACCCTCCAAAATAAATATGCAATGGTCTCAAGCCATGGAAGAGCTCAAAAAGGATTTTGAAAATCAAGTAAAAGAGGTGGAGGAAAAATTGGGAAGAGAAATGAGAGTGATGCAAGAAAATCATGAAAAATGAGTCAACAGCTTGCTAAAGGAGACCCAAAAAATGCTGAAGAAAATAACATCTTTAAAAATAAGCTAGCTCAGTTGGCAAAAGAGGTTCAAAAAAAACAGTGAAGAGGAGAATGCTTTAAAAAGCAGAATTAGCCAAATGGAAAAGGAGGTTCAAAAGCTCACTAAAGAAAATAGTTCCTTAAAAATTAGAATGGAGGCAAGAAATTACAAAAGAAAACCAAAAGAATGGGAAAAAAAAGAAGATAATGTGAAATATCTCATTGGTAAAAGAATTGGAAAACATATCCATGAGAGATAATTTAAAAATTATGGGACTACCTAAAAGTCATTATCAAAAAAGAGCCTAGACATCATCTTTCATGAAATTATCAAGAAAAACTGCCCTGATTCTCTAGAACCAGAAGGCAAAAAAATATTGAAACAATCCACCAATCACCTTCTGAAAGAAACCTGAAAAGTGAAACTCCTAGGAATATTGTAACCAAATTCCAGAGTTCCCAGGTCAAGGAGAAAATATTGCAAGCAGCTAGAAAGAAACACAAGATCTAGCAGCTTCTACATCAAGGGATCAAAGGGCTTGGAATATGATGTTCCAGATGTCAAGGGTGCTGGGATTAAAACCAAGAATCATGTACCCAGCAAAACTGAGTATAATACTTCAGGGGGGAAATGGCCATTCAATGATATAGAGGACTTTCAAGCATTCTTGATGAAAAGACTAGAACTGAATAGAAAATTTGACCTTCAAACACAAAAATCAAGAGAAGCATGAAAAGGTAAACAACAAAGAGAAATCATAAGGGACTTACTAAAGTTGAACTGTTTGCACTTTTACATGGAAAGATAGTATTTGTGACTCTTGAAACTTTTCTCAGTATTTGGTAGTTGGAGGAATTATACACATACACACACACACACACTCACACACACGTATACACATAGACAGACAGATAGATAGACAGAGAGCACAGGATGAGTTGAATAGGAAGGGATGACACCTAAAACAATAAAATTCAGGGATGAGAGAGGAATATATTAGGAGAAGAGAGGGAGAAATGGAATGGGACAAATTATCTCTCATAAAAGAGGCAAGAAAAAGTTTCCTCAATGGAGGAGGAAAGGGGGAAGGTGAGAGGGAAAAAGTGAAGTTTACTCTCATCACATTTGGCTTAAGGAGGGAATAACATGCACACTCAATTTGGGATGAAAATCTATCTTACACTACAAGAATATAGGGAAGGAGATAAGTATGGTGGGGGGGATGTTAGAATGGAGGGCAAATGGGAGGAGGAAGTAATTAGAAGTAAACACTTTTGGGGTGGAACAAGGACAAAAGAGAGAATGGAATAAATGAGGAGCAGGATAGATGGAGGGAAATACATTTAGTGTTATACAACATGACTATTATGGAAATATTTTGCAAAACTACACATACATAGCCTATATTGAATTACTTGCCTTCTCAGTGGGGATGGGTGTGGAGGAAGAAGGGAGAGAAATTGGAACTCAAAGTTTTAGAAATGAATGTTGAGAATTGTTTTTGCATACAACTGGGAAATAAGAAATACAGGTAATAGAGTAGAGAAATCTATCTTGCCCCACAAGAAAAGAGAGAAGATGGGGATAAGGGAAGGAAAGGGTGTTAGAAGGGAGGGTAGAATGGGGGAAGGGCTAATCAGAATGCTCAGAGTTTGGGGGTGGGGGCGAGGGGAGAGATAGGGAGAAAATTTGGAACTCAAAATTTTGTGGAAATGAAGGCTGAAAACTAAAAATAAATAAATGAACATAAAAACAAGAAAGTAAGGGAAAGGAGATAAGGGGGAATGGTTGATAGAAGGGAGAGCAGACTGGGGGAAAGGGTAAGCAGAATGTATGCCATCTTGGGGTTGGAGGGAGGGGAGAGATAGGGAGAAAACTTGGAACTCAAAATCTTGTGGAAATAAATGTTGAAAACTAAAAATAAATAAATCAAATAAAAAAATAAAATCAAATAAAGTCACAGGAAAGAATCCTTCCTGCTCATGACTTTCCTTGGCAGGATATCCTTTGCCTTCCATGACAAACATGCATCTTGTCAGTCACTTTTTCCAAGAGATAAAATGCTCACCTTGGTTCCTCAGCAGGATGGCCCAAACTGTTGCCTTGTTTTGCTTGCTTTCATCATCATCATCATCATCATCATCATCATCATCTTCATCATCATCATCATCATCATCATCATCATCGTCATCATCATCATCTTCATCATCATCATCGTCATCATCATCATCTTCATCATCATCATCATCATCACTAGTATAGCAATCACAATTATTACCTCATTTAATCCTCAAAATCATGGAATATAGATGGTATTTATTATCCTCATTTTACAGATGAGGAAACTGAGGCAAACAAAGGTTAAGCAACTTACCCAGAGTCACACAGCTAGTATATATCTCAGACATATTTTTTCCAAATTTGTCACTATGAGTTTAACATCCAAAATGTTCTTTGCAAAGGAAAGGCTTGGGGGAAAAAACTTCCCATTATTGTAAATTGCTTACAAATCTCTCTTATATTTCAGCACATGGATCTTCAAGTTGAAAGAAATCAACCACCCTAAGAGCAACATTATTCTATCTCTCCCAGGGTGATTCCAGCTTCCCTGCATATCTCTGACTTTATCTTGAGATAAAGAGATCACCCAGTCCAAACTCCCACATTTCAAAGAGGAGAAGAATGAAGTCCAGTGGGATTTAATGACTTGCCTAAGTAAACATGTGGTTTATTCTGATATTGTTTACTGAATGGTGTTTGCTACCATATTTAATTCCATTTCCTTCACTCCTAGGTTCAGAAATTGCTTTTGGGACTTCCAAAATAAACTAGATTAGTGAGCACTAATAGGAGAGAGTTTTTATTCCTCAAGGTCTAGAAAACAAATTCTTTTTCAGCCAAATTTGCCAGCATCTTTAATTTCAATTCTAATTTTCTTAATTGGACAAAAAAGGAAGATAAGATGGTTAGGTACTTGCAGAATAGTATACTGGGCTCTGATAGAGCCATAAAAGCCAGGTCACACAGACATGTGGGGCTCATCCTACTCCCCACCCACCCAGCCTTAGCCTTGCCCAGTACTCTAGGAGCTATTCTTAGCTTTGGCCCTACTTTAGTGCTCCCCCTCCACATTCCCTAACCAACAAGGCCCACTAAGCTTGTATTTAGCCTGTGGTCGCCCTACTGTCTTTCCTATTTTTCTCCCTCTCTTGTCCCTGACATACATGTTAAATCCAAATCATTTTCTGTGAACTTATTTTCTGACATTTATTGTCTGCTATGTACCTGGCACTGTGCTACCTACTCGGGGGATACATAAAGAGGCCAAAGATAATCCCTGCCTGACCTTATCATGACAGTTTACTATCTAATAAAGGTTTACATGAGTGCTTTCAATCTAATAGATGAGACAACAAGCAAACAAATATGTACAAGTTATAAACAGGATAAATAAGAAAATAAGAGAGGAAAGGGAAAGGCTTCATGGAGAAGCTGGGGTTTTAGCTGGGAAATCAGGGCTTCCTTCCATTTCCTATTTCCCTTTTCCTGGAAAATTCTGAATTGATCTGGGCCCTTAAGGTGCGGGGGGGGATATGTTTGAAAATTATTCTTCTTGCTCAAAGGGGTCTCTAGTTGGGAGACATGCCAGGAAACACCCCAAGTATCCTACTTCCACTGTAAGTGTAGTTCCATCCTTTCTCTTCTGTCTCCAAAACTTGACTTTTTCGAGATTAACAGAGACCCTAGAGATCATCTAGTCTACTTAGGAGAAAACTGAGGCCCAGAGAAGAGAAGGTCAGAAAGCTCATTAGTGACAGTAATTATCATCATCATAGATTTAGTGCCAGCCCAAAAGAGAGGTCACCTTGGATCTTTCATAACATTTTACAGATGTGGCGACTAAGGCCCATAGAGTTTAAGTGATGTGCTCAAGATCACACAGAGCCTGACTCCAAACCCAGCAGTATTTCTAGGGCACCTGTGGCAGGGTTAGGATGAGAACCCAAGTCTCCTGATGCATACACCTCCTAACATTGCTCCCTCCCCACATTGCCTCTCCTTGGCAATAAATCAAACAATATTTACTAAACAAACTACATACCAGACACTGTGTTAATGTAGTGGGGCCCTTCCCTGCCCTTGATGTATAGACTCAGATGCATACGCTGAGTTTTTCTCATAGACTAGGAGAGAACTTTGGGAGTGAGCTTCTGGTCATATGTGACTCCTCTCATGACAGTTCTCTGATTTGTTCCTGAGCCTGAAGACCTCCAAAGGTGGGGAAGAGCCCCATTACACTAGACATTAGGAGTACAAGACAAAATCAAACCATCTCTGCCTTCAAGGACCTTCTATCTGGGGAAACTGGGGTTTGGGGCCAACCGCCAATAGCTACTCTTTGGAGGTCCCAGTCACATAATTCTTTCTTCTACTGTTGCTGACTCTGGCAGAGTTGATTCCTCAAGTCCTTCAAGTATGGGGAAGTTGGGAAGCTCTAGAAAGAGGGGTAGGATATCTTCCTACTTATTGGCTTCCAGTCTCTCTAGATAGTTACCCTGAAAGTATTTTTGACTGGCTGAACTATATACCCCACATCTGAGGAGGGGGAAGGGGAGCCAAACATGGTTGACCAGTAGGCTCCCTGACTCCTAAGGTTTAGTAATAATCTTCCCAGTGGAATACAAAATGAAAACTAACCACAATTTTCCTCTCTTCTTTCTTCTGGGACTTGGCTAGCCATCTCTCTCTTTTTGTGTGGAAATAAAGATACAGGTGAGAAGTGTTCCCATGTGTCAGAGAGAGTATCTGGATTGGCAAAGAATGAGATTAAAAAAGAACCATAACCATGTTCTCTCCATTTCTCTATTCTGGATTAAAATGTGACCCGTTTAATTATGAACTTCTTCTGACACTATCCCTGGTGCTGGGTTATTCCCAGGGCAGTCAGAGGTGAGGAGTACCCCTTCTTATGCCCATGTAGGCACATTAAGACAGGAGGCTAGTTGTTCCTTTGCTGACTCTGAGACCCAAGGGAAAGCATTGTTTCTTGACAGGCATTAACATTAGTGAAAAGCCCTAACCAGGATTTGTTCTGAAATAGAAGAGAATCATGCCCTAGACCCAAAACCTACACCTCCTAAGCCTTGTTTATAATATCTGACTTAGCAGACAACATGAGGGAAAGAATTGTGTCTGTGTTTGCCTTTCACCCCTAAGTGACCACACAATTCCCTTCTGTTCAGTGGCCTAAGCCTGTATTTGGAATAATAGGTGCTGTGTTTTAGGGTCACAATCCTGGCCTCTGTCTCCTGATACAAAGGCTCCTAATCACCACACAGTCTCTAAACCATTTATTCATTCACCCCAGAAAACAATCTGAATGAGAGGAGGGGAAATCCCACAGAGTATTTTATGTGTCTCCAGTTAAGTGTGATAAGGCTTACTACCAAGGGGAAGGGGAGAAAGTTTTACAAACACTTACTCTAATTCAACTTTCTTCCTTGGTTCTGCTTGAGAATCTTTTCATTTCTTTAAAATTCTACCTGGACTGAATTCCCCCCACTCCATGGCAGGACTGATTAAGAACAGTTTTCTATTCTATATAATTGTTTTTTATAGGTTCCCACCTAGAATGTCAGGCCCAAACTCTTAGTCAAAAAACCCTCCCATGAAGGTTGGTAGGGGCTAGAGAACAGTGGGGGAAGTGGCATGTTTGGGGGAACATCCAGGAGGAAGGAAAGAAAGATAATACACTGCCTAACCAAGAAGCAGTGTGATAGAGTAGGAAAAGTATAAAGTATAAAGCTACTTAAAGGGGAATATATTTATTTGCTCTGTTTTATTAATTGCTAGACCTTGTCACCTGCTAAAAGATATGCCATCCTCAAATTCAATCTTCCTGAGTTCACTGACAGTGCCAATGATCTCAAATCCATGTTTCCATCTTTCCTGTACTTATAAGGGTCTCTAGAACATAATCTTTTTCCCTGATCCTTATGCTGAACCCTCTCCAGTGCTCTCCCCTCCATCTTGTTCCACTCCAACACAGCTACATTGTTTTCTCTGACTCTAAATGATCTTTCTCAGTTTATATGAAGGGCCAGGCATCCCTGGGAGTACTGATTAAGTTTACCAACCCCCAAGCTTCTCCTAAAATATTGCAAGACATCCCCAACTCCCATGACCCCAATCCCTAATATGTTATCAGATCCTTATTCTAGGGTCCCCTTTTAGACAATGTAAGATGTTCTATGGGCTCATTTCTGAATATCTTTTTCCCCCGAATCTCAGATGAAGCTGGTGAGAACATGATAATTTAAAAAATCATTTACTATTAATCAGTTAGCTTCAAGCTGCAGATCTCTTTCCTGTTGCATAGAATTAGCCCAAGAGAAAGCATCTTTCAGCTTAGTGCCTTCTGAGTTGTTTTTAGAGCATGAGAGAGATACTGCTGACAGAAACATGAGGGGATAAAGGGCCCCTTGAGCCTGAGATTTCCTGGCATCCTTTCTCTTTAGTATGTACCCCCTGGGGCCAAGCCTATTGGGGTAGAAAGGAGCTCACTGCTCATCCTCTCTCTTATTTAGTCTGGTCCATAGTTATCTATTTAACACAAATGACCTGTGAGATATAGATATTCAACATTTGGCCTCAAAGGAAAACTGTGACATTAGCATGTAGGTCAGAATTTGGAATTTATTTCATGGAAGTGGTCATCACTACGGCAAAAAGGTCAACGGAAGTGAGTTAATAATTACCCTTAGTCAGGCTCATCAGGGTTAGCATCAGGTCTAACAAACATACTAATTGTAATTTCTTTCTCTACTTTTTCCCGGGATCAATCTGTGATTCGTGTGGTGTCAACATCTATAAAAGTAAGAGGTGAAAATAATAGTAATTGTGGAAATAGTGATAACCTTAACAAGGTATTTTTGCAGTGTATAGCTTGTCATGCAGAGAGGAAGAAAAAGCATCAGATTTGGAGGTAAGCAACAAAATACAATGGGCAACTAGGTGGTGTAGTGGATAGAGTGTCAGATGTGAGTTCAAATCCAGCCTCAGACACTTACTAGTTGTGTGACCCTAAGCAAGTCATTTAACCCTGTTTGCCTCAGATCCCTCTTCTCTAAAATGATCTGGAGAAGAAAATAGCAAACCATTCCAGTATCTTTGCTTAGAAAACCCCTAATGGGGTCACAAAGAGTCAGACACAACTGAACAACCACAAAGTAAAATATAAGTTCCTTAAAGGCAGGCCTTAGGATTCATTTTTCTGTTTGCTTTCCCAGTGCCAAGCACATTTTGTGGCTGTTCTATGGTAGTAGATATTTAATCAGTACTTATTGATTGATTTGGAGATAAGATTTGAAAGTGTGTTGTCTTGAAGAAGTCATTTAACTACTTTGAGCATCAGTTTCCTCATCTATATAATAAGGAAATTGTCCAGATCTTACAACCTTAGCCCCTCGCCTCCAAACTTCCCAATGAAGTTGGTCTTAATTACAGCCCTACTCTAGTGTCCCCATCACCACCACCATGTTCCCTACCTAACATGGCCCACTAGTACATATCCTATGGTGGTTTTATGATCTTTCCTATGCTTCCTTCACTCCTTTCCTGCTTCCTCTGATCTCCATTAAAATCCTCTGCCAATGCCACATCAATGCCACATCAATTGGTGCTGCTCTCTGGGACCACAGGGGCTTTTCCTACCAACTTCTCCTTTTACCTGGGGTGGGGTTGGGGTTAGGATGCTGGTGCTTGGTTGGGAGACTTATTCTGGGAGACACCCTAAGTATCCTCCCCAACATTACAACTAAGTTCTCTGAGCCTCCCTAGCTCTTCATTTTTATTGAATCCTAGAATTTTTAGAGATGGAAGAGACCTTAGAGTTCATCTAATCCAGAGGTGTCCAACACAGAGACTGCAGGCAGCATGTGGCTCACAACACTCCTGAGTGTGACCTGTACAAGATTAAAATGTAATTGGAATATGTTTAACAAAATGAATAAAACATAGATAGTACTAATAATGTTATTTTCTAAGTCAATATGCAACCCATAGATATTTTTATGTACAGCTTAATGGCCCTTGCTTCTATTTGAAGATGATACCACTCATCTAGTCTACCCATTCTATTTTACAGCTAAGGAAACTGAGGCCCAGAGAAGTCAAACTTGTTAGACAACATGATTATCTTAGATAGAGATCTGGTATAAAATTAAGGAATAACCTAGGAAAATTCCCATATTTTACAAATCTAGAAACTGAGATCCAGAGAGGTCAAACAGGTCCTCTGACTCCCAAACAAGGGTTCTTTTTACTGGAACAGTTGCAGAGCTTGGACAAGAACCCAGGTGGCCCGATCCCCAGAATACAAGACAACCAAATTTTATTCTCTCTATCTCTCTACTATCCATCTCCCCTCATACATTTTGAGCTGCTTCTCCTTATCATCTCCTATCAACCAGTCTAGCAAGCATTTATGAGCTACCTGCTGTGTACCAGGTGTTCTACTGGAGATACAAAGATAAAATTAAAACAATCCCTATCCTCAATGAACTTATATTTTATAGGAGAGAACTAGATTTTTGCTGTCCAATACCACTCCTGTAAGGTCCCAGTCACACAATTCTTCCCTCCATCTTCCTTGGCCCTTGTTCCAATGTGCTCTTGAAGGTTAGGTGGTTGATGGTGCTTGGAAGAGGGGTAGGATTATTTATTGCTCAACCTTCAAGACTCTCAAGAAACTTCTTCATTCAGTTAAGTGTTGTTAACTGGCTAAAGTAGCCCACATCTGAGAAAGGCAAACCTAGTTGACCAGAGTACACTCCCTGTCTCTTGAAGTTTGGTAACAATATTCCAGTGGAATATAAAACAGCAACTAATTACTTTTTCTCCATTTTTCATGCTGGGATCTGGGCACCTGTCTATGTCTACTTTGTGAGAAGAAAGGCTAGGTAAGAATTTTTCCTACTCAAGCAGGGGTTCTACTTGAGAAGAAAATGGCATTACAGAATGACCTAACCATGTTCTTTCCATCTCCCTACTCTAGACTGAACTGTGACTCATCTACCTTTCCAAATTATTCCTGGTGACAGATTATTCCCATGGCAGTTGGAGATAAGTATTGCTGCTGCTCATCTTTGGTCCCTTCTTTGGCTTATTTAAGCAAATGAGAGGTAATTCTTTCCTCCAAGATACTGACACTTGGGAAAGTATTGTCCTTTGCAATACATTATTGAAAAAAGAAAACTATCCCTGACTGTCATTCAGTCATTCCAGTTGTGTCCAACTCTCCAATGACTCCATTTAGGGTCTCCTTGGCAGAGGTACTGAAGTGCTTTGCCATTTTCTTCTTCTGAGATGGGAAACTGAGGCAAACAGGTCACACAACTAGTAAGAGTCTGAGGCCAGATTTGAACTCATGAAGATGAGTCTCTCTGATTCCAAGCCCAGTGGTCTATCCACTGAACCGTGTAGATGATTGAGGTCTTCTCTAAAATGAAGAGGTTCATGCCCTGCCTGCCTTAGGTGCCTTCTCCATCAAGTTATGAACTTGGAGAGGAGGGAAAAATGTACGTGTGTGCTCAGCCTTTTACTTTTAAATCCCCAACTCTGAACCTACACAATTTTCTGTTGCTCAGTACGGTAGAATCTGTTCAGAAGAGCTACTCTTAAGATCTAAACTGGATCTAAACTGGACCCTGTCCCAAGTAGCAAAGGTGTAATAGGGGCCCAGGGGTCCCAGTCTCTAAATTATTTTACTCTCTACAATTTCCTCCATTAAGAAAACTAATCAGAGTCTGGGCAACAGAGGTTGGCAGACAGGATTAGGTGTCTAAACTTTAAGTAAGTTGCTCCCCAGGAGGATGTGGGAGAGTTTTGCCAATTAATATTCTGCATCAACTTTCTCTCCTGGCTCATCATGGAGCGTTTTCCTGTTTTGGATTCCTGGACTTCCTCGACTTCACAGCAGGACTGAGTAATAACGATTTCTGATCCTATGTAATTAACACCTTTCATTCACCACTTAGCCCATCAGGATATCAGGCTGAAAGACATCTCCTGTGACCCGCAACAGTTTTTGTGAGCTCTAGCCCATGATGTCTCCTTCTGGGGTATGCTAATAAAAGTCTCCAGAGTGTAATCCCTTTTACTGACTCTGAATGATTAGAGATCTTTGCCAGTGTTTATGCAGAGTCAGGCATCGCTGGGGTCCTTGGGAATACTAACTAAGCTTGACAACTCTCATGGTTCTAAAACATTCCAAGATGCTCCCAACTCCCCTGACCCCAATCCCCAATATTCTACTAGTCCCTAGGTCCCCTTGCAGACAATCTAGAATGTGCCAAGGGCTCTTTTCTGAACTACCTTCTACATCTAAGATGAAGCTGGTGACATGGTAGTTAACAAAGTCATTTCCTGTTGAGCAGTGAGTTTATCAAAGGCTTACTCAACCTTTCAACTTAGTGCCTTCCAAGCTGTTCTCACAGTATGAGAGACACTAATAGAATCATAAGAGGCTAAGGAGTCCCTTGGGCTTGGGATTACCCAGAGTTCTTTCTCTTTAGTGTGTACCCTCGGGACCAAAACTGGAGATAATCAGTATGGAAAGGAGCACACTGCTCATCGTCTCTCAACCAGCCTAGTCCCCAGTTCTCTGCTTAATAAATGACCCATGAGATGTGGATGCTCAACACTGTGACAGTGGTAACATCATTGTGTAGGTCAGAACTTAGAATTTACAGCTTTCCACGGAGGTGGTCACCACTCTGACTCCTAACCTTGAGGAAAAGGACAATGGAACGGGCAAGTTATCAGTGTTCCTTAGCCATGCTTAGAGACAGGTGAGTTATTATATCTCAGGTGAGAAGTTGTTATTATCAGGTGCATAGCAGGTATCACAAACAGACTAATAGTGATTTCTTTCTCTCCTTCTTCCTGGGCTCAGCCTGTGACATACATGATGACAACACCCATAAAAGCTGGAGGTGAGTGAAATAATTACAGTAGTAATAAAGACAGCACTTTCAAGACCACTTCTGCCATATGAAAGACAGTCCCTCCCTCTCTTGAACAGTTTCAGACCACAGACTTTTTTACTTACGGTCATTTGAAGCTGAGAGTCTGACACCTCTACCTGGGATGACAGATTCAGTATACAGGGGTTTTTGGAGAGGCAACTGGGCTTAAGTAACTTGCCCAGACACATCTACTAAGTGACTAGATTTGAACTCAGATCCTCCTGACTCCAGGGCTAGTGCTCTATCCACTGTACCATCCAGCTGTCCCTACAAAGGACTTCATATACATTTATATACATTTCATATATTTATATACATTTATATACACTTTATATACATCTGATGTGATATAGTGGAAAGAGCTTTGGTTTTTGAGTCAAGTGAGACCAAAAATGGTCACTTTTTTCTTTTGTGTAATCAGGGCTTCCACAGTTACTAACACTTGAGGTACTCAATAAAAGCTTATTATCGGAGTTCAGGTCAAGGTTTTAATGTGTGACCTTGGGCAAGTAGTTTAAGAGTCTCAGTTTTATCACCTATAAATGAGAGGATTGGACTGGATGACCCCTAAAGTCTGCTCCAACTCTAAATCTTATGATTCTCTTAGCAGTCTTATGAGATAAGGAATGCATGGTTTTTCTGGAAAGTCCAGATCTATTATTTCATTGTTGTAGGAACCAAGAATAATGGAATTTCCTCTACTGAATCAACTTGCAATCTTAGAGAACTCCCCTGAGCACAGAGAGGTTTAGATCACACACAACCAGAATGTGGAAGTGCACGGACTTGAACACAGATCATTCTGGGTCATTGGGCCATCCTTCTGACTCTTGGACTTGGAGTCAGGAATACGAGGGTCTGAATCCCATCTCAGACACCTACTAGCTCAAAGACTTTGGAGAAGTTATTTAACCACTTTGGGCATCAGGCTCCTCATCCGTAAAATGACAGGCTTAGAACAGATGCCCTTTAAGGTCTTTTCTCACTCTAATCTGTGAGCTTGTGATCCATGAAGCATCAATACAAGTATCATTATCTCCCTTATTAGTAGTAACTTGCTGTTTCCCTCCCAGCCTGATGTCTTTGTTTTTCTTGACCTCATTAAAGGGTTCATGCCCTGGCTACTTCTTAAACAGGACTGTTCAATGAATGGGCATTCCTTCACCCTAAGTGAGTGCCTACAAAGACCTTGGTCTAAAGGGCCCAAGGTCTCCCAGTGCATCCTGGGTCATTTCCAGTCATCCTGAGGAATATCAGGTCACTGGACTCAGATGATTCTGGAGAAGAAGTGAGACTGGTGACCTGCACAGACCTCCTTCACTCAAAACAAAGCCAAGTGCAAGTCATATCATCATTTCTCTGATGGCACGGTCTTCTTCTGCAATGAAGGATGAACACGACAACAACGAGATAAACCAAGGAGGCTCAGGAAGATTCAGTGACCCCACAAGTCACATAGCTAGGAGGTGGCACAGCCCACATTCAAACTCAACTTTTCCAGTATCTCAATCCATTGCAGTTCTTTGCACCAAGTCATACCTGCTATTTCTCCATCCTATCCAAAGTCAACTTCTTTGTGACAGAATCCTATCAAATGGAGCTCCTGAATCCTTGAAACTTTTCCTCCCTTATTTTTCTTATCCAAGTGTAATGTATCTTATACAAGGGTAATGTAAATACCAGGTTAGAATAAAGGATGACTCCATGGCTCTCCTCTTTTCCTTCATCCTGCTGCATATAACCCCATTGCCTTCAAGGAAGCTGATTAATTGTTATACCCTTGTTTGTACTGAGTAACCAACTCTGGTTTCTATCTCTACTGAACTGGTAGCCTGCTGGCTCCATTCTGACTCTGTCACAGGCATCCATAAGTACCATTCCTTGGTGGGCCTAAGCCCAAACTCCCAGGTAGACACCAAAGGCTCTAGGGTCTGAGTGGGTCAGAGTTGTGTTTCTGGAATGATGAAACAAGGTGGGGGAGGATATTGCCATTGGAAAGTTCTAAGGATGAAACTGTCAAAGAGCAAGTATGCTGAGGATTTTTCACTTCATAACAGATGCTCTTTCCTCTAGGGTCCCTTACATCAATGTCAGAATTTTTTAAAGAGCTGAACAAATCATCAGAATTTTCTTTGGACTCTTAGGAGAAAGACAAGGAAAGGATTTAGTTGCTGCTTTGTCTCTGTTCTCTATACTCTTCCATTGGAATCACATTATCACTCATTCATTTATTCCACATATTTAGTGAATATTTGATAAGTACCATTTATTTGTTAATTCCTTCAACACCATTTTGGTTGATCTATATCAGAGGAAGAACTTGAAGCTTTTCATGCTGAAGATGGCTCTCTATCCACTAACCAGGCTGCCACCCTTGCATAAAAATTTACAGATTTAATTCCATAGCAACCAAACTACCAAGAGATTTCTTTGGAGAGGTATAGCCGAAACAATTCATTTGGAGGAACAAAGGCTCTATCCATTGATGATAACAGTAACCATAATGGTAGCTAACATCTTTATAGCGTTTACTATGTGCCAGGCGCTGTGCTAAGAACATCACCATTATTATCTCATTCAATCCTCACAACTCTGGGAAGTAGAGGCAAACAATTAAATAACTTGCCCAGGGTCACATAGCTAATGAGTTTCTGAGGTCAAACTTGAACTCAAATCTTCCTGATTCCAGACCCAGCACTCTATCAACCTAGCTGCCTCACAGAATGTAAATTCCTTGGAAATCAGAGCAATTTCGTTTTTTATTTTTTTATCCCCAGGCATAGTGCCTAAAAACTAGTAAGTTCTCAATCAATGTCTATGGAATTGAATTTAATCTAATTAAGTACTTTCTCTTTACAAGTAATTGTGCTATGGTTGGGGAAAAGATCACCCCCAAGTACAAGAACAAAAAATGTTTCACGTTCTGGAAGCTTAAAAATCTAGAAGTTGAATGGCTAGAGGCAACAGTTACAGTCCATTGATCCCGCTCCACTCCTCTACATCGCAGGCCTCAGATATATCTCTCCTGATAGGCAACTCTACTCAGAATATCCCTGAGTTCATTCCAGACACAGGCTATGTACCTCAAACCTCAGAATGTGTCCTAAATGGAATTCATCTCAGCGTAACCAGGTATTTGATTGTAACTAGTAACAATATTTGTTCATTCATTCAACAAATATTCCCTGAAAACGTCCTAAGAACAAGGGCACTGGGATAGGGACTACAGAGTACCCAAAACATTATCTGCTGCCAAGAAATCCACCATTTAAGGAGACAATAATCTTGTTATATTACAATAAAAGACAAGGGAAGTGGCAAGGCAGTATACAATTAACCACCAAGTGAATGCTACAAACAAGTGGTCAGAAAAACATTTAAGAAGCAGCATGGAATGAGCCTGGTCTTGAACGATAGGCTGGTGTTGAGTAGGTAAGAAAGGTGGGAGAGTACTCCAGGAAGGATAAATAGTAATTTTTTTTTAAATATATGATAATATGTAGAAAATGTTCAGGGAAAAAATGAGTAGACACTTTTGATTAGAATTGCAGGTACATGAAGAGGAGCAATGGGAGATAAATTTGTCAAGGTACATTGGGTGCAAATAAGCAGAAAAATTGGAGTGCTCATCTAAAGAGTCTGGACTATCGTAAGGTACTGGAGAGTCAATAACATGTTCTCAAGATTAAGTTCTCAATTTTAATTGATTGAAGAATAAATTAATGACAGCAATGATGTCTTACAAAGATAAAACAAAGAGAGAATATAGAATGAACTGGAGATGAGAAAGGCAGTTAGATAGATGGCTATTAGAACTAATCATATCACAATCACAATCACATACCACAACTTATTCAGCTTTCCCCAGTTGATAGGATTTCCAATTCTCACCACCACAAAAAAAGAGTTGCTATAAATAATTTTTTACATATGGGTCCTTTTCCTTTTTCATTGATCATTTTTGGGATACAGACCCAGCAGAAGTATTGCTGGGTCAAAAGGTATGTACAGTTTTATAAGCCTTTGGGCATAATTCCAAATTGTTCTCAGAATGGTTGGATAGGTTCACAATTCCACCAATATGGTGCATTAGTGTACCTATTTTTCCATGTCCTCACTACTATTTGTCATTTTCCTTTGCTGTCATATTAGCCAATCATATAAGTGTAAGATGTTATCTCAGCGTTGTTTTTATTTGCATTTTTATGAATAATAGTGATTTAGAGCATTTTTTCATTTAACTATTGATAGCTTTGGTTTCTTCTTCAGAAAACCTCTGAGTTCCCATAAAAAGCCTCTCAGGAAATTTCTGCCCAATTCTCCCATTCTCTTTCTCTCTGCTCATATATTTGTCATTTGTTTAAATTTAAAAAAAAAAAAACTTTCAAAGCCAATGCCATTTCAGTAATCTTGGTCATTTTTTTTTCTATGAGGGTATTTAGAATTTCCTTAGTCTCTGAGGTGGCATAAAAGAAGCATAGACTTAGATCCGGAAGAGACCTTAAGAGGTCATCTATATTCAGTCTTCTTATTTTGCAGGTGAATACACAGAAACCCACATAACATAGATTTCCCCAGTCATTCTACTAGGAAGCAACAGCACTGGGAACTGAACCCAGATCCTTTAACTACAAACTCAGAAACAGGAGGTTCTGTCTTCTCTCTCCTCAGATGCAGATCCATGCTATGGAAATGGGCAACAGCCTATTGTTTGTCCCTGGAAGAAAAGAGAAAATTAAAGATCTCCATTAGGGTCTCCATGGCTCTTCATTTCTCACATACAGACTCATTCATTCATATACACTTATACAAAACTACACACACACACCATACACAAACACACACACACACATACATACCTACACATATTCCTGACCCAGACAAATCCTATGCAGGCATTCCTCAGAGATATTGTGGGTTTAGTTCCACCACCACAATAAAGTGAATATCACAATAATACGTATGAATTTTGAGTTTCCCAGCACATGCAAAAGTTATGCATCCACTATACTGTAGTCTATTAAGTGTGTCATAGTATTATGTCTAAAAAAGTAATCTATATACCTTAATTAAAAGGTACTTTATTGCTAAAAAAAAAATGCTAACCACCGTCTAAGCCTTCAATGAACCATAATCTTTCTGGTGGAGGGTCTTGGCTCAGTGCTGATGGCTGCTGACTGATCAGGGTGGTAGTTGCTGAAGGTTGGATGAGCTGTAGCAATTTCTTAAAATAAGACAACAATGAAGTTTGCAGCATCAATTGACTCTTACTTTCACTTAAACATGTAGAGGCAACTGTAGGGTTATTAATTGGCCTAATTTCACTATTGTGTCTCAGAGAATGAGGAGCTCCAAAGAGAAGTAGAGAGATGGGAACAGCCAGCTGGAGCAATCAGAATAACACAACGTTTATCAATTAAGTTTGTCATTTTATATGAGCATGGTTTGTGGCACCTCAAAACAATTGCCATAATAATATCAAAGATCACTGATCACAGATCACCATAACATATATAATAATAATGAAAATTTTTGAAATATTGCAAGAATTACCAAAATGTGACAAAGAGACACAATGTGAGCACATGCTGTTGGAAAAATGGCACCAATAAACTTACTCAATGAAAAATAAAAACAACATCTACGAAGCCCAATAAAATTAGATTTGCCTATAAATTACATCTCCTTATAGCAAGGCTATTATGTGTGTAAGAATGGGATGAGACTATACAGAAATGACCTCAGTCATAGAGATCCTTGACCTATGAATAAAAAAGTGACCCATCAAATCTGCATTTTCTCTCTGCTTTATGCCAGGATTCACTGCTTGACTGGCTTGTTCCCTTCAACACTCAAGGTAGAGGTGAAATTTTGGGTTACAGGGGACTTGGACCAAGAAGACAAAAGGCCACATGACTGCCAGGGGAATAGGAAAGGTAGGAAGGTTGACTGGTTTTTAGAGTTCAATAAAATTCAACATATGTTTTCTGAGTGCACGTTACTATGGTAGGTTGACAAAGCTATTCTTTTGTTGCTCTCCACCTCAGAATTTACGTGACCTTTTTTGCCTCAGAAAGGCATCCATTGTCCATTGAGCCAGATATTAAGGGTGAAAAACCATTGCTGTTAATCCCTTGTGCCCACCCCTACAGACATGATGCTTTCACCGCAGAGACAGAAAGGGAGAAGGTAAAGTCAAGGAACATGAATAGATAGCAGTATTTCCTTTGTGTTTGGCCATCACATTTTCCCATCATGCACAGTAATGGTAACAGAGGATAGACAGACTGTACAGGGATTAATTCAGTCCATAGATTTCCAACAGTTTCAGCCCTTTCTTCCACCAAACTTTAGTTAGAACTATTAATAATTTCCAGAGTTGATTTCTAGGCTCTGGTAGAATCGCTTGTGCAGACTGAAAGAGTCAAATAGAAAGGAGGAGGAGAAATGTACATCAGTGTATAGAATGAATGAATAAATGAAATAATATTTATTAAGCACTTACCACAGGCAAAGTATCAAGCTAGGGATTAGGGATAACTCAAAGGCAAGAAAGTCTCTATTCTCAAGGAACTCCCATTATAATGGGGAAAGACAACACATTTAACAGATGTGAGCTGTAAGTCAAAAGGTGAAGTGGTCCTCAGGGTGCAGGGTTAAAGAAGGCATTGTTTCATCTTCTTACCTGTCATTTTGATTGATAAAGTCATATCAGTGTCTATTGTTTAATAATATGGTGTTGTCAAGGGGGTTAGAAACTTCAGGAAATTTTCTCTACTAGTTCAACTTGTACTCTTAAAGAGTTGTCTTAGCCACTGAGGTGTTTGGGTCAGATGCTAACGGTGTGTCAGAGTATAGACATAAGCCTAGGTTATTCTGACTCAGGCCATCCTCTTGACTGCTGAGTTTTGAGTCAGTGATACCTGGGTTTGAATCCCACCCCAGAAACCTACTAGCTCTGTAACTTTGGAAATTATTCAACTATTTTAGGCTCCTGGCTTTTCATCAGTAAAATGGCAGGCTTAGAAAAGATATCCTTGCAACTCCCTTCTTTCTCTAAATCTATGAACCTCTCATCCCTGCTGCATCATCTCCATTTATTGAATATAGCATCAAGGCTCCGAAAAATTCAGTGGCCCCATCTCCAGCAAAGTCACAAAACTAGGAGGTGTCAGAGCCCAGATTCAAACCTAAGACTGCTAACATCTCAATCCATTGCAGTTCTATCCACTAGGCCATAACTGCCAGCTCTTTGGCCCAGAGTATAGTTGTTTTATGACTGATAGAATTTTTCCTGTAGGCACAGAGAGTATCTTCAGCCTGGAAACAGTTGTTCCCTATTTCTGCCTATGCTGTATTTCAAAGGCAACGGAAATATCAAGGTGGAATAAGGACTGACAAGAGATTAATTCCATGTCTCTCCTCTTCTCCCCACTGACATTTGAGCAAGCTAACTGATTGTTATATCTTTGTTTATACCAAGTAACTCACTCTGGTTTCTCTCTATACTGAACTGCACATCCCCTGACTGCTGGTTCCTCTCAGGCTCCATCACAGGCATACATAAATGCCTCTCCTCACTGGGCATACCCCGAGAGAGACACTAAGCATCTAGGTTCAGAGTGACTCATCCCATCTGGTGGGATGGACCTAAGGGCAGGATTCTGCCTTCAGGAAACCCCTAAGGATGAAGAAACTGATAGCAGCTGTCAAAGGGCAGGCAGCTGAAGATTTTCACTTCATAATAGATGCTCTTCTCTTTAATGATCCTTTAAGCCAATGTCAAAGGGACAAAAAATAAACTAGAAAAATCTATAGGATTTCCTTTAGCCTCTTAGCAAAAACACAAGGAAAAGACTCATTTGCTGCTTTGCCCCGTCCTCTATTCTTTCCCATCTGGATCAGGATTCATCATGAGAGTTCCATTCATTCATTCCATATATTTAACAAATATTTTTAAAGCATCATTTATTCACTAATTTATTCAACAATATTTCAATCCATATATATCAGAGGAGACACTTGAATATCCCATCTCTAAGGATGGCTCTTACGCTCTGACCAAGCTGCTGCCCTTACATAAAAATTTACAGATTTAACTCCATAGTAATTAAACTACCAAGAGATTATGGTGGAGAGTTAGATATAACAATAAATTTCATTGAAGAAACAAAAGTTTAATTAAGGCATCATCATAATATCAGTCAGGTCAACAAGTCAAGTCAATAAGCATTTATTACGAACCTACTGTATGTCAGACACTGTTCTTAACACTGGAGATACAAAGGCAAAAAACACAAAAACGAAAACATAGTCCCTGCTCTCAAGAAACTCATAGTTGAATACAGAGACAACATGCAAACAATTATATCCTTAGTGTAAATACAGCCTCAGACACTTATCAGCTGTGTGACCTTGGGCATGTCACTTAAACCTGTTTGCCTCAGTTTCCTCCGGAGAAGGAAATGGTAAACCACTCCAGTATCTTTGCCAAGAAAACCATAAATGGATCACACCAAGAGCTGAACACAAATGAAAGACAATGAAAAACAACAAAATACTTTACATATATGTATATATATATATTTCATATATACACAGACATATATGTATCTTCCTATTTCCATTTCCATTTTATTTTCTAACACTAGGCCTAAAAACTAGGGAAGGCAGTTTTTGAGGAGAATTGAGAAAAGTTTCCTTTAGGAAGTGGGATTTTAAATGATGAGACTTCCAGAAAGCCAAGGAGACAGATGAGAATTGGGAATGCCAAACCTTCAGGATGGTCAGGGGATCAAGTGTCCAGGAAGGCAATAAACAACAAAGAGGCCAGTGTCACTATACTGCAGAGCACCTAAGATAGAGTAAGATGTAAAAAGAGAGGATAGGTAAGAGAGGACCATATTATGAAGAGTTTTAAAAGCCGAATGGATGATTTTATGTTTGATATTGGTGGCATTAGTGAACCACTCAAATTTGTTTATGGTGAAGGGGAAGGATGTCATGGTCATATCTTTACTTTGGGAAGATCACATTGACAGCTGAATAGAGGATGGACAGACTGGGGAGAGACAATTAGAAGACTAATGCAATAGTCTAGGTGTAAGGTGATAAGAATCTGCACCAGGATCATATCTATGTCATAGGAAAGAAGGGGATATATTCAAGAGATATTACAAAGGCATAATACACAGGACTTGGCCACAGATTAGATAAGGAAAGATTAAAGATTCAAGGATGAGACCTAGATTGAAAACTTGAGTGACTAGTAGGATGGTGGTATGCTCAACTCTAATAGGAAACTGATGAGAAGACCTTGATGATGGACAGGTGCAGGGTAGGGGAGAAATGAGTTCAGATTTGCTCATGTTAAATTTTAGATGTCAATGGAACTCCAGTTCAAGGTGTTCAAAAGGCAGTTGGAGATGTGAGATTGGAGGACAGGAAAGTGGTTGGGTCTGGATAAGTAGATCTAAGAACCATTGGCATAAGGATATTGATTGAATTCATGGGAGCTGATAAAATCACTAAGGGAAATTATGTAGAGGGAAAAATCGAGGGCTTAGGAGAGAGACATGGGAAACATATATATGGCTATCAGGAGTCATCTCAATCAAGATTCAACAAAGGAGGCCAAGGAATGGCAAGACAGGTAGATAGGAGGAAAACTAGGAGAGAATAGTGTCATAAAAACCTAGAGAAAACACAGTATCAAGGAGAAGAGGTTAGTCTGCAGGGTGAAAAGTTACAGAAAAGTTAAGAAGGCTGTAGACTAAAAAGGCCATTAGATTTGGCAATCGAGATCACTAGTAAGTTGGGAGAGAATCATTTCAGTTGAAAGATGAGAATGAAAACCAAACTACAGAGAATTAAGAGAATGAGAGGAAAGGAAGTGGAAGCACTAGTTACAGATAGTTTTCCCAAGGAGTTTGGCCAGGAAAGGAAGATGAGAAATAGAAGGATAGCTAAAAGGGAGAGAGAGATCAAGTAAGTGATTACTGAAGATAGTTGAGAAACAGGAGTGTTCATAGGCAGTTGGGAAGCAGCCAATAGACAGGGAGAGATTGAAGATAAATGAGAGAGTAGAGGTGACAGAGGAAATAAGAAGATGGGATAGAATGGGATCCCTTGTGCTTATAGAAGGGATAAGGCCGCCTCTTCCTATGAGAAAGGGGTGAAGGAAGACATATTAAGGGAAGGCCTCTAAATGGTATAAGATAAAATACATGGGAGAAGAAGAAGCTCTCAATGATTTAGCCTCAAATTTTTTCAGTGAAATTAAGGTGAAATTCTCAGCTGAGATGGTGGAAGGAGAAGGAGTAGCTAATATACATCTGAGGAAAGATAAAAATGTTTGAAAAAGTGTCTATGGTCAGTGGGATAGTGAATCAATGAGAATGTTATAAAAGGATTACCTGAGAATATGTACAATAAAAGTGTAATAGACCCAGTCATCATGGTTTTATTATTTTCTCCAGCTTTGTTTAGTAGCAGGTGAGTAGGAGTGAGGCCAAAGATGATGGGAATAATCTAAGACTGGAAAACATTCAATACGACAAGGGGAAAAGGTTCTCTGGAGAAGAGGACAATGTAGTCCTGAACTAGTTCACCAAGAAATCAAGTTAGAGGAGGAAAAGAGAGCATAGCCACATGAAGAGTGGCAAGACCAAAGGTTTCAGCAAAGATGAAAAACAGTATTTAGGGTTTCAAAGCAGAAGGAAAAATGGAAAGATGACATATTGTGATCAAGTAAGGAAATTTTCCAAGATCATAGTCATGGAAGTGGAAGACTTGTGGGTGATGATGAAATCAAGAGTATAACCATTTTTGTGTATAGCTGAGGCAAAGTAAAGGAATAGGTCATGAAAAATGAGTAAGTTGAGAAACAGAAAGGTTAGGGTGTTTGAGGTATATTGAGGTATATTAATAAGTTGAAGTCCCCTAATAAGAGGGTAGGTATTAGGGAAAAGAGAAAGACTAAACAAGGAATTGAACTCTGAGGAAAGGAGAGTGTCCTAGAGGTCTATAGATAATAGCTACCAGAATCATGATTTGGTGGTAGTTATGGTCTGAGGGAACATCAGTGTGGTGTGGGAGGTATTGGGAAGTATGAATGAAAGTCCAATCAGTATTGAAAAGAGTGCCCAGAAAAAGTGTGTCATCAGGAGGAAGTCAAGTCTCAGTACAAGAACATGGAAGGAATTGGAAAAAGAAAAGGTGTAAGATAAATGCAAGTTTGTTAGCTATGGATCAGGCATTCCAAAGAGCACAGTGGAAGGGATAAAGCAGTGTTAATGTGACTTAGAAAGGTTTGGGTTGAAGGGGATGGCAATAAAGGAGCAGTCAGTGGGGAATAAAGAATGGGCTTGAGCAATCATTTACATGAGCAAGATAGGCTGATGGGCTGAGAATTTGCTAATCATTGAGAAATGAAAACAAGCTCCTTGAACACAGGGATGATTTCACTTTTGTCTTTGTATTCCCAGCACAATGCTTGGAACACAGTAGTTGCTAAATAAATGCCTGTTGAAATGAATTGAATCTAATTAAGTACTTACTATTTGTAAATAATTATTGTTGAATGTGGCATGAAAATATAAGCATGAAAAATAGTTAAGAAACTTACCATCCAGTAGTAAATGGACAGAGGCCATAGCTACAGGTCCTTGTGCCCACCCTTGTCTCCTAAGTCAGGAATGCTCAGATATACATTTGCTAATGTACAACTCTACTCAGAAAATCCTTGAATTCCTGAGTAGATTTCAAACACCCTACTTTCCACTTTGAACCTCAGAACTTATCCTCAAGAGAATTCATCTAAATATGAGGATGTCTAATTTGATGAAGAGCAATACTCATTCACTCAACAAAGAATCTTTGAATGCCTCCTAGGACCAGGGGCACTGAAAAATACAAAGAAGTATCTGCCCTCAAGAAACTTACCATCTATTTGAGGAGACAATAACCTTGCTAGATAACAAGACAAGAAAAAAGAAGTTGTAAAGACAACCAACCACCAAGGAGAAATTTCCTCTACCATTTCAGCTTATACTCTTAGAAAATCATTGTGGTCCCTGAGAAGTCTGGATCATACAACCAGGATGTCTCAAGGTAGAGGCTTGAGCCTAAGTCATTCTACCTCACTGGAGTCAGGGATACCTGGATTTGAATCCTGTCATAAACCTTTACTAGTTCTGTGACTTTTGGGAAGTTATTTAACCAATTTGAGTTCCAGGATCCTCATCAGCTAAATGACAGGTTTTGAATAGATATCCTGAAACCTTCTTTCTCATTCTAAATCTATGAGCCTGTGAGCTATGATGTGTCAATACAGGTATCATCATCTCCATTTATTGTCTATTGTGAATGGAGGTCCAGAAAGATTCAGGGGTCCCCACAAGTCACACAGCTAGGAGGTGGCAGAGCCCAGATACAAACTCAACTTTTCTAGTATATCAATCCATTGCAGTTCTTTCCACAAGACTATAGCTGCTACCCTTTGTCTCATCCAGAATTCAGCTGTTTCCTAACTAGTAGAAATTCCCATAGTATGGAGAGCTAAAAGAAGTTGATTGTTATATCTTTATTTGTACCAACTAACACATTCTGGTTTCTCTCTCTCTCATAGACTAAATACCAGTTTGGCTTCTGACTCTGCCACAGGTGCCCATAAGTATCATTCCTTACTAGGCCTACCCAGAGTCTGAATGGGTCAGAGATGTGTTGGCTTGTGGCATGGCATGAGGTAGGGAAGGGTGCAGAAATACTGCCATTGAAAAATTCAAAGTATAGGTGGAGCAACAGCAGTTGCCAAAAGGCATGAGTATTGAGGATTTTCAGTTCATAATAGATGCTTTTTCCTCCAGGACCCCTTACACCAATGTCAAAGAAACAAAACAAAACAAAAACTGGGCAAATCTCCAAGATTTCTTTTAGACTCTTAACAAGAGCACAAGGAAATGACTCAGTTGCTTCTTTTTCCCTGTCTTCTGTCCTCTCCCACTGAAATCAGGGTTATTCATTCATTCATTCATTTATTCCATGTTTAACAAACATTTAATAAACATCCTTTTCCACTCATCCTTTAAACAACATTTCAGCCCATATTTATCAGAGGAATTCCTTGAACTTCCTGACTTAAAGAATAATTCTCTATGAGTTGAGTTGTCACCATTCCATGAAAAAACATAGAATTAATGCTATGACAACTAAACTACCAAGATATTGTGTTGTAGAAGTATGCAAAACAATAATATTTATCTGGAGAAACAAAATATCTAATTGATCTATCAGTGTAAGTCAAGTCAAAAAGCCTAGTTAACATACACCTGGTAAGCATTTACTATGTCCCAGACACTTTCAAAGCATGGAAGATACAACAAAAAGCACAAAATAGCCACTGCTCTCAAGGAACTCATGATTTAATGGGAGAGACAACATGAAACAACTGTACAAATATGATGTATTTGGATAAATTGAAGCTAATCAATAGGAAGAAGGCACTAAGATTAAGGAGGACTGGAAAAGTCTTGTTTTACCTGGGACTTGAAGGAATACAAGAAAATTAGGAGAAAGAGATGAGAGTAAAAATAACTTCAGGAATGGGGGACAGTCAGTGAAAATGAATAAAGACTATGGTTGGAGTGTCTTGGGTTCTCAGTAAGGAGACCAATATCACTGTATCGTAGAATACAAGGATGGGGGAGTAAGATGTAAGAGTAGAAACATAGGAATTACTAGGTTATAAAGGACTTTGAACACCAAACAGAGAATTTTATATTTGGTCCTGGAAGTGAAGGGAAGTCACTGGAGTTTACTGAATAGGGAGGTGACATAGTCAAACCTGCCCTTTAGGAAAATCAAATTGTCAGTTAAGTGGAAGATGAACTCACTGGAGGAGGGAGAGACATGAGGTAGGGAAACCAACCAGCAGGCCAATATTCTAGGCATCAGGTTAATGAGGGCTTGTACCAGAGTGGTGGCAACATCAGAGAAGAGAATGGAGCATACTTAGGAGGTGTTGCAAAGGTGAAATTTACAGGCCTTGGCAACATATTGAAAATACAGGGGGTGAGACAGTAAGGAGTTGAGGATTGTACCTCAATGTGGTGAGCCTGGGTGACTGGGAGGATGGGGGCATCCTCAACAGTCATAGCAAAATTAGGAAGAGGAAAAAAATGGTTTCAGTTTTGGACATGTTGAATTTAAGATGTTTGTAGGCTATCCAGTTCAAGATGTCCAAGAAGCACTTGGAGATGTAAGATGTCAGGAAAGAGATTTAGAGATTGAGAAATAGATCTGAGAATCATCTGCATAGAGATGTTAATTGAATTTATGGGAACCAATGATATCACCAAGTGAAACAATATAGAGGAATAAGAGAAGAAGATACAGGACAAAGACTTGGGGGATACACCTTTGGTTAGCAAGAATGACCTAGATGAAGATCCAGCAAGAGAGATTGGAAAATAGATTGAGGTAGAACAAAAAATGAGCTAATGTCATTTTTTTAAATAGAAGAGAATATCAAGAAGAAAAGCATGGCTAACAATGCCAAAGGCTGCAAAGAGGTCAAGAAGGGTGAGGTTTGAGAAAAGGCCATTATATTTGGTCAATTGGAAGCACCAATTGTACTGTCTTCTCAAGAAGGCTGGCCAGGAAAAAGAGGAAAGCTAGAAAGAGGATAATTATCTGGAAGGGAAAGTTCACATGAGGTGTTTTTGAGAATAGGAGAGGCATGTACATCATAGGTATACAGTCAGAATACAAGGAGAGATTGAAGATTGGTGGAGTAAGGATTAGAGATGGAACAATGTGCTGGAGAAGATGGGAGGAATTAGGTCCCTTGTGCAATATAGAGGATTAGCCTGGGCAAGGAGTAATGCCACCTCTTCAGGTGAGACAGGGATGAAAGAGGAAATAGTGGAGAAAGGCATACAAGTGATGCCAGATAAGGAGGAGTGGAACAGAGAAAGCTTTCACCAAATGGTCTCAATTTGTTCAATGGAATATGAGGCAAGATTCTCAATTGGAAAAAAAAGTAGTAGGAGGGGTCACTATGAGAGACTTGAGAAGGGATGACAAGATTTGGAAAAGTCATTATGGTGGATAGGATAATCAACTAGGATAGTGTAAACTGATTGCCTTGCTGCAGTGAGGACCTAATCCAAATTATGTTGCATCAATTTGTAATGAACTCAGTCATCATGATTTTATGGTATTCTGCATCTTCACTGAGCATCAGGCAAGTAGGCACAAAGGCAATGGATAGTAGAACTAGATATTCTATAGAATAAGAAGGCAATGTTTTCTAAAGAGGACAGTGCAGAGTTGAACTGGTTCACCAAAGGGTCAAGATAGGGAAGGGAAGAAACTGCAGCAAGAGCAGGAGAAAGAACTGAGAGGTAGATGGATTAGAGGTCACATTGAGGATGAAGAAGAGGATTTGGGGTTGCAAGGCAGGTAGAAAGTAGAAAGATGACATATTTCATGAACGTGGAAGTGGAAGACTTGAGGTGATGGCAAGTCAAGCATATGACCATCTTTGTGTGTAGCTGAAGTGGGGTGGATGAGTAGTTCATGGGAAATATTTACATTGAGGAAGAGGAAGATTAGGGTATTTAAGCAACTATCAATATGTTGAAATTTCCTAGTATGAGAGGCCTGTAAATAACAGCTACCTGAATATTGATTAGTTTGTATTTATAATTTGAACTTCAAAGGAAGAGAAGTTACTGAGTGATAGTGATAAAGGGAGGGTTTAAAGTGATAGTGGGGATCAAGATGTATTTCTACTACCCATTTCAACCAGTGTATGTGGAAAGGGAGGAGTTACTGGAATATATGAATGAGAGTGAAACCAGTGTTGAAAAGGGCATCTGGAAGAGCTGTTTCTTTATGGAGTCGGATCCAAGTACAAGAAGATGGAAGGAGTGGGAAAAGAAATGGTTTAAGATAAAATCAAGTTTGTTACCAATAGATATTCCAAAGAGCTCAGGGGAAGATAGAGATAGTATAAGTGTGACTTTCAAAGCGTTAGTTTGAGGGGGATGGTCATAAGGGTCAGTAGAGATTGGAGAATGGTTTTGAACAATGAATCAGAATCGTTGAAATATGCAGAGTCTGATAGTGTGAAAGTTTTTTATTCATCAAAGAATGAATCCAAGCTCCTTGAAGATAAGAGATTATTTTTTACCTTTATTTTTGTATCCCCCAGCACAATGCTTAGAACACAGCAGGTATCTAATAAGTGCTGTTGAATTGAATCTAAATAAGTACTCATTTACTAAGTAAGTAAATAATTGCTGGGGGGCATATGGCATGAAAATATAAGCACCAAAAATATCTGGCCTTCAAGAAACTTACAGTTTAGTAGTTGAATGGCCAGAGCTCATGATCCCCTCCTACCCTTCTAAGTCAGAGGCATTCAAATATACATCTCTTGATAGCCTTAAAGGGCCAGGATCTCCCATTGCATCCTGAGCCATCTGCAGTCATCCTGATGAATATCAGGTCACTGCACCCAGATGGTTCAGGAGAAGAAAGTGAGGTTGATGACCTTGCACAGCCCTACCTCACTCAAATCAAAGCCAACTGCAAGTCATGCCACCATCTTAATGTCATGATCCTCTTCGAGAATGAAGGACAAACATAACAACAACAACCTGATTTACAACTAGTCACAGAAAATTCCCTGATAAATCCTCTGGGTATTTTCACTTGTTGTTCCCCATGCCTGGAATTCTCTTCCTGCACATTTATGCCTCCTAGCTTCCCTGGCTTCCTTCAAGTCCCAACTAAAATTTTACTTTCTACCCAAAACCTTTTCTGATCCTTCTTAATCCTAGTTCCTTCCCTCTATTGACTATCTCCAATTTATCTAGTATATGGTTTATTTGACCATAGTTGTTTTCATATTGTCCTCAGCCCCATTAGACTGTGTGTCTACATAGGCCTCTATTTGCTGTGTGTGTGTGTGTGTGTGTGTGTGTGTGTGTGTGTGTGTGAGTGTGTGCGCAAGTGCATGCACACCTGGCTTTTAGCACAGTACTTGGAACATTCTATTGATCAGTAAATGCCTCTGATTGACCTGCTACTTATTTTAAAGCTCAGAACTCATCCTAAAGAGAATTCTTCGAAACATGATGAGATGTTTCAACGTGCTGAACAGCAATATTCATTCACTTAAATACTCATTCAGAACTTCTCAGAAGCAAGAGCACTGTTCTAAGGACTACGAAAGATACAAAGAAGTATTTGCCCTCAAGAAACTTACCACCTATTTGAGGAGGCAATAATTTTGGTAGAAAACAAGTCAAGAGAAGAGAAGTTCCAAGGCAATATGTGATTAATAACCAAATAAATGAAAAGGAGTCATAGGAGGAATGGATCCCTGTATGCTGGAGGGATCAGAAAAAGGTTTGAGTAAGTGGTATAGAATGAGCCAGGCCTTGAACGATGGACAGGTTTTGGTTATATAAGGAAATGAGAAGAGCTTCTCGGGAAGGAGAAATTTATACATACACATACATACATATATATAGATATATACATACACTATATACATATTTTGTTGGTCAGTCATTTCAGTCATGTCTGATTCTTCATGACTCCATTTGAAGCTTTCTTGGCAGAGATACTGGAGTGGTTTGCCATTTCCTTCTCCGGTTCATTTAGGAACTGAGGCAAACAGGGTTAAGTGACTTGTCCAGAGTCACACAACTAGTAAGTGTCTGAGGCCAGAGTTGAACTCAGCAAGGTGAGTCTTCCTGACTCCAGGACTGGTACTCTGTGCACCATGGCACCACCTAGCTACCGCACTAGCTATTCTATTCTATTCTAATTCATATATTTCTGAATTATTTTCCACAACGGTAATTGATATATAATACAGATTGAATTATTATCCTTAACCTGAAAATCAGATTAATCAGAACAAGCATTCTTATTGATTGAGAACTTGCTGTAAAGCCATCATGCATCTCAAGATTGGAACAAAGTCTAAATACAGTTGTAACATACCCTCACTTTCTGGAAGCTGTGATTTATCATTGTTTCTATGAAACAAAATTTTATTCTAAAATCTCATAGAATTACATACTATCTTCTCCATCTCTACATACAGGTTATGAGCTCATTGAAGGCAGGACTTTTGTCTTTGTATCCTCCCCTACCCAATATCTAGCATTATACATTATGCACAGTAAGCATTCAGTAATTTCTTTGTAAAAGCAAATGATTGAAAGAAAGATAAATCTAGGGACGCTTTTTCAGATGATTAACCCTAAATGAAGAGCTAAGATGTTTTTCTACAATGAACAGAGACTTTCCTACCACAAGAAAGGACAGAAAGCTCTTGAACATAACAGGATTGAATCTAGCTTAGTTTCCTAGTTTCAGGAGCTGGAGGTAGTTAGAATTGTGGCTAATACCAAACACCTGACTAACCTGGACTTCATTCCCTGTTCTACACTGGGATTTCTGTCCTTCAGCTGCTGCTTCTGTGGTGGTCATTGGGATCATCTGCAATTTGGAGTTAAGGATTACCAATACCTTCCTTCTGTATCCATTATGCCTTACTCTACCCTGAGTCTTCCTAATGAATCGATTCTACCAACAGGTCTTTGACTAAGCACATTTAGTATCATCTTCTCCAGTCCTTCCTGCTTCCCTCTCTGTCTTTGTCATTATGTGTCCAGAAATTAAAGATATAAATGGAAATCAAGATCTCATAAGGTCTCAGGAAATCCCTGCCTTTCTGAATCTTCCCATTACTCTTTTTTCTGCTTACATATCTGCCAAACTTTTAAAAACTTTCAGATAGTGACTTTTCAGTAATGTTGTTTTTTTATTTTATTTTTCTGAGGATATTTAGAATTTGCATAGTCTTTGATATGGCATCAAAGGATGATCTAAAGCAGAAAGAGACTTTGAGACATCATTTATATTCAACTTCATTTTACAGATAATCACACTGAAGCCCAGATAGGTGAGTTGACTTCCCCAAAGTCACACTGATAGGTCCTCTAAGTACAAACCCAGAACTAGGAGGTCATGTCCCCTCCCTTTACAGATATAATCCCATCCTGTGAAACTAGATATCACCCTATAATCCCTCCCTGGAAAAGAGATTGGGAGATCTCCATTATGATGCCCATGGCTCTTCATTTCTTGTAAGCTAATCTATCTATTCATGTGCACACCCACATCTACACACTCTCACACACAAACACACACATCCTCATAACCCAGACAATTCCTCTAAATATATCTCCTTATGCCAAGACATGTTGGGGTATAAGAGATGTAGTCATTATGATCTTTGGCCAAAGAATGACAAAGGAGCTCATTAACTGACATTTTTCTTTCTTCTCATTCCCCCTTCCCTGTTCTCTCTCAACTTTACACTGGGATCTGCTACTTGACTAGCTATTCTTTCAATTTTCAACTGAGGTAACATTTTGTGTTCCAGAGGACTTAGGACAGGAGAATTAAGAGCTACAACATGCCAGGGGAATAGGGGAGATAGAAAGGTTAACTGGTATTTAGAGTTCAATAAAATAGGACATATGAACTGAGTTGAAGATGGTTTTCTAGATGCTGAAGACAGTCAACTCATTTTTCTACTGCTCTCCATCTCCATCCATTTTTTGCCTCTAAAAGGCAAATGTTCTGGGTTGTGCCTCTGAGCAAGTTAGGAATGAAAAATCATTCGTACATACACACACACACACACACACACACACACACACACACACACATACATGCACAGAGAGGGAAAATAAAGTGGCAGAACAAAGAAGGACCTATTGAGTGGCTTTTCTTCTCTTTGCACTTCCTAAGTCATTTCTTCATCATTAACAGTAGTGGTAATGTGGGATAGCCAGTAAATAATATAGACTAATTAAGTCCATAGAAGTTCAATAGCTTTAATCTTCTATCCCATCAAATCTTTGTCAAAGCTCTTAATAATTTTCAAAATTGACTTCTAAGTTCTGGGTGGAGGTAAAGTATTAACCGGTACCAAAAGGGTCAAATAGAAAAAGAAACCAGGAACTCTGGAAATTTCAAAGAAACATATTTAGGCTTGAAAGTCAAAAGAAAAAAAAGTCTTAGCAATTAGAGCTGTCTAAAGATTGACTGGATTTCCTTGGAAAGTAGTAGATTCTCCATCAAGCACATGCCAGGTGACTGCTTTAGCGGGGTATCTTATTGTACAACTGATGGCTCAGGAGGAGAATGTGAGGTTGGTGACCTTGCACAGCCCTCCCTCCCTCAAAACAAAGTCAAGTGCAAGTCATATTGTCATTTCTCTGATGTCATGGTCTTCTTTGAAAACAAAGGACTAACACAACCTGTGAGTAGAACAAGCTGCCTGAGTGGGGACCCAGTTCTTACTTTCCCTTCCGTCTCCTCCTCCCGTTCCTTTGGGGTTTACTGGCTAGATGTTCTTCCTCCCGTCTTTCCTCCCTACCTCCACTCCTTTCCTTCGTCCCTCCCCTCCCTTCCTTCCTACTTTCCTTCCTTCCTTCTTTCCTCCTTCTTGTCGTTCCCAAAACCTTAAATTCCGTGCCCTCTGAAGCCCATAGACTGGACATCAGCGGGTCCCTGCCCAGGCTCCACTTAATGGCTGACTTACAGTGATTATCAATAATAACAGTTTCTGTTTCCCCTCCCAGCTTGATTTAGTTATTTTTATCTTTTGTTCATTAAAAGGACCTTTCCTTGACTACTTCTTAAAGAGGTCTGTTCACTTAATAGGCATTACCTCCCTCTAAGTGAGTACTTGAAAAGGCCAGCCTGAGAAGACCAAGGTCTCCAATTGCATCCTGGGCCATCTCTAGTCATCCTGATGAATATCTGGTCACTGGATCCAGATAACTCAGGAGGAGAAAGTGAGGTTTGTGACCTTGCATAGCCCTCCCTCACTCAAAACAAAGTCAAGTGCCAGCCATGTCATCATTTCTCTAATGTCATGGTCTTCTTTGAAAACAGAGGGCAAACACAACAACAACCTATTGTAGGGGTTAATTTTGTATATGGGTTAAAATGGATGGCCACTAAGACCCCTTCTAATTCCAAATGTCTGTGATTCTGTGAATTAAAATATTAAGCAAGGGGCCTTAACGGTATACAAACTGGACAAAGTGCAGAGAATACTGTCTAATTTGGGCTAAAGGCCCATGCAAATGCAGCCATCAGGGCTGGTGGTACAAAGCAAAGGTGACCCTGCCAGATGGTGGCATTTGCTGAGCATTGGCTGGATGTAGACTCTGAGTTCTTGGGTTTAGGGAGGAGGGAGGTTCTGTCAAGGGGAAAATGCAAAGGAAATAGAAAACAATCTTTGCTTTCAAGGACATTATAATCAAAGGGGAGAGTTAAAATATGGTTGAGTATAAAAGACAGAAATGTACATATGGTAAGGAAAGGAAACAAAACAAAATAAAAAGGATGTAAGACAATTTTCCTTTATCAGATCACAATCCTTTATTATTCTATCTTTCCCTCTGCCTTGCAATCCCATACCTGTTCTTCATCTGCACTATGACCTCCAATCCCTCCACCCCTCAGTTCTTCCCCAGGCCATGATCCATAAAAGAGCTGTTCTCTTTCCCTAGCTCAACCCCGTGAAGAACCAATTTAACTCTGCATTCCCTTCATCTCTATAGTCCCTTGCCCCATAATTCCATTGCCAATATTGTCCTGCTAAGCCCCAGCCTTGGATCAGTGTCACTCTCTATTACATGAATTCCTACTCACCTGCTGCTGCTGAAGCTGGAGAAATTTTGAAATCAGGCTGAATCTACTACAAATTTACATTATGTAACCACAACTGGGGGCCCTCACTGGGGCAAAGTAATCTTTTTACACTTTCCTAATTGATTTACTGGAGGGTAAGGAAGGTAGGAGGGGTTACTAGTACAGTGGATAGAGTACTGAGTCTGGAATCAGGAAGACTCATCTTCCTGAGTTCAAATCTGGCCTCAGACACTTACTAGCTGTATGAGTCTGAGCAAGTCACTTAATTCAGTTTGCCTCAGTTTCTTCATCTGTAAATTGAATTAGAGAAGAAAATGGCAAACCAATCCAGTACCTTTGCCAAGAAAACCCCAAATGGGGTCATAAAGAGTCAGATACAATTGAAAAAAAAAAAGACTGAAAAACAATTGATTTACTACTATACTCGTAATAGTGGCTTTCTCAAACCTTTTCATCCTTCCCCAAACCTCCCACAGTTGTCCTCCCCTCCCCAACTTCTTTCAACTGGGAATTTTGTCTTCTATTTCTTTTTTTT
>CM053769.1:265354266-265418595 GCA_028658325.1 Potorous gilbertii | reverse complement strand
TCCTCACTTCCCTATGAGTTACAAAAATGTAAACACTATTATCCCCTAGATGAGAAAATTGATAGTTCAGATAATCTAAAGGACCTGCTGGAATTTACAGCTAATAAGGGGCTACAGATTGAGGCCTGATCTGCTGCCTCTAGGACCAGTACTTTCCCCACAACCATTTAATCCCAGATTTAGAGCCAAAGGGACTTTCAAGGTCATGTATCCCAACCCCCTTATCTATACCATGCTGCTGCCTATGAGGCCTTTTTATGTTATAGTAGGTAAGTAGAATAATACAATTTGTTATTTTCTATTTATTTCAACTCTTCTAATAATGAATTGTATACATTTGTTTATATGTATATATATATACATATATGTTTATGCATACATGGCATACATGCATATTATTACATTATGTACATATACACATATACATATAGAATTTTAAAGGAAAATAATAGCAGTTAAAATTTATAGAGTATTTCATTGCTCCTCACAACCACCCTGGAAGGTAGGTGCTATTATTATTATTAAGTCTATTTTATAGATGAGGAAACTGAGACAGGTTACATGACTTGCCCAGGGTTACATAGCTAGCAAATGTCTGAGGCTGGAGTTCAACTTGGACAGACTCAGAGCTCTATCTACTCAGCCATCTAGCAGCCTTCAGGCTGGTGTCAGAGTAAGACATAATGAAGGAATGATGGGTGAATACTTTGTGAAAGGAAACATGTTCAAGAGAAATCCCTGAAGAGGACATACAGTTAAAGACCCAAACAGATTCTAAGAAGGGGGCTTCCAGCTAGTTTTCTTGCAGCTCTGGTAATTGATGCCAGATTGATAAGCAAAGAACAATTTAGGGACTACAGAGTTCAAAACTCCACTGATCCTTCCATCAAAGACAAAAAAACCCACACACAAACCGTAATGGAACTTGATCTCTCTTTCTCAGCTAATCACCCAAGCGAGCTTTCCTTGGGATTATCATTCTGTTCTACACAGATGCATAAAAATGAGCCAGCACTTTAACTTTGGGAGAGGTACAAAATGGGTCACTAGTAGAAATATCAGGTTGCCAATGGCCCTGTAAACATTTCATTCAGCAAGCAGTTGGCATCAGCATTCCAGGAAAAGCCTGCAATGAATTAGTCCAGGAATAAAGGATACAGTGATCCATTCTCTCCATGGCCACTTTCAGCAGTCTAACACAAAAATTTCCACTGAAAAGAAAAAATAACCAGTAATGAGAAATAATAAATGAGTTATGGGGAACTGGTCTGTCACTCTCTGATGGAGGTCAATGACCATCAAAGACAATAAATCATTCACATTTCAATAGTTCTATAACGTTTGTAAGGCATTTTCTTTACACTAACCTTGTGAGTTGGCAAGCATTTATTATTCTCATTTTATAAATGAAGAAACTGAGGCTCAGAGAGGTTATGACTTGCCCAGGATCACACAGCTGGTAAAGAGTTTGTGTCAGGAATGGAACCCAGATCTCTCTTAGCTCTGGGTCCAGTGGTCTTGTCACCATAGCACGCTGTCTCTTTAATACACAGAAAGCAAGGATGCCAGACGGAGTTTGCATTATCTAAAGTCCCTATGATAGAACCATGCCCTTTTATTTATTTGTTTGTTCACTTATTCAACAAACATTTGAGTACCTAATCTGCACAAAGTAGTATAAAGGATTCAAAGGTAAATATGAAGATTTCTGCCTTCAAGGAGCTTAGTCTAGTAGGAGAGAATGATTTCCTACAAGGAAGGACACATAACAGTGCTATAAGAGAGGTCCAAATGCTATGGAGATTAAAAAGAGGCAGAGATCACATTTAAGGGCAGTGATTAAAGAAATCTTCAGGAAAGAAGGGGCTAGTATATCATTTTACAGAAGAGGAAACTGGGACCTAGAGAATAGTCAAGTGACTTGTCCATGGTTACTACGTTGGAGGCAGAAGGAGCACAGGGTCTTTGGCCCAGTGCTCTTTCCATTACACCACATTAGCATTTTGCATCACAAATCCACTTATATAGGACCATTCCTCCTTAGTACATAAGCAAATCTTGCATATCCACACAATTGCAAGTTAGGGACTGAAAGCAATGAATAAACGAAATCCATTTTTATGATAATCCCCATGATCCATAATATCCATAATGTCAATCTCTTCCTTTAGTAAATGTTTTACATGTTGAGAAGGAATACCAAGATATGGGAAATGTAGATGACATGAAACAAGATAGCAATGCCAATTTATTTTACTTTCAAAGCATTATCAATTTTGTATTCTCTGAATTGTAATATGAGACCACTATATAGTGTCACAGAGATGATCACGCAGAGAGGACCAATGAGTGGAGAAATAGCAGCAAGGCTGCTGTAGTTACTCTGTTCCTCCCAGCCCCACCCCAAATGTATTTAATACTAATAGTAGGACTTGACTGGCAGCTACCAAGCAGGGTTTACTGTTTGGAAAATTTTACTGAGGTTCTGAGACTTGATAGTTTGGATTCATGATGGAGTTGATGGTTAAGATGTCAGGCACAAAAGGAATAAAGAAGCATTCATGTTTGTTTGTTTTTTCCAACTTAATATAGCTATATCTGAGAATGTAATAAGGGAATCCTATTGAATAAAATGAGGCAGCTAGGTGGATCAGTGGATAGAGAGCCGGGCCTGGAGTCAGCAAGATTCATCTTCCTGAGTCCAAATCTGGCCTCAGCCGCTTACTAGTTGTGTGACCCTGGCCAAGTCACTTAATCCTTTCTGCCTCAGTTTCCTCATCTGTAAAATGAGCTGGAGAAGGAAATGGCAAAACACTCTAGCACCTTAGTCAAGAAAACCCCAAATGGATTCATAAAGAGTCCGATACAACTGAAAAAACAACTGAATGACAAAGACAACACTGAATGAACTAGTTTTATTTTTATAATTATTTATTTAATGAACTAGTTTTCATATTAGTTCAAAGAATATTTGGCTCTCTTGATTTTGTCCGGGTGAAGTGATTTTTCAAAATATATAGGATGTGTTGTAGTTCAAAGTGATACTTTGTAGCCTATTTAAAACAATGTTTTGGTTCAATAATAACCTAGTGTTGATAAACTCAAGAACATAAATTATTGGGAGACCTTCCTATAAAAGGTCAACAACCTTCAAATAGAAGGTATCACCTCAAGATCAAAAATAAAATCTCCCTTGTTTGGTATTCAAATGGCTCCATAACTTCCCTTTGCCTAAACCCTAGTCCAGGTGTGGGGAACATGTGGGGAATCCTTTCATTAAAGGGATTTATTGTGTGAAGTTTGGATTCAGTCAAAGGGCTGCACATGAGGACCTAGAGGGCTACAGGTTCCCTACCCTTGTCCTAGCCTTTCCAAGTGTTTCCAATTATTCTTACATCATACTCTTGTCCTCATCATATATTCTGCAATTCAGTGGCACTGGTCTCTTTGGAATTCTTCAAACAAGACACTCAACCTCCCAACTTTGGGCATCTTCCATTACTGGAATGCTCTCTCTGCTCATGTCTATCTCCTGGCTTCCATCAAGTCTCAGCTGAAATCCCACCAGAAAGAAGAAGCCCTTCCCAATCCCCCTTAACTCAAGTGCCTTCCCTCTGTTGATTACTTTTATTTCCAATTTATTCTACACATAGCTTGTTTGTACCATGGATAATTGTTTGCACATTGTTTTCCCAATTGATTGTGAATTTCTTGAGAGCAGAGATTGGTTTTATTTTTTTTGCCTTTCTTCGTATACCTTGATGTTGTTGTTAAACATATTAATTGTGTCTGACTCTTTATGACCCCATTTTTATGGGATTTTCTTGGTAAAGATACTGAAGTCGTTTCCTTCTCAGAGTTCCCCATTTTATAGATGGGGAAACTGAGGAAAGGGTGACAGTCTAGTAAGTGTCTGAGGCTGGATCTGAAGTCTAGTCTTCTTGATTCCAGATCTAACACTCTATCCGCTGTGCTTCCTAGCTACCCTGGCCTGAAACAGTGTAGGCACTTAATAAATGTTTATCGACTGGCTTTTCATAACTATGACTAGGGGGAGAATTCTTAACAAACAAGGAATAGAGATGATTATAAAAGAGAAAACAGACAATTCAACTACATAAAATATGAAAGCTTTTGCACAAACAAATCAATAACGTAAAATTAGAGGGGGAATGGTCAAGTGGGAAAAATCTTTGTATTAAACTCTGGTTCAGTTTTTGACTCAATAAAAATATGACAGGTTTTGATTGGGGTTCAACAAATAAATGCAATTCATCCAGGTTATTCATTTACAATCTAATTTATTTCATTCCCCTGGGTAGAATGTACTTCTGAACATTTTAGAAACTGGTAGTTTGGTGAAGGTTTGCACATATGTTCTAATTTTCCTGCCAAAACTTCCAATATTAAGCTCCAAATATTATCAAAAGTCAAGGAAACAGTCAGCTTTGCCCTGAATACTCTGATCTTGAGCACAAATGTGCATAAATGATTTTGTATAAATATAAAATATTTGGGAGTTTACCTGCCCAAACAAACCCAGGAACCATATGAATACAATTACAAAACATTTATCACATAAATGAAGTCAGATCTAAATGACTGGAAAAATATTAATTACTTGTGGGTAGGCTAAGACAATACAAAAAAATACAATTCTACCTCTTTATTCAGTGCCATACCAATCAAATAAATCAAAGAATTATTTTATAGAGCTAGAAAAAAATAATAACAAAATTCAACTGGAAGAACAAAAGATCAAGAATATCAAAGGAATCAAACAAAAAAATGTGAAGGAAGACAGCCCAGCCATACTGGGACTCACACTGTATTATATAGAAGTCATCATCAAAACCATCTTGTACTGACTAAGAAATAGAGTGATCAGAAGAAATGATCAGGCATGCAATATACATAGTAAATGAGCATGGTAATCTACTGTTTGATAAACTCGAAGATCCAAGCTTTAGGGGAAAGAATTCTCTATCAAAAATTGCTGGGAAAACTGAAAAGCAGTTTGGAAGAAACTAGATATGGACCAACATCTCACACCCAATACTACGATAAGGTCAAGATGGGTACATGATATAGACATAAAGGGTGAAGACATAAGCAAATTAGGAGAGCAAGGAATAGTTTACCTGTCAAGTCTACCGAGATGGGAAGAATTTATTACCAAACAAGAGTTAAGAGAGCATTGTGGGATGTAAAATAGATAATTGTCATTATTTTAAATTTAAAAAGGTTTTGTATAAACAAAAGAAAACCAATGCAGCCAAGATTAGAAGGAAATCAGAAAATTTCAGAGGAAGTAAAAATTTTTTACAGCAAGTTTCTCTGATAAAGGCCTCATTTCTCAACTATGTAGAGAACTGAGTCAAATATATAAGAATATAAATCATTCCCCAATTGATAAGTAGTCAAAGGATGTGAGCAGGCATTTTTCAGATGAAAAAATTATATCTACACTCATATTTTTAAAATGTTCTAAATCACGATGGATTAGGAAAACGCAAATTAAAACAACTTTGAGGTACCATCTCACAACTATTAGATTGGCTAATATGACAAAAAAGGAAAATGACAAATGTTGGAGGGGATATGTGGGAAAATTGAGACACTAATGCACTATTGGTAGAATTGTGAACTAATCCAGCCGTTCTGAAGAACAATTTGGAACCATGCCTAAAAGACTATAAAACTGTGCATACCCTTTGATCCAGCAATATTATTGCTAGGTCTGTATCTCAAAGAGATCAAAAAGGCGGGGGGGGTGGGGAGAAACCTATATGAACAAAAATATTTAGAGCAGCTCTTTTTGTGGTGGAAAAGAATTGAAGATTGAGGGCATGTCCATCGATTGGGGAATGGTTGAACAAGTTGTGGTATGTGATTGTGATGGATTACTATTATGCAACAAGGAATGATGAGTTTTCAGAAAAACCTTGGAAGAGTTATGTGAAGTGATGCAAAGTGAAATGAGCAGTAGCAGGAGAACACAGTACTGTACACAGTAACAACAATACTGTATGATGATCATCTGTGAATCACTTAGCTATTCTCAGCAATACAATGATTTAAGAAATTTGGAAAGACTCATGATGAAAAATGCTATCCACCTCCAGAGAAAGAATTGATGGAGCCTGGAGTACACATCAAAGCATACTTTTTTTACTTTATTTTTCTTAGTGTTTTCAGGGGGCTGGGATCTATATTTTCTTTCCCCAAATCACTAATACAGAAATGTTTTACATGACTGCACATGTATAATCTATAACAAAGTGCTTGCCTTCTCAATGAGGGGTAAGGATAGGGAGGGTGGGATAAAATTTGAAACTCAAAATTTTTTTTAAAAAGCCATATTTGTACATATAATTGAAAAAAAAAGATATCCTCCATGGAGTAATTAGTCCAATAAAATTAAAGTTATATTTCAATCATTGTGTGTATGGAAGCCCTAAACAAAGCCAAATATGGTCAATGGCAATACAAAGTAGAACATTTTCCATGAGATCTTACTATCAGGGTAGCTAATGTTCAGGGATGTACTAGTTAATGAAAAGATGGAAAATGAAAATTTAAAAGGCCAGAATATCTTTTGAGAAACTGGTACACATTGTAATGCTAGTGTGGCATCAAACTCTAGATCAAATTAAATCCTCAAGGTAATGATGTATCTACAAATGTATATGTATATAGGTGCCTCTGTGCGTGTGTGTGTATGTATATATGTGTATGCATTGATAGACAATGAATTGGGCCAACAACTGAATAGGAGGAGGAAGGCAGACTGAATTGCATTTAGGAAACTGCAAACATTTTCAGTGATCCTTTGAGAGAGCAGAAACTGTTTTACTTTTCCATTTGTATTTCCAGACTTTGCATACAGTAAGCACTTAGTGAATACTTTTTCATTCATACATTCACTAATTCCCAAGTTGTTTCTTGACACAAAAACCTTTCTTTTCATCACTCTTCTCCTAAGGATACCAGAGAGATGCAAATTACCGAATATCATATCATGATCTCAGAGAATCTAAATTGTAAGTTACCAAAAGTGTCATGGAGAAACATATCATGAATATAAGTAGATTAAAACATATTACCAAAGATGGTTTCTATACAAGGTGTGGCATAAAAGACTCACTGGAAAAGGAAGTGGACCAGTTGTGTGGGTCAAATGAGAATATGAACATATATGTAAACATGTACACATATACTTACATAGTATTTTACAAATCTTAAAGTGCTCTATGAACACTATCATCATCATTATTCAGCAAGAGAGAAGAATGATAGGGGCCCAGCCTGAATATTGCACTGATATCACCTAATACCAAAAGAATTAAAGGCGGGTTTTCAACATTTTGTTTGTATCCTTCTGCAAGGACACAAATAAGAATTACACAGAATAAAGAAGGGGTTCCAGACTGGGGCAGGAGAGGGAATCCCCACACCAGTGAAGTCCAAGCTGTTACAGCACTTAGCATTCTTAAGTAATTGTTGTTTAAGATTTTGACTTGCATACGCAGTACATCCATCTTCTAGAATGGGTCTATTAGTACTGTCATTCTAAGTGGTTAGGATTAATACCAAAGATCAGGTTATAATCTCTCTGTATGCATGTATGTATCTGTCGGTCTGTCTGTATCCATTCATCTATCTGTCTATCTCTCATCTTTCTATCTGGGAAGAAGTAAAGAATTTTATGGAATAGGTGATAGGTGATAGAGGCCTGGCCTCATGATTCATTTTTCCTGATGAGCATGATTTTAATTCTCTACATCAGTGAAATCACACATTCAGTCCAAAAATTAAAAAAAAAGTACATGCACACTCCCACATATTACAAATGAGAATGCATCTATATTCAGGAATTAATTACTTATGACGTGACAGCAACTCAGATCCAATTCAGTAAATGTTGTCAGAACCACAATCCAGCTAAACTAAAAATACAACTTAATAGTATTATACAAGACTTATTTTTAAAATAAAAGATGGTGATGAATGACAAAGAGAAACAATTGATCAAACTTCCAATTTCTGGTCTACAAAAGAGGTACAGATATTTCACTAAAAAGGAGAATTCAAATGCAGTGACCTATACCTTAAAAATCAAAGAAACCTTCCCCCTTCCCAACCCAACCCTTTCAAGCTTGTATTGTCTTTCAGATCTCTATCACATATAAAAATTAGTTTGGGGAGATAGCCAAGCACCCAACCTTCAAGGCTAGTTTACATTTCTCCCTTTTCTACAATTTCTTCTCGGGCTAAAAGTGATACTTCCTGAAATAACTTCAAGGTCATGCTGAGAAGTAAATTCCTCAAAATAGCTATTGCTATTTCCCCTCCACCTCCTACCCCTGGGGCACAGTCAACGAGGTGTTCCAATTCCAAGTGCCCTCCCTGATTTACTAATAATCTGGGAAATCACAGTGTTGCCTGGGTCCTAACATGCTACTTTCTCCACAAGCAGAATGAACCAAGAGTCAACCACAAGCAATGCCAACGTTACCTTTGTTCCATGATAAAAATCATCCACGCATGTGGCATTCATGAAGGTCTGATGGAAATGAGTGCTGGTATCTATGCCTCCAGGAATCACCAACTTTCCAGTTGCATCAATCACCTTGGCTCCTCCTGGGATCATGAGTTCTCTTCCCACTTGCTGAATGATGCCATTTTCGATATAAACATCAGCCTCATGGGTGCAGTCATCATTTACCACCTTACCCCCCTTGATGAGAATCCTCACACTGGCTGAATTGGCAAGCATCTTCCTAAGGAGAGAACACATCTCATGTTAAAGATCTTTCTCAGGGACAATCAGATCACTCCATTCCCTATCATGGCCAAAATATTGTTCCCAAGTCCTGGGCAGATAAGTCTATTGAGCTAGCAAATTATGAAAAGGAGCAAGACTTGCTTGCTTGGGAATCATGACATAACCACATAAAATATGTTGTGCTATAAGGGCCATATGGATTAAATCAAACAGCTGTCAGAGTCTTTACATTTCAACTGAACTGTCAGTCAACACTGGTTGTGGGAGCTGGGGTTCCAAGAAAGGTCCAGTCTCATTATTAGAAGCTTTGGGGGCCTTGTCCTGATGCTGGTAGATTCCTATTGCGAGCAGCCCGAAGACAATGAGTTCTCCATTCCACCCAGGAGCAGAGTTATGGTTTGATAAACTTATGATCCTGAAATAAATTGCAACTCCCCCTTCACTTCCAGACACTTCACAATCATTCTCCTTCCTCAGATCCATTTTTCTGCCTCACTAGTAACAAAGTCACTTCATCATAAATAGCTTTTCACTGTGCAACCTTTCTTTAGTTATTTCCTTTTGAAAGATTTTATTGATATCTTTTGTTTTTATATAAACCATTCTGTAAGTCAAGATAGAAAGCCAGGAAGACCATGAGCTCAAGGATGGCCTTTGACACATACTGATTTTGTGACTATGAGTAAGTCAATTAACCTCTTTTTGTAACTCACTAAGACCGCAGCTGCAGATAGGAGCTGACCTGCATTGATAGAAGGATTTTCTCATTGAGGGGCTCCTGAGATCTCTGAAATTAGATAGCTCAGTGGATAGAACACTACACCTGGAGTTAGGAAGACCTGAGTTCAAATTCATATACTTACTAGCTGTGTAACCTTGGGGCAAGTCACTGAACCCCCTTTGCCTCAGTTTCCTCAGCTGTAAAATGAGCTGGAGAACGAAATGTCAAACCACTTCAGCATCTTTGCCAAGAAAATCCCAAACAGGATCATAAAGAGTTGGACAACAATAACACTTTATCTCTATCATTCATCTTCAGCTATACCTCTCCTTCTACATATAGTGAGTCTTAGAAGATGAGTTACATAGCGTGTAACAGAAAATCAGTGAAAAAAAAAAACAGTAGAAAGAGCCAGGGTATCTGGTCATATTTGTATTTTTCATTCACATAGCCTTTCACCTTTCCAATGAAAGAGGGCATATTTTCTTGGTTTTTCCAGAGCGAAGATGGTATCTTCTAATTCTATGGTATGTGGTTGCATTTTATTGTTCTCTCCATTATATTTCTCTTTATATTGTTTTCTTATTTTGCACCATTTCCTATGTCTTCCCATGTGTGTATGAATTTCTTATATGCCTTATTCTTTTTAAACAAGTATGCTACTATTTCACAACATTTGTATCATAATTTGTACAGCCTTTCTCACTTTGTTTCTAGTCCTTTGCTATTGCAAAAAGTATTGCTATGAATATTGATATACATATATAGGATTTTTCTTTTTGTCTTTGGCATCCTTGACTTGGAAATGTGATTCCTGGGTCAAAAGCAGGAACAATTTACCTTTTTTTTCAAACTCTTTTCCAGAATGGTTAGAATAATTCATAGTTCCACTAACAGTAGGTCTATCTTCCTACTTTTTTCCAAAATGGATTATTCCTATCATTTGACATTTTTCCAATGTGAAGGATAAGATTAAAAGTTACCATTGCTTTAATCTGCATTTATCTTAGATTTAAAGCATGTTTTGATATGGTTCTTTTTTCCTTTTTTTTTCTCCTCTGGTGGATTTCATCAGTGTGGGGAGTTTTAAGTGGGGAAATCCTAACCAAAGCATATCACCAACTGCTCTGCAATTCTGGTTTAGGGACTTGTCTAAAGATACCAAGAGCTTATGTGCCTTGCCCAGAGACACAGAGCCAATAACGAGTAGGATTGAGGACTTGAACCAGGGTTTTTTGTGACTCCTACATTATTTGTCTCTCTACTACAGCTGTCTTATCAGGTATAGCTTAGAAATCAATGATAATATAACCCAACCTCAGCCTTTACTCAGAATGTTGTTTTGCTATATATATATATTTGGAAATTTTGACCTGTCAATAGTCTTTCCTTCAATGTCATTGCTTTTCTTTCTAGAAAATGCTATTCAGCAGAACTAAGCTCTAAGAAAAATTGCCCAGTATGGTCAACTCTGTCTTTTCTCTGTTGCTTTTTTCTGTACCCTAATCCATAACGGATTCTTCAAGAACCCTGTGGATGAGCAGAATCTGTATTCAATTGAATACCATTCATCATTTAAATAGTTCAGATGTTATCCTCAATAAGAAAATAATTGAAGTTATGATTACCACAAGCAATATACACTACTCATAGAGCAACTAAGAAGGTAAACTTAGACAGTGTGCTGTCCCAAGATGAATGAGATGTTAGCCCTATGTATTTATCGCAATGAATCTTATTACCTGTATCATATAACTATAATATTAAAATGCTTTACTTGAGAGGTTCCTGCCGAAGGCATTTTAGAAGTTGCAGCTCTTTCACTGTGTGGTAGTTTAAACATTTAGGGCAAGGATGGGGACCTCTGGGCTATGGGCCAGATAGAACCTTTAACATGACCCTGGCTCGGTGTGTTGTGGGAGATAAGTTCTAACCACAACTGCTACAGTCCACACAAAATTATTTCCCTCTTGGTGGATGGCTATGACCCATATTCAGAACATAGTCTCTAATGGAGGCTGCAAATGCATCCATATGGAGCATTCTGCATTGTGAACTTACTCATCCAATGTGGATCACAGCCATTCAGTAACTTAACAGATAAATCTTAGGGTGCCAACTGAGGCTCTGACTTGTCCATGATCATGTATCTGGCAAATGTTAGAGGTAGGATTTGAACCCCAGGAATTTTAACTCCAATGCGAATTATTCTGAGAGGTAGTATGACATAGTAGATAGAGTGGCAGACCTGGATTGAAAGAAGTTTGAGTTCAAATCCCACATGTGACATCTGCTAGCTCTGTGACCCTGAGCAAGTCACGTAACCTTCCTGAGACTCAGGCAACTCTCTCTGACTTATCTACTAAGGTTACAATCTATTTTAGAGGAAAGATTTCTCACAGGAAAACAGATTATTCCTGCAATTTACTCTGAAGCCTATTACCGAAGCTACCATCACAAAAGCAGTTTATTTTCTACTAAACACTCACTTCAGAATCTACTACATTCCAACCCCTTCCTCTCCCTTGCTTCTCAAACTATCTCCCTTCTCCTTTCTCTCTTCCTTCCTCTTTATCTATTCTTTCTTCTTCTCTCTCCACCCTTCCCCTTCCTCCTTTCTAATTTCCATCCACTCTTTTCCTTAGTTGACTATAATATAAAATGGAAGTTTTTAAAGTATTTGCTGTAACTATTGAACAAAACTTTGTTTTCTGTTCCTAATTTTAAAAGCAATTGAGCTGAACCTTTTCTCTCTAAGGAAAGGAGAATAGATTAGGCTGCCTTTTGCTGTATGTAGGTCAATGGCTCTTCAGGGGATAAAAAGGCTCATCCTTATGAACAATAGCAGACCACTGCCACTCTGTGGAGTCCACACAGGTTTTTTCCTCCTCCAGAAATAAAACTGAAATGTTGCTTTCACACAATCGAGTGTTATGGAATCTTAGAGTTGGAAGCCTTGGAGGTAATTTAGTCAACAGTATCCCAGACAGCTGGCCAGTCAGCCCACTTCTGATTTAATACTTCCAGTGATGGGAGGAGTCTCCCAGAGCTGCCTCACTCCAATGTTGAAAGGTTATTAAAATAAATTTTGAAAATTATTGGGTTTGACCTATAATTTCATATACAGTTTGGATGTACAGTTACCTGGGGGCACTGAAGTTTGGGTGACTTGCTTAGAATTGCATAGCCAGTATGTATTCAGCACAGGACTTGACCCTGGGTCTTCCCGATTCCAGAGTAAACCCTCTATCCACTACACAACACTGTCTCTTTCTGACATTGATCTGAAACCTGCCTCCCTATACTATCCACCAATTAAATCACAGTGCCTGGCACTTATTAGGGACTTGTTGATTTTGTCCTGATTCTCCCTTCTGGAGCAAGGCAAAAGAAGTCCTGTTCTGACACATAGCAGCCCTTCAAGAATTTGAAGATAACTACCATGTCTTCCCTTAATCATCTCTTTCTCTGTCTAGTTATCTTTATCAAACATAGTTTCCAGGCCCCTCCCGAGTTAACAGTCCCTACTATGTTCCAGGAGCTAGGCTAAATTCTAGGGATACCAAGAAAGGTAAAAGATAGTCTCTGTTCTCAAATTACTGAAATCATTTGCTCAACTTCAATTGCCTAAAATCTAGCTTTTCAATGTCTCTGGTATAGTATGGTGTCCACAACTGTATGTAATACTCCAGATGTGGTCTAGTCATTACAGAAATCAATAGGCTTATTCTACTTCCTTATTCTTATGCAAAATGAGCTTTTTAGAAAAAATATTCTGAGGCATTTGTGTTGTAATTTTAATGTCTAGAACCAGATAATGTATGAGTCCAGAGCCAGAAAATTTGTCAAACTGTCTTTCACTGTATGCATTTCCTGACCATTAAGACGGTTGGGGTTACTGTGGCTGATTCCTTTCATTTTAGGATTTTTAAGGAATCAGGGCCACTTCATCTCCCTACAACGTCACTTCCCTCATTTAAGCCTGCTATCAACCAAGAAGAATGACCTAAACAAGGAGAGCTAATTGAAAATGAAATGGGTTGTCACGAGAGAAGGAGGGCCTCTCTCCCATGGAAACTGTCTAGCATTCTCTGGATGGCCACTTGGCAGGCGTGTTATGGCGCATGTCTGCTTAGGTTTCTCAGTTTTCTGCGGAGCAGTAGAGGAAGGCCACATGTTATGGTGGATGGAATGTGGACAGGGCTCTCTGGGATACCTGGCTTTGAACTCCATTTCTGGCACTTCTATCACGGATAAATTCCCGAACCTCCGTTCCCTTATCCTCCAAATGATGACAATAACGCCTGGAATGCCGACTTCGTGGGACTGTTGTAAGGCCCAACGGGAGTAATGGATATTATAAAGAAAAACCGTTGTCTTCCCTGAGCTTCAGCCTCCTTATCCGCAAAGTAAGGTAGTGTCTGAAGTACCTAACTCACAGGATTCTTGTGACGCTCAAAAGAGACAATAGGTATTTTAAAAATAAGCAACTGTCACGTAAAAAAAAATCAGATATTATAATTTAAGCAGAATGTAAGCCCCTTGTCTTTATAGCCCTAGCACCTAGCATAGTCCTCAGCACAAGCAGGTGTTAATAAACATTTGAACTGAATTCCAATTTGATATTTGGGATCAATCAACAAGGCTTTATTAAGTGCCTACTATGTCCCAGGCCAGGGTAGGGGGAACCTGCAGCCTGGAAGCCACATGTGGCCCCCTAGCATATCAAATGTGGGTCTTTGAATCCAAACTTCACAGAAAAAATGAAGTTTGGATTCAGTCAAAGGGCTGCGTTTGAGGATCTAGAGGGCCACATGTGGTCTCAAGGCTACAGGTTCCCCATCCCTGTCCTAGATACTGGGCCAATAACCAGAGTTAGTTATCCAGACACATATAAAACAGTCCCTTTCCCTTAAGGAATTTAATAATAGCTAATAAACCTTTTCCCCTGAATACTGTAGAAAAGTCTTGGTTTCCAGGACACACAGGCTGAAGGTCATTGTATTTGGACATTAGATTAGATAACTCTTATGCAGTCACAATCTTTCAAGTTTCTCAACTGGAGCTAATGATGAGGATATAAATAACACATTTAGAGAGTGTTTTCCAATTTGCAAAAATACCTTTGCTCATCACACTCCTGTAAAGGAGAGATTAAGAAAAGCACTGGTCGCAGGCAGGGGACAGGCTGGCAGCTCCAGCTCACAGCTGATAGCAAACCCAGCTCACAGCTGATAGCAAACCCAGCTCTCCTTACATCTAAATAACATGATCCTATGGACTTTTGCTCCTGACTATCACTCTAACCCACAAGAGAAAAGGAAGGGAGCTGACTGACTGTATACGTCAATTTGTCAGACAGCTTAGGGACTGGCAAGGAGGGGGATCCCTACCTCGAGACACTGGGGAAGGAAGACGGCAGAGAGGAGACAAAAGAAAGGAGACTAACAGCCAAAGCAATGGAAATTTCCACAGAATGACACAAAACACCCATGGAATGAGGTCGAACCAATCTGCTAAATTTGTGCTAGTAAAATAAAAACTAAGGAGTCTAATTTTACTGTGCTTTTTTAAATTGATAAAAGTCAGGAAACTGATTTGTGCTTTGAGCTTCAGTTCATTAAGTCAGTCAGGGTTGTGATCCAGGTGGAGCTCAACCACCCCAGTCAACAAGATCTTAAGAGTTTTTAGAGGCAATCTTGACTCCCATCATATTTTAAAAGTAGTGCCCCACAGTGAGTTGGATGAAAAAATAGAATCCATGGAAAAAGAAGGAAAATGATTGGAAAATGATAGAAGTGGATGGATGAGGAGAGGGAGGGGTGCTGAAGTTATGCCTAGAACCCAGTACACCTAAAAAGCATACAACACATGATCCATACTTACTTTAAGTGGTAGTTCAAAATCTTGTGGAAAAATTAAGAGTGCTCGTGCTAGACGCCTGCTCAAGATTGGAGAGACTACATTATTAAAGACACTATTGTTTTGTTTATGAACCTAGAACCTAGATATTAGACTAGAGGCCATAAAACCTGGCTTCTAGCACTATATTCAATAACACGATCTTGGTCCAAAGAAAATTACAACAGGAATAGGAAGAAATAGATTAATGGAACTAAAATATGCTAAGACTGCCAATTGTAATCACTTTAGGGGCAAAGAGAAGAGAGATGGCTCAGATCAATATGGAACACTAAGTCACATGACTTTGGTCTTCCACAAAGCTCCATGGTTGTCCTGTTCTGGCTACTCTCCAGACTAGTGTCCTTCCTAAACTGTAGCACTCCAGAGTATACAGGGGCTATCATCTCCTTATTCTGGAGGCCACACCTCTCTTCATTCAGTCCAAGATCACTTTAGCTCTTCTGGCTGCTACATCACATTGATGACTTACATTGATGCTTTCTATCCATTACAGTCCCCAGAAATTTTTTCAATCAAACTTTTCAGAGAAAAATGCCCTCAGACAAAGCATACCTCTCCCATCTTGTGCTTTTGATGCTGACTTCTTCAACCCAGGAGTAAGACTTTATATTTATTCCTGTTAAATTTTATCTTATCGGATTCCGCCTAGTGCTCTAGATCGAGTCAACAAAGTACTTATGGAGACCCACAACAAGGCAGCAGCCAGTTTTTGTACAGTCTGTGAGCTAAGAATGGGAAACTCACAGGTCACACAAAAACAGGTGGCAGGCCAGATCTGACCCCTACTCTAAACTGTCAAGAGACTTTTAGATCCTGACTCTGCATTGAATATGTTCTTAGGCTAAAACATCATCTTTGTAAAGTTAGGGTCACACAGAAATAGAGAATTTTCAGCAATTTAGTATCTAACTAGAAAAGGCAGCAAAGGAATTAGGCAGGGATGCCGAAAATCACTACATAATTTGATCATATCATAAAAAGCAATTGTACCTGTTGTGCTAATAATGACAACTAGTGTTGACAAGACATTTTAATGTGTGCGAAGCAATTTACAAACGTTATGTCATTTGGTCCTCACAACTATCCTGGGAGGGAGGCGCAATTATCGTCTCCATTTTATAGATGAGGAAATAGGGCCACACAGCTAGCAAGTGTTTGAGGCTAAGCTCGAAATCAGGGCTTACTGAATCTAGGGCCACCGCTTTGTGCCCTATGGCGCCACCTAGCTGCCTTTCCTAGAAGCTCACAGGATTAGAGGAATATTAAAATTAAGACATCATTTAAGCTGCAATTGGGTTTCAGAATAAATGTTCATTTTCTTTCAAACCTTCAGGGATCTTCCCAATGTTCCTATAATCAACCAAAAGGTTTGAACATATAGCTTTTTCTTTGTAAATGTCGTAAGTCACAGAATTCGCCTGACCATCAGCAGAAATGGGAAAAATGCAAAATATTGCAATGTTAATAGAAAGGATGGATCTTTACAATAGAATCCTGGAACTGGAAAGAATCCAAGAAGTTACCTAATCAAGCCTCTAATGCTTGGCAGTCCTACAGAGAAGATATTTAAAACAGCTCCCACCTATGAGGTTTTAAGCATCTCTTGGGACAGATGTTTCACACCGTCTTTTATTTACTACAATTTCTTATTACCATTAACATCAGGTATTTCCTCTCTATGTAATACCATCTATATATATCTTGCCTGCTGTGATTTATACTCATTTCTTCTTGTTTCCATAGAGATGGAGATTGACCAACCCCATGTCTCCAATTCTTCCCTATTCCCTATACAAATTTATTTGAAATTTTAAAGTTTAACTCTCCCTTTAGCCTTTTCTTCTCAGAACTAAATACTTCCTTAATTCCTTTTCTTAAAAAGTTTTTCAGTGTCTTTTTTTGGTGGCATTCTTTGAACTCTCTCTAGTTTTTCCAAATTGTTGCTGTTCAGTCATTTCAGTTGTGTCTGACTCTTCATACACCCATTTGGGTTTTTCTTGGCAAAGATCCTGGAGCGGTTTGCCATTTCCTTCTCCAGATCATTTTACAAATGAGGAACTGTAGCAAATAGGGTTAAGTCACTTGCCCAGAGTCCCACAGCTTGTAAGTGGCTGAGGCAATATTTGAATTCAGGAAGATGAGTCTTCCTGACTTCAGGCCCACAGCACTCTATCCGCTGGGCTACCTAGTGGCCTTCAGTGACAGAGCAGAGATTCAAACTTAGGTCCTATGACTTCCAAGTGCAGTGCTCTTTCCACCAGACTATGATGACTTCTACCTTCTCGTAAGATAAGATACCACTGATTGATAAGCGGCAAGCATTTATTATAAAGTCCCTTCAAAAGTTTCCCTCAGAAATCCCTCCTAGCTCAAGATCTATGAATCTATGTACCTTTGAAAGAGAAAACACTTAGGGTTCCTTGGGAGTGTCTGTCTTTGTCTTTTCATCCAGGGTTATCTTGCATGGAGCAGGTACTTACTAAATCCTTAGATTTGGAGGGACTCATCAAAAGACATTTAGAAGAGAACTTAGGTAGTATATGAATGTAATAGGGCACTATGGTGCAATAAGAAATGATGAACAGGCAGATTTCAGAAAAACCTAGAAAAACTTGTAGGAATTGATGCAAGGTGAAATAAGCAGAAACAGGAAAACACTGTATACAGTTATCAGCAATATTTTGTGATGATCAGCTATGAGTGACTCAGTTCTTCTCAGCACCATAACGATCTAAGACAAGTACAAAGGATTCATGAAGGAAAATGCTATCCTCATCCAGACAAAGAACTGAAAGACTCTGAATGGAGATAGAAGCATCCTTTTTTTCACTGACTTCATTCTTTTTTGGTTTCTTTTTTTCATTTGATGTTTCTTCTTTCACAACTATAACCGATTACAGAAATGTTTTACATGATAGTGCATGCATAACCTATATCAAATTGTCTGGCATTTGAGGAAGAGGGAAGAGGAAAGAGGGAGGGAGAAAAATCTGGAAAACAAAGTCTTGTAAAAGTGAATGCTAAAAACTTTCTTGATATGTAATTGGGGAAAAAATAAAATACAACTTTTTTTGAAAAAAGAAGAGGACCTAGGGAAGGAAGTAGAGAATAGCAGAAGCACTAGAGAGGAGGACAGCACCAAAGCATGGTGAGCTGAAAGGCAGCAGGATGCAAAGGGTAAAAAACCACTATCCTTAGAGTCAAGAGAACTGATATTCAAATCCCACCTCTGAACTTTAATCTCTGTGTGACCCTGGGCAAGTTACCTCACTACCCTAGGCCTGTGTCCTCATCTGTAAAATGAGAGGACCAGACTATATGATTTTCATGATCCCTTCCAGCTTTAAGAATACTATGCATAGAGGAAATGCGAAAAACATAGGAGGAAAAAGAAAGCAGAGGATGAGAAACACAAAGTGACAAAGGCCAGCATTTGTAATACAAGTAGCTCTCTAAATTCACATCCTTCCCTCTTTAACCCTTGAGCTATGTAACTTCTCCCTTTCTCCTCTTCCCAAGTCAGGACTGTGTACTGATTTTAGGAGGGGTTGTGAATGAGTTGGAAGGGCTCCAGAAACATATGGGTCCTTCACAGCACTAAATCCCCGCCTTAGATCTCAGTCCAACCATCTGTCTCATTTTGCTGATAACTTTCTTTTATTTTGTTGGTTTCTGTGCCATGAACCATGAAGGCAGAAAAATCCTGAAATCCTTTCCTCTAGAAGTGTGGATAAAACCATATATTTTTTTCCTTTTGAAGGATTAGGACCCAGGCCTTCTCTCAGTTCTATAAGGATAGGGGTCTTTTGGTAGTTACCTCCTTGGTTCTAGAGTGAATCCCTTTATCATAAAGCATACACTAGTGAAAAGAACCATTTTAGAGAATCTTGAAAGACCATAAAAATGGAGCAGTACAATGGAGAGAGTGCTGTACTTGGAATCTGATGACCTGGGTTTAAATTCTATTTGGGTCATTATGTGATCTTGGGCATGTTAATTAACCTTTCTGGGCCTCACATCCTAATCTGTAAAATGAGAGGCTTTGGACAAGATGACTTCTAAGGCACACCTCCTAGCTCTAAATCTGTGATCTTCTAAGAATGAAAAGCACAAACTTAGGAATGGAGAGTGAATTTTTCAGTGCTAAAAATAAAAAATAGTGATCAATTTTTGTTCTAATTTGTATATTAATTATGTATTATACAAAATGGGATTTAAAAAATTCATTTCCATTACCTTCTAAAAATAGCCCAACTTTGGTTTCAAATCATCTCAAAGTTTCATTGTATGTCTTAGTAGTTTCAAGGTTTGGTAATTGATTAATAAGACTCATGAACACTTGACTAACTATATGCCTGAGGCTGGTTCAGTTCTGGTCAAGGGCTTTGGGTTTCAATAAAGACTGGCTCTGACCGGAGCAGATCCAAAGGGTCCTTTTATGTCCAGTAATGGTGTCCAAGAAGGTTGTACTGCCTCCTTCCCTATCATCATTCCAAGGTTAGAATCTGTAGGGAGACAGGCTAAGTTACAAGTTTTTCCAAGAAACTAGAGTGGTCCTGGTTCTAGTATGGAGGTTTGGATCAGTCAGTTGCCCCTGAGGTCTTTCCTAGGTTATCTCAGTTGAGTCTGTGCCTTTGGAGAGGTTCCAGCACTGATCTAGTAGTCTCACCAGGATCCTGGGAAGAAACATCAGAAAAAAACAAGGTTCTCTACCAAACGGTACATTCCATCTAAACTCATTCTGACTGATATGGCTATATCTGTACCTATATAATTCAGCCAGAACCAGAAGGGTTTTAGACTGACTTGTAGCAGCTTCATACAAAGGTCTTGTTCTTCTTATAGCATAGTCCTGCTACATAATGGCACAAGGAATTTGCTAATCTTTACAACCAAGTTCCTTCCATTCATCTAGAAATCAATCAACCAGTAAACATCTATTGAATTCCTACTATGAGCCAGACATTATGCTATAGTTCCTGAGGATACAGAGGCAAAAAGCAAAACAGTCCACACCATCAAGGTGCTTCCATTCTAATGGGAGAGATAATGTTTACATGGACACACACACACACACACACAGACAACTGATATAAGGTAGCCTTAGAGAGGAAGGCATTTATTATCTGGGGAAAACAGGAAAGAAAGGCCTCCTGTGGAAGGTGTGCTTGAGCTGAATCTTGAAGGAAACCAAGGATTCTAACAAATAGATGGAGAATATTCAAAACAAAGGTGTGGAGATGGGAGGACTGAGTGTGAACAAAATCAAGAAGCCAGTTTGGCTGGAACAGTGTGTGTGGAGAGGAGATATATGTAATATAACAATCGAAAGATAGGATGAGACTAGTTGTAAAGGACTTCAAATGCTAAACAGCCGTTCAAATTCAATACTAGAGGGAATGGAAGTCAGGAGGTTTGCTGAATGGGGGCTGAGGTTTAGAAACATCTCTGACAGCTGTGTGGAGAATGGAATGGAGTAGGGAGAGAGTTGAGTTAGGAAGACCAGGTAGGTAAGTACTAGCTACCAGGAAAGAAGTGAGGAGGGCTTGAACTAGGGGGCAGCTATTTGAGTAGAAAGAAGGGGAGGCTGAAATGCTAAGATTTGGCAAATGAATGGATGTGGTGGGGAAGTGAGAATGAGGAGTCATGGATGACATCAAGTTGGGAATGTGGGTAACTGAAGGATAGTGGTACCCTCAACAGAATGAGGGAAGTTTAGAAGAGGGATGTGTTTGGGGCAAAGGTAACGGACTCAGTTTTGAACATGCCAAATTTGAGATTCTTGCAAAACATCCAGTACAAAATGGTTCAGAAGGCAATTGGTGATGCAGAACTAATATATGTAATTGCGAGTTAGCTGCACAAAAAAGTTAATTAAACTCATAACTCTAAGACTGCCTCATAAAACATAAAGAAATAATGAAGATTTAAAAAAAAAACAGTTCAAAGATAGTATGACAAGAAATCTAGCTAAGTAAAGCAATCCCTAGGTCATTTAAGAATGAAAATGGAAGAAAAACTATACACAGGAGGAAGACTGAAAAGGTTTTCAAAAACTTTTAACAAACTAGTTTTTCCCCATCTAGTACAGTGGAACCACCACCTTAGATCTTAATATTCAAGTCTTGGATGTGCTTCTTTGAAGGGGTAGAAATGGCATTAGTAGATGCCTAATAAATGTCTGCTGATTGAAACAACTCCTTGTTAACAAAACGAAAACTGCATTAACTGGAATGCTTCTTTTCCTAACTGCAAAATGTGTCTTTATATCTCCTATACTTAGGTCACAACGGGTGTCTAAAAATGCTTTTTGAACAGAACTCAGTAACAAAGATGTACTATATAGTCACCAATGAACTACTCTTAAATAGAAATTATATAGGAAATGTTTCTCTGAATGAACATTCAAGTCATATAAGTAATTTTTATTATTTCATGAAATTCATAGGCCACTCTTAGAAGTTTCAGGCAAAATGACAAATGTTGGAAAGAACGTGGAAAAACTGGGACACTAATCCACTGCTGCTGGAATTCTGAACTGGTCCAACTATTCTGGAGAACAGTACGGAACTATGCCCATTGACCCAACAATACTACTATTAGTATTACAAAATACAAAAATATTTATAGCGGCTCTTTTTGTGGTGGCAAAGAATTGGAAATTGAGGGGATATACATTCATTTGGGTAACGACTGAACAAGTTGTGGTATGTGAATGTAATGGAATACTATTGTGCTATAAGAAATGACAAATAGGTGGACTTCAGAAGAACCTGAGAAGACTTGCATGAACTGATGCAAAGTGAAGTAAGCAGAATCAGACAACACTGTACACAATAACAGTGATATTGTGCGATATTATAGAGTGATCAAATGTGAATGATTTAGCCATTCTGATCAACACAGCGACCTAAGATAATTCTGAAGGACTTATGATGAAAAAGGCTGTAAACCTCCAGAGAGAGAACTGATGAAATCTGAATGCAGACTGATGATTAATTTTTTCACTTTATTTTTATTGCTTTTTTTGCAACATGGCTAATATGGTAATATGTTTTGTATTATTTTGCTTGTATAATTGATATCACATTTCATGCCTTCTCAGTTGGTAGGAAAGAGGTAGGAGGGTGGAGGATAATTTGGAACCCAAAATTTTTTCCAAAAAATGAAGGTTAAAAATAAATAAACCTCTCTCTCATACACACACACATATATATATGTTTCCAGGCAGTCCATTAGGGAAGCAGCAACATAACAATGTCTTTGTTGGCCTCTCTTAATACTCTCTGCACATGCCTCTTCAGGGAGGGGCACAATTAGAAAAGCCACACAATTCCATATGGCTGCTAGCTGACATCAGCTTTGTTGACAGACTTTGGCTTGGCAAAAAGTGTTGATGGACACTGTGTCGTGAATAGTGCTAATGTAGTCAATATTTTTGCCACATGCACAGAAAAGGATGTGTGTACTTTTCAAATACCCATATGGACACATGCAGAATAATGAAGAGAAAAATTTTAAAAATCCTTTGATGTGATGGGTTTGGTGTGAAGGGAAGGTCTCTACGTTGTCAGTCTCAAGATACTAAAATACCTAGATGAAGGCCTCTGGTGCACTGAGAACATCCTCTCTGTAGGATCGATGGAAAGACATGAACAAGAATCATGTAGGATGAGGAAGGTAAGGGCATATCTATTCCAACGAAGGCAAGAAGTCAAACAGTGAAGTGTCTGGAGGTACCAATTGTTCTGCATGGCAGGCCAAGGAGCGAAAGAAACCAACTTCAGTCATTAAAAGCACACACATTCTATAACATGGCTCTGAGCACATAACCACTCCCCAGTCTGCTTTGCTGGATTTTCATCCACCTCCTATTTCCTCCAATTAACTTTTTGCTTCTAATACCAAGGTATGGAGTCTGTCAAACGCTCTGACCTTGAGGTTTGCTGCCTTTCCCCCATTTTTTCTTCTTTTCTGGCAGTACCCCTTTTCAGTTATTGCCTCAATGAGACATGATAGGTCCTCATTTAGCAGTAAATTTATTACAGATTCAGAGGATGTTGGCATATAAATGCTACACTGTTGAAAGATGGAAGAGCATGAATGTATCCAGCTCCCTGACACAATGTCCCCTGAGGTTCTGCCCCAGTCCTTTCATTCTTTTCCTTTTATATTTTGGTAACCTCATCAATTCCAGTAGATTGAATTATACTCTCCTTGCAGATGACTCTCATATCTATCCATCCAGCCTTAATTTCTTCCTCTTTAGCTCCAATCCCATTTCACCAGATGCCAATTTGGACAGCTCCATAAGCATCTTAAACTCAGCATGTCCAAACAGGATTCATTATGCCTACAAAACACCCTTATTTGAAGGAGGCACCACTATCTTCCCAGTCACAGAGATTCACGACCACATAAATGTCTTCATTTCTTCCCTCCTCTTTATCCCTCCCCCCCCTCACAAATATCCAATTACCTGCCAAATCTTTGTACCACTTCTCATCGAGATTATAATCCAAGAGAATGACTGGTATCTATATTTCTAATCTCTTCCCATCTCTAACTCACCCTCCACATAACTGTCAAAATAATTTTACTAACAGCATACTCCTGACCATCTTATTTTTATACTCAGGGAATTTTAGCGACTTCCTATTGGCTCTGGGACTACATATAAGTTCTTCCACTTAGCTTTTAGAGTTCTTCCCAGTTGGGCTCCAGGCTACATTTTTTTTAGGCTATCAGGTTAAGTGACTTGCCCAACGTCATACAGCTAGGAAATGCCTGAGGCCAGATTTGAACTACCGTATTCTGGACTCCAATATTCTGGTGCTGTACGCACTGAACCACCCAGCTGCCCTGATCCTACATTTGTAGGTTAATTCATAGCACTGCCCATCATGCATTTGATATTCTAGTTAAACTAAGCCAACTTTGTCCCCAAATCTGACATTCCAAAATGGAAAATAAAGACAATGGTTGAAGTGCCTGGGCCTCAAAAGCATGTTTTACCTGAAGTATACAAGTAATTCTGCCAGAAGTATTTTACTAGACAATTTTGAAAGAGAAGCTCGATGTCACCCATGATTCCAGAGGACCAGTGATAAAGTACTTTCTGACAGAAAGGTAATGGAGCAGGGGGAAGAATGAGACAATTTTCTTTTCTTGACACGGTCAATGTGGGAATTTATTATTCTTGACTATGCATATGTTGCAAGGTTGGTTTTTTCTTTTTCTAATGGGTAGGAGAGGGAGAGAAAATAAATTTTTGTTCTTTAGAAAAAAATTTTAAGTGTTTTACCAACACGGCCTTGTAACCAAAGGTTCTGGGTCTTGACGCTGATACAACTTACTGCGTGTGTGACAATGAAGAAGTAACTTACCATCTGAGCCTTTTTCTTCATCTATATGATACAGATAATCAAAATTCACACCATCTGCCTCATAAGGTTGTGGTGAGGAAAGTGCTTTGTATATCTTAAAGCACTGCATTAAGGTAAGCTGTCCTTGGTGAGAGCTGGATAAAGTGTTAAACTGATAATATTTGCATTGGGACCCCTTCTAATTCCCATTCTTAAGTCCCTCCCCTTCTACCTCTAATAGTCTAAGTCTCCACAGCAGAAGGACTGGGCAAGGAAGCACCACCAAAACAGAAGGCGGAGTAGGAAAGATTGTACATCCTGGGGACATGGCCAATGAAAGAAAAATCTCAATCCCTTTTACCAGTGGGGGAGAGGTGGCAGAAAGCTAAGAGATGGGCAAAAACAGGGCCCTTGGCAGCTGGGAGATCGTAACAGGTATTTTGCATGAGAATGTAGTTTTAAAATTTAGCAACCAGTGGATTTCTGGATCTCTTGTACAGTCTGAGTATGTACTTTCTAGTCTCTATCCCTTCCTTCTACCAGATCAAATACTTTTAAATCTGCAGTATAGACACTATGTGCAAGAAGCTGAACAGCTTTATATAGTACCTAACATAAAGTCTTACATAGAAGTACAATAACTGTTTTGATGAGTGAATGAATTAATGAATGTTCTATTTCCAATCCAAATTACACAAAGAACGTCCAAAATGCTAATTCACCACTCTTAGGCCATTCAGTCAAAAGGATTTCATACACTAGACTCAAATTTCAATACCAGAGCACCTTTTTTTTGAAGGATTGGATTATCTCCTTTGGTTGGAGGGGCGTCCACCAAGATGTGGTAAATAATGGCCTATGCAAAGCCACCCCTTCCATATACTGCCCAACCGACACCCCCAAAACATAGGTCAGACCACTTCATCCCCCATGCTCAACAAAGCTGTACTGGCTTTCAGATAAAATACAAACTCCTTCAGATAAAATACAAACTCCTCGTTTTGCCACTTAAAGTCCTCCAGAGCTTGGCTCCAGCCCATCTTCCCAGTCTGGTTCTATGATGCTTCCCCTCAGGCACTCCATGCTCCTGCCAAACTAGCCTCCTTCTTGTTCCTTGCAAATGACATTATATCTCTTGTCTTCATGCCTTTGTTTGGGCTTTCTTGCCCTCCTGGAATTCTTTCTTCTTTCCTGTACCTCTTAGAACTGACTGCTCCATTCAAGACTCAGTTCCCATGATTCTTCCTTCCACAGCCCTTGTCTAATTCCCCAGACGATAGCTCTCCCCATTATAGAGTTAACAGAGCTGCCATGAACATTTTGCATTTCCACAACACCATGTAAGATCCTTAAGGGAAGAGACGGTTTCATTTTTGTATATGTATACCTTGTGCCTAGGTAGCTAGGTGGCACAATGGATTGAGTGCTGGGCCTGGAGTCAAGAAGACCTGAGTTCAAATGTAGCCTCAGACATTTACTAGCTGTGTAACCATGGGCAAGTCATTTAACCCTGTTTTGCCTCATAAGTAAAATGATCTGGATAAGGAAATGGCAAACCATTCCAGTATCTTTGCCAAGAAAACCCCAAATGGGGTCACAAAGAGTCAGATACAACTGAACAACCACTTAGTGCCTACCACGATGCCTGGTGCATAGTAGAAGCTTAATAAATGCTAATTATTGTCTGTTGTTTTATTATTGATTGACAATTGTAAATGGGATTAGAGGCAGAATCAACTTCTTTCCCCCCAAAATAGTTCCTTATCTTAATCTGTTGATTTCTATCATTTGCACCCATCATTTTCCAAATCATTCAAATTAAAACTTGTCATCTCTGACTCTTCTTACTCCTTTACCACCTATACTATGTAAGTCACTAAGTCCTATTGATGAGTTCTTTAAAATGCTTCTTCAAAATATGCCTCTTCCACTTTCATTACTCCTTCCCTAGACCATGCTTCTCCATGGGGCCCCTAACCTTGTTTCATAGCCTTCCATTTTTCCCCTCTCCAGTTCTTTGTCCCTTATGTCCACCCTCTCTGCCATTAGCAGAATATTGCTTTCACTATCCCTGCTCAGAAGCCATTTATACCTCCCCAAATTATACAGGACAAAGTCTAAATTCTTTGGCTTGGTACAAGGATTTTTCCCCCCATAATCTATTTTACTTCATCCCAACTTATTTTCCATTATGCCATTAACATAAACCTATTAGGTCCTAGAAGTAGAAACCACACAATGAAGAACTGATGCTTCCTACCCTTTTTCTGGGTTCAGGGTACCCTAAGGGAAATTCTGAAATAAGCAGTTTTCATCTTTGGCAGCCTCTCTCCTTTCTGTATATCTTTCTGACCTCACAATATCCCCTTTTTCCCAAGTCCTCAAGCACCTTGTGCCAGATTTGAACTCACAAGATGAGTCTTCCTGACTCCAAAACTGTGCTACCTAGTTGCCATCCTCACACATAGCACTCCTTTAAAATGATTCTTTCATATATGCTTTCTCAATTTTTACTACTAGCTTCCCTTATCCAAGAGGACTGAACTTGTTTCTCAGCCCTCAATGCCATGTTACCTTCAATTCTTTATGGCAGGTTGCCTCTATCTTATAAAGTACTCCATAATCCAAAATTATCTACTTCTACCCACTAATCAAAGATGCTAATTGATATTCAGAGTAGAGTTTACTGAACTAATTTCTATTGATGTGTGAATGACTGTTATCCCTTTCATAGTAAGAGATTCCTTAACATCCCTAGAGGTGCTAAGCCTCTTAAAAGAAGAGGCTTCTTAGGTGAATGGAAATTGAACAATTAATAAAGGTAAACAATTTTAAGCAGACATTTTGGGGGTGGAAATCCTGTCAGTGTCAGACCAAGGCTGGCTAGGAGACTGTCTAGATTGTGGAGACTCTTGCTTCCTCCTCTGGTGAAACTATTGCTTCTCGAAAAGCTCCAGGATTGGACATAGGCCTCTTGGAAGAAACAGCAGGGGTGCTTAACGTTTGCTTGTGTGTATACAGGAGAAGCACCCTTTTCCCAAGTCCCTAGTGCAGGTATTAAATCTCAAGGGTTTATCTTCACTCCTCATCTCTTTTTATACTTTCTCCACTTGGCAATCGAGTTTGCTCCCATGGTTTCAATTACCATCTCTATGCCAAATGATGGTAATGAGAGGTGAGAGAAAGTGGAGTCCCCAGTCTTTATCTCTAGGCCTGGCATCTTTTAGGAGCTCCAGACTAACATTTACAGCTTGGCTACCCCATCACACGACCCCATAAACTCAACAGGTCCAAAACTGAACAAAGTATCTTTTCCTCTTCACGATCTGGCCCCAACCTTTTTTTCTACCTTCCTTCTACATGATTCTTTTTCCACTCTACAGTCTAGCCCAGGGGTGGGGAACCTTCAACCTCTGGGCCACATGTGGCCCTCTAAGGCCTCACTTTCAATGTGTCACTCTCACTTAACTTTTTATTTTCAAATAGTTACAAACTCCTTTTGAGTCTACCCGCACAGAATCTCAAAAATTCCCCTCAACCTAATTTCTCTACCACCTCTACCACACAAGCTCACTGCCACCCATCTTCATTACTGACATACAAAAGTCCCTTCTCTACCGCCCACTGGAACTGCTTTCAAGTCACCAATGACATCCTCTTTAAGAATATAAAAGAATTGTCATACTAAGCTAGATCAATTGTCTATCCCCTTGCCTCTGATGGCATCAAGAACTGAAAACATCCTAATTCTTCTGAAAAACTTCTTTATAAGGCCTACCAGGCATTACAGACCAAGGCTGTGATTCAGAGTGAACATATCTCAGCCAGACTAAGGAAACCCTAGAGGCCCTCTCCTCTGTGGGGGCAAAAAGCATGCTCCTCAATACAGACAATGGGTATTAGGCATAGAGAAAGTGGAAGTATAGGTGAACATTCATTCATAAAGTATAAATACAGAAAAGAGGAGAACAATCAAGCATTAGTTGGAAGGAAAGCGGGGTCAAATGAATGATGGGTGTTTTAGTTGTCTTAAATGTACAAGAGGACTAAACGGTGAAAATGAACCTCTCCTTGATGATCAAAGTCAACGCTGTGACTTTGGTTTCTTGGAAGATGACTAGCTCATTGTAAGCACCTGGAGAAGAATTCATACTTGATGACACTTGTAAAACTGAAACAAGATAATTACCTCTCCCCAACACAGGAAAAAATATTGAGGTGCTGAACTTAAAATCCAGAAAGAGACATTTTGGACATGGCCAATGAGGGAATGTATTGCAAGACATTTTGCTGTGTATCGAGGGTTTTATTTTTTGAATTAAAGGAAACAAAAACAACCATTCAAGCTGAAGGGGAGGTAGTGGGAGAATATATTGCCTTTAAAAAAAAAACCAACGAAGGGGGAAAAAAGAGACTATAGGTAACAGAATATCAAAGTAAACTGGTTATGCAGTGGGCCATGCAGATCAGGTTTAACATTAACCTGGTCGGCTCTGGGGCTGGTTGAGACAAGGAACTACTGAGCAGCTTATGAGGGGAGAATTGTCCAGGGACAAGATGGATCAGTGTCAGAAGTGGGTTAAGTTAAGGCTCCCACCAATTAATGGTGAAACTGTGTCTATGAGTGACCCCTGTACTTTCCAGCCTGGGTGAGACGGGGAAATCTAATCATGTTCTTTTCTTTAAAACAAAAATTACACGGATTTTTCAAAATTATGTATAAGTCCTGCTTCACTGATTCTCAAGAGTCTTTGAAGAAAGGCAAAAATTAGGATATGTATATATTAAGGAGCAAGAATCTCTTATACCTTTTTAGGGAGGATTTTGCAAAAGCATTAAAGGGTTCTTGATGACATCTGTAACAAATCCTCTACAACAACTGGATTTCAGGCATACTTGCCCTTCTTGGCTTATGTCTTACCAGCTGCCTTTGACCCATATAAGTAATTCCTTAAGATCTTTAAAAGAGATTGCAGCTGTTCCCCAACAACATCCATCAGGCCAACAGACATGACCCAAGAACTTGGAAAAGGCAAAGAGAAGGTAGGATTTAGAACCCTTTTGACAAAAAGAAAAAAAGAGTGAGCATTCTTCTGAGTCTGTGGTTAAGTCTTGTTGATTAAAAAAAAAAAGATGAGGAAAACGGCCATGAAGAGAGAGTGTCACTCATCTGAGTTCCCTGAAAGTCAGTTTAACATGCATATTTTTTTGAGAAGAAAAAATGAGTGAGAAGCCCTGAGGGCTAGTGCAAGAAAGAACTTTAGAGAACATTTGCTCTAATCTCCTTCATTTTACAGACAGGGAAATGGAGGTCTGAAGAAGTGAAGGAACCTAATCATACATGTAGAAGGGAAAAAGTAGAATATTTTTCTATTTTTAACATTTAAAAGCTTAGATTCAATTTTTAAAAAGAGGTGAGATGCAATTCTACTTCTTTATAGGAGGTCCTGAAACCATTCTACTTTGTCTTCAAAAAATTGATTTAACAAAAAGAAATCCCAGAAACACAACAAATTTTATAGCAGTCTGTTTTGTGGCAGCAAAGAACTGGAAATGTAATAGATGCCCATGGACTGAGAAAAGGTTAACAAATTATTACCTGGTTGTAATGAAATGATGAATTCCAAGAAGCATAGAAAGACATGAACTGATGCAAGGTGAAGTAAGCAGAGCCAATAGCACAACATGCACAATTGCTACAATATCCTAAATAGAAAGACCAACTACCATAAAGCAATCAAAAATGAATATCACAAAGTCACAAACAATAAGACTGGCCCCAAAAAAGAGAGATGAGGAGACACTTCTCCCAATTCCTTTGCAGAAATTGGGGTCCATGAGGATGAAACTGTGTATACAACATTAAATTTTTTTTTCAATGAATTCATTAGTTTTGATGAATTTTTGAGCCTTTTTATAATTTAAAAATTTAAAATTTTTTTATTATAAGGAATGGATATCTGGGATGAGGAGGGGAATGATAAGCACATAAATTCAAGTAATAAAAAAATTTGCTTTATAAAAAAAATTAAAATAGGACACTGTGAACCTCTGGGAAAACCATCCCATTTGCTTATTTCACCAAGATGATCCATAAGTGATCCCACTTTCATTTTCTCTCATATCATAAAGACCTGCCAAGATTTCATTTAGAATGAAAGCCTTGAACTTAGACTTAGACTAGTTCATAAGTCTACCACTTGTATGACTTTCTGATTCTTGATATCTCATTTAAAACCTGCTCTTCCCCCCTTCCAGATGAGACTGCTTACATAAGCCTTGGATTTCTAAACATATTGCATTTCCATAAGAGCTGCCAGACCAGCATCTTCACATATTCCATCTTAGACCACTGCTTCCTCCCAGATGTTCTTAACACAGTCAGTCTCCTGAATTGAAAATTTCAATCAATCTTGAAAAATCAATCTTATGATATATTTCTACTTTACCTTTATTTGGAACTACTGGAACTTGAGTGGCAAAGATTTGACAATGCAAATGGAAACTTCCTTGGGTCTACCTTATGCCTGGTATTTAAGACTCTTGGGCAACAGACTTGAAGGACAGAACTCCTTGAAATGTCCAGCATTAACCAGGAGTCCTTATCAGTTCTTTTCCCTAATATCTCCATGAGACTAGTTTTTAAGAGGATTCACTTAATGCACAGAACTTCCAGCTTCTGTAACTTTCCTTTTTATTCATTATTCATAATGTGTTATGGGAGGGACTGACATATGTTGGCACTTGACCTCTGTATCCTACGAAATCAAGACTGGGAAACATAAAGCAATTGTCTATCTGCACTGGTAGAGGGAGTTTCCTCACTGGAAATTTCCTGAAAATGAAATCCTAGATCCAGACCTTTTTCCTACCTCCCACTCCCCAAAATTATGACATTCAGGCATTTTTCAGTCATGTCCGATTCTTTGTGACCACATCTGGGGTTTTCTTGGCAAAGATACTGGAATGGTTTACCATTTCCTTCTCTAGCTCATTTTAGAGATGAGAAGAACTAAGGCAAACAGGGTTAAGTGACTTGCCCAGAATCACACAGGTAGTAATTATCTGAGGCTAGATTTGAACTCAGAAGATAAGTCTTCCTAACTGCAGGTCCAGCATTTTATCCACGGCACCACCTAGCTGCCCTAATATGTTGGACAACAGGCTTTTAGGAGTTCTTACTGTGAACAAAATATTGAGGCATAGAGCGGTGCCTATAAAAGGGCTTTTCTTATGTTTTTGAGCCAAAGATTCATTCTCAGAATGTTTTTAAATTCAAAGGAAATGAATTATATTGAAATAATTGCCCAAATAGTTTTAAAAAACCCTATTCACAGATCCAGTTGAAAACTCCTCATCTCTAGGAGAGATAGAACTCTGGGCATATTCAAAGGGATGAGGCACACATACAAACAGAACTATGCTGCAATGTAATCCATGATGTAAAAGAACAAAAACATCCAAGAGGCACAAGAAAAGAAATAGATGAGTGCGGAGGAAGGAAATGTTATTCATGACTTATTTAGACATTAATCTATTCAGTACACAAGCATTATAACCAGCTAGCAAGCTCTCATCACCTAATACCATGAACCCCAACATGTCCCACTAATGGAAAAACTACCATCTTTAGGAAGCAACTGACCTAAAGGTGCCACCCTTGGAAAAAAGAGAGAAATTGTGCTTTTCTGGGGGAATAAAGAGAGACTAGTAACAACCAGCCAGCCACCCTTGGAATAGCTCCTAGTGACCAGGCCTCATGGGAATTCCCCTAGACTGTTCTGTGGACGTCTCTAGTCCAATCCTATTCTAGCACTTGACGGAATTTTAATTTTTAATCCCTTGTTCTCTGATACCAAGGAGGTGCTCTGCTTTCTGGTCCCTCCCTTGAGCCAAGCATTATATGCAGAGGAATTAAAAGACTCCAGAATCTTGCGCCTGTAAGAATGTGGAGCATCAGCAAGTTTTGCCTGAGGATTAAACTGAGATTCCTTCCCTGATAGTGTAAATGAGAGATGGACAATGGGGATGTCTGTGTCAGGTACAGCTCTGATAACTGCATGACTCAGGCCCACTTCCTCTCGAGGACCACAGCCCCCTCTTCCAGCTCTGAGAACCAGATACAGAGCTACCATTAAGCAAACAACTGCTTGTTGCTGTAAGGATCCATGAAGAGATTAACTCCTTCGAGTAAAAGTAGACCCAAGGGAACTATCTTGCAAGACTGTGTTTTTGTGATCAAATTACCATTATGTTATTGGTCAAAATCATCTATTATTCTATTTCTTCTCTATTCCTCTCATCATCTTTTTTTGTTTTAAACCCGACTTGTGATTTCATTTATATGTGGACCTCCCAGTGAGGAAATTCTTTCCACAGTGCAGATCAACAGCTGCTCTTCAGCTTAGGAAATTTTGTGGCATAGTGACTAGCCTTAGAATCAAGTAGATTTGAGTTCAAATTCTGCTTCAGATACTTCTTAGCTATATGACCCAGGATAAGTCAGTGGGAACTTCTCTGACCCTCAGTTTCCTCATGTATAAAATTGGGGCAATAATGGCATCTACTTTGTAGGGTTGTTGTGAGAAGCAAACCAGATCACACATGGGAAGTGTTTTTGCTTATCCCTGAGAATGAGATAAATTAAGTATCCCTCGCCTCCGGGCATCTGGACTGTGAAAGTCACTCCTGGCTCCTAGAAGGAACCAGGTGGGCACAGTCATTGTGAAACAGGGACAATGTGCGTACAGCTACTAATAGAATCTCTGATCACTTCTTAGGGCCTTCTTTCCCTTCTGGTAAAATTTGCCTCATTTCTAGTAACAGCCGGTGGACTTTAGGAACAGCATGTTTCAGCTCCTTCTGCATGCTAGCAAAATCAATGTTGAAGAAAAACATACCACGCAACAGGTCAAATATAGTTACAAAAATGCCCTTATAATGAATGGTTTACCCTAATTAAAGTATTTCTAAGCCTGAGCCAATGTTTAGTCACAATACTTAATTTATCAGATTATGAAATTCACCGCTACAAACGGTCCCACAGATAGTTTTTCCCAATTCTTATTCCTATAATCATCATTCTTATTTTAATGTCCTGCTTGGCCCTAGAGGGTAAACCTAGAAGCAAGGGGTGGAGGCTGCTTACACTGCACAGCCTTGTAACGGGTGATAGGAACCCAGGTTCTAACAGAATCTGAGCTAGAAAAGACCTCATTGGGGGCAGCTAGGTGGTGCATCGGATGGAGCACTGGCCCTTGAGTCAGGAGGAAGTGAGCTGAAATCCAGTCTCAGATACTAGCTATGTGACCTTGGACAAGTCATTTAACCCTGATTGCCTCTGGAAAAAAAGACCTCAGATCTCATTTAGTCCAAACCCTACCTGAACAAGAATCTCACCTACAAGATACCATATGTAAGACCATTCAGCCTTTCAATCTACTGTACTTTTGCATAGCTCTAATTTACTAAGTTTTCCCTTATATCCAATTCCTTGTTTGTTCACTGGTATCAAGCAGAAGTCTAACCCTCTTCCACATGAAAGCCCATCATCATTATTATAAAGCTCTTATCAATCAATAAGCATTTATTAAATGCCTACTATGTGCTATGCCCCACTATGTTCCTTATAAGTCTTCTCTAGGCCAAACACCCCCAATTCCTTTGACTAAATCTCATCGTGCCATGATCTGTCATAGCTGCCCTCCTCTGAACACTCTCCAGCTTTATCAATGTCTCTTAAACCGTGGCACACAGAACTGAAGACAATACTCCAGATATAATCTAACCAGGGCAGAGAAGAGTGGAGCTATCAACTCCCCAGTTCCAGATACCATATATTTTATAATCCAACCTAAGACGGCATTAGCTTTTTTGGAATACTTAATCACACAGCTAACTTGCAACTGACCAAAACCCCTGTATCTTTTTCAAATTGCACATGTGGTCATGCTTCCTTTAAATAGTTGATTTTTTTGGAACTCAACTGCTAAGTCAAGAAAACAATATATACAACTGAAATGCTGATATTTTGGACACCCTATGGTATTTGTGTGAAGATGATGTTTTGGAAGCCAACTGTAAGACTTTACTATATCTAATCATAATAGATTTGACCCAATGTGCTAGCCTGCTGAGATCTTCTGGGATCTTGATTTTGCTTTCCCACATGTTACCTACCCCTTCTAATACTGTGTCAGCTGGGAATTCTAGAACAATGCTCTCATGGCTTTATCTAAGTTGTCAATAAAGATCTTAATCGCTGCTTGTTGCCTTGGGGAGGAGAATGGAGGGAGAAAAATATCTGGTACTCAAAATCTTATAAAGGTGAATATTGACAACTATCTTTACTTATAATTGGAAAAATAAAATATTATTAAGTGGGGAAAAAAAGATCTTAATAGGAACAAGACAGAGCATGGACCTTGGGACATTACACTAGAGTTGGGATCCCAAAGACTGTAAGTCTTTAATAACTATTCCTTGGGCTTAGTCATTCAACCAGTTACAGCTTTTACATATTTCCTCCAACAAAATACCTCCTATTCATAGACAGAGATAATTTTGCCCAATTAGGTAGGAATAATGACAAGGATGATGGCATTTATGTAGTACTTTAAAGTTTGCTATATAACCTTAAAGAACTTTATAAATATTTTATATTTTTATACTCCTTTGGAGCAAAACATAAAAGAGGGATAATTATGCTAATGACAGATGAAATGAAAGATGTCCTGAAGTTCAAATGGAAGAAGGATTATTCTGTAAAAGGTAAAGTTCAACAGATATTCCCACATTGGATGCCATTTCATTGATTTCTTCAAACTCTATAATACTATCAAGACCCCTCAATTAAATCCATGGCTACTCTAAAGTAACATCCCTAATCATCCATAAAAGAAATACCAAGTGGATGAAGAATTAATATTACCTAAACTGTGACATGCAGTTGGATTGGCAGCCCATTGGATTAGTTCATCAGTAAATATGTTTTGCACAGTAGGCACAGTAGAAATATAAAGAGCTGGAACAAGGATTGAAATGGAGTTGGGATGAAAAAGGACTGAGTCGTACTTGGGAAACTGCATAGTACTTCCAATTATCTCATTTCTCTCCATAAGCAAAGTCCATCCCTTTCTTTAAACATGAAAGTTTCCAACCATGCTATATGGCTGTGAATAATCAACATTATGCTCTCTGAAGAAACAAAATTATGTGAGTCTCAAAGGACATTGTAAAACGATGGAGGATTTAAGTAGCAGCATATTACCCAAGAGGGTTTGAAGTATAAGAAGTGTAAAGAATATCATCCAGGAAGTGTATGATCAGAAAAGGAGTTGGGCCAGTAATTTAGCAAAGCAACGGATCACAAGAAGATAGACAGCCCAAAGGAAAGCCAAAAGAGGGACATTAGCTATAGGGTTGATCCTCTGGGTCGGGTTGGGGTGTTGAGGTTTAATAGAAAGGCACAGAGGAGAATCACACAAGACAATCGCAGTGAAAATGGATTCATCAAAGCAACAAAATAGTGTTTGCTATTTTTTGTTTACTGCCACCATTAGACTATAAAAGCTCCTTGAGAGGAGGGTCTTATATTACCCAAGCTCAGGTGTCCTTCCTTATATAACATTTCTGATTCACTTCAGATACTGTACTGGAAAAAGAAGGAAAGGCACCTGCCTCTTCTTTCCCTCTTCCCTCTCACCAAGATGGGTATTCTAGTCCTCCTTTTTGCCTAGAGAACATTGCTGATAACAAAACTTCTAGGTAGAAATTTAATTTTTATTCCTAGGAATTTGTTGTGATAGGACTTGACTCATATCACTTTTAAAAAAGAAAAGAGTAGTATTATTTATAATTGTTAGCAGAAAGGACAGTTCTCTGAGACATAGGGAGAGAGTTGGGAAGGTGAGAAAATAAATACTTATTAATTGAAAAAAAATGAAAGTTTAAAAAAAAACAACCTAATAATATATCCTGTCTTCCAGGACATATTCAGCTCTCCCACACTAAAGCCACTCACAAGATAGCTCTCATTAATGGCCTACTCATCCAGCAAGGGGATTTATCTCAATGAGAGAAGACAATCTCTACCATAAAATCTCATCCTACTTCATAAATCATTTTTGGACCTTCGCTTTCACTCTCTCCTCTTTATTTCCTCTCTCAAGAGAAGAAGTATCTCTCCTAGTAAAGCTCAAGTCCTCCACTTGTGGTCTTGGTCCCATTTTATCACATTCTCCATTATTTTTCTTGAAAATTTAATCTTCAACTGATAAAGGAGGTGTTCAGAAGAGGGCCACCATGATGGTTAAGACCTCAAGGTCCAACAGGGGATACTGAGTCATGAAGAGACTTAGGAGAACACAATAACTGAAAAAATAGAAATTCTGTGATCATAGATTTTAGGACTCTAGGGCTTAGAGACAGAGAGGTGTCCAAGCCAATCCTTTCATTTTACATGTGAGGAAATAAAGACTCAAAAATTAAATGATCTTCTCAAAGTTAAACAGGTAACAAGTGGCGGAACCAGGATTCAATCGCAGGTCCTCCTCTGACGTTTTCCCCACTGTCTCCCCTTGATTAATTAAACTTCTTATGCTTAGCCCCTAAAGGGCAAAACTAGAAGCAATAGATGGAAGCTTAGAATCGGATTTGCCAGACATAAGAAAAATATTCCTCACAATTAGAGATATTTGAAAAGAAAATGTTTTGCCTCAGGAGGAAGCTCTTCAAAGAGGCTGGATTGACTGCTTGTCAGGGACATTGCAGAGAGGATTTTATTTACGTTTCAGTTAGACTTTGCAAGGTCTTTGACTTTTTTAAAAGAAGAAAAGATAGGCTGGAATTGGAGTGTGAAGTGATTTTAGTGCCCAAAAGAAAGTTTGCATTGTATTCTACTACCAAGAGCCACCAAGACTTGCTAAGTAAGAGTGACATAGTCCATGTCTTACCTCCTTCAGTACATTATAAGCTTCTTATTGCACCTAAAGATGCCCACATAAATGAGGGCTATGGGCCAGGTGGACACATGAGCTACATCATCCACTTCTGAGTTCCCTAAGTACTTGCAGTAAAGTACTATATACATCATCTCCCTCCCTGACTTTCCTCCTTTTTTTTTTCAAACTATTTCCCTCTGTGGCTCTTCAGAAAATTGGTAAAAAACAAAAACAAAAGAAAACAAGACAAAAAAATGGCTGCCTCTTCAGGAGCCTTTTCTAAGCTGCTATGTAGAACCAGCAACAATGCTCTTAGGGCAAATCAGCTAATCCTGGCCCTATCCAAGCAAAAACCCAGAGAAGGAGAGAATGGGGAAGGAAGGACAAAGGAGGATTCTCTTTCCCCCTCCACACCCTGTGCCCATAGGGTGCCAGCTCTCAGTCGCAGAGATTAAACAATGATTAATAGGGGGAAGACGGACAAAAGAAAATCTGAACTAAGTCCCAGAGAAAGTGTCATCACTTTTATATTTATTAGACTAGAAATAGTCTTGGAAAGGAAGTGATTAAAAATGCCATCATGTTTTTGACCAGATGAGTTGAACATTGGCAGAGATTCATTAATGACTTTCTGTATTTGGAGTTGGGAGTGTAATATTAGATTGCCTAGTCAATCCTTTCCATTTTCCTAAATTTCATGACGGGATTTTTTTCCTTTTTTTAATCTGGACAAAAACAACAATTAATGAAAGAAAGGAAAGGAAAACAAGGCCTGCAAACTCAGAAAAAGTATTATTACTTTCTTACCTTAAGGGATTTTTCCTAAGCTATTACACAGTCAATCTTTTTTCATTTGACCCGAATGCCCCAGGATGTTGGTTGGTACCTTTTTAAATCCCTTTCCCTTCAGAGTGTGTGCATTTAGGAAAAGAAATTAAATAGTGGTAAAGTATGTCAACATTCCTAAGCAGTGATCACAGTTCCACAGTCATACTGTGGGGCTCCCAATATTGTCTGATGACAAATCTCTCTAGCGATCACAGCTTTTGAATGCCTGGGGGATGACTGAATATACTATACAGAGATGTGTGTACGTGTGTGTGTGTTCATCCTTCGCTGCCATCAGAGAAATGATGACATGACTTGCACTTGACTTAGTTTTGAGTGAGGAAGGGCTGTGCAGGTCACCAGCCTCACTTCTCCTCCAGAGCCATCTGAATCCAGTGACCAGATATTCATCAGGATGACTGGAGATGGCCCAGGATGAGGCCATTGGGGTTAAGTGACTTGTCCAAGGTCACACAGCTAGTGAGTGTCAAGGGCCTGAGGTGAGATTTGAACTCAGGTCCTCCTAGCTCGTGCACTGGTGCTCTATCCTGCACCGCACCACCCAGCTGCCCCTGTACAAACATAAAGGGAATGCCTCCAGAGAGCCAGACACAGATCACTGATATTGTGAGTTCCATTCTAATTCTGCCTTCTACAAAACCCTTTCAACAACCATCCACCTTGCATGTTTTAATGGACTGGAGAGTATTTAGGGTTCAGATAACTGTGCCACTTTGGCTAAGTCCTGAACCTCCTCGGCCCTCATTTGTAAAATAAGAGTTTGGACTGGAAGACCTAGAAGGTCCTTTTCAGCTCTGGGTTTACGTTCCATCACAGAGCACAAAGCACTCTGTCCTTTACTGATGCTGTAATAGCTGTTCCTGCTCGTTCATCGGTAAGTGCTTGCAGACTACTCTCTTACATTCTAGATGTTAACAGTAATCAGATACCAACAAAAGACAAGTCACAGCTACCACCCTCAAGAAACCTGAGATCTTGTTGGGGAAAACAAAACCATACATGGAAGAAATGTTATAATAGTTACAAGGCAACTGTGAACTTGTGCCTATGTCAAAAGTACAAAAGCCATTAGCACAGTGTCTGGTAAATAGCACACAAATAATAAATATCTAATTGAGTGACTACAAAATGATACATCCTTTTTCTGACCCACATCTGTGATCTCATTAGCATGGGGACTAACATTGGAGAAGTTCCCTCCATCGATTAATTAATCAAGTTCATCAGTGCTAGGCACTGGGGATGGAAAGATAAAACTGAAACCATTCCTGCCCTCAATGAGTTTATATTTCATCTAGGGATGAAATATGTATGCATAAGAATATACAAAGCAAAGGAAAAATAAACACAAGGTGATTTATGGGAGAAAGGCCTTAGCAGCTGGGAGGATATTAATTAGGTAGGAGGTAGCATTTAAACTAATCCTGAATGAAACTAGGTAGCTAGGTGGTGAAGTGAGACAGAGTGTGCGCCCAGAGTCAGGAAGACTCATCTTCCTGAGTTCAAACTGGGCCTCAGATGCTTACTAAGTGGGTGACCCTAAACAAGTCACTTAACCCTGTTTGCTCATCTGTAAAATAAGCTGGAGAAAGAAATAGCAAACTGCTCCAGCATCTTTGCCAAGAAAACCCCAAATGGGGTCATGAAGAGTCATGATTCAACAGCTAAATGAAACCAGTGATTCTGAGAGGGAAGGCGAGGAAGGAGATATATTGCAGACTTTGCTGTTTATAAAGATGTGGTGACATGAGTTGCATGGAATGTTCTGTGTGAGGTCCGGCTGTAGTACGAGATTAAGGTTAGGGTTAGTCCCTGACTTTGAGAACCCAGACATTGCGCTTCCCCCTCTGGTAACTATGGTCAGGCAATTGGGGTCCAACTGTCTGTTGAATTCAGGCAGAGGAAGCCATGTCTGTTGATCTTTTGATTTCTCTGTATTTTCTTTGAAATTCAGGGTGCTGACTCCCCTGAAATAAGTGAATGATATATGTGCTTGGTTAAGGATTGATACATGTGCTTGATTAAACTGATTGCTAACCCTTCAAAAAAAGAGGTTAGGGTTCTAGGTGAGAAATGGATACTACAGGGGACACCACAGTGCATAGAACACTGGGCCTGGAGCCAGGAAGAACTGAGTCTAGTTCTGACCTCACATCCTTCCTGGCTGTGTGACCTTGGGCAAGTCACTTAACCTCTTTGTTTCAGTTTTCTCATCTCTAAAATGGGGATGATACCAGCAACTGGTTCCCAGAGCTACTGTGAGGATCAAATGAGATAAGGATAAAGTGCTTAGCACAGTAGACTGGCAAATAAATGCCATATTAAATGTTAGCTGGTGATATTATTGTTATGTAGAGTTAATAAGAAGGCATAACATATACTAAGTTTGAGAAAGTAGTTTGGAGTCACGGTTTGAAAGGACTCTAAAGGACAAACAGAGGAGTTTGTATTTGATCCTAAAGGCTGTAGATCAATGAGATTCCCAGCACACTGGAAGCTCAAGTGATCTGTTATGTGTGATTTGGTCACCCAGCCAATATGTGTCAGGGACAGAATCCAAAGTTGGCTCTCTATCTATTATGCCATGATGCCCTTGTGTATATGTGTGTGTCTCTCTCTCTTATATATGTATGTATGTGTATGTGTATATATACATGTAGTGTATACATGTGTATGTGTATATAGCCTATTATATATATGAATACACACATTTTATATCTATACCTATACTATATCATGTTCTGCTGTGTTGTTCTAAATTATGCTAAACTATTCACCATCTGTTTGGCTAAATGCTGAGAATACTAAATACTCAAGTAGCAATATCTACAACCAAAAGGACTGTTAAGCATGCATCTTGCCCACTTAGGTATTTGGGGACAGATGTAAGAAATGGCAAGTAACCATATTACTGAGGAAACAAAAAAATATTCTTCTTATGGCCTATTAACATTGCATATAGGCCATACTCAATTCAACAAAAATTGATTAAGCACTTACAATGTCCCAGGCAATATGCTAGGTTGTGGACACTGGGGATACCAAGAAAAAAATTAAACTCTTGGCCTTCAAAGAACTTACATTTTATTGTAAGAGTAAACATCTAAACCAGGAGGTTCAGGCCTCCTTCCTATGCCTAATGAACTCAAATGGTTAACAATCATGGTCCCAAGTCACCATACTATATCATCTCCTGGGCACACATAACGATAACAACAAATTCAACATTTTAAAGAGAAATCTTTGTGAAAAGATGGATTTGGATCACACAGATCTTAATACTTTATCCCTTTTTTTCTTTAGTCATGGAAGTTCTTTTGAAATCAAATCTCAAAGATTTTTAGATTTTTAGAATAATGTAAAAAACCATATGTACTATTATTGTAAACTAAAAAAAGTAGCATTTCTTTTTTATTTTAAGCCCACTTTGAAACTGCCTCTCACCCCCAAAAAGGTGCAATATCTATTGTAATTTTGGAGGTGGGGAAGCGAGCATTTAGACCTCTAATTATTTTCTGTATGTGAACTCCTTGGCAGGGGGAAGGGAAGGGTGAGGGTGTTGGTAATTCCTTCAATCATTTTCAATCTTGACAGCTGTACTATAATTTATAGTCACATATAATTTATAATCTTATCTTGAGTTGCCTGGGCCACTTAGAAGTTAGTGGCCTACCCATGGTCACACAGTACGCATCTTAGAGGTATATGTGAAGCCAAGACTCTGACTCCAAGGACAGCCTTCTATTGACTCCCCCATGTTGGCTCATTTTGTAATCATATCTTCAAGATAAAGAAGTTTGATTCTGCTATTCCAAACTGACGTTCTTTAAAATTGAGCAATATGTAAGCCAAAGGGTGCAATTAAAACTCAGAATTGCCATTCAGTCTGTCGAAAGGAAATACAAAATTTACAGAATGAAAATCACTTGCCAAATCTTTTCCAAGGCTACCAGAAGGTCACTAGCTGATCTCCTGCCTCATGTAACAAGAATTATAATGCCTTATCTCCTTTTCTCTTGAAACAAAGGGTCAGAAAAGAGCTCCAGAAAGAGACAGAAGGCAGAACAATTCATTGACAACTGGACATTTTCAGTCAACCAATCCATTGTTTTGTTAACTCCAATGCTGAATAACTAACTTGACAATTTTTTTCTACTGAATTGATAGGCTACTGTGGGCTTGTATAGAAACAGCTTAAATTAAGACTTTTTTTTTTTGCTAAGACATTAAATGGGTTGAAAGTAATCTCTGATCAATCCCTAGCCAAGTATTTTTAGTCTTTAGGGACTTAGAAAATAGTCATGTAATCACCATATTGCATACTTTTGCATCCATGTTCTTAACAGCCTTTTAAATCTACATGTCAAAAATAGCGAACTAATTTGAATAAATCTGAAGAGACTTTAAAGGGGTATTGAAACAAGGAAGGAAAAGAAATTGGATGGAAAAATTCAAGCTTCCAAAGGGATTTTAACACTGAAAGACCTAGCTCGGATCAATGATGGAAGAATATGGTCACAAAGGGTGCAATAAGGAAGGAGGCTTCAGCATCAAGTGTGCCTTCATCATGCAGAGAGACAAAGAGAAGGCCTGTAGCAGACAATGGAAGGGAACACAGAGAGTCAAGGTTTAAAAGGCTGGAGCAAGCCCAAAGAGGGTCTGAAATTGAACAAAGAGGCTGTTTGGGACATGGAAACTGAGGTGAACACAAAGATAGTGGGATTGTCTCTTGGGGCACAGAGAATGTTTATGAAACAAGAATTCATGAGAAGTCAAGGCAGTGACAGTCACAGGAAACTTTCTGGTGAAAAAGGGCAGCTGGAAGAAAAAAAAAACCCAGTCACAATGCTGGATTGAAAATACAGAAATTCTCATCCCTTCCCTCCCCCAATAGCATTCAGTCTTTCTTAAACGTAAGTTAGGTTAATTGGTTTTAATTTTAAAACAGGGATCTAAAGGCCTGAGCAGTAGGAAGATGACACAATATCAATTTAAACAATTCCCAAATTATTCACTCAGTAAGTATTTACTGAGTAGCTATTCCCTACAAGCACCGTGCTTGAAGTTGGCATGGGGAGGAGTTGCATGCTACATTTTAAACAACGGAGGTGCATCCTTTTTGTAGTAATAGCGAGCATTTATGTAGCACTTTAAGGTTTGCAAAGCTCTCTAACATATTAACTCGTGCGAGTTAATCACATCCTTGTGAGGTATGTTCTATTATTCTCTTCATTTTACATTTGAGGAAACTGAAGCTGAGAAAGATTAACTGACTAGCTAACATATCTGAGGCAGGATTTGAATTCAGGTCATCTTCTGACTCTTAGTCCAGCATTATATCTAGTAGGCCATGCAGGTTCCAGGAAACACCTCCTAAAAACCTTGAATTTACACGTTAGACTTAAATCTGAGAGACACATCTACTCCTAGTTTCTTAATATTATTGGACTATTAAAAGTTACCATATTATTTAACTGGAGAAAGTCAGAACATTTTCATTCATTACAATCTTCCACTAGTAAAATAAAAATTCTTTTTTTTCTATTTGAATCTGGGGACAGGAGACCTTGGCATGAACATTTAGCAGAGGTAGCATGATGTGGAGAGAGAGTCAGCCTCAGTGTCTAGAAGACCTGGGTTCCAGTCCCTGCTTGGAGAAAAACTAGCTCTGTGTCCTTGGGCAGTGTCCCAGGCAACTCTCTAAGAATACAAATTGCAGAGATGTAGGGCTGTCTGTATCAGTAGGTCTCAATCACTGCTAAGGTCCTCCTAAAATAAAAATCGGTAATAACAATACCATCACTGTGAATGACCCACAGGCGACTGAGGACTTGGGGAAGGAGCATCACCAAAGGGTCAGCTTTGGTTTTGTAGAGATGATCCCTCTAGTCAACACAGCCAAAGTCTCAGAGGCAAAAGATACCGTGACTGGTGGCTAGTATGTATCATTCTAATAGCAGTGTCTGAAGAATGGGATGGGGAATGCAACACTTGACACTCATACTACTTTCTGATGTTATTCCAAAGCCTTTCAAGAGTGGGTGATTGAAGGTGCAGTGGATAGAAGACCAGGCCTGGCGTCAGGAAGACCTGAGTTCAAATCTGACCTCAGACACTGATTTACTAGCTGTGTGACTCTGGGCAAGTCACTTATCCCCTACTGTCTCAAAAAAAGAGCAGGTGGTTTAGGGAATAGGGAAGCATAAGTAGAATGGGAAGAATGCTGACCTTAGAGTCAGGAGCCCTGGGTTTGCCACCTACAAGTTTTATAACCTTGGACATACCACCTCATCTTTAGAGAGTCAGAGGTTCACAGTGGAAGGGACCTAGGAGGAATTTATTAGAGCCAGCTCATATGGGCTCATGAAAGATGATTGTTAAATGTTCAGACTGGGCATTTACATCTTAGAAATAGGCAAACACCACAAATCAGGGTTTGATTTATTGTTTTGTTGGTTGTCTAGACTTAAGAAAGTGATGGAAAAATGTTAACGATCCATATTAAACTTAAAACCATGTCATGCACACATTTTTTTTCTTTCAGAGAGCTAGTTATTAATCATTTGCCAGCATACCACTGCATCTTGGGGATTACTGACTCTAAATTCCTATTATAAAGTTAAAGAAAATAAGTTCCAGAAAGTGATGAGACTTGCCCAAGGTCACACAGATTGCAAATTGTAGAGGTAGTCTACAATTTGTCTTGAATCCAAATACAGTGCTTTTTCCACTACATCCCCATAAACTCATTAGGAAAACAGGGACCACAGTTATCTGCACCAAATGAAACAATCTATGTGGGTACAAGTGTTTTGCTACCTTAAAGTACAATATGAACAAGCTATTACCGTCACTATTATTGCTTCTGCTTTCACAGGAGTTCCTTATTGCTCCCAACAAGCTCCAATCAAGGTTAACGAGGAATGGAGAATCTATTTTTGTGCCCATATGTTGGAGGCTGGATGGAAGTTCTCATCTATTTGATGAGAGGGTTCGTGTTATTATGAATGCTTAGACTGAGGGACTGAGAGGCCACATACAAAATTCAGTCATATGGGATACAGAATTAGGACAGAAAATATATTCTGTGGGTGAGTCAACTTTTTAAAAATTGTAGGTATGAAATAAACTAATTTTATGCTATAAACAGGAGTTCTGATGAATTTCCTATTAAAATACTAAGTACTACATAATAATAGTTCACATTTATAGAGCACTTAAATCTTGCTCAGCATATCACACATTATTTCATTTGATTCTCATAACAACCTTGTAAATCAGGTGCTAGTTTTCTATTCCCATTTTAAAGATGAGAAAATTGAGTCTAGCAAGATTGATTTGCCAAGGGGTCACATAGCTGGTAACTGTCAGAGGCAGGATTTGAATCCAGGTCATAAAATCACTGATTTAAAGTTGGAAAGGACTTCAGAGGCCATCTTACCCAACCTTTCATTTTACAGATGAGGAAACTGAGATGACAGAAGTGACCTGCCTCGAGCCCCTTAACTCTAGGAATAAGGTAGGATATGAATCCTGTTCTTTCTGTCTCTGAGTCCAGTGTTCTATCTACTATATCACTATTAAGTCACAGAATGTCAAACTTCTATCTCCACAAGAAATATATTTTCTAGAGCAAAGCATCCTGATTTATATTCATCTTATTTACTAAATAATTATCAAAATTTTCCTTATAATAAAATCAAAACTTCATTTTTTTTTAACTTGGAAAAATTTCAAAGGAACAGGTTTGTTTCCATGGGACTCTCTACACTATAGACTCTTATCCTACTGAATCACACATTTACACTAACTAGTCTTCTGTTACGATTCTCATGCAAAATACCTAGTGATTAAGTCTCAAATGACAAAAACAATTTTGGGGTGTCTCAGAGCACAGACAAAAAGGTACAAATATGGACAGATTCAATAAAAAACAACTTGCTTGCCAAGTCGTGGAAAGTTCAACATTGTTTTTCCTAACTCAAGACATATATTTAACTATGCCCCAAATTTAAAAAGAAAAATAGATAAATCTGCATCTATATTATCTCCTATTAGTTGATCATAAATTAAAGCTGAAAGTGACGTCAGAAGCCAGCTAGTCTAACATTCTCACTTTACAGATTGCGGAAAATGAGGTCCTGTGAGGTTAAGTGAACTGTTCAAAATCACACAAGTATTAAATGTCAGAGGCAGGATTTGAACCTAGGCTCTCTGAGCCCAGAACCAGTCACTCTTCCTTCCATTGTGTTACTGACTTACTTAGAGATTTTCCAAAGATGATGTTCACAACTAGAAACTGCTCCTTTATGCACTGGTCTACCCTTATTTGTGAGGATGCTAATTATAAGAGAGCTCTCTCCCCAAGGCTTCAGGTGTGAAGTTGGGGGGAAAAAACAAAAAAAAAATTAATTACAGAAAAAAAGAGGAAAGGGCCTGTTCTATCTGAAATTAGGGGAAAAAAGGCAATTTTCTTAAAGTTGTTTTTCTTTGGAAGGGAAGGCAGTGTCCAGACCATTGATTTCTTTGGTGAAGTTATCTCCATGTATAGAAACTTCCTTCACAGAAACACATCAACAACTCCTTAGTAATTTAGAGATGTGACTGGGGGTGCTGAGAGATTAAGAGATTTGCCAGTGTTTAACCCTGATTGCTTCCAAAAAAAACAAACAAAAAAGGAAGACAGTTAGGTGGCAAAGTAGATTAGTGCTGACCCTGGAGTCAGGAGGACCTGAGTTCAAATGTGAGCTCAGACACTTACTAGCTATGCGACTCCAGGAAAGTCACAGTTTCTCCATTTGTAAAATGTGCTGGAGAAGGAAATGGCAAATCACTCAGGTATCTTTGCCAAGAAAATCCCAATGGGTCACAAAGAGCTGGACATGACTGAACAAAAACAACAGAAATTATTAGGTATATTTAATGCTCAATGATTAATATCAGGGAATATAGTAGCATTACCGATTATAGAGTCAGAAGATCACAGATGGAGACCTAGAAAAGACTTCGGAGGCCATCTAACTAACTCTCATTTTACGTATGAGCCCAACGAGGTTACTGATTTGCCCAGTCATAAATGTCAGAGGTAGAATTTGAAACCAGGTCTTTTGTTGTCAGAGAGTGCTCTTTTCTCTAGGCCACAATACTTCCTAAATCAAGGCAATACGGATTACATATTCCCAAAATTTAATTTGGGTGATAATTTTAACCTCTTACACTAAAACCATTTGTCTGAACAGTACAACATGGCCAAATGTCCAGTACCATTTCATTTTATTGTCTTTCTCCTTTCCAGCTCTGGTTGAGGTACTCCTAAGAAGAAAAATGACCAAGAAGCAGGAAACAGAAGGAAGAGGACTCAGAACATGCCCTGGAAAATAATCTACTGTGGGATATGAAAAATTAGAATTGAATGAAATAAAAATATACATGGATTGATGTCTAAAGGGAGGAAATACACTCAAGTGTGCCTGAGTGGGAGCAAAATTATACCTAGGAGGCAGATTGAAAGCAAATTCCAAAGTGAGTCGATATTTTCTTCATACTAGCAAATATGAATTACTGCATTTTAATATTATGCATATTAAACTTGTTTTCCTTGACTCTGGAGGGGCAGAACTGGAATCTCTGGGAGGAAATTGCAGAGAAGCAGTCATGAGTGGTTTCCTAACCATGGTAGCTGTTAGGTACTAGGGCTGCACCTCCTGAGGTAGTCAGGAATCTGCTACCGACGGAGTGTGATTACAAAGTGTCTGTTAAAGTTGGTGCCTACATTCCTGGGTTTGCTAAGGGTGCAGTACACTTGAGTGGAATCCCTGAACAAACATGGCATGGACTCAACACTGAACTTGCCTAGAAAATGCATTGAGTTAAACCAACTTCACGAGATTTAGTTGGCTCTTTAAGGTTTTTGCAGAGGGGCTTCTGGGAAGGAACAGGTAACCTCTGGAGCCATGAAAGCATTTTCAGCAACTGTTTATGGTGACAGTATCTTTTTAATTTCTTATGTTTCCACATTTTGAGTTTCATTTCCTCTCTAGGCCCATTTCTTGGACCAGATGCTTGCATCTAGATAGCCTGAGGGATGGCTTCAGAACCCCAGGTCTAGAGGGTCCCATATGTGGGACTGAGCCTAATCCATGAGGAGCTTCTTAACCATAGCTGTCAAGTACTAGACCTATGCCTCTGGAGGCTGGTGAGTTAGTTCCCTTTCCTAAGAGTTTCTGGGATCCTTCCCTAGCCATGATGCTTTATGCAAGGGGTTACTGCTCAAACCAAGGTTGGGCTGGAAGACAGACCTTTGAAATCTCTTGAGCTTGCAATTCGTGGCTTCTATGAATTTATGCTAAAACCTTACTCCATGCCCCTTACTTACATTCTCTCCTCTTTAACTCAACTGTTTATATATAATTATGTATACATAGAATACATATTATATATGTACATATATAACAACTGGGTTATGTATATATAATTATACATATATATATAAGATATACTGGGTTATAAAATAAGCAGGTCTGCAACTCAGAACCCTTATCACATATACCTTCTGCTGCTGCTGGGTTTGTAATGACATTTTTTTGCTTCCCTCAAACATTTAAAATTCATTTTTTCCCAATTATCAAGCATTAATTTTTCTCCTCCCATCTCCTGTTCCCTTTCCCATTTCCTACCCCCAATCAAAAAAGAAAAAGGAAAACAAAACTTTTGCAATAATTAGTGTCAGGTAAAATAAATTCCCTTATTGACCAAGTCCCAAAATATGTCTCATTCTGCTTATTAGTCCATCACTCTTAACATTTAAACATGCAATTAATTAAAAAAATAAATATGCAAAAAATATGGGAGGATTGCTCCCCATTCTCCTCACCAATCAAATCAATCAAATAGTTATTCCACACCTACTATGTGCCAAGCATTGATACTGGGGACACAGAGATGAAAAGGAAACAGGCTCTGCCCTTCAGGACCTTACATTCCATATAGGCTGCTGCCATCCATTTAATTAGGTTATTCCACAGGTATGGCATGACCAGCACCACGTCTGCAAGTATGGCTAGTCTCTGCCTCACAAGCCTGCAGAAGACTTGGAGTACTTAGCTGCACAACAGCCAGTTAAAACTGTTCCTCTGTTGAATTTCACTGTTTTGGTCCTTGGCCTTGGGAGGCATCTGATTTTGAAATCCAACCTCTAGCAATTGGCAGACTGAAGTCCAGAGCTGGCATAGGAATCCCAGCTGAGGATTCTCAGGAGGACCATAAAATCAACTCACAATGTCACCTGATTGAAATATCCTTTCAATATTATGTGAGCTTTTAAAACAACAACAATAGCGTTCACAAAGCACGTTAAAATTAGCAAAGTACTTTCCAGATATTAACACACTTCTATTAGAAAGTATCTGCCTTGAGGGTAAGAAAGCCTCTAGCCAGAAGTATGTAGGCAAATGTTTAATGACTAGCTGGGGTTAACATGTACTCATGACACATTTTTAAGTTAATCTGCATAAACGTTACTCCATTACTTTCTTAGGTCTAATCAACAAAACAATAGCTTTTGTAGCATAGATATGTAGCATTTTTAACAAATTTCTGAAAAGATCTTACCAAAAATTTAATAAATCAGGCTCTTGAGAGCCATTATGAACTGGCTCCTGAACACTGATGCATCTAGCATAGCACCTGGTACATTATTTTATTCCACAAGCCCATCCTATGCATTAGTGATTTTGTCACTGTGGAACTTCATGGTGTGACAACTCACTTCACCAAAACAAACTGAAACCTGTTTATGACTTAGAAACTAAATTCGAAGGAGTAGCCTAAATCAAGATTATATGACTTGTTCAGGAACACAGCTTGTTAAATATCCCCAGGTCTTTCTAAGACCATATCGAACACTCTACCACAACATCTTGCTGCCTCTTCACACAAATACACATACCGTCATGAATTTAGAGCTAGAAGGGACCTTGGAGACTTATCCAACCATTTTAAGGACAAGGAAAACTGATAACCAGAGCAATGAAGTGATTTACCCAAGTTCACATGGATACTAAGTGTCAGAAGTAGAATTTGAACTAAGGTCCTAACTCCAAATTCATTGTAAGGTCCTAACTCCCAAATCTAATGTAGCATGCTGCCTTTCCAATCAATTCATTAAGTATAAATATGAACCTATCTTCTTGGTTTCCTAGTAAATGCCTTTACAATGTGGACTTGTGTTACTTTTGATACCAGAAATCTAAACAAGGGTTAAGAAAATGAAATCCAGCAAAGGAGAGAGTGAGATAGCTATTTGCAAGAGCTTTGCCTATAGACTGCAGAAGGGAGAAGACCCATGTCTCTGGAAAGGTGGGTATACAGCATCATTCCCTATACGTGTGCAGGAGGAGCTAAGAATGCCTCTTAGGACCCCCATGGGACATAACTGCTTTGTTCCGTAAACCTTTATTCCTCACCTTTTCGGCCACAAACACCTGGGATTGGGTGGACATGCAGCTAACCCCAAGTAGCTACAACATTTATGCATAGTGGCAACTGGGTGGGAGGGAATTACCACCCTCTATGCCAGATGGATAAACCATCTCACCTACCTTACCCCCATTAACTTACCACCACAGAGGGAAGAATCACAAAATCTCATCATGGGAAGTGACCTAAACACTATTTAAATTAAACTGTTCCGCATGCAGAATACTCCCTATACCATCCTTAGCAAATCAGCAAAAAGCCAGTGCTTGGAAATCTCTAGTGATGGGAAGGGAACCTACTAGTTCCCAAGGTTGTTCACTCCACTTTGGGTATGTCTCTGATGGTTAGGAAGTTTTCCTAAGCCTAAATACAGATCTTTGAAATTTCTACCTATGGCTCCTAGTTCTACCTTCTGATGTCAAGAAAACCAAGTCAAAGCTCCACATGATAGCAACTCCACCATCTCGTTTCCTCCCGTCCTCCCCTACCTCTCCTACCTCTCCCAAATCTCCTCTTCTCCAGACTAAATATCTTTAACTCCCTCAACCAGCTCTCAAAGTGCATCAGGCTTGAGAATCAGGGAGATGTTTGTGAAGCATACCAAATTAGTGGAAGAATTAAGAGCTGTAAAATTTCCTAAAAAGTCATACAGATGGTAAAAATGATTCTGTTCTAAACCCCAAACTCATTGTACTATTCCTCCATGTGATAGCCTGAAAACCTATCCATCTATGAAATAAGATAAAGAAATTTCAATGTCAAAAGTTTGGATTTATTTCTATTATTGGGCTTCCTATCATTCCCCGCCTAACTTATGCCCTATGGTTTTCTGTGTATTTAAAATGCTACTCTGGCTGATCCCTTATGTTTGTATCTGGTTAAAAAGCTCAGACAACTAATACTATTCATAGCCAGTTCTAAAACAAGATTCTGAAATTAGGAAAGGAAAAGTCAAATTCTAGAGTATTTTTTAAATACTTAAGAAAAACACCTACAAACAAAAAATCTCTTGCTGCTTTTTCAGGTAACACACTTTGGACCAGTCAATAAATTTTCTGCTCAAAAACTGCCTGGGGAAGTAGCTAAGTTCTCTAGCATCTATTTGTTTGTTTATTATAATGTGGTAACCAAGTAAAAATCTCAGGCTACTCATACTTAAAAGATCAGAGAGACATGTTCTTTTAAAGAGAATAGAAGAAAGGCCTGAAAGCAGCACAAACAGGACAGCATTAAAAGCTACAGGTTGTACTTAATATATAATTTTTTTAGAAAGGAAGCTGTGCATAATAGAGACCTGCAGTTTCATGTACAGTCATATTTCTGTTCTACTCTATATGGAAATCTCAGTTTTATTTGTTGTTTGTTAAAATCAGAATTTAAAAAATTAAAAGGGAAATTCATACTGTGAGTGATGGCCTGGGAAAAGGGAGAGGAAAATCTCATTAGTTAATGGAAGGACATATATTTAAAACTAATTAGTGTTTTCTTTTGGAGCATGATTAGGTCATATTATTTGTACTGTCTTTATCACAGCTCTAGTTCAGCTGTTTCTTCTCTTAAAGGTATCCTGGCACTAAACTGCTTTTTATTAAATAAATGCTTGTAACATAATAGATGCTTAATGAATGCTTGTTTACTGATTTTAAATAAGCATCATTTCTAACTTTATTAGCTAAATATCTTTCAAAAAACAAAACAAAAAGACTGGTTGTCAGATAGGCACATGTGGCATCATTGAATTTGGAGTCAAAGGACATAGATTCAAAACCTGGTCTTGTCACTTGCTACTTGTGTGACCTTGGGCAAGTCACTTAAAGTCTCAGCTTCCTCGTTTGTAAAATGAGAAATCTGGAATAAATGCTCTCTCTACGGCCCCCATAATTGCTACATGTCAAGTTACAGCTAAGACAAGAATTTGAATTGCAACTCTGACATCGATGTCTATGGAGCAAACTAAGGGGAAAGAACTGAGGACTGCCAAATTCCTGATTATTTTATGCTTCGATTAAAAACAAAAATCTTTTCCCCCACCCAGGGCATCCGTGTCCTAATTTAGGTCGGAGACAATACGTGAGATCGGAACCGACAGACTGGGTGTGGTCATTTGGCAAACGACCCGAGGCCCATCCCTCTTCCCCGTTATGCCACTAAGAAAGGAGAATTCGCTGTCCTCTGAGGCTGATTTTTACAGCAGCCTTGTTCCAGGTTCCAGAAGCATCCCCAACCATGACGACGACTTCCTTTTACACCCGCACATGTAACCAGTGGTACCAGACTCCTCGGGAGACAAAGCCCCGTCTTCCAAGCAAAAGCCACCCTAAGACTATTTCATTTTTGCACTAGGGTTTGGCATAGAAGAGGCTTCTGAAGACATACGCGGCTACGACGGGAACGCCTGTGGCCGACCTTGCCACATTTCTGATACTATGTCGACCTTGCCACATTTCTGATACTAACTCCACGAAGCCAGGTAGACTGTCCGCAGACAGAAGGCACCAGGAGCACTAGGGGGTGGGGACAGCGCCAGGAGCCCAGGTCTGTAATTCAGAAATTCAGGCAGGCCATTAGCCACACCAGACAGGATTCAACAATGTGTCTGAATGAAGAAGACAAGGGCTGGATAATACTGGCAAAACACAGGCAGGACTCTGGCATATTTTGATATGTGCCCTTACTGTTCATTAAATATCTTAAATAAAAATTTCCTTTAACAAGGTGAAACTGGAACCTTTTTTTCTGGGCGTGAGATAGGGGTGGGGTAAGAGAAGAAGGGATATTATTTCCCAAACATGATTATCCTAAAGATTTCAGTACTTGTTTTTTTATATTTTACAAACTAGAAAAACAAAACACACTCTTAGGGCCATTTTCAAACAGCACGTCTGCTGCTTTGAGAGTCTCCGAGCTTCGAAGAGGTAAGTTAAGGCAGGTGGGTTGGGGATCCGCTGGATTTTTCCCAAATGTGTAACTAATCTCCCTCCCCCAATCTCAAGCTTTGAAACAAAGCTCCATCTGGCTCAGATTTTACTCTTACCTTTCTCTTAGCTCCCAGCATCTTTTTTAAACCCAGCCTAGAGTCACGCCCTGCTAAGAGATTTATTCCCAGCCTCCAGATTTTGCATACCCACACACATCAAAGTCTTTCACCCGCACTCCCACTTCAGAGCTCTTTTTTCCTTCCCTAGAACCCCATCACACAACTTATCCCACCCCGTCTCCTGCCTCCACCCTTTCTCTCTCTTCTGAAATCCAGGCTCCTACCTCTTTCGAACAACAACTCCCCCCCCGCCCTTCCACCCCAGTCTCATCAAGAGCCCAGCCCTAAAGGAGCCATCCCTTCTCGCTCCCCAAAGCTTGCAAGGTGGAGCTTTCGTCTTTTTCAGAGCAGGTTGCCCGAAAGGCTCGAAGAGCTGAATAGTAAGTCCAGGCATTTTTCTTGCCCTTACAACTAGCTGTGGCGAATGGTCTCTTTGTGACCCTGGGCAGGTGGCAGAGGCATGCGGTGGTGCCGCGCCCTCTCCCCGACGCAGCGCGCGTACTGGGTTGGGAAAGAATAGCAGTCAGCCCAGAGCCGAAATCCCGACTCTTGGGGCCACAGTCAGGTCGAGGGGCATGGGGAGTTTGGGGGAGGAGAGAGCGCGCAACCAGAGACCTCCAAGTGCCTGGAAGGGGAAGAGACCGGAGGGGTGGTGCGTGCATCCCCGGGCCGGGCCAGCTCAGCCTGCAGCAACACACCATCAGCATCTCAACACAAACTGCCCTCCTTCATCCCATTCCTCACCCCGTCCCCCGACCCCTAGAGCAACAACAGTTCCCAATACACCCCTTCTCCTGCACCACCCCTCATCCTCAGGAGCCCTGACCAGAGGTCACCCCAGACCAGGCCCTCTGACCTCGGGTCTCTCGCCTCTGGTGTTTGTGTGTGAGGGTCGTGGCGGGGCTGGGGCCCCGGAGGTGGGGGTGGGGGAAGAATACACACTCCCACCCTACCTCTTCCGCCCCCTGTAGGAGTCGGGGTGGGGGGAATTACCTCCCTCCTGGTGCGTTCAGGTATTAATTCCCCCCTCTCCCTCCCACGCCCTTTTGTAAGGCTTCGCCGAGGTAATAAGGGGCTAGATGACGCTGCTGCTGTCACTCGAGGAGAAACCCACTGCCCACTATGCCATCACCCACTCCGCCTGGCTGCCGCCGCTGCAAGCTCCTGCGTCCTCCACGGTCCTCTTGTCGTTGCGACCTCCCTCGGCGCTGCGGCCGGGCTGGGGCCGTGGATGCTCTGAGCCGGGAAGGCGGCTACCGCCGTTAACACCGTAGCCGCCGCGATCCGGCTCCGTCGTGGCCACGTTCCGCGCTCTGCAATCCCCAACCCACTAAGCGAGAGCTCGAGGATGCGAGATGGAGTGGGGCGGGGGGAGAGGGAGGAGCGGTTAGGGGTGGGGGGACAGTAACGCGAGAGGGGGAACAGAGGATGGGGGCGGGGGAGAGGGCACCGGGATCAGCCTCAGCCTATCGCGGAGCCTTGGCTCCGCCTCCCTTCCCCCTCTGCAGCCCGCAGCGGAGTCTCCTAGCCTAGGACTAGAAGACCGGTATGGACCATCCGTGTCCCAGTCCTACAGTCCTCAAGGCGGGGAGGCTTCGGACTACGACTCCCGTCAGGCCTTGCTACCGAGCCGGGAACGCAGAGAAGGGAGAGCCGCAGGAGAAACCGACTGCACCGCCCATGCCCCCCTTCCCTCGTTCCTTTTGGTTTCCATAGTGACCGCAGACACTTCACAAAGCCCTGGGCAGGCGGATCTCCCAAGAGAACTCCGGGCAGAGAGGAGGGGCGGGGACCCCAAGGAGGCCCACCGCGTCGCCTCCCACCCCTGCCCCCGCTCCGCAGCCCGCCGAGAGCCGCTGTGGAAGTTGAAACAATGGCACGAACCAACTACCGTCGTGCTGGGTGTGGGATCTCCGGGCTGCCCAGGCCCGCGGCGAGGCTGGGTAGTCCCGGGCTGAGCTGCTCCCCTCCCTTTCCCCTGGAGCGGGCAGGTTTCAGGATGTTAGTGGATCAGGTGGAGCGGGCACACAAAGTAGAAATCCCCCGGTGTGGTCCTGGGATCCCTAGGAAACATTTCATTTGGCAGCGCTTTCTCCTGGGCACAAAGTTTGAAAACGGCGCCCCCTGGGTTGCTGTCCACCCGAATATGTAACGCTGATTTAACTGCACAAAATAAAGACTGGTATGCATTAAGTATGTGCGCATTTATTTTTCTTAAACTCGTGGTGTAAAAAGAAAAGTCGATTCTTGGGGATGGAGGAAGGACGAGGGAGTGGCTCAACCACACTCCCGCCTCAGAGCTTACTTAGTGTTTCGTAGTATATATTACTGCGGATATCAATCTTCTATTTGTTAACTGTCTGTATTATTGGATGGCTTCTCGTTGCATAAAGCACAGCCCTCCGAATCCGGAACTCTCCTTTCTAAAAATACAAATATTGATAACTTTTGCTTGCACATCGCTTTCCTTTCTAAACACATCCCTCCTTACCCAGAGAACTGTTCTTTGTAACAAAGAACTTAAAAACAAAGAAAGAAGCGCGGGGTTGGGGGTGGGGATAAGGAGCAAGCCCCATCCCCAAAGTTTCTGCAAAGAGAATTGCAAAGGAGGAACGTCTATTTTCTCATGTATTCCTTTTAATCAAGCTTGATCATTGTAATTCCACCCTTTCGGTTTGCTTTTTTGTCGTTTGTTGTGCTTTTCTGAATCCAGACCTTTTTGACAGTTATCTAGCCTTCTTCTGGGATCTCAAGGTACAGTCCCCGGGTGACCTCTCTCAGCTTGCCTACCCTATTACTTCTAAATTCTAAATGCTTTAAGGAAGAAAATGGCCTTCGGCTCCAGAAATACGAGTAAACTTCTGAGGAGTATCTCCCCTACCCCCATCCTGTGGACCTCTGGGAGGATTGCAAGGGATGTGGATGAAACCAAACCTCCCCAGGTGGATCCCCAGGGCAATGCTGTAACACTAGAACAGTTAGGTGCAGAATACCTCCGGCGATATTTCGAAGCAAAGTTGCTGCTCACTACTCCCGCCCAGAGGGTGTCTTCCGAGACCCCCCTCCCCTCAACTGCGAAAAACCCACAACGAAGAGGAGTATCGCTCCGAAGGCTGCCGGAAAAGAGGGCTAGGCAAAGTTATTCTCACCTCCTTCCAGCACTTTTGCACTCCTGGGTCAGCACCTGAGTCCTGGGCTTCTTTAGTAAAGAAAAGTTGTCATTTTGGAGGCAGAGCACAGTAGGTTTCAATCTCAGCTCAGATATAAACTAATTAGGATTAAGCTAGAATTGACCTGTTTGCAATTCTTTGAACACCCCATCTCTTTTGCGCTGGCCGTTTCACATGTCTGTAATTTGGCTACTCACCTCTGTCTCTTTAGTTTTCTGATTTCCTTCAAAATTCTGCTCAAATACCACTTTTTAGCCTTTCCCAGTTCTACCCCCACTGAAGCCTTTCCTCTTTAATTACTGTCACCTACTATGTACAAGGGTAGCTAGCTGGCAAAGCAGATAAGAGTCAGGAAGATTCATCGTTTTTCCGAGTTCAAATCTGGCCTCAGACACTTACTAGCTGTGTGTGATGCTGGGCAAGTCACTTAACTCTATTTGCCTCAGTTTCCTCATATGTAAAATGAGCTGGAGAAGGAAATTACAAACCACTCTAATATCTTTGCCAAAGAAAACTCCAAATGAGGCCACAAAGAGTCAGATGCGACTCAGCAACAACTATGTACGTATTTTGTATTGCTTAGTTATTTACATGTTATGTACCTTATTAAAATGTAGAGACTAGGGCTTTTTTTGGCCTTTCTTTGTATCCCTAAGTGCACAGCACAGTCCTTGGCACATTTTAGGCACTTAACAAATGCTTGTTGGGTTGTCACCTATGTGATGTTGGACAAGTTTCTTTACCAACTCTGTAGGTCTCAGATTCCTACTCTGTAAATTGAAAGGTTTGGACTAAGTGAATTCTAAGTTTCCTTCCAGCTTGACATAGATGATAGATTTATTTAGTAGTGACTGAGACAGTTTTAACAGTTCCATGTTACCTGCACGGAATCACCCAAACTTCAGGGAGATGGTGTTTATTATATGTCTCTTGTGAATATCCTTTGTCATACAGAGTGCCCCTACTGTACCCCTCCGTGTAACCATGCAACAGCATTATGGTCTACCAGTGCATCCCAGGTCATCTGCCACCTGCTGGTTCTCCACTGAATTGAACCTGCTTCTTCATCTTTTTTTCTGCAGGGAAACAGTTAGGCTCTCTTTTGCAAGGTAATTCTAGAGTCAAAGGCTATTTCCACTTTTTTTTTTTAAGTGTGTTGGATTCACCACACAAAGCATGCCCTGCTGACTTATCTCATTAAAGTTATTTTGTCGTTCATTTTTAAAGTTTGTATTTTTAAAGTCAGTTTGGTTTTAATTTCTTTAGTTTCATGAATAAAAATATCCCTTATGATTTAGTATTCAAAAAACATTTGCCTTAAAAAACAAAATTAAATTCTCTATTTGCATACCTTATTGAATTGATCTATGCTTCCCCAGCTGAACCCCATCAGCTAGCCAGCCAGCCATCTGGCAAAAGCATTTAGGTCAAGACTTTCTTTTGAATTGTTTTGCTTCTGCCTCAGTGACCACTTTCCAAGGCCTACTGTTGTGAGTTGGAATGAGAAAATGCCTCATATCTCCAGTGCCTCTGGCATGGAATAGAGGTAAGCTTCTTTACTCTGGATCCATCAATCAACACTTATGAAGTGGCTACTATTTGCCAGGCACTGTGCTGGATCTTCCCTTTAGTATGCCTAAAGGGGCAGGGGGTAGGTAACTTTAGACTATATCTTTGTTGTACCTCTGCTTTCCCTACTTAAAAGTGGAAAAACAACCCTTCAGTATTGATGTTTCCTTGTACATTCCTATCCATCCATCCACGTATTCCTTCATTCACTAAACAAGTATTAATTAAACAACTTTATTGTTGTTCAGTCGTGTCTGACTCTTCATGACCCCACTTGAGGTTTTTTGGTAAAGATAATAGAGTGGTTTGCCATTTCCTATGGACATTTTACATATAAATAAATAAACAACTTAATTATCTTACCAGTAACACTCCCTCTCAACTACTTTCCCCATTTGGTAAATTTGTTGGTTGCACATTGCCTTCCCCAGGGATGATTATTACATCAGGTTCAAAGGTGTAGATTGTGTATCTGGGATCCTACACAATGAGTTCAAACTAAAGGCATTTCCTAAGATCACATATTAAGAATAAGAGCTACAATACATTCTCTCATGTAAACCTAGGGCATTTTTTATTATTGAATTGTCTCAGTCCCGTCAGACTCTTCCTGACCCTATCTGGAGTTTTCCTAGCAAAGATACTGGTGGTTTGCCATTTCTTCCTCCAGCTCACTTTATAGATGAGGAAAATGAGGCAAACAGGATTAAATAACTTGCCCAGAGTCACATATCTATTAAGGGTCTTGAGATTGGATTTGAACTCGTGTCTTCCTGACTCCAGGCCCAGCACTCTATCCACTGAGCCACCTAGGTGCCCCAAACCTGGGCATACTCTTCTAGAAATTCACACAACATCTATGAGAAGAATAGACATGGTATACAAGTATACCATGTATACTTGTACAATGTATAATGGTAGTGGAACCCAGAGCAAAGGAAACCCATGTGGTCAAGGCAACTCACACTTCAGTACTATAGGATTTTGGAGTCTTTTTTTCTCCTCATGGAGTCTCATAATGATTCTCTTTGGATTTCCAGGCTTATTCTGCTTTGAATCCACAGCTCTCTCTTCTGCTCCAAGGGATCATCATGTTACTTGATATTTTACAGCCTTTCCATGACTGTATCTGTGTCTGTCAGAATATGTATCTCTCTTCCTTGCTGGATTTATCTAAACTGTACCACAAATTCTCAAGCTTCTGGATAGGCTGTCTCCTTCTGGGTGAGTAGCTCTGGTGCTAAACCATATCTTATGGTAGGGGGAAGAGAGAAAATCCTCTCCAACCCCACTGCCTTCTGGCATAGGAACAGGAATCTCCTTCACAGAGTAGCTCCCAGTGTGGAAGAATTGCTTCTTTTCAGTGCCTGAGGGTTAGCCTACCTTTTTCCTCTCCCCTAGAAGAGGAGGTCAGGCTCCTTATCTAATTCAGAGTTTGTTCATAAAGGGACCACTTTTCTGCTTGGTGTAACATCTTGGTGTTTTCTGTGATTGCAGTCTGGACATTCTGTGCTGGTTGGATGGTCAAAAGCCAATGTTCCTGAACTCTCAAGTTAAATAAACATTTGCTTTCCCCAGCAAATCAACCAGGGTACTTTCGGTCCCATTAGTCCATAGTCCCAAAGCCTATGTAGCTCTAGTGACTTGAAGAGGCTTTGAGTCACTATTCTTTCAAGTGTGTTCCCTAGTACCAGCTAAAGAATCTCGGCAAAGTTCATGTGACACCATTCTTAAACAGTCCAGAAATGAGCATTCTTCTGTGAAGGTCTAGGCTTTTGACAGTTGGTAGCTCTTGGAATTACATTTAACCTCAAAGTTAACAATTCATCATTTTATAAACTCTCAGAAATTACTGCATGTCCTGATATTTGTGTAACAACACAGAATTATTCTACCTGGTAGGGATGGTGCTTGGGCATTTCCCCTTTCCATCTTTTACCAAGTGGGACAAAGTCCAGCTGGGCTCAGTCCATTAGCAAGTATGATTGGTGCTAGTCTCAATAGGGGTTGGGGTGGTCAGATCCATCTCTAAAATTATCCCCAGTTTGTAGGTTCTAGTCTACTTGTAGGTTCAGGCTCCTCCTACTATAGCCCATGAGCCACTATGGAGTAGTGACCCTTTGGGCTACTTCCCAGAGGGCATTTACTCTTCCTCCTAGGTCATGACTTCTACCTGGACTCATCTGATCTGGATGAATCTGTCTTTGGAGGTCACTTAGGGGTTTGGCTAATCATTTCTCAGTCAGTGGTCAGAGTCCCTTTCTAATTCAGTCAAAGAACTTGTTCCAACTCCATAAAGGTATCACCAGGACAGAGGACCCCTCTGCTCTGAACCTATGCTCTGAACCTACCCACAGAACCTGGATTTAGTCCTGGATTCAAAAAAAATTCTTTGAGTCCTTGCAACATATGGGACACAAAAATTTACACCAGAGATCCTTATACCACATAGGGAATTTCAACTGAAAGCCTAGAAAAAAAATTTCCAGTTAGATTTTATACACATGAAGCACCTGAAATTTCTCTGATGGACCCCAGAAAACACACAGAATAATACAAATGGAGGTCATGATGTCTTGCACAAACTAATTTAAAAGGAAAACAAATAAATTCAGACAGGTCTAAACTGACAAATTCTCAAATTGTTGGATAGGGTGTCTCCTACTAGGTAAGTAGCTCTGGCCCTAGACCTTATAGCCTATGGTAGGGAGAAGAAAGAAAATCCCCTCCTACCTTTCTGCCATCTGGCATAGGCACAGGAGTGTGGGGCTATCCAAAAGGGAGTAGACACTTCAGAGTTTATAGGCCATTAGATAAATTTTATTATATGAACCTGAAATCTATTAAGACCTCAAGTTGTCTGAACTCATTCTACAATTAAGGGAGAAGAAAGAATAGAAAGGAGGAGGAGGAGGAGAAAAGAAAAGAAGGAGTAGAAGAAAGAGGAGAAGAAGGAGGAGGAGGAGGAAAAGAAGAAGAAGAACGTGAATAAGCTCTGACAGCATGCTCTAAATAAATCACTTGTACCTTCCATACTGCTCAGGTCAGCATGAATATAGTAATCTTATCATGAATATAGTAATATAAAAGACATTATTACTACTTGAGCATTTAACCAAGGAAGTTATCTCAAAGAAATTGGTCTAACTTGCAAAGGAAACACAATAGAATTACAGTTCAATTGTAATCTAAAATAAAAATTTTCCTTCAAGAGATTTCTGCAATACTAGAATATCCAAAAAGGAAAGTACCAAATGGAGAATCTCTACAATAGGTCCCGGCAGATGTATAGTAGAGGACTCAAATATATCCCAAACAAAGTCCCTACAGTACCAATTCTGGGATACCCTCATCCTTAGCTTGACATTCACAAGTTTACAAGTTGTATCTCCAGGGAGGTGGTTAATTCCAGGTTGTAGGTCTGTGGATTCAGGCTTCTCCTACTATAGGTCATGATTTTAATGGTATAAGAAGCCCTGAGTCCTTAATGTAGAGCCTCTTGGATAGTTGCCTGGGGACACTGAGAAGTTAAGTGCTGAGTCTCATGATCAAACCTCCTTCTCAGCCAGGGAAGCTGAAGACTATTAATGTACCTCCTCATTAAATGTCCACCAATCTGGGTTGATCTTCCCACTTGTCAGGGGAGTACCCTTTCAGAAGGGATTTAAGGCATTTCAGGGTCTCCCTTGGTGTTTTTGGTCACCAAGAGGAACCTCTGACCATTAATTTATTGGTTCCCAGCTAGTCTAATTAATACATTAATTATTAATTACTCAGAAACTCTGTCTCTCAGGGTTTTCATTCATCTTAATTGGGTTGACAACAGAGAGTTGCAGGGAAGTCCCTCAACTGGTTTCCTTGAAATTGTTTTAAGTCTTAAGAAGGTAATATGAGAGGAAAAGGTTGTTTTTCCCCGCTTTGATTTCTCTGTTTGGGAGGGGAGTGATGTGGGAGGGAGAAAATGTGAATCTAAAAATAAAATTTAAAATAAAAAAAATAGATGAGGAGGGAGTATAATCTAGGCATGGGTAGACTGGTTATATAAAAGCGTGGGTGGTAGATTGCTAAGTTCATAGAATTTAGTAAACAGCAAAGAGATAGTTCTGTGGGAAGGTAGAGCAGGTGAAATAAGCCTGAAAATGTGGGTTACAATCATATTGGCAAAGGCATGAAATCCCAGACTGAGGAGCTTTTATTTGATCAGAGACAATAGGGAGCCATTGAAAATTCTTAAGTAGTGTGCAATATGGTCAGAATTACATATGGTTTTTTTTAGATATTAGAAATACAATTTTATTGTGATCTAAATGAAAATAGAATGGGAATGACAGTAATAAACAAAATTTACCATTGAATACTGTGGTAAGATTGCAGCAAACTTATCTTTGAAACACAAGAGAGATGGAATTGTGGTCCAAAACACTTAAATGCACATATGCATATATGTATGTGTATACATATATACATACATGTATGTATACACACACACACACATATATATGTATATATATATATATATGTATGACTGTCACATTCACTCTGAAGTCTATCCACCTCCCTCAAAATCCTAAAAATTCAGCATATGTTCTGCTTATATGTAATTAACAATTTAATTAAGTGGTAAACCCACTATGTCACTGACATCACAGGACAGTTGCCTATGAAACCAGACCCCTGGCTCCGGGCTCTGGCTTCATTTCCTTATGGGCTATCACCTTCATCAGGGAGCACAGTTGTCTGTCTGAGCAACCCCTGGTCCTGCTCATCCTGCACTGCCAGTGCTGAGTCCATGACAACAACTGGGATGCAAGAAGAGACATGACAACCAACTATGAATTAAGGTCTCCAATAAATTCTCTAGCAAGCTCAAGGAAGTACTTTTCCACACTGGTGTTACTTTTGACTGAAATATCACAATGCTGGAGATGCTTCTTCCTGTGGCAGATAATGAATTACACTTTGATTTTTCTCTCTCTAGAATTCACTTTGCTGTTATACAAAGTTTTTTGGTTTTTTTTCACATACTTATTATACCAGACCTCTATGTCAATTAGGTACATTCTTAGGAGTTTCTCTTTTTGGATCTCTTTCAGGCGGTGATCTGTGGATTCCTTGAATATTTATTTTCCCCTCTGGTTCTAGAGTACCAGGGCAGTTTTCCTTGATAATTTCATGAAGGATGATGTCTAGGCTGTTTTTTTGATCATGGCTTTCAGGTTGTCCCATAATTTTTAAATTGTCTCTCCTGGATCTATTTTCCAGGTCAGTTGTTTTTCCAGTGGGATATTTCACATTCTCTTCCATTTTTTCATTCTTTTAGTTTTGTTTTGTGATTTCTTGGTTTCTCATAAAGTCATTAGCCTCCATCTGTTCCATTCTAATTTTGAGAGAACTATTTGAACCTCTTTTTCCATTTGGCTAATTCTGCTTTTGAAAGCATTCTTCTTCTCATTGGCTTTTTGAACCTCTTTTGCCAATTGAGTTAGC